>CM069597.1:46631990-47281990 GCA_035771175.1 Paratinospora sagittata
AAATGACGCGGGCTGAACAAGTTGCTTCCAGGCATGAGTAAGTGAATTCCAAAAAGAAAATAGAAAAGGCTGTGGTCACTTCTTTCCTCACTGTATTTGGACGATTAATTAATATCCCACTAGCAAGGTATGGAACTTTACCCACCGAATTATCTTTGCCATTTAACATTAAATTAATATTGAAAGTTTTATATAAAGGGGTATAAATTTAATGTGTCACGTATTTACATCAGGTTTATAATTTTATTAAAAAATATATTATTTTGATGTATTAAAATTAAAAGCTAACATAAAAGTTATTTATAGTAATTAATATAATATTATCAATTTATGTAGCAGTACTTTGAAATTAATAAGCATAATAAGCTGTTTTCGTCTTTGTCTATCTATCAATAATGCGAACAGTTTTAAGGTGTGCTAATTTTATATTGTTAATAAGTTTTTAGTTTTAAAAATTAATTCACTGTTATCACTCTTTTTGCATGCTTTTAGTTTTTTATTACTTTTTTAAGGACATATTTGTTGAGTTTACTTTTATTGATATTCTTTATTTTACACAGCTCTTCTCATTTGTAATGCCACTGCTCATAGAAAGTATCCAATGTTTGGGACAATTATTTGACCACTTAGCTAAAATTCTTCGTCCACAAACTATCTCTTGGAACGAAATCATTCCTTTTACCAAAAAAAAAAATCAAATAAACTTCTTTTTAGTACAACATTAGAGACTTCATTAGGTATAGGCACAAATAAATTAAAGGATACAACAAGAACCTATGACACAGGTCGACCCTGCACATGATAAGGAGACTTATAGGGCCCACAATGACTTAAGTGAGGCCAAGTTACTCAAATTAGATCAATTTTGAGAAGGATTAGTTTTTTTCTTTAGTGTTATTCATGGCTGTTTTAGCAAAGAGGGCACCTATTTAAATCACAAAAAAAAAATTAATTCTACCACATTCTGTTTTTACCATAAAATATAAAAAACCAATATCTTTACCATGTTAAACTTTCAAAAACACCCTTATCATTTTCTCTCATATTTCAACTATTTTTAAAACATCCTCTTCAACTCCCTCTCTATTTTTTTTTAAATTTTCAACACTCAAAACCCTAAATCACTAAATCATTAAGAGATATGTTATTTTTTTTTATAATATTTAGTATTTAGATTATGAAAAAATCGAATGTTTTATTATTTTTGTTCGCAAAAAATGTCCCTGGAAGTGGAAGGAAACTGGCATTGTTGAGAAGAAATTAAAGGAAACTGATAATCAAAATTATATGAAATAGAAAGATAACTGAGGCTTTTATAAAGCCTTACAAACAGAAAAATCGAAATACAAGGAAGACACATCTAAACAGAATTGAACAAATCAACTCCTACAAACTAGCTTCCTTGACAGTTTAAATAACAATTCCTACCTATTATTTAGCTATCACGTTGCAGACCAAGTCAATAGCTCCAACAAATTCCTCCCCGTAAACTGAAATATGTTGAATCAATATCAGTTTACTTCTCAAGTCGTCGAACACCAAGCAAGCTTCTGAGTTGCACAAATTGGTCCAACTTAATTGGTTTAGTCATTATGTCTGCCACTTGATCTTTAGTTCCACAAAAAACTAACCTCACAGCCCCATCAGTTGACAGATTGCGCAAATAATGGTATCTAACATCAATATGTTTTGTCCTTCGATGCATAACAGGGTTCTTTGACAACTTAATTGCTGAACTATTATCACACATAATATTGATGCACTCACAGTTTTTGACGCCCAGCTCCTTCAGAATTCCTTTAAGCCAAACTCCATGACATGCGCATGCAGTGGCAGCCACATATTCAACTTCTGTGGATGATAGAGTGACAAGTCCTTGCTTCCTTGAACTCCAACATATTGCTGCTCCACTTAGAAGAAAAACATAGCCTGAAGTGCTTTTTCTATCGTCTATATCTCGCGCATAGTCACTGTCTGTGTATCCCAGCAGATTTACATCTGTGCTCCTTTTGTAATAGACTCCAAAATCCAATGTTCCTTTTAAATATCTCAGTACCCTCTTAGCAATCATCATATGTTCTTCTTTAGGATCAGCCATATAACGAGAAATCAAACATACCACAAACATTAAATCAGGACGAGTTACCGTTAGGTACATTAAGCATCCTACCAGCTGTTTGTACAGTGTTGTATCAACATTTTTGCTGCCTAACTTTGACAAGACAGTGCCAGGAACTATTGGATTCTTTACAACATTGCAATTCCACATATTAAACCTCTCCAAGACTTCCTTGGCATACTTCTTTTGACACAGATTAATTCCTTCTTTGTTTTGATACACTTCAACTCCAAGGAAGAACTTCATTTTTCCCAAGTCTGTCATGTCAAACTCCTTTTGCATTGACGACTTGAAATTTGTGCACATATGTTCATCATCTCCTGTGTAAATCAAATCATCAACATAAAGGCTTACTAGCAACAATTTATCTCCATTGTTCTTCAAGAACAAGGTGTGATCGTAATTGCTTTTCTCAAATCCTTCCTTCTTGAAATAACTCTCGATTATGCTAAACCAGGCCCTTGGAGCTTGCTTTAAGCCGTAGAGAGCCTTCTTCAGCCGATACACCTTGTTTTCTTCTCCCCTTTTGACAAACCCTTCCGGCTGATCAACGTAAACCTCCTCATTCAATTCACCGTACAAGAAAGCACTCTTAACGTCAAGTTGATAGATGCACCATCCACGTTGAACTGTTAGTGCCAACAGAATTCTGATTGTATCCCATCGTGCTACTGGCGCATACACTTCATTGTAGTCTACTCCTGCTTTTTGTGAATATCCCTTGGCGACGAGTCTAGCTTTACATTTGTCTACTTTGCCTTCTTCATTTAATTTCGTTTTAAAAACCCATTTGACACCAATTTTCTTTGCTCGATGTGGCAATGGCACAAGCTCCCAGGTCTGATTTCTCTCAATAGCTTGAATTTCAAGCTTCATGGCCTCCTGCCACTTCTTTTCCTTCACCGCTTCATGAAAGTTTATTGGATCATCGCTGGAGATGTGAAAGGCTAAGCTTTCGTCTGATTCTTCTTCTTCAGACAAGCGTTCACCACTTTCGTAGTCGCGCATCCAAACAGGCTCTCTTCTTCTTCTTGTCTGTTGTGGAAATTCTGCTGAAGATTCCTCAACTTCTGGAATTTCTTCTAAATTGTTGTCTTCTACTTCATTAGGTTCTCCATCAATCTCTTCTCCTTCAGACTCTTCTGTGGCTATATCATCATCGTCTCCCCAAGCTAACACATTCTGCTTTGCCTCTGTTGTACTCATGTTCCAATCCCATTTTCCACCTTCTTCGAATATGACATCTCTGCTTATGATTATTTTCTTCGTCACCGGATCATACAAACGATAGGCCTTAGATTCGTCACTAACTCCAAGCAAGATGCATTTGTGACTTCGATCACCAAGCTTAGTTCTCTTTTGTTTAGGGACGTGCACATGTGCAATCGAACCGAATACTCTGAAGTATTCTACATTTGGTTTTACTCTTGTCCACCTCTCCTCAGGTACCATGTCCTTGACTGCCTTTGTGTAACTGCGATTCAAAACATGAGCTGTCCATCTAGCTGCTTCTGGCCACAATGATTTCGGCATCTCCTTCTCAGACAACAGACATCGTACCATATTCATGATGGTCTGATTCCTTCTTTCTGCGACTCCATTTTGCTGTGGAGTGTAAGCTGCTGTTAGTTGTCGTCTTATGCCATTATCTTTGCAGAATTTGTTGAATTCATTTGATGTGAATTCTCCTCCCCTGTCAGTTCTGAATACACATATGGCTGTTTTTGCTTCTTTTTCAGCAAAGTTTTTGAAGGTTTTGAATGTTTCAAAAGCTTCTGATTTATCTGCAAGAAAATAAATCCATGTTTTCCGAGAAAAATCATCTACAAGCACCAACAAATAGCTCTTACCACTGTGTGAGATTGGAGTGATTGGTCCACAAAGATCTCCATGAATTAATTCCAATTTATTTGATGCTCTCCACTTGCTTTTCTTTGGAAATTCTTGTCGTTGCTGCTTTCCCACATTGCATATTTTGCAAACTTTGTCTGCTTCTTTTAATTTTGGTAGTCCTTTCACCATTTGTTTCTGCTGCATAATTTGAATAGACTTGTTGTTTAAGTGCCCATATCTCCTGTGCCAGAGAATCTCCAAGTCTTCTTCTTCCATCTTCAAGCAGTTACCAGGCAACGGCTTCAAAATCGCATAAACCAGGAACATGCGATTTGCAGTCATTTGTGTGTTAATTATCAGGCCCCTTTGTTGATGATAGATTCTGCAGGTTCCTTCTTTGATTAAGATCACCAAGCGCTTCTCTTGTAGCTGGCCTATGCTTAGCAAATTGTTGGTGAGATTGGGGACATAGTACACATTTGACACGGTTTGTGTGATACCTTCTACTTCAAATCTGACGCTACCTTTTCCTTCAACTGCCATTTTCGAACTATTTCCCAATCTGACAGAGTGTTTGAAATTTTCATCGAGCTCAATAAACCAAGTTTTGTCTCCTGTCATATGATTTGAGCACCCGGAATCGAGAAACCAAATGCCCTTTCCTTCAGCTTTACTGACTTCTGTGTGCGCCATCAAGAGTAGTTCATCCTCCTCGTCAAATTCAGCATAGTTGACGACTCCCTTTTCCGAGCTTGAGCATTCAAATTGATAATGTCCTTGCTTTCCACATCGAAAGCAGTTAATGGCTGACCTGTTGACAAAAGGCCTAGCTCTTCCCCGTCCTCTAAAGTGACTTCTTCCTCTCTGAAGTGTCCCTCTGCCTCTTCCTTGTGCATTCCTTGGCTCATTCTCCACCTGTAAAACTTGCTCTTCAATCCTCTTCTCAATCACCTTTTGTTCATGTACAAGCAAAGATGCTTGTAATTCATCTACTGTGAGTTTGTCAATGTCTTTGGATTCCTCAATTGAGCATACTACGAAGTTGAATTTTTCTGTGAGACTCCGAAGTATTTTCTCAACGATTTTGACATCGGGCATATCTTCTCCGCAATTCCTCATGTCATTAGCAGTAGACATAACTCTTGCAAAATACTCAGACACACCTTCTCCTGACTTCATTTCTAGAGTTTCAAATGTTCTGCGAAGTCGTTGCAGCTGAGCCCGCTTCACTCTAGCACTTCCCTGATACTTGACTTTCATTGAATCCCACAATTGCTTGGCAGTCTCCTTCTGAGTGATGGTTTTCAAGATACTCTTATCTATAGATTGAAAGAGATAATTCTTTGCTTTGAGACCCTTGAGTCTTGCTTCGTCGATTGCCTTTTGTTGTGCTGTGTTTACGGCTTCAGTTCCCTTTGGTTCTTCGAAACCAGATTGAATAACGCTCCAATACTCCTTAGAACGCAGGAGATTTTTCATAATCAAACTCCAGTGATCGTAGTCTCCGTCGAATTTTGGAACACATGGTGTTGTGAAGCTTCCTGAATCAGTTGTCATTTCCTGTTTTCATGTTTTTCCTCTCAAACACTCAAATTGTATGTTTCTTTTATCAGGTCCTTGCTTGCTCTGATACCAAATAAAGGAAACTGATAATCAAAATTATATGAAATAGAAAGATAACTGAGGCTTTTATAAAGCCTTACAAACAGAAAAATCGATATACAAGGAAGACACATCTAAACAGAATTGAACAAATCAACTCCTACAAACTAGCTTCCTTGACAGTTTAAATAACAATTCCTACCTATTATTTAGCTATCACGTTGCAGACCAAGTCAATAGCTCCAACAAAAATTGCGATTGATTCGGAACTGTGATACTGAGCCGATCATGATAGTTTGGTCAGAGATGACCAAACCTATTATGTTAAGTTCTGTCATCTTTGACCGAATAGTTAAAAAAAAAATTACATTTGGTTCAGTCTTGTGCGACCGAACCTAAAACATTTTGTTCGATAACTCAAGACCAAGCCCTACGACGAAGAAATTAAAAAAAAAAAAACAAAATTAATAGTTTTTTATAATGTAAAGAGGGGTTTTCTGTGATTTAATTAGCAACAGAGAAGAAAGTCCAATATATTTGGTCTCTCTCTCTCTAAAAACGGTTTAAACCGTTTCATATGATTGAGGTAACCGTGTGGTGGTTATCCAAACTACCCCCAAATCCAAACCACTGTCAACTCAAACGCGATCCTCACACAGCAATATACTTTTTGACACTCAAGCACTACAAAATTAAACTTTTAAGGCTCACCAAACGTAGGCATTAGAACTCAAATGAAAGATTACCCCTTTTTTGTCATAGTGGGATTTGATCTTTGTACGGAGAAGTTAACACCTAAAGCCATGAGGCTTTGTGCACTAAATAGATAAACTTTGATAATCACGTTTGGATCACTCTTTTTTTCCATATAATATGGACTAAGGATTGTGAAAATATAAAAACGGGCACACGCATACACTTTGAGAGGATGGGTCAAATATAAATTAAAAAACTGAAATATAAAATTAAATAAGTTAGAGATCACCAAAGGGAAGGAAAGGGAGAATTTTTTATGGAGAAAAAAGTTGATAGTTCATCAGTTGCCACTGGTTACAATAACAAACAAAATAAAAAAAAATAAAAAAAATGAAAGATTATCAATGAAGCATCACTAAAACATTATCTGAAAGGGGCTTAGTGGACCTAAGCTTCTCATTCACCTATTTTATGAAATTAATAGCTATATATGCATATATATTTTCACGTTAAACAATGCACATTTAATAAACTATACAAATTTATTATATAAGACTAGTCTACGGCACATAAATTGCACGTAAATAAAACGAAGCTGAAAAGTTAACCAAAAAAAAAGTAAGAATATATATTAGAGGGTTGAAAATGGTGAAAAGAATAATTCTTAAATAAATCTTCTATTTACTAATATTATAAAAAAAAAACTTTTTGCACCTTATTACCAAATTACCTAAAATTGTATTTTATTATATGAATTTATTTAATAATTTTATATTAAAAAGTAATGAATAATTTATGAATTAATGATAAAAGTAGCACGTCTTGAGTTAAGGGGTACTTTTGACTTTATAAATAATATAAATAATTATAGTGCAAATGTTTAAGATAATATGTACATCATCAAAGAATCTTAAACATTAAGAACTAAAATATTCACTTACTTAACATTGAAATTGTTTCTGTTTAGTTTATATTAGTTTTTAAAGTTTCAAGCCATAAATCAAATTGAACTAATTAATATATATGCTTTTCAAGCCTAACCTAAACATACACTAATTCAAAATCGGACAACCAATTCAATTTTGATTCATAGTTTGAACCAAATCATTGATGCTTATATGCTCGAGTCCTTCACCAATATCTTTTGATCATTAATTATGTGATTATTATTGATTTTGTTAGCTTAATATTTGCTTATTAGTTAGTCATTCCATTAATCCAATTTTGTTTACTATATGTTTATATGGTTACATTTTCATCAAAATAATGAAAATGTAATGAACAGATGATTTTTACTTTTGAACACTTTTTTTTTTTCCTCCTATTTTATTTAATTAATAGGTTATATAGTTTTGTCACTGTATTTTAAGAAAGATGTGGGGATGCCAAGGAGCCAAAAGGGAAAGCATTGAGAAAATAATTGTTATTTAATTTAAAATGTGTACCAATCAAAAGCTTGAAAATAAAACCTACATGAAATATATAATAAATAAAAATTAATCTGTAACTTCGCATTAGAGAATGAAAGCAAAAATAGAAAGTTCAGGTTGTATACAAATGCTATATAGAAAGTTCAAGTTGTATTCAAATGCTGATTAACATCTGCAGTTGCGTTTGTATTCAAACTAGGATGATTAAGCTCCATTCGCTTATAAATAAACAGGTTTGGTCATCAAACTTCACTTCATCAATCTCTGGTTTATTTTGTTGATTTGGAGAAGCGGAAATCTTAGAGGGAAGTTCAGGTTTTATTAAGTTTTAGTTCTTCTTGATATATCTCTGGTTATTCCTTCTTCCTGCTTGATTAATCATGGAGTTTCCTGACCAAGTCATTTCAGTTTCTTCTTTTTCTTCTTCTTCTTCTTCTTCTTCTTCAACCCATCACCCAAGATCTTCCAATCAAAATCCTAGACAAAGGGGAAGAACATTCAATGCAAGAGGAAATAATGGTTTTCAAAATCGAAATTCATATTCTAACAGGTATTCTCAGCCTCGCTTACGAGGCAATGACACAGCTACTGTTAATGTCAGTAGCTACTACCGGTCTAATGGGTTTGTTAATCGTGGCCCTTTTTCCAACTTTCCTCATCAACCACTTCCTCAGTACGATCTTCCCCCATATAGTTTCACTCCCATGCAAGATCATGATCAATATCTTCCGTACTTCAATCCGTCCCCGCAGCCACCCATTCTCCCTTATCCTCTTCCTCCTCAATTCCCATTAGATTATTTGCCCATCGACCATCCCTATTTCAATGAATATTCCAACATTAACCCTTACCCAGGTCAGGATTGTTCTGCCTTTTATGGTGCTCTTCCAAATCAGATGGTACCACCACCACCACCGGTGCAATACTATTTCAATATGGAACCGGCACGAGCACCAGTGCTGCCAGTACCACCAAGGCGTCCTCAGGCTCTTCCGGTCCAGAATTTGAGTGACCCAGAAGCTGATTTGCGCGCAGCAATACGTAAACAAATAGAATATTACTTCAGCGAGGAGAACTTGGTGAAAGATGATTATCTAAAGAGCAAGATGGATGAGGAAGGTTGGGTTTCGGCTGAGCTTATTGCTGGATTCTACAAGGTTGCGCGCATGACCCACAATGTTGAACTGGTGCTCAGAGCATTGAGACCCTCGCAAGTGGTTGAAGTGCAAGGAAATAGAATGCGTAGGCGTGGGGATTGGAGAAGATTTGTTGTTCAACAACAAATTCCTCGTACTTCTACAAGTGCAAGTGTCGTAGAGGAAACTGCAGATAATTCTGAAGAAGACAAGTTGATTGCTGGTGTTCAGAGCATTCAACTGGAACCGAAAGAAGATGAAGTTCACTAAGAGAAAAAAAAATCTCTAGATTTTAGGCTGTGATCCGAGTACAGTAGAGGGATTAGATACCATACTTTTTTTTTTTTTTTTTGGGAGGGGGTTAGATGGACTTAGGTGTTAAATATCATGATATTTTGGCCAATGTTTGGGAGAGCTTTTCCAAAGCATTTTATTCGAAAAGTGAAAAAAAAAAGACCTCTTTGAAAAAAGCTGTCTAAAAGTGTTTTTGCTTCAAAAATATTTTGGAAAAGCTCTCTCAAATAAGGGATTTACCATTTATGTTTCAGATTGTATAAATATTATATATACTCAATGCAATGAAATATACATTTATATTTCTTTTATAAAACTGCATGATTTGGCGAGCACCCAACTAATTAAGTTTCTTTATCATTTTCAAGATATGTAATAATCATGCACCAAAACTCTAAAGAATGGATGAATTCTACATCAAAATTATATAGAGAGTTGTCCATTTAGTTTAGGGTACTAACTCATGACTTTCACTTCTAGCTAGGATCAATTCGTGATTCGAAATACTAAAACAACCTACAAAACAGACCTAAAACTATTATTCATGTGGTGAGTTTTAGTTTCTTTTTTCAAAAATGCTAAAATGATTCAAAATTTGCACCCAAAATTATATCCATATTAATGCGGTGAATGGTGAATGGTGAGTGTTTTTGTTTTTCCTAATGTGGTGTACTGTATTGCCTCATTAGCATTAAGAAAATAATTTTTTAATGTTTTCATAAGTTAATCCATTTTCTTAGTACCCTTTATGGATTTTATATTGATTTTTTAATCTTAAGTCGAATGAAGGGGAAGTAGTGTTTTTCTTTTTAGTGAAAAATTAAATTGTGCCTCTTAATTATTATTTTTCTCATTTGTTAAGGTAAATCATGAAAAACCTTTTGATAGGGATGTTGTATTTTCGCTTGTACCCTATAAGGGTATTTTGAACATTTGATATGAACAAAAGTCACTTTACCATTAAAAAATTATGTATATATTAATGCAGTAAATGGTGAGTGTTTTTCTTTTTCCTAATGTGGTGTAATGTATTGCCTCATCCGCATTTGGAAAATGATTTTTTAATGTTTTCATAAATTAATCCATTTTCTTAGTACCCTTTATGGATTTTATATTGATTTTTTAATCTTAAGTCGAATGAAGGGGAAGGTAGTGTTTTTCTTTTTAGTAAAAAATTAAATTGTGCCTCTTAATTATTATTTTTCTCATTTGTTAAGGTAAATCATGAAAGACTTTTGATAGGGATGCTGTATTTTCGCTTGTACCCTATAAGGGTATTTTGAACATGCATGATATGTTGTTTTGAAACGCTTTAGCATTCTTCTACTTTATATACTCCATATAATGAAATAATTTTTTTTTCTTATTAATTTTAGAATCACGTTGAGAATTAAATCCTTTAATTTTTATTTTATAAAGCTGCATATATCAAAATTATATGGAGAGTAATAGTCCCGTTAGCTTTAATTTTCACCATAGTAGTGTAAAATTGTTTTTTTTCAAAACCATAATAGTGTAATTACCACTTTGTAATAGTCTCGTCAGCTTTAATTTTCAAATGATTAGAGAGAACCCAACAAACTCCTTTTTCTTCAGTCTCCCAATTCTCTTTTATTCATTATAAATAAAAACGATTAACTTGACGTTGATTAATTTCAACATCAACCATTCACTAACACTTAGGCAGTGGAGTTCCACACAAACACCTATTATGAAAATACGTAGACGAATCAAAACTCTGCAACTTCCCGCCTTGCGGAATCTCTCCACAAAGCCGATTGTAACTCACATTAAAACCCAACAACGATTCCACCTCCGTCAACTGCTTCGGAATGCTTCCATAAATCCCATTATGATTCAAATCCAACGCCACCAATTTTGTCTTCGAAAACCTCAGTTTCGAGAAATCGAATTCCAAAACATTCCTCGAAAGATCCAAATCCCTCAACGATTTCTTCTCACCAAACAGTATCGACGCGTCTCCCTCCAACTTATTCAGCGACAAATCGATCCTGTCAAAATCCACGTTGCCGAGAGTCGCCGGAATCGGACCGGAGAGCTGGTTGTGCGATAACACGAGATACTTCAAGTTTCCGGAGAACCGGCCGAACGACTCTGGGATCGGTCCGGTCAGCCGGTTCCGATCGAGCCGGAGAAATTCGAGATTCGGTAGATCGGCGAGGCTTGGAGGGATCGAGCCGGAGAACTGGTTGAATGACAGATCTAGGAATTTTAGGGTTTTGATCTCGCCGAGGAAGGCCGGGATTGGACCGGAGAGGCTGGTCCAGCTGAGCCATAGGGTTTTGAGGTTCTTGAGATTGGTAACGGATCGGGGAATTGAGCCGGTGAGGTTTGTGAGTTTGCGGAAGAGTAGAGTTTCGAGGAAGGGAAGGTCACCGACGGCGTCGGGGATTTGGCCGGAGATCTCGCCGGAAAATATTTGAAGGACGTTGACGCGGTTGGTGGTGCGGCTGCACTCGAGAGCGTACCAGTCGCAGCAGTCGGTGTTGGTAACCCAGGAGGCGAGGTGGTAAGGATTGTGGAGGGATTGTTTGATTTGCATGAGGACTTTATAGTCATTTGGGTGGCAGCGAGTTGAGACAGAATATGAAGAAGGTAAATAACAGAGGAAGAAGAAGAAGAAAGCAAGGAAGTTGAAGTGGGAAGCCATGGCTGGAGCTTCTGGGTTTGTGAATTTTTGCTGGGAATTGGAAGTTTAAATAAGTGGCCGTCGTGGGGAGATGATGGAAACTCTGGCTGAGTACTGGGCTGTGGATGGATTACAGGTAAGTAGTGATTGGTCAAGAAGGATGGCATTCAATTTTTTATTATTTTTTTAAATTATATATTATCTTTGTTGTTTTTCAAAAAATGGTAGCTACGTTCTAGAAGAAAAAAAAGGGGTATATAGTTTGTTTCAAAAGAAAAATTAGAGTTTTGTTATGATGGTATATTGAGGTGTAATGTTTTCTTTTTGTTATATAGAACTTGACAACATTTTGATTTAAGCAAAATTATGAATTTGGTAGTAGTTAATTATTATACTCAATTATCAGTCTTTTTTCCTACATAAATTTACGAAGTTAAGTTAATATTTAAATTATTAAAAAAAATTAATTAATTTTTTTACTTTTATTATTTTTGTGTAATGTTAATAAGTTACTCATCCAAACAAGTACATTCAAATACCTACATTATATCAATAAGTGTTTAAATTACTTTAACCAGTTATCTCGTTTTATCTTTAATTAGACCTACTCTTACCATTTTTTAAATATACTTATTTCTATGTTTGTCTCTTAAAGATAAGGCTGACTGACATGGCATTGAAGTATAAATTCTGGAACCCCCAATATATATATATATATATATATATATATATATATATATTCCTTGGAATTACTGATATATATTTGATGAGTGCTCTTGCATTAATTGGTTGCTTCCCGGTAATTGTTGTAGATATTCAACCTTAATTTTATTTTATTTTATTTTTTTTTAATGTTGACACAAGATTAAAAAATGTTTATACTAAAGTCAAAGGAAGTCGAGACCCCTCAATAGAACTAATAAGGTGAGCACAATAGTGAGGAGTATAAGAAATTTGGATGTGGACCATGCGAACTAACTACCATAATCTCACTCTCATTTTTATTAGAGAAAAAAAGCTTTTACTTATTTATAAAGAGAGAAAATCAAATATTCGACTTCGAATGAAGAGATTAGATGTATATTGTTAAAGTTAACTACCGCTTGCAATATTTAACCTTAATTAAGGCTATCAATTATTTTTCTGCTATATACAGGAGCTCATGGGATCCGATATAGAGAGAGAGAGAGTCGCTCACTTGCATGGAAATTCTCGTGCAGGTATGTTGTAAGATACTAATGTGTGCTATTCTAATATGTAGTAGGTGAATGAATCTCTCTAGTTTAGGATATTTCGACGTCTTCCTTTGAATTGCATGCATGATATCTCGTAATAAAAAGAATTGACGTGAATGAAAACTTTACATTAATTAAATTTCTATTATGTTCATTTTTTACTTGAAAACAATTGTATTAAATAAAAATTAAAATTTTATATGTTGAACTAGAGTAACCTAAGCCAAACTAACCAAAAAAGTTTTGTAGTTGAGGTGATTTTTTTTTTATTATTATTTTGAATCACGTGTTGTTAATATCTGATTCGTGACAGTTCAACAACTTTAAAAGATAATATTGACATAATATGTTTCTAAAGCATTTTCTTTTTATTGTCAAGTCCAATTGTTCTTTGATCTCTAGAACAACTGCAGTTTTATTGGAGTTTTAGTTGCTTTTGCATGTTTGCTATTCTCACATTTTTATTTGTTTATTTATGTTATAACGCTTGAAATATGGAAGAATGTATTAAAACAGTCAAATTAGTGCAAATGGAAGAACACACCCCACCCATAAGACTGAAAACGTCCAGGCTGCATTTGATATCATTTTTAAATTCAGTTTCCTTATTTAAAATAATAATAATAATAATATATTATTTACTATAATGTGATACTCAAAAATTGTTTTTGCAAAAAAAGTTCAAAACAACTGTAAACGTTTTCAGAAAAGATATAAAATTTGTTTTTCGAGTTTTATTTTTTTGGCTTACAATAGCTTTTATTCAGATTTGTAAAATAATAGTACAATTCTCTTATTAATAATTTTAATATTGAAATGTTTTTATAAAAGTTGGTATCCTCGCATCTAATAAGACAGGTAAATTATAATTCGTCCAGCCTGTACATAAAATGCCAATGGTGGATCATGCATTATTGACCTAGTGGTGGTTTGCTTACACCAGGGACTAGCAAGTTGGGCGGCAAAGTTGACCAAAATGTCATATTGGGTGATAGGATTGCATATCATGTTTGAATCTCATTAACCATTTAAAATTATTTTACAGAAACTTAAATTAATTTTATAAAAATAATATTCATATATAAACGTCGGCTAGTTCTAATCTAAAAGTAAAAACTTTTATTCCTTTAATAAAAACATAGTAATTAATTTGTATGATATTTATCGATATTCCTTATATTTCTCGTTATTATATTCGTCATCTTGGCTTTCTGATTTCCCGTACTTAAAAAAAAAAAAAAAAAAACATTCATACCATATCCCTTATACATTAGATTTTATCAGGAGGCCAAATCAATTCATTTGAAGAAATATCTAAAACGTTCGAGTTATTTGCCAAAAGAAACTTGATATGTAGGACCCAATTCATTAGTTCCACAAATATCTCGTCTAAGTATACGCGTGTCACGTGATACAAGCAAGATAGACAAGTCCCTGTGTCGAACAGACAACAAATCTGCATCCGCTAAATATCTTTCCCTCTCAGAAAAGTTTCAGTCTCTTAGTTAACACTAGTAATCTAGTTCTCTACTCCGGCACCGGCACCGGCACCGGCACCGGCGATGGCTGCCGCCGACGACAGTTCCGGCCTTCCGACGCCGACGCTTGATGCCGAGAGCTCAAATCTCCTGCAGAAAATATACGAGCAAGGAGGATACGCGTTCGTCGGCATGGCGACGCTAGCCGCCGGCGGAGATTTCCGAGCGGCGGAGGCGGCGAGGGAGATGGCGTGGGAGCAGCTTCACTCCGGTCCGTGGCACTCGGTGTTGCCGGTGTGGAGAGACGCGTATTCGATGTCGTGTCTCCGAGTCGCGGCGTTCCATCACGGCGCCGGAGATTTAGAGGAGGCGCTTAGGGTTCTGGATATGGGATTGATAATGGGAGGGACTCTAGTGCGGAAGGATCTGGAATCTGCGGTGGAGATGATCACGAGGAGGAGGAGGAGGAGATCGAGTGGTTCTAGCGGCGAGGAGAAGAATAGGAGTGATTGGTTGTTCGAAGGGTTGGAACAAGGCGGAGGTGAGGTCTGTTCTTGAATTAAACCCTAATTTAATTGATCTACTCATTTGATATATTTGATGGAAAAATAGAAGCTTGTTGATTTTTTATAAAAATTTTAGGTATTTTATTTGTGTTAGGAGTTTTATATATCTTGCTACTGTGGCTATGTTTATGTCACATCAGTCCTGCACCAATGAGTATTGTGGAAACTGGAGGTGTGTGTGGTAAGGATACATTGAGGTGAATTAACCAAAAGTTGAAATTGTTTTAGTTCATTTACTTCACCAAAAATGTAGCCTACAAATTTTAGGTTTAAAAATATCATACTGATTACATTGTGTAATAGCCAGCTTCCGACTCATCACTGAGTGGATTCTAGTTTCTACCAAACCTGTCTATGTATTAATTGTCAAATGTATCTTTAAGTTGTGGGATAAACCATTTGTTTCTTTCCTTTTGTTTGGTTCATATTAAGATGATGTTCCTATTTATGATAGCTTTTTAATTCTTACTGTGGCTATGTTCCATATTTCTATGGAACATTTCAATTCTTAAAAATTCTCTTTGAGTTGGGTGGTCGGGGCGCAAGGTGAGTAACCATTAACAACTTCCCAGAAGGAAACAACTAATTTAAAATTGTTCATGAATAATGTAGGCTTTTGCTGTCTTCTTAACTATTTTATAATCTTGATCATGGATGGTAAAATTCAAAGAAGTGTTATAGTTAAATTCAGTTCAGTTCTACAAGCTGAAAAAAAAAATTGGCCAATTTCAGTGTAAAATCTACCAATTTATAATGAATTTCACTCTGGATTTTCTTTACCGTCTTCTACTCCCCCGTCCCTTTCCTCTTAGCTCCTGAGTATTTGCCTATCATTATGTTCATTTGCAGATATGTGATTGCTGCATGTTAGCCTGAGTGTTTGCTCTTCTAATTTTTCCTGTTGTTGTTGGCTGTTTTGATCTTATAGGTTATTCGACTACTGCCAAACAGATCATTGTCTTGTAAGTTCGTAGAGAAGCGGTCATCTCTATCTTTAGAGGCATTCCTGCGTGATTATTTCCTATCAGGTGTTCCAGTTATAATAAGTGACTGCATGGCTCATTGGCCTGCGACAGCAAAGTGGAAAGATCCAGCATATATGAAAAAAGTTGCGGGCGATCGAACGGTCCCAGTTGAGGTGATTAATCTCCCCAGATATATGATATACTTAAGCTTGATGTTGCCATTATTGATATCCTTTTGCCAGATTTTCATTCCTAGCAATGTTTTCGCTTGGTTCAGACAATTTTTTTACTAGATATTATATTTCCTATTTCTACTTCAACATGATCAACAAAGATTTTGCTTTATGGCTACGCTTTGGAAATTTTCTTCTGTCTTTTCCTTATAATTAATCGCAATTTTATTTGGCATTTTTATGGCAATAATTTTTTTTGAGGTATTAATTATTATTACTGGAAAAGATCTTGTGACTGAAAACTTGTAAAGTTGATAACTTTTTCCAGATTGGAAAGAACTATTTGTGTTCGGAGTGGAAGCAAGAACTTATCACATTCTCTCAGTTTCTTGAAAGGATCCAGTCCAATGACTCTAACCCTGCTGACCTAACTTATCTTGCACAGCATCCATTGTTTGACCAGGTACTCTGTATTTTGAGGGACTCCCTTTAAATTCATGATGCTGCATTTCAGTTTTTAACAGTAGGTTTATATTCCAGATACAAGAGTTACGCAGGGACATTTTGGTTCCTGACTACTGTTTTGTTGGTGGGGGAGAACTAAGGCCTCTTAATGCTTGGTTTGGTCCAGCTGGAACAGTGACACCGTTGCACCATGATCCGCATCATAATATTCTTGCTCAGGTATTTGATATTTCAACTTTTCAGAGTGTAGTATATTTACTGTGATGCTAGTAAAGATTAAGCATGTTGTTGTTACCTTATGGATATTTTTTTTTTTCTCAACTCAGTTAAGTAAGGCTATTATTTCAGTTTTTGTCAACATTTACTTCTATTATATATGATTGGATTGCTTATAAGTTATAAATTTTCCACAGTACTACAGTTATGCTTAATAATATGATTTTCTTCTTGAAGGCAACAACGTTATGTTACCTTATTTCTACTTACATGTAACTTGTGCAGAGTTTGCTATAGATAAATGTTATATCTATGGGAAAAATTAACTTGTGTGGTTTGACGATACATATATTCGCACTTGAAGGTTTTGCGTGAAATGTTTGTTTTGAAGCATCACATGTTGAATGAAATATAACTAAAATGAAGGTCATAATAAAATTTAAGGTTCCAACTAAAGCTAATGAATACAACTTGAGAAGAGGCTATGGAAAAGGAGTTACTATTGAAGTGGCATAAAAGTCTAAAGATGTAATGAATTATGAATTATTGGCAAAAGAATTAATTCTTGATACAAATTTAGTGGCTGATTTCTTGTTCAACCAAAAAATGTTCCTATATTTTGTTTGATAATGTGAAATTTAACTACAAATTTAGTGGTGCATGTGGACTGTGAAGGACAACAAATAATTGGCAAGCAATACAATAAGCTACAGAGAGCATCCCATAAAGCTAAAAACAACCTTCTTTTTTACCCTTTTCAGGTTGTTGGCAGAAAGTATGTGAGGCTTTATCCAGCTTCAGTATCCGATGATCTGTACCCTCATACTGAATCCATGCTAAGCAATTCCAGCCAGGTATTCACTGAATTGAGTTGGTTTATTCTCAAAGTCAACTGGCATGCTATATCTTAGTTTATTCAATTTTTTCCTTTTTCTTTTTTGTTTCTTGTAATTTGATAATATGCACCAATATTCAAGCTAGAATGGACTAACGTCTTTCCTTTCTATTCTGGGATTTGTTGGTCTGTTCAATTAATTTCCTCTCTACCAATGCTTCATGTTTGCTAGTATTAGGATTAGCTGTCATGTTGTTACTTGTTACAAAATTTGTGAATTTGATTTCAATGTTAGCATTAGTAAAATTGTCCAAAGGTGGTAATTGTTGTATAAGATGGCGGTATTCCTGTCCTGCACTTATGATCTATACTATTTTATTGTTTTTGTGGCGCTTGCCATCTCGCAAGTACCTTAGGATATTTGTCCATTTGTGGTTGGATTAGAGTTACTGATTTGGCAACCCTGTCGGCTACTTTTGTCTTAATGTTGTTTCTATATCCTTTTCTCGACAGAAATCTACAGTCAGAGATCTCTATAACTGTATTTCTATATCCTTAAAAATATATTTATAATTGCATGTATATGGACTCCATAAACTTAAAACGAATCAAAACAAAACAAAAATTATCATAATTCATAAGCATTAAGCACCCACACTTCCCAAAACACCCCTAACATGTACATTGGAACTAGAGCTTGCTTCTTTGTTTGCTTGATATTTACTCAAATTGTTGGGCTTGTGACTTTGTAAGGAACACCGATTGTAGTTGGTGAGAAAAGAAATAAGAAGCAACAAAATTAGTAAAAGTGTTAAATTGCTTCTATCATTCTGGTTCACCTGTATTAACAAGGAATTCAACTTCAAATTTGACTTTCTCTACAACTATTCTCCCAAAAGACTTACTTTGTTCTTGCCTCTTTTTTTTGTGAGATTTGCAATGAAATGGAACATATGATTGTCATTTTATTCCCACTTGCATATTTTTTATTGAAACTGAAAAGAAACTTTTATGGCAGGTGGACCTTGACAATCTTGATGAAAAAGAGTTTCCAAAGGCAAGGGACTTGGATTTCCTGGACTGCATCTTAGAGCAAGGCCAAATGCTTTACATTCCTCCAAAATGGTGGCATTATGTTAGATCTCTTACAACAAGTTTCTCTGTCAGCTTTTGGTGGAGTGAGTTGGACAGCTAACAGATACCTTGGTTCTGTGTTTTCTCCTCTTTCGTAGCTTTTGTATTTGTAACTCATTTCTCAATAAACACTTTTGATAGGAAGCTCATTATTTGTGAGTCCCCCCATATTTTTCCTTGTGTAACTCTCTTCTCCATAACATTTATGTATCACGGCTTTGAGTTTTTCTTTTCCTCTTAAAACTTGGATTACTTTATATGGACTAATCATCGAAGATTAATATTCAATGTGAGTAATGTCTTTCCAGGTGTTCCTTTACTTCCTTACACTAATAGAAGAGTAGTCATTTACAATTAGTGGTTATTAAATATTATCTATATTCTTTATTATTTGAAAGTTTTGTTTTAATTAAGTGTATACAAATAAGTTACCGATTAATTTCATTTCTCAAATTACACATTGATTATTAGTGGGTTTTTTTTTTGGTCTTAAACCCCTCCTAGTGTCCTCTGCGTAGAGCGAGACTAATCTAGAGTTTGGTGCCCTAATAAGGTGGATAGCTACTCGTGGCTGTTACTACTTTCGTGCAGGTAATTCTGGGAGGTTCCATCCAGGATCCAACTCTAACAGGAGATGTGGCTCCTCTGCCGCACCTGGAGAGAATTCTATGCTTGCAGGGATCAAGACCCGAAGCTCGTCTTCATTCGGTGATTAATTTGTGCAACAGTAGCAGATGGATTTGCTAGAGTCGGCGGAGCTGATTGAAAAGTGATTAATTTGTGCAACAGTAGCAGATGGATTTGCTAGAGTCGGCGGAGCTGATTGAAAAGGACACTGATACACAATTTGTGCAACAGTAGCAGATGAATAGCAGATGAATTTGCTAGAGTCGGCGGAGCTGATTGAAAAGGACACTGATACACAATTTGTGCAACAGTAGCAGATGAATTTGCTAGAGTCGGCGGAGCTGATTAAAAAGGACACTGATATACTTTACGCCCCTTATTCCCACATCAGAAACACGTGATAGGTGAGCGGGGTATGGACGACACAGTCTGCGACTCAGTGTCTGGCACAAAAAGCAAACCAACTCTTTTATGCGGCCATGATGCCTTAGTAGCTGATCCCTGTATCTGTAACCTCATAGCAGACTGTGCTTCTCTGCCTGATGACGTAGTATTGCTATTACTCGAGGAGTAACTGGAGTCTCAGTGCAGTAGACATCTCAGCTGCTTTTATCTTTTTTTATTCACCCCACTATTTTCTGTCCCATCTTTGTTTTCACATCTGTCTGTGCTGCACTACTCCTCAAAATTGATCTAATGTAACTTGCCTCACTTAAGTCATTGTGGGCCCTATAAGTCTGCTTATTAGCTGCAGGGTGACCTGTGCCTATACTTAATGAAGTCTCTAATGTTGTACTAAAAAGAAGTTTATTTGATTTTTTTTTTGTAAAAGGAATGATGTCGTTCCAAGAGAGTTTGTGGAAGAAGAATTTAGCTAACTGGTCAAATAATTGTCCCAAACATTGGATACTTTCTATGAGCAGTGGCATTACAAATGAGAAGAGCTGGGTAAAATAAAGAATAGCAATAAAAGTAAACTCAACAAATATGTCCTTAAAAAAGTAATAAAAAACTAAAAACATGCAAAAAGAGTGATAACACTGAATTAATTTTTAAAACTAAAAACTTATTAACAATATAAAATTAGCACACCTTAAAACTGTTCTCATTATTGATAGATAGACAAAGATGAAAACCGCTTATTATGCTTAATAATTTCAAAGTACTGTTACATAAATTAAAAATATTACATCAATTATTATAAATAATTTTTATGTTAGCTTTTAACTTTAATATATTAAAATAATATATTTTTTAATTAAATTATAAATTTGATGTGAATGTATGACACGTCATATTTATAACAGTTAATATAAAAAATTTAATATTAATTTAATGTTAAATGGCAAAGATAATTAGGTGGGCAAAGTTTCATACCTTGCTAGTGGGATATTAATTAATCGTCCAAATACAGTGAGGAAAGAAGTGACCACAGCCTTTTCTATTTTCTTTATGGAATTCACTTGCTCATGCCTGGAAGCAACTTGTTCAGCCCGCGTCAATTGTATCCTGAAATATCTGTGCATTACCCCCACTATATTTATATATATATATGAAGTAAAAATAACTTTCTGAGCATGAAGGGAAAGGAAAATTATTACCATTTAATGTATATATATTTTCACTTGATATATAAAGTTACAGGCTTCTATGTATTGCCTATACCTTTTATTTGAGAGTTTCTGAATTCAAATTTTCTTAATTATAAGCATTTGTTGGAAAAGTACTTCGGCAAAAGCTTTGTTAAATGGGCCTAAATTTGTTCATAATTTTGAAAAGAAAGTGCTACATTAACATTTTTACAGTAGAAATTGGCCCTGTTTAATAACTTTTTTTAAAAAACTGTTTGTACAAAAAGTGTTTTCAGATAATATTTTAAAAAATGTGGTCTCATTCAACTTCTCAATTTCTCAACTTCTCAAAAAAGTAAAAATACTATTCTTCTACCACATTTTAGTCAAAAAAGTTGATATTGCAAATGTCCCTAAAACCATTTTTGGTCCAAAAATATTTTACAAATACAAAATCGTATAAGCTATCTCTCCAACATTATTAAATTGTTTTGAATCAAATTTATTACCACAATTCAAAATAATTTAATAATCCATTAATAAAAATATTTATGTCAATGACGACCGTGGATACTACTTCAACATTTTCCTTCGGTAACTTAAACAATAACATGGAGAGTTTATTAGGGTTCAAAGACATTACTCTATAATTTGACCAAAATAAAAAGAGAGAGGTACCTTGAAAAAGCCTCCATTCGCGCCGTCCAACAGCTGAACAATATCGATAAAGTTGTAAGAAAATGCGAAACAAATCCAGAAAAAAAAACTCAAAACACAAACGAGATAAAGTGGCCATCACGATCATCAGGATTGTAAATGGTTCCATCAATGGTGTGCATTATGTTTGAATAAGCGAGATTATAGAACGTGGAATTCATGCTCGTGAATGAAATTATTGGATCGCTGACGCGAGTACACTCGTGCGAAGAGATCACAAAAACGTGCGAACTTTCTATATAATATTCTCGTCTAATCTGACCGGTCCGATCCCGCCATCCGTAACCAAGCTCCAGAACCTACGATTCCTCATGCTCAGCTGGAACAACATCACCGGTCCGGTACCTGAATTTCTCAGCCAGCTCCGTAACCTCGAGCTCCTAGATCTCGCTTTCAACAAGTTCTCCGGCTCCATTCCGGCGAGTCTCTCCAAACTCACGAAGCTCGGCGCTCTCCACCTCGATCGGAACCAACTCTCCGGCGCGATCCCCGAATCCTTCGGTGAATTCGCCGGATCCGTGCCCAGATCTCTACTTGTCGCACAACCAGCTCACCGGTCCGATCCCGAAGTCGCTCGGAGATCTGGATTTCGTGAGGATCGATCTGTGGCGGAACAAGCTGGTCAGAGATGCGGTGATGTTGTTCGGATCGAGGAAGACGACCGAGACGATGGATCTGTCGAGGAATTTGTTGAAGTTTGATTTCTCGAAGAAACTTATATACTTGGATTTGAACCATAACAAGATATATGGGAGGCTTCGGGAGGAAAGGACGAAATTGGATTTACAGACTCTGAATGTTAGTTATAATCAGCTGTGCGGTAGGATTCCACGTGGCGGGACATTACAGGACCATGATTACTCCGCTTATTTTCATAACAAGTGCTTGTGTGGGAAACCGTTGGGAAATTGTTAGAAAACCAGCGAGTTGTGTGTGTGCCGCTAGTGTTTGGAGTGTTTTTCATTTCAAGTGTGGTTATTGTTATTTTGATTAATACTAAGTATGAATGCCGTAGGCCTTAATTGTTATCTCCTATAGTTGTTATTATCGTTTGGGTGGACTTTCGATTGTTGTAACTTCGGGCCAATTGTACAAAAAAAAAGTATGAATGCATGTGAATTTTTTTTTTTAAAGTTTTATTGACTAGAGTTTTTAAAATTTTTAATTTAAATAAAAGCTTTAAACTGTGGATGCATGTAAATAATAACTCACGACCATAGACAACACCCTAATAGCATGACTGTGCCGCGTTAATCAACAAACTCAAACTTGAATTTGATACCAATTTGTTATGTGAAATGAAAGTGGAATGCGAATTAAACGCACAAATCCAAACGTATGCAAAGAAAAGAAAAAAATAAAAACAAAAGTTTTATGTGATTCAGTGAGTATACACCTATGTTCACAGAAAATGAGAATTAAATTATTAATGGAAAATCTCAAAAGAGTACAACTTATGCGAAGATCTAATTCAAGTACCCTAAAATTCAATAGTACTAACACAAATTCAGAAGATAATTATAAATGTAAGTTACATAACAAAAAAAACACCGACTTTACTCACATTTTCAATAACTTTTCAGCAATGATATATAACAAATGCGTATATAAAATGTTTTTGGTGGATACATTTAAAATTTCCCAATTCAAATCCTATTACTCACTCGCATAATACAATATATGAAAGTTTATATTTATCAAATGTTCAAAATACCCTTGTAGGGTAGAAGCGAAAATACAGCATCCCTATCAAAAGCCTTTCATGATTTACCTTAACAAATAAGAAAAAAAAAATTAAGAGCCACAATTTAATTTTCCACTAAAAAAAAATACACTACTTCCCCTTCATTTGACTTAAGATTAAAAAATCAATATAAAATCCATATAAAGGGTACTAAGAAAATGGATTAATTTATGAAAATATTAAAAAATTACTACACCACATTAGGAAAAAGAAAAACACTTGATCACCACTCACCATTCACCGTTCACCGTATTAATATGTATATAATTTTGGGTACAAATTTTGAATCATTTTAGCATTTTTGAAAAAAGAAATTAAAACTCACCATGTGAATAATAGTTTTAGGTCTGTTTTGTAGGTTGTTTTAGTTTTTCGATTCACGAAGTGATCCTAGCTAGAAATGAAAGTCATGAGTTAGTACCCTAAACTAAATGGACAAGTCTCTATATAATTTTGATGTAGAATTCATCCATTCTTTGGAGTTTTGGTGCATGATTATTACATATCTTGAAAATGATAAAGAAACTTAATTAGTTGGGTGCTCCCCCAAATCATGCAATTTTATAAAAGAAATATAAATGTATATTTCATTACATTGAGTATATATATTATTTATATAATCTGAAACATAAATGGTAAATGCCTTATTTGGAGAGCTTTTTCAAAACATTTTTGAAGCAAAAACACTTTTAAACAGCTTTTTCCAAAGAGTTTTTTTTTTTTTATTCTCTAAGTGCTTATCGAAAAAAATGTTTTGGAAATGCTCTCCAAACGTGGCCAAAATATCATGATATTTAACACCCAAGGTTAAGTCCATCTACCCCCCCTAAAAAAAAAAAGGAAAAAAAAAAGAGTATGGTATCTAATCCCTCTACTGTACTCTGATCACTGCCTAAACTCTGGAGATTTTTTTTTTTCTCTTAGTGAACTTCATCTTCTTTCGGTTCCAGTTGAATGCTCTGAACACCAGCAATCAACTTGTCTTCTTCAGAATTATCTGCAGTTTCCTCTACGACACTTGCACTTGTGGAAGTACTAGGAATTTGTTGTTGAACAACAAATCTTCTCCAATCCCCACGCCTACGCATTCTATTTCCTTGCACTTCAACCACTTGCGAGGGTCTCAATGCTCTGAGCACCAGTTCAACATTGTGGGTCATGCGCGCAACCTTGTAGAATCCAGCAATAAGCTCAGCCGAAACCCAACCTTCCT
Source organism: Paratinospora sagittata (assembly GCA_035771175.1). Lineage (NCBI taxonomy): Eukaryota > Viridiplantae > Streptophyta > Magnoliopsida > Ranunculales > Menispermaceae > Paratinospora > Paratinospora sagittata. The sequence goes on from CM069597.1 coordinate 46,656,690, forward strand.
CATCCATCTTGCTCTTTAGATAATCATCTTTCACCAAGTTCTCCTCGCTGAAGTAATATTCTATTTGTTTACGTATTGCTGCGCGCAAATCAGCTTCTGGGTCACTCAAATTCTGCACTGGAAGAGCCTGAGGACGTCTTGGTGGTACTGGCAGCACTGGTGCTGGTGCTGGTTCCATATTGAAAGAGTATTGCACCGGTGGTGGTGGTGGTACTATCTGATTTGGAAGAGCACCATAAAAGGCAGAACAATCCTGATCAGGGTAAGGGTTAACGTTGGAATATTCATTGAAATAGGGATGGTCGATGGGCAAATAATCTAATGGGAATTGAGGAGGAAGAGGATAAGGGAGAATGGGTGGCTGCGGGGACGGATTGAAGTATGGAAGATATTGATCATGATCTTGCATGGGAGTGAAATTATATGGGGGAAGATCGTACTGAGGAAGTGGTTGATGAGGAAAGTTGGAAAAAGGGCCATGATTAACAAACCCATTAGACCAGTAGTAGCTATTGACATTAACAGTAGCTGCGTCATTGCCTCGTAAGCGAGGCTGAGAATACCTGTTAGAATAAGAATTTCGATTCTGAAAAACATTATTTCCTCTTGCATTGAATGTTCTTCCCCTTTGTCTAGGATTTTGATTGGAAGATCTTGGGTGATGGGTTGAAGAAGAAGAAGAAGAAAAAGAAGAAACTGAAATGACTTGGTCAGGAAACTCCATGATTAATCAAGCAGGAAGAAGGAATAACCAGAGATATATCAAGAACAACTAAAACTTAATAAAACCTGAACTTCCCTCTAAGCAGGAAGAAGGAATAACCAGAGATATATCAAGAAGAACTAAAACTTAATAAAACCTGAACTTCCCTCTAAGATTTCCGCTTCTCCAAATCAACAAAATAAACCAGAGATTGATGAAGTGAAGTTTGATGACCAAACCTGTTTATTTATAAGCGAATGGAGCTTAATCATCCTAGTTTGAATACAAACGCAACTGCAGATGTTAATCAGCATTTGAATACAACCTGAACTTTCTATTTCACAACCTGAACTTTCTATAGCATTTAAATCATCCTAGTTTGAATACAAACGCAACTGCAGATGTTAATCGACATTTGAATACAACCTGAACTTTCTATTTTTGCTTTCATTCTCTAATGCGAAGTTACAGATTAATTTTTATTTATTATATATTTCGTGTAGGTTTTATTTTCAAGCTTTTGATTGGTACACATTTTATTTAATATTTGATATGGTGATTGGGATACATGTATTTCAAATTAAATAACAACTCTTTTTGTTTTTAATATATAACAGGTGGGTTGGCTGTATCCTGTACCATTAGTATACGCAATTAATAGTTTAAATTAATACGAAAATATTATTAACATATGTCTCCACAGTCCGCACGATGCAAAGTTATCTATAAATTGTTATTATTATCCATTAAATATTATATATATATATATATATATACAATATAATTTTTATTTAAACAGATATAACATATAATCAAGAATTTGTATTTGAAACCTCAGAAGCTTCTCCAAACATTCAATCATCTGTTCATTATATAAGGAATATTACGACATATAGAATTTTTTTATTTGGTTCTTCTACAGCGGCTTGATTTAATGTTTTTTTCAGTTATTGGGGGCATAAAATATACATAAATTATGACAATAGTAACTAAAAATTGCTGTCGAAGGTCCGATCCGATGACCTGTTTGTGGCTCCTAGGAAAATTGGAACTGGAAAAATGACGACCATTACTTGGGCACCAGATTACTCTTGTCATCTCTACCCTGATGCCTCAGCAGCTCTGTCATAATCTCCCTGCTCTTCCTTGCCAAACTCTTCTATCAAGGTACGCTGTTTCTGCGACAAATTTCTGAACAATAAACCATTTATAAGAGTTTCTTCGCCAACCAAAGAATCTAAGTTAGACAAGAAGAATACAGGGCTGACAAATTGATATCGGGAAACTTACGTTGGAATCAGGATAAATCAAAACTTAAGGATTGTATTTAACACATAGCATGAGCCAATCGCATCCAAATTCATATGGAAAAATAAGTACATAATATAGGATGAATACAACACTATAGAAATGAGTAATACGAGCAAACTTCGAGAATCATCCCACCTTAATTTTGCTAGGGTCTCCCCGCTGTTAAAATTTATTCAGAATTTTTCTACTGAAACTATTTTTCTAAGATAGTAAAACCGAAACAAAATTTAACTTAACCCCTATCCACTATTTATAGGAGCCTAAAAATTTATGTTCTCATTTTGCCCTTGATATAATTACAAATAGGCAAAATTATTATTTTGCCATCGGTGTATATTATCATTCTGCCCTTATATAAAATTACCGTTCTGCCCTCGGTATAAAATTACAGTTCTGCCCTTGGCGTAGATTTATCTTTTTGCCCTTTGTTGTTTCTAGTGTTTACAGGTTTGATAAATTTATCAAATTACCCTCTTTAATGATATTTCCCAATTAATTATTTCTTTGTAAGATTTTAGGATTGTGAATTTTTGTAGTATTACATATAAGCCAACCCGATTAAATGGAATTAAACTTGATGGGTTGAGTTGGGTTGATTTAGGTGATTTGGGTTGTATTGGGTTTAAAATTTTCAACGCGGCTCAGATTTTGGGTTGACACTTTTGAACTAAATCCTAAACCGAACACCTAAGTATAACCTTAAAATCCCTTGTCCCGTAAAGCCATTAAATCAAAAAATTGTCAAAATCCCTCATTCCCAAATTGCAAATTCGCAATTGGTCATGCTTTTCTTCTAAACCCTAAGTGGGTAAAACCCATTAACCCTTTTGCATTTCTTTTTCTTCTTCTTTTTCTTTGTTGTTTTTAGTTTTCTAACTCGAATGACCAATTCAATTCAACTCAACCTAATCTAAACTAATTTGGTTTGGGTTGAATTGATAAACGAGTTTGGTTCTATTGGGTTTTGGCTTTAACTCAACCAAATCCAACTTATTACACCCTTAATTCTACCAGTAATTTTACTATTCATTAATGAAAACCACAAGAAGAGAGTAAGATTAAGAAACATTATTTAATACATCTATTGTAACTAATTGTGTAATGGTCCATCTCAAGCTTGAGTAAAGGAGAGTTGCATTTGGTAGTTGATAGCCAAAAGAACTTCGTTGGATCAACTATGACATGAATTTTAATCAAACTATGTGAAGGATTAGGATGTTTCAATATGAATGTTAATTTAACCTTTAATAAAATTGGGGCAGAAGAACTTATTCATGTAAATAGAAAGAAAAAAAAAACTTAATTAAATTGAGTTGAGTTGAATTACCTCTATTATAATTATTTTTATTCATAATCTCTCCCTCTCTCTCTTTCTCCCTTTCTCTCTCTCTCTTTTCTCAATTAACATTGATTGTAATAAGCCGCTGGTCCTCAACAATGCATCTGATAATCCCATAATCTACATAATCTTTGCGGTATGTTTTTTAAACTATTTAATCAATTATTTTATTTTATTTTAAATTCAAGTTCCTCTTTTATTTTTTTTAATGTATATAATGATATCTTACACCAAAAAGCAAATATATATATGCAAATGATGATGACTAAAAGACATGATATTCTCTTAAAGCAAACCAAAATTATATATTATGGCAAATTGAACTGAATATAATTCATTTCATTTGGTTAAGACTGATCGATCGAAAGTTAAAATATGCATTTGTTAAATGATTAATTATGTACCGTGCATCAAGTAAATCCAATGTACAGTTATTAAATTAAAGACACAATTCTTATTGTACATGTTGATAATACAAATATTTATAATGAAACACACATATTAAAAGATTTTTAAACATTAAATATTTTTAAATATTAAATTTTTTTAGCGTCGTCGTCTGTGGGTTTCCTTGAGTGAATGAGTTTCGTACGAGCCTCAATGTGTGTGTGCGTGATAAAAATGAGTCTTTAACGAAAAAAACAAATCTCATGTCGCTAGGGTAGTGCTCCCCCACTCCCCCTCATAGACCTGCAACCAGTGCTCATTTTTTGAGCGTGGGTTGTGGGTTTCCCTGAGTGAATGAGTTTCGTCCGAGCTTGTGTGTGTGTGCGCAACAAAAATAAGTCTTTAACGAAAAAAACAAATCTTACATCGCTTAGGTAGTGCTCCCCCCTCTCCTCATAGACCTGCGGCCATTGCTCATTTTTCTAGCATGGTCTGTGAGTTTTGCTACACAAACTTTTTTTCCATACTTAACTATACATCCATTAGATTATCTTATATTGTGCGTAATATGTCCAATTCAAAAAAATTTGACATACACGCATACGACGCTTCTAAGTGTGAATCAATAGTATAGAGTATAGATCACGAGTACGAAAAATATTTTTCTTTTTAAATACAATTTAAACTAAATTTAAAAGCCCCATTTGATAGCTCAAAAAAATTTTCTCAAAAAAAATATTCTTAAAAATAATTTCTCAATATTTTTTTTTAATAAATTTTGTCATCAATTTTGATTGTAGATGAAAAAAATATTTTTTTACATTCTTATAATATAAGAAAATTGAAGTGTAAAAAGTTTTATAAAATATAATCAATAATAATAAAAAAATTTCTTATGAGAAAATTAAAATTTTTTCCCCTTACATATGAAAAAACTTTGATAAAAAAATAAAAAGATAATTTTTTTTTTCTTGAGAATCAAACACATAACTTTTCTATTTTCTCAATAAAATCTTTTATTTTTTCAAAAAAATAAGAAATTTCTCACCAATCAAATATGTTAAACTAAATCCATTCCTTTGGTTTGTTTTGGTGCTTTATACTATTCTTTTGATACCTTAAAAAAAGTTAAAAAAACCTTCACTCAATAAAATAGTAAGTTATTTAAAAAAAATAAAAATAAAAATAAAATAGTAAGTCACCTTTAACAATACTAGGTGTAGGACAGGGTAGCCTAGCTACGCCATTAGGCCCATTACTTAAAGTTAAACACTTGGGATTGCGATCCGTGTGACCGCTCTCTATCCAATCTCGTCCGTCCAAAACCACCTCCATCCAACGGCCATACGTCTTTCGTTCGCAAAATTTCGCCAAAAACCGCTAACTTCGCTTTTCAGATTCAAAGCGTTCCCGCCCACAACTCATTCCATAAATATCCCCATCTCCCATCTGCGTTCTCATCAGCTTCAACTCTTCTTCCTCATCGTAAAATTTTCGGATTATCTTAGCCGTTCGTTCCTTCTCGTGATGGCTCGCACGAAGCAAACTGCTCGCAAATCAACGGGAGGCAAGGCGCCACGTAAGCAGCTGGCGACGAAGGCAGCTCGGAAGTCGGCGCCGGCGACAGGAGGGGTGAAGAAGCCGCACAGATTCCGGCCGGGGACGGTGGCGCTGCGTGAGATCAGGAAGTACCAGAAGAGCACGGAGCTTTTGATCCGAAAGCTGCCTTTCCAGCGTCTTGTTCGTGAGATCGCTCAGGATTTCAAGACCGATCTTCGGTTCCAGAGCAGCGCCGTGGCTGCTCTGCAAGAGGCCGCTGAGGCGTATTTGGTTGGTCTTTTTGAGGATACGAATCTGTGTGCTATTCACGCGAAGAGAGTTACTATCATGCCGAAGGATATCCAGCTTGCTCGTAGGATCCGTGGAGAGAGAGCTTAGAGTTAGAGAAGTAGCTTTTCATGTTGTTGATGTATTGTTTGTTCTCTTGCTCTGCTGATCTTAATGTGTTTGTAAATTTTATCTGATTTGAATTGAAATGAAAAATCAATTGTTGGAGGAATTCTACGTCTGTTACTAATTTTGGCTTAATTTTGCTAGTAGAGTTTTGATAACATTTGATTTGTGTCAGGAGCATGGTTGTTAAGAGTTGATTTGTTCTGAGGTTTGATAAGTTGGAAAGTGATTTGGATGGATGAATCATGAGTTTCTCAATAAATATGTGAATTGAATGATTTTTTTTTTAGCTAATTACTGATTTTTAGACTGATTCATTATGATTCAGCTAGGGATTTGATCTAATTCACCTACAATTTATACTAATTTGTTCTTGATTCACCAGTATAGTGACATAGATGATTCAGTGATTTGATTAGCAATTCTAACGACTATGATTAGGAGATAGTTATAAATACGAGATGAAAAAATTAGATTGATTGTTGGTGTTACGGAGAGTTCAGATATTACAAGTGATTGAGTTGCGGGTAACAAGAGATGTGTTAATTAACCAAATCATAAGATTGATTGTTTGAATGTTTTTACTGTGGTTGTTTGATTGGTTGATGTCAAAAAACTCAACATAAAGCTATCAAGCTATCACCAACATAGTCGAACATCAAAACAGGTTGGAACATGGACTAGGGTAACAAATGATAGGGTTTTTAAGGGCTGAAGTAAATCCTGACCCTTCTTCCGTCTTAAATCTACAGTGAATTCCATCTTTGTCTACTTCAAATTTGAAGCATTATGCCAGTGCTGCTATTGTTCCATGCGTAACATTCAAAGCAAGTGACGCTCCTGGGCACCCTCTTCTTCCACTTCCGAATGGTATGCAATGAAGGTTAAGACCCTTGATATCCATCTGATGTTCTCCAATGTTTTCTTCGGAGTTCTCGAGGAATCTTTCTGGTATAAACTTGTCTTGTTCTTTCCAGTGTAAAGGGTCTCTCATTACAGCAAATGCATTGATTAATACTCTTGTATCTTTCATCAGATCAAATCCATTAATCTCGCAATCCTCTGCATTTTCGAATGATCAGAGGTGCAGGTGCGTGTAGCCTTAGCGTTTCCTTTACTATTGCGGGAAGGTTTGGGACATCTGATTCTTGGACTAGCCTACTCCCAATCACGGAATCAATCTCTGCCTTGAGCTTGTTCAACGTGTTTGGATTGTTAATCATCTCAGCCAATACCCATTGCAAAGTTGTGGATGTTGTTTCGGTGCCTGCCATGAACATTTCCTGAAACAAAGCTAGAATTCTGATCAGTATATATTTGTTTTCTTTGATTTTCCAAGTTCCAGAGCAAGTGAAGTACTTACAAAGATTAAGGACTTGATGCCTTTTCTAGTCAATTCTGTCTCAGAATTAGGGTCATGGTGTATTTCTAGCAAGATGTCCATCAAATCCTTGGTTTCTCTTCCACCATCTTTTCTCTTATTTTCTCGATATCCTCTACAAGTAGATCGAATCGTCTCATCACTTCCACCAGCCTTTTTCCATACCCAAACAAATCAAACCTATTTAAAGGACCCAATACATCTCCTACGTTCAATTTCCCTGCCAGTTCCAAGGACTCCATTACAATATTCCTACATTCCTCAGCTTCATCATAATTACCCGAGCATCTCGTGCTCATCACCATCCTGCGAGTCATATTGTTCGACATCTTGTTAACTGTGCCTTTATCAACTGCTTTACCTTCTTCATAGCTCTTGCGTAGCAATTCCATGAGCTTTCGCGTCTCCTGTCTAATATCTATAAATCTATCGAGTTGTGAAGTGGAGAGTAGCTGTGTCATGCAAAGCTTCTTGATAAACCTCCAGTATGTGCCATACTCCGCCGAGACGAAACTATACTCACTACACATGTTGAAATCAGATGACCCAAATTTGGGTCTAGAACTGAAAATGAGGTCATGGGCGTTCATGATTTCTTTTGCCATGGTAGCTGAGGAAACTACAATGCAGGTCAATGCACCCATTCGAAGGCGCATAAGTGGACCGAATCGCTGAGCTAGATGATGCAAGGATTTATGTAGAACAAGGCTGAGGTAATGTGAGTGCCCAATGAAGGGTAATGCTGGAGGACTAGGTGGGTGCCTAATTTTAGACCTGAATTTGGATCTCTTCTTCAGGAGGGTTAAAATCAGGAATGAACACAGAAGAAAGAGGAAGGACATGAAGATATTAGTGATGTTGGCCATGGCTGGACTATGCAAGCAAATTGATGGCTATGGATGGTTCTTTCTGTTGTTGTAATCAGTATTTATATTACAGAGATCCTCAAATGGTCAGGAAATCATAATTAAGATTATGTTAACTCTTTGTATCTTTCTTGTTAACATTTGATAAGAAAATTAGGTTGTTTGACCTTTTGGATTTTTTGTTTGTAGTTTTATTGCTTGATTGTACTATGTATTTCTCTTATTGATGTGAAGGTCGGCAGAGAAACACAAGAAAATTACTGTGCGGCAGTCAATATGCTTGCAACATATGAAACTTGCAATATATATATAATTTTGTGCATAATTAGATGATCTCTATATTATTCTATTTGGAATTTAGCTATCTCTATTGGTGCAACATATGAAACTTGCAATACATATATAATTTTGTCAAGATTTCATTAGATTTCAATTTTTTCTAGAGTATATAATTCTAACAGTTACATGATACATTTCAAAGTATAATACAAACACTATTAATGGGCCATTAGGGCATGTAGACCCACACAATAAGTGGGCTAACACTTGTAAGACAAAAGGGCTTTAGTCCTACAACATTTAAGATTGATCCTTTATTTAACAAACTAGAGGTGTTGACGGTTTGATTTAAGCCGGTTTAATGCTCAACTCTAACCTGAACCAAACACGATCGGGTTTGATTTGGTTTAGGTTGATCAATTTATTTGGAATTACCAACCTGAACAAAATCAAATCGAATATAATCGGTTTGATTCATTTTTAATTGATCGGTTTAAAATTTAAAATGTACATATATTAAATAAATTAAAATAATTAATTATGCACTTATATATGAAGTAATCTTAACTTTTTTAGTGCATATTTACCAAATTTAAAAACAATATTTACAATATATAAGTTGACTATTTGTTTCTCCATGATAATGTTTATGTCATAAAAGAATTTTAGACATTAAAAAATAAATATTAACACTTTTATTATTGAATTTGGTTTGGTTCGGTTTAAATTGGTTTTTAAAGTTTCAAACCATAATTCGAACCAAATCAATCAGGTTATAGTTTTTTCAAACTCGATACGGTTTTATGGGTTTCACGGTTTGAACCAACACAGATTTCATGGTTTGAATCAATCAATTGACACTTCTATAATAAACTTTTTTATTGCAAAGAGTTGGAAGCAACTGCTAAGACAGTGCCATTGGCTTATTGATATACATTTTCAATCACATATTTCCCTTGCTTTTTTATGCGATTCATGTAACCTAATTGGTTATGGATCCTCCGATTCATAAGCTGTTCCGGGTTAGAACGACTACTCAACCCCAATAATTTGGGTTAGAGCCACTAACCGTGGTTTAGCATTTGGTTAAAAATCTACCGCCCATTTTAATTTTGAAATTTCGCCATTTCGCCTTCTCTCACTTGCAATAGCTCTCTCTCTCTCTCTCTCTCTCTTCTACAACTTCAAATGCAGAGACAACAACTTCCACTCCAAATCTCCCAAAACCCTAATATCCACTGGTAACTATCATTTGTTTATGTGTTTCTTGTTCTTCTTTTGTTTTTTTGAAAAAATCTCACTTTCTCTAACCAAAATTTTCTGATGATGTTAAGGTTTTAGGGAAAGATAAAGAGGTAAGAAAGATGCCCGAATCAAGAGACAGGCTAATCAGAGAAAACCCATTAACAAATTTGTCAGTAAGAACATCAAATAGGGTGTTTTGGCCTAATTCAGAGCAAGAGAGGGTGTCATTCTTATCACCCTCTTCAAAATTCAATGATGTTGGTGGAGAGAGAGGAATCTGTTTGGGTCGCCATTGCAAGTGCTCTCGAGGATCTTCGCCGAGTGTTTTGATGGGTACGCTGCGATTGGGAAATCGGGGGGGGGGGGGGGGGGGGGGGGGGGGGTGGGCAGGAGAATTCAATGCGTTCGGTAACTGGTCGACGAGGCCATGTTCGTGTAAGGACAGCCCGTTGTCAATTTGGTACCCCAGAACTCTGCTTCGGGACGTTACTGCAGTTGTCAATGTATGTGCTTTTACTGATTTATAATTCTTAGAAATTAGAACTCAATTCACAATTAGGTGTAGCTAGCACAACTTGATTGATTTGAAAAGAAACAGATTACATGGGAAAATGTTGATTACACTTTGTTTTGTCTGCTCAGTAGAAGCCCAGGTGAATTTTTTAGTGATAATTGAAATGAAATGTGGGCTTTAACAGGGTTGGAGAGATTTTTGGATTTGAATTTTGATATTTGAGGGTTATCTTTCCCCCTTCTTACTTCGCCATGGAACTGTAGGAGCAATTCAATTCCTGAAAAATCAAAATTGGGTAAATGAGAAATGTAGTTCCACTTTCAGTTCAATGTGATGTTGTGTTACTGATCACTGGTTAATGAAATTTATTCACAATTCCTTTTTTGGTATGAGTAAATCATGAAATAGTAGTATGGTAGAGCATTAACAAGAAGGGTTGGTTAATTCAGTATAATGTAGTTCTACAATGATAATACTATGTTTTCCAAGGATTTATTGGCAATGATTGCATTCTTTTGAACCACTACACTAAAGAAAACTTGTGGATTTATTGTCATCGTGCATTATTTTGGTGTGTTGTGTGTGTATGTGGTAAGGCCCCTGATTCTAACTCATATTCTTCAGGCCAGTGGAAGAAGAAGACCTCACCCTAGACGGGCCAAGCAAAATTGAATTGCAAATCGTTTGTCACAGGAATCAAGTGTTTCTGATCCTAGTGTACCTACTTTTAGTGTTCCCCTCAGGCACGGTATCTCTGCCACATCCCCATATCCAATGAAAGCTATTACAGGTTCTCCTCTTCCTGTGCTTTCTAAGATTTTGCGGGAGACTCATGATGCCAGAGAATCCTTCTTGACTCCACAGAAGAAACTCTTGAATTCAATTGACCAGGTTGAGAAGGTTGTAATGGAGGAATTCCGGATGATGGAGAGGACCCCTTCTGCTAGGAAGGCCGAGAGAGAAAAGAAAGTTCATAATTTGATGTCTATGCGTTGATTGGAACCGTCTCTTTCAAATTGCATAAAGGAAGAAGATACAAGTTACATGTTACAGTATAACAAATCATCTCCTGATGATTTTCACTCCATGGTTTGAATTTGCTGGGCAAGTTTTTTTTTTTTTTTTTTTTTTTTTCTGATTTTATGTTTAGCATCTTAATGCCATTTGCTGAAGGTCATGATGTAGGATTAGTAGGCATTGTTACATCTTAATATCTCTTGCTGAGGGTCTTGCTGTAGGCTAGTAAGCATTTTTTTCGTAACTCATGTATAGAGGAGCTTTTGCTACTGTAACACATATGGATCAGTTCAATAACAAAGAAGCAAGTTTCACTAATTGCATTTAATTGGTGAGAAGCCCTTTTCCTATTTTTGAAGTTTCAAGAATTGCACCTTGTAAACCAAAAAAAAAAAAAAGTTTCAAGAATTGCAGAGCCAGATTCAGTTTGATTGATGATTTGAAGCTGTTAAATTCCAGAATTTCGACATTGTTTATTCACCCTTTTGAAAAGCTTATCACTATATATTTTATAAAGATAAGTTGGTGAGCTACCTAAGTCCTTGTGAAAACAGAATACAACTTCGAAATCACATTAAATTGATGGAAAATTTAAAGTCCTATCTACCATGACAAGCAAGAACAGAAAAGGCATTCAGATTCATGCTTTAAAGATCTAGTCCAATTTTGACAAATTTCTAGAACAGAGCTTATCTGCAAAGAAATCCACCTACCAAACAACTATCTTTTGAATGACACAAAATCATAGGGTAATCCAAGTTTGACAAATCAATCAACCATTTTCATACATGAAATGTATAATTCTCATGTAGAATCAACAAAAACGAATCAAATAATTCGCGTCCTTGCACGTAAAAATGCTTGTGGTATCGTCATAGGCGTAGCTATAGGCAGTCGGGCAGGCCTTCTTGAACACTTCAGAGAACTTGCTAGGCTTGCATTTATCTGGAGTAGCATATTCCCCAGTGCAGCAATACTCTGGCTTGTTAAAAGCCAAACAAGCACTCTTACAAGCCACAACTCTCTTATTTTTCCTAAATTGCAGGCTTGAAGGGCAGCTTTGATTCAAATCCGAAGTGCATGAAACAGGTTTACAGGAAGACCCAGAACCACCAGAAGGCAATACAGAAACTGGCAAGTTATATCCATCAACAAGACTAACATCATAGTAATCCATAGGGCTATTAAGAGTGAACTCAGCAAGTGAAACAGGTGGTGCACCACCAGCTCCAGAACAATGTAATAGGCCACCACAGTCACCAGTGACACAGTGACCCTTACCGGACCGATCAAATGAGCAACCTCGTCGTCCCCAGAACCGACCCGACCATCCTGCTGGAGCGGTGATGTTCACCGTTTCGCCAGGTTTTAACCGGAGCCCGCCATTGGTCAGGGGATCTTTGCCAGCTCCAGATAGAATTCCTGGCCATACTTTGATCTTACAGTTGTTTTGTAGGGTGAAAACTGTGGCCTCTGCAGCTGCACAAGAGCAAGGAAAATAGTTAAAAGGAAGCATTTGGTAGTTAGAAAATTCTTCCTCCAGAAAATAGAGTTTCATCAAAAAAGTTCTCTATATGTTCTGACCTCGGAAGGGGTTTTCGGATTGCATATGTGGTTGCTGGCTGCACCTCTGGTGCAACCATGTATTAAGCTTTACTCTTAATAATTAATAAATATATATGTTTCTTATAAAATAAAATAAAAAAAAAAATCTTCATTGGAAAATTTTTCTCATTGTTTTTTAGTTAAACATGAAAAAGATTTTCCCATGAGAAAATCTTGTTCTCACTCACCTCCCTAGCCGAGAAAATTGTGAGTTTAGAAAATCTTTTTCCAGCTCTTTTGTCAAATGGACACTGGAATTGATGGTTTTTTTTCCAGAAAGTTACTAAATTTTTCAAGAAAATCTTCATTTTCTTGGCTATCAAACTCACTCTAAAAGAAAGAACTTCAAGAAAATCTATTGCCCACATGTATGCATACAAAAGATTATACACAAGTAAGTAGTACCTGAGAAAGAAAATAGAAGAAGAAGAAGGTAGCACAGAACCATTTGGGATGAATTGGGTGATAAGAGAATTTGTGAAATCTTTGTGTTGTTGATAGATTTTGAGTAGATGATGGGAGGCTTTATATAAGAGAGAAGTTAGGAAGAGAAAGCAGAGAATTTTTGCGTGAAGAAAGGGAGAAGATGAATGAGGGAATTTTCTTATAAGGGAAATCTAATAATAACTGAAAAAACAATAAGGTTGGTGTAACCGTCCATGTATTAAGATCACCAGAACGTACTCAACATGGGGAATTAATTATTCAACCTTAATTTGGATGTGTTGGGCTGGTCAGAGATATTGCTGCAGCTGATGTTTCATTGCATGCCATGTGTCCCTTCCTTATTTTGATGATTTTCTTTTTTTTTTATCCTAGTCACGAATTCATACTTATATCATTTTATGTTTTTGATTAGTATTTTTATTGTCACTAAATTAATTTCCTCTTTGCTTTTTTTAAGACCTTAGAAATATTATGTAATTATAAATATTGGCTAGTTCTAACGATGTGCATTCTTATTGATCCACCTCATTCAAACATAGTGGGCGGCCAACATTGTTGAATGGCCAAGCAAACGTGGCGGCTTGAGGCGGCGGATCAAAGTCGGAATTAGAGGGCAAAAATAAAATAGGCACCAAACTTGCTGAAATTAAAGAAATTTTTTTATTAAAATATAAACTCTTTAATTATGAAATTGCCCATGTTTTAGCTCTATAAATAGAGCCATATGTTCAATTTGAAAACTCATTCAAAGAAATTCGATTTTAGAGATCTAATCTGATAGATCCAGAGAGCTTCAAAGAGAGTTTCTTTAAAAAGGAAAAATGTGAGTCAATTTGTAAAGTTTTATCCACAAATTGAATATACATAGATATTATATATTTGTGAGAGATCCACCGAAAAGTGAAGTTTGTAATCTCATTATATTATAGTGGAAGTTTCTTTGAGCGGCCTACGGGTCTCGTGGTTTTAACCCCTTGTTAAAAGTGTATTTATCAATTTTATGAATTTAAATTCATAAATATGAATTTTATTTAGAAAATTTGTAAACAAAATTTTGCTAAAATTACCCAAAAAAAAGTGCTATTAAAAATGCAAATTAAAGTTCCACAAATTTATAATTGAATATTGTACCAAATAGAAAATATTAATCTGACCTAAATTCAATAAACTCTTTTTTTTTTTTTGGGACAAATAAAGTCTTTTTTTTTAGTTATATAAAAGCATATATTAATATTAACTTAAAAGAAAAAAAATTAAAAAATAGAATTTCTAAAATTAAGAGCTTAAGAAGGCGGAGACTAGTATTGATATTATGAATTGGAGAAGAAGCTCTGACTTATTTGCTTTTTACATATAAAATATTAGTATGAGCACTGGAATAAAAGGAGTTAAAAGTTACAAAAGAAAATACAAATTAAAGGGGGTTGAAAATTATAAATAAATGAATAAATAGAAGGAGACTGAAAATGATAATTTTTTTTTTAAATAAGTTTTATATTTAGTGACATTACAAAAAACAAATCTTTTAATTTTTTCATATAAATTTATTTGACAGTTTTATATAGTAAAATATAATTTATGATAAAAGGAGCGCACTATTGTTAAAAAGTTTTTAATTTTATAAATAACATAGATATGTATAAAAAAGAAATGCATAAGAAGAAAATAAAATGTTTTAACAAAATCTTTCCATTAGAGTAAGTTTTTTATTATTAGTTTTATTTTTTTGAGTATTGACTCAGGGTTAGAGTAAATCGTGACTCTAATTTATTATAAAAAATCAAGGCCCTGTAGTAATGATATATAAAAAAAGGCTTTATAATAATAAATGTTGGGAAAATCGATGGTTGTAAAGAAATAAATTTTACAATTTCAGGATAATTTCTCAAACTATAAATACAATAAAATAACACTAACAATTTTTAGCGTGGAAAACCCTCCAAAGATGAGGTAAAAACCACGGGACGCGTAGGTCGCTTAAAGACTTCCACTATAATATAATGAGATTACAAACTTCACCTTTAGGTGGATTTCTTACAAATATACAATATTTATGTATCTTCAATTTGTGGATAAAACTTCACAAATTGGCTTATATTTTTCCTTTTCAAAGAAACTCTTTTTGAGGCTCTCTGGATCTATCAGATTAGATCTCTAGAATCGAAAATCTTCGAATGAATTTTCAAGTTAAAAATATGGCTCTATTTATAGAGCTCAAATATGAGCATTTTTGTAATAAAAGAAACTATATGTCAAACATTTCGTCGCCGCCTACTTTGACTATAATTTGCTGGCCACCTTGCGTCTTCAGCCGCCTTGGCCGTCCACGAGATTCTTGCTTGCTTCCTCACGAGGTTCTTGCTTGCTGCCCACGAGGATCTTGCTTGCTGCAGGAGGAGGTGGACCAACAGTAAATAGAGAAATATTAATTTAACTGTAATTTTTGTAAGCGCAATTACATATGTTACATGTATATTTATTGAATCATTTATTACACAACTCGATATGTGTAAAACATTAATAAATATGTGTTTTTGTTACATATTAACTTTAAACCATATTTCACTTCAATATTCAATTAAAATTATTCCAAAATTGTCATTCCCCGTATAATGTCCGTAAATACTGTATATATGCCATATTTGAATTGAACCCCTTCGCTGTAATCATCTTAAATTAATTCTTATTGCACTCTTTAGATTTTAACACATGACTATGACGGACACGCGGGTAAAAGAGACCGATCCGTGTGACTCCTTTCAATTTCATGTCAACCGTTGATAATGAAACCAATCCAACGACTACAATTCACTTCTCTCGAAACCATCGTAAAAATAACCAAAACAATTTTGAAATTCCCGCGCTTCCCGTCACTTACAAAAGCCCATTAACACCACTCAAAGCGTCACCGCCAACATCAAAATCTTCCACAAAAAAAAAAATAAAATCCATTCAATCTTTCCTGTTTCCGTTTGATTTTAGGGGACAAAAAATGGCTCGTACGAAGCAAACGGCAAGAAAATCCACCGGCGGGAAGGCTCCGAGGAAGCAGCTGGCGACGAAGGCAGCTAGGAAGTCGGCGCCGGCGACCGGCGGCGTGAAGAAGCCGCACAGATTCCGGCCGGGGACGGTGGCGCTACGGGAGATCAGGAAGTACCAGAAGAGCACGGAGCTTTTGATCCGAAAGCTGCCTTTCCAGCGTCTTGTTCGCGAGATCGCTCAGGATTTCAAGACCGATCTTCGGTTCCAGAGCAGCGCCGTTGCTGCTCTTCAAGAGGCTGCTGAGGCGTACTTGGTTGGTCTGTTTGAGGATACGAATCTGTGTGCTATTCACGCTAAGAGAGTTACGATGCCGAAAGATATACAGCTTGCGCGTAGGATCAGAGGCGAGAGAGCTTAGATTTAGAAGAAAATGTTTGTTACTTTCTGCCTCTGTTTAACTTTTTTGTTTGCATTAGGTTTCGTTACATGCTTATTGTGTACGTAAAATTGTTAACGTTTTGGTGAAAATTGCGAATTAAATGAGGTTATCGTTAACACTGTCTCTTATGTGCATGATGATGATGGGTAAGCTAGATTTACAATAAAATGAAGGTAGAATTAATAACACAATATAGTAGACAAACAGCTTCGTTTATATTAGATTTATTCGCTTATCACAAGTTACATTCAAGTTCTCCTGAAAATCCTATTTCTTTATTCATAAGCTCCTTGAAGATTTGAAGATTATTATCCTTCTTACTTGCTTACATCACCTGCAAAAACAAAAGAATGCCCACAAAAAATCTGTTAGAATACTTTAAAAAAAAAACCCAATTGATATATTCATCATAAGGTTCAAAGAGTTCTACATGGTTCAAAATTGGTGGTGCATTTTGTGGGAAGTTGAACGGCCATGTTGCGGTCTACGCCGGCAATTGGAGGGCCATTGACGAGCACGCAGAGGCAAGCTTGACCGAGCGTTCTAACAGCGGTGCAGCAAGCTTCGCTGGGAGGAATTGGGCTGAATGGTGCAAGTGCAGGTCTGCATGGGATGAGTTGAACCAGTGAAGAGAAGAACGTTGCACTGCAACTCTGCTGCTGCCCTTTTCCTTGTTCAACCATGTGACCCATTGTCACCAACACCAGTAGTAGCCATGTTGTTACCATTTTAGTAGAAGCACCAAGAAGCTTCATGGTTGGTGTTTTGATTCTTTATTATTGCTATACTGTGAAATGGGTCTTGGGAAAGTTGAATTATTGATGGGTTTGGCTGTATATATACTTGGGGAGTGATGAGAGATTTGGAAAAGTCATCAACTGTGAACTTTCATCCTACCTCAGTATTGCTCAGATTCATGCAGTTTTTGTGGTCTGCCCTGGTTTTGATCTGATTTGGTGAAGTTTTATGGCATGGATGGGAGTGCTTGGGGCATGACATTAAAACCGTTTCTGCTTGAAATTCATGATTTGTGAAGTAGGAGTTTATATGCTTGGTTGTGCATTGGGATTTGATTAAATTAGTTGATCAAGGAAACAGAGGCTCTTGTGGCTCTTGTGCCATTTATGAATTGATCAGAAGAATCATGTAGGAATTGCCATGTTTTTTTAGACTGGATGATGAATGTAAAGCTCTCTTATTCTTTAGATGAGAACTGCCAATGGATAGAATTTGATTTTGATGAAATTAAAAAGCAGAAATAGTTCGGAAAAATTGTGAATTTCTTCATTTTCCTATGCCACAAAGTTTGCTTTTTGAAATGCGCCCACTAAACTTGTTCCTGTATAAATGATTGATCTGAATCACAAGCTGAGGCCAAACTAAAATCAGATTTTTGTGCATTCACAATCACAAGGGTCCTCCTTACTGTGGCTTGAAATATCATTGACCTTTTAAGATTGTATCATGTACTTCCCTATTTGTTGCATAGCTCCTACAATTGAGTTCTTATCTATGGAGGTTATTACATGAATATTCCATTGTTTTTTAAGAACGGTTTCATAAAAAAAGTCCAAAATTAAATTTAACAACATTAAGAAAAAGATTTAAGTAGAACAGGTCAATACCCCACTTGGTAGAAAAAAAAGATTTTGTTGTGTTTTGAGTATTTAATATTAATAAGTGTCCAAACTTAATGATGGACATTAGATGACAATAGTATTGGTGAAACCAATCCCAAGTAGTCAGCGAAAGATTTTAGTTGATTGGAATACAGATTTTTTTTTTTTTTGAGAAGAAACAAGCTCTTATTAAAAAGAAGAGCTATGTACAAGACAGGGCATCGGAGATGCACTACTCAACCCCAACAACAACATAAATAAAACACGTAACCACAAACAACCAGCCACAAGACACAACTAGCCCAACACAATGGTCTTCCAAAAGATGATGAGATTTTGAGAAAAAAAAAATGTTCTTTCAATTCATCTGTTATTTGCTACTGCCATACACAATGGTCTTCCTACCCTTTTGAGCATTCAATGTTATTTCTTTCCTATAAGGTTGATTACTGCAAGCTCTTGCTCAACAAACTCTCCTGCACACATTGCTGGATAGTTCCCTGCAAGTGGAGACTCCGCAAAATGGCCTAGAGGCTTCAACACAACATCAGATGCGATATGCGCAAACAACTGATCACACAAGAACCACGAAAAAAAAAATGATGAGTACATGAAGGGCACTAGCAAAGCACAAGTTATTGATGTACTCTACAAAAATTAAAAAGAAAAGGAAAGAAAAGAAGGGAATTTAGTGTGAGCTAAATGGATCCACTCACTGTTGAAGATACTCTCCATAAGCTTCGATTTTGCTTCCTTGGTTGTTCCACAGCATCGATTGTCCTACTGGTGACAACAACTTCATGCATTCCAGCCAAACACTCTCCTCCTGTCAGCCACTCTAGCTGCAAACAAAGGTTAAGCAATCAAATGACTCCAAAAGGAACTGAATATTGCCAGATCACCTCAGTTTCTTATGAAAATAAAACATTGCCAGATCATCATCAATAGATTGTTTCAGTAACGTGCAACTATATTGGAAGCAAGCCCATGAAACAGAACATAACATTTAGAAGAGAAACCACGATACTAGGAGAATTTGGGCCTGTCTAAATGATACTAATATCTTAAACAGGAACATAGTATCATCCTTAAGATAAAACACTGACCACCAAAATTCCTACTTAATAGTTTCTTTTACCTGCTTTCCTGTCTGAATGAGGAGACAACCAACGGGAACCTTGACTTCAACCTTTTCACCATTTCTCAACCAAATGTTCAGACCAGGGAATCTGCTCCGACCGTGGATTGTTAAAAAGTTGAGATCATAGTGATAGCCTGCAAATACAGTACCCTCCTGGCCATACTGATGCAGGTTACTTCCAGTTGGTGCAAGAAGATGAGGTCCCTGGAATATGAAAAAATAGAAGAGTTTTGTCATTAAATGCATAATCTTAGTTTCCAAAATGACACTTAGACTGAAAAATAAAAATAAAAAATTAAGGCAGCGTTTGGTTCGTAATCCAAAAACTAGAATAAAACTCAAAAAGTAAAAACTCAAAAAACAACATTTAGTCATTTCCTAAAAACATGTTTTCTTTGTAAATTTCGGAAAACTGTTTTCGGATTTCAACCAACCAAACGAGTTTTTTGTGTTTCCAAAATTTTGGATACAAAAAACTGTATCCGAATCATAAACTAAATGCAGCCTAAAAGATCTCAAAGTTGCCATATGATATTAGATATACATTTAGGGAGTTTAAAAATGCCAGCTTTGAGACTGTCAAGTCTCGTTGTCAAAGCTAAGCTATAGCCTTGAGGCACCATTAGAAATTTGATCAATGGTTCCATTTAAAAAAACACATCTATCCAATCGAAAAAGTGCCAAAAAAAAAAAAAAAAGGAAAAGAAAACAACACACGCATACACACACACAGAGTAACAAGGCCATGATTTGAGAGAAGAAACAAGATTGCTCATAAGCCACTGATGCACAAGTCATGTCTTTGTAAAAGAGATGGAAGTTCTGAAAATTACTACAGGATGTCCATTAAATGCTTAAAGCTTACTTGCTTCAAAAACTTTATAAACACAACCTTATGAAGGACACATGAATCAGTGTGGTCTCACTGAAACCATGAAAATGTCCAAACCCTGAATGACTTCTGAAACTAGCAACGAGTAGAGAATATTATTCTCCATTGTTAAGGATTAAGTTATTCAAAACTATTTATAGGAATATATAATTATGATATTCTGATTTTAGTATGCATTAACATTGTCTTCTCATTAATAATATTCAAAAAAAGGATAGGAAGAAGGATAGCACCAGAATTTGTGAATTTGGCTCATGATATTCATTACCAGAGTTCCAAGCGACTAAGAAAGTAACAGCATGATCAGAATAGAGAGGCCTGTAAAATCTGATACCTGCTTCATAAGTGATGTAAATGCATTCCTCTCCAGGCCAAATCCAATTGCTGCCATCTCAGCAACAGCCTTCACAACATAACAATAAAAGCATCATAAACCTCAATTATCCAATAATTTTAGTCAAGGATGGCCTGAATAAGAGAAAGTACATTGATATATTAAAAGAAATAGCGCAAAGTCCAAAAGCACTTTACCTCGATTGCAGAAATCATTTTGTTTCCCCATGCATCCATGGTTTCTTTCCATTCAGGGAAACCTTCTGGGATAACAGGTTCTGAATTCAATTCCTAGGTGTATAGGAGGCCCTATTAGCTAGACAGCACCATTTGAAGATTGGTGTAAAGAAGGAAAAAAAGATGTGTTACCTGAAAGCGGGTATGTGAAGGACGTGGACCTACTCTCCACATATACCTCCATTTAGGGTCTGGTCCCACAGGCAAAGATGGTTGAAACTCCTTTGGCAAAGATCTCAATTTTTCTTGCATGTTCTCGTCAACTAGACTGCGTGGAACCTCAACCCCTTCTGGTGTCACACCAACCTGTCACTTTCAGAGATCAAAAAGCTTTTGAGTAATCTGAAACACAGCCTAATTTAATGAGGTTGAAAGTGAGGGAAAAAATAGATTATACATGAAGGGTGAAAGAAATATCTAATCATCCATAGTAATTATCTATGAGACTATGACCAACAAAAGTAAAGGTATTCTTTATTAATAATAGATATGGCACACTTTGTAGAATCAGGATAAGTGAATCAGGTTGCCTGTAGAAGATTTATACATATATGCAGGTTTGTTAGATTCTCAATCCCAATCTGTAGGATTATGCAAACCTACAATCACTGGGTTCCTCATCATCCATATAGCGCATAGGATTGTTCACTGATCCATTAAAAGCGGGAAGTTAAGCTGCAAAATTAGGCCCGAACTTCTTCTTCTTCTATTTCAGTTTTTGTTTCTCTCTCTCTCTCTCTCTCTCTTTTGTTTTTTTTGTTTTTTTTTTTCAGTTCTCCACTTCTCCACTTCTTTTTCCTTCTCATTGTCTTTTTCACTTTTAACTTCCTTTTGCACATCTTTGATTTCTTGTGAACTGTGTCAGTTTATTTATCACTGTCTCTTTTTTATATTCTCCTCTCTATATCTTTATGTACCTGTTTCTTTGCTGAATTTGGCAGAGTTGGTTACTTTCCAATAAGATTGCAAAACAACTGTATTTTCCCCCTTTTTTTTTGGTCTTTTTCTTCCATTTATCACATAAATGATTTGTTTTCAAGTATGTGTCTTAAGTTGTTATTGGTTACAATGGTGTATGTATGAAATCAATTTCATTGTGATGTAGGTTAACCTTATATACTATCCGTTTTTCCCATATTCTGCAATCACTTTTAGCTAACTTTCGCATTAGTACTGTTAATTATACATATGAGAAATATTACTAAACTTTTTTTTTTGGTAATTTGCAAAATCTCATGATCGATGATCCAATCCACAAGAACTCCTCATTATTCCTACACAGAATCTCAACTCCCAAGCCATTCCTAATAGAAGGTTGACGCAATCACCAAATCAGCATTAATCATAAAAACTCCACTGTTCACATCAATCAAACTCAACTGAACTAAACTCAAAATAGCCGTCTCCAAATCACACGAATTAATCAAACTCAGTAAACACCAAGAACCCTAACTCCTCGTACTTACTACCTCTAAAACAAGACAAATTGTTTCCTCACCTTCAAATCTTACACTCAATCATCCAACTTTTCACATCTTTTCTACTCATTGCACAACGAAAAACACCAAAAAAACAAAAAAAAAAACACACCAATTCGAAACCAAAAACGAAATTGAAAGGAATCACCTGGTAATGCAAATGCGATCGTTCTTGAAGCCGCTTGAATTGATCGGGCTTCTCGAAGTACCTCTCCATCATATCCAGGAACCGATCGTTGTCGTCCGCGGAGCATCTCGGATCTTTCACCAGCAGAGCTCCTGTTTCTCGCAATGTTCTACTGACCTCAGAGCACAGATTCTTAATCTTTGGATCGATTTCACTCTCTTGAGTCACCGAATCTCCACCAAATTTCGCAAAAAATTCTAAAAATTGCACGAGATCTACTGCAAATAGCTCCATTGTTTGCAGATAGAATTAAAAAATAAATAAAAATAATTTTTTTTGGTTTCTTCGTATGCTATGTTTATTTGACACGGTAGTGCGGCAAACCTTTACGTAAAACGACGCAACAATTTTGTCTAATGGCACGTCAGCCCTAAGGTTAGCGTGTGAGGTCATCATTTTGGTCCTCTTGAAAGTTAATTAAAGAAATATGGAGTTGGCTGTGAATTTAATGATTTTAATAAAATTGTATTTGTAGCAAGAAAAAAAAAATTATATTTTAAAATACAATAGAAAAAGATGGATTCCAATATCCATTCCTGTATTAATTAATGTACACGAAAGCTGAGTATTTTCTTTTTTTTTTCATAAAGCTTAAGCAAAAAGCTTATAATTGCCTTTAAAAGTAGGTAGGGCATGTAGTTGGTTCAATGACTACAATGCTTTGTTAAATATCGAGTCATGCTAGTACTTTTGATTAGGTAGACATCTCAAGTAAGTCATGCCGGGGTATTAGATCAATCCATTCCCGTCCCGTTTTTTTCACCAAATAAAAAAGATAAAAGAGAGAAGCTCATAATTACAAAATGTATACTTAATACCCATTGAACCATATTGCGTGTGTTATTACTAGAAGTGTATATGTATATATAGATAAACACAAATCATAATATTACCCTTTTAATTATTTGACAATATAATGAAAAATGTCATTCTTAAAATTAAATTTAAATAAAAAGTGTGTGGATGTCATTTAAATAAGAAATGGGACAAGTTGATTAGGAATATCGACTTTTCTAGATCTATTTGTATGTATAAATAGGTCATGAAAGATAATGGAATGGCCATGTAGAAGAGCAGCAAATTTAAAGAGAAATGAGAGATATAAAGAAAAAGATTAATAATCAAGTGCCTCTCTTCTGGTTCATCTTCCTTGTTCTTGTTGAGTTACTGTTAATTATCAATGAGAGAACTGCCATACATGTTCAAGCTGATGATTCAGTTCCCTTCAACAGAAGCAGTTTTCCAAAGGATTTCATATTCGGAGCAGCTTCTTCTGCTTATCAGGTATTTATTATATATACATACATACACCATACATTAAGTCGGTGGTGTGAAGTGTTACTTTGATTTATTGTGTTTGATCAGTATGAAGGAGCAGCTAAAGAAGAAGGAAAAGGGCCAAGTATATGGGACACTTTCACTCACAAATATCCAGGTTATTAATTTCATTAGTTTCTTTTGTTTTTTTAACTAAATTTCATTAATTTTTTCCAGGGAAAAGCGGGTTTAAGTCTTTCTTCTCCTTTCCGTTCTCTTTCTTTCTTAAAGTTTCGGTTAGCAAGAGCAGGAAAGGTAGGAGCGTAGCCCTTGTTTTGTTCCTTTTCCTAGTCGGTTAGTGGTAGCCCATATAGACTTTAAAGCTAGCTTGTCGTAAAGAGCAGATTCGTGATTTGTGTCTTCTTCCATCCCTTCATTCAATTCGGAGTCGTAGGGACGTATCGATGTCTTCCTTTTCTTAGAGGAGGGATAGAGGGTTTTATATATATATATATATACCATATACTACTCCCTAAGGAAAACGAAAGAAAGATTACCTTGGCAGCAACACTTGTTACTTTAAGGAGAATTGATCGATGTGCTTCTTTGAAAGAAGCACAAGAGGAACGGTTAGGGTGCGATTGTATATGGCTGCCTCTTCTTTACGGGCCGCTATTTGTTTATATTTCATTAATTTCTTCATCTCACTTATACCCTTTTTTATATTTTTAATTTTTATTTTAAAAAAGGTTAAAATGATGTTTAAATTATATACGTACGTCACCTTTATATATTATTAAATTATCTCGTTTTATGTATCTATACGTAATTTAAAATAATTTAATAATATATAAATGTATTGTACATAATTAATATAAACTTTAAATGTAAATATAACACTACTATTTCATTTTAATATTTTTGAATATCTCAGAGTCCTTGATTAGTTTCTCAAGGCATCTAACAACCACCCGGACCATCATATTTTGCGGAGATTTCCTAATCAGCTGTTAAACCAATTTCAAATTGGTTGGATTTTCAACTGATCTGATCTTTATGAAACTCTATTAACTTGATGTTTTCTTTTTTTTCTTTTAGTCATATTGTATCCGAAAAAGGGTATGTTGTAGCCAATCTACAAGAAATCATGTTTTTTGTGACATATTAAAATGTGTTGTAAAAAGATAAATAGTGTAGTAAAAAGGAATTTATGGTTTATTTGGACATTGCTCCGTTTGAATTTGGATACCACATTCACGTCCAGACCTGGTTCACTTGTCAAATCAAGCAGCTAATTTTGTCCCAATTATATAATTTATTTTTTTAATCATTTATGTAATTATAATTTGGACGAAAAATGTTCGAATTGCTAGGCCTTTATTCCGAGTTAAACAAAAATAGGCAATTGGGTATGGACAAGTTAATTTGCCATGGCCACTAATGATTGAAAAATAAATAAATAAATAATGGTGAAGCATTGGTGATTAATGATAAAAGCTTTATAATGAAGAGTGAAGGGAGATGATAGAATGAAGATGTGGGTATTATTTTTAGGATAAGATGACGTGCCTTTAAGAAAATAAGATATTGTTGAAGTCCTTTCAAAAAGAAAAAAAAAAAAGAAAGAAAGAAAGATATTGTTGAAGTGAAATGATTTGCCTTCATGAGGGTTGCTTGGTTGGTAGTAGACAACTAGGGTGATAGAATTTTTTCTATTGGTCGTTTTAAAGACGAGAAAGTAGTCTTATCCTAAATCTAAAGGAAAAATGCAACATTGTGATATGTGTCTTTGACGCAGTCTTGGATCCCTTATGTTGTCTTTTTTTCAACTGCTTTCTTGTTTAGTTTGAATAAGTCGTTGAAGGAGATTAGCCAGTTTTCTAGTACTAGCAATCTTCTTCGATCATGAGTCTCTTAATCGCATCTCGTAGTTTACTATTTAAATTAGCGAACTAATCATTTATTGATCAAGTACCAAAAAAAAAAGATAAAGAAGGAGATTAGCTGTAGGTAGTTTAGTTTATGAACCTATTTGAAAAAAACTTTTTTTAAGTATATTTCTGAAGGTATTTGACAATACTTACTTTTAGCCAAATTACAGTAAAAAAAAAAAAGTTTTCTATTTTTAGAAGAAACAGAAAAAGACAAACTTTTCCTAGAAGCGTTTAACAAAAAAACACTTTTAAAAAACTTTTTCCAAACGGGGCCTATTATGAAAGATGGGGCACATGCCTAGTCGAAGAATAAACTCTATTTTTGTATTTAAACCATGAATAAAGAAAGAAAAAGGGATTCTTGACTTGTTAGTTTTAGCTTCTTTTCTTGGAGGTAAAAGATCCCTCCAATGAGCTTAGCTTTTCTTATATTCATCTTTCCGAAATCTTCAATATAAGTAGAGGAAAGAAAGCCTCTTCCCGCATTGATACTGTATAACTAAAGTATATATTATAATTAAATATTATTAAATTATTTTAAATTATGTATTAATGTATGATTCAAAATAATTCAATAATGAATAAGAGTGATGTACAGTTTAGATGTTAATATAATATTACTCAAATGTAAAAACAAGGGATAAGTTTTTTTTGGAAAGATTCCTCAAAAATAAAAAGGGGGGGTGATCAAACAATTTTATCATTGCCTCAGTCCTTCGGTACCTCACTCTTTAGTAAGTTTTAATTATTATTATAAGACTTAAAATTGTCAAGGAATATGTGAAATCATGGTCTTTGACAAAATAAATAATTTGATCAAGATATGAATAATTAGATTGCTTGACTTTTATAAAGACTACTATATCAGCTTTGCAAAAGAAAAAGTTGATGTTGAACATATATAAACAAGACAATGTTTGCAAAGTTCAACATATTCAATTATTGATTTTAAAAAAAAAAATTTAATTATTGATTCGTACTACCACTTGTAAATAGGAATATATATATTTATAAGAGTATATATAAAGTTATGTTATTATTTATTTTATCGATTATGATTCTACAGGTAAGATAAAGGATGGTAGTAATGGAGATGTAGCCATTGATGCTTATCATAGGTACAAGGTACGCGAATCTCGATAAAAATTGAAGTTTTTATTCTATTTTATTTTCTTTATTCTTTGACCCAATTTCTAATATAAAATAAATAAATAATTAACAACACGGATTGATAATAAAAATTCATGCAGGAAGATGTAGGGATCATGAAGGAAATGGGAATGGATGCTTATAGGTTCTCCATCTCATGGCCGAGAATTCTACCAAGTAAGCACGTTTCATGGATATATCTACAACATCTGATCTTGAGACTTAACTATTATAATTAATTGATTTTCTAGTTAAATCATGAGCTTAATAATTTCATCAAATTTTCAGAAGGAAAGCTAAGTGGGGGAGTGAACAAAGAAGGTGTGAAACATTACAACAACCTCATCAATGAGCTCTTATCCAAAGGTGTTATATAATTAAATTCAATATTCTTACTCTTTTGATATATATATATATATATATCATCTAACAGCTCAGTAATTTTTGATATGTTATTGCCATTTTACAGGGATAAAGCCCTTTGTAACACTCTTTCACTGGGATCTTCCCCAAGCCATTCAAGATGATTATGCTGGATTTCTAAGTCCTCTCATTGTGTAAGAATATAATAATTAATTTATTATTGTTTAAGTTTACGGGGTTGTGGTCATCACTCATCAGGTATAATTTTCTGTTAATCCACATTCTAATATTTATTCATTTATGATCCAAAGATAAGTTTTTGAAAAATAAATATTAAACAATACACAAATTTAAGTTGTATTTTAATGATTTTTAACTAGAAGAAAATGTTTGACACTCTTATCATAATAATTTTTTATTTTTTTTAAGTGGGAACCCACTATAATTTTTTTTTTAAAATAAAGAATTTATATCTTAACTAAGTAGTTTGACATCTCTTCCATCTTCAATGGCATGACGTTTATATATATATGTTCGTCATTCAATTTGTAGGAATGATTATCGAGATTATGTGGAGGTTTGCTTTAGGGAGTTTGGTGATCGAGTGAAACATTGGATCACTTTGAACCAGCCATGGAGCATTGCCAATGCAGGGTACGCAAAGGGCAACCAAGCACCGGGACGGTGTTCTCCATGGGCCGGAAATTGCACCACCGGAAACTCTGCAACTGAGCCTTACATCGTAGGGCACCACCAGCTTCTTGCTCATGCTGCGGCTGTTCAACTCTACAGGGCCAAGTATCAGGTCTGATATTATAATTTGCAATTCAATTTACTAATTCATTTATTGCACACCTTGAGTTGTATATATAATATACACATCTAATGAACATAAATACATAGTTGCATTCTTTTTGTAGTTAGATTAGTATTTTCTTATTTATTTGAGTAATGATATATCGCTTGAAAACTACACACCATTTCCAAGACTATTTTTAACTAAGGTTACAATACAAGTGTAACATGAGTTAGACATAAATGACTAGTATGAAAGCATTAAATACATAAGTGTCCTATTTATTAATATTTTTAGTACATCAATTAAATACATTAGATATTCTCGAATTATGCTTAATACATATTTCGAGAATATCCCACGTACATTATAAAGGTGTGTGTTAAGATAACGTACCTTTATTATTTTCTTTTATGAAACTTTTCTTTAAATTAATTAAAAATAAAAATGTTGTCCATTTTTTTTTGGGTTAGATAATGTCCTTTGAATTATAAAAAATATTACCCATTATTTAATCCTTCATAATTCAAAGGGATATTTATTTTCTTTTATAATTAATCACAGAATTCTTTTATTTATTTTATTAATTTTTTTGTTATTATTATTATTATTATTTTTTCTTAATTTGGGGACTATGCCACCTCCTAATTATTGTTTAATGTTGTTAAAATAAAATTATTATTTACTTATTCATTTATCTTGACCTCCCAATTATTATTCATGATTCAAAATGGTATTTAATTAATTAATTAAAAGTTTTATGATTAAAAGAAGATGCTAATAACCTAAAAAATAAAGAAATAAAAGAATGAGAAATTTTTTATTATTCAAAGAATATTTTCTTACCCATAAAAATAATAATTAATAGAGAATATTTTTATAATTAATTAATTTAAGGTAAAGTTTCATTAAAAAAATGATAAGTGTACATAATTTTAGTATATATCTTTATAGTGTATATTGGATGTCTTCGAATTATGTATTGACACATATTTTAAAGATATTTAATATATTTAATTTATGTGCTAAAACTGAGTGTTAAAATTATCAATAATTAGGATATTTATTCATTAAATGCTTTCACCCTAGTTATTTATGTCTAACTCATATAATACTTGTATCGTAACCTTGGTTTAAAATAGCCTTGAGAAAAAGGCCACAAATTTGATGTGACATATGCCCTATCACATTTGTTAGAAATAATGTGTAGTTTTCAAGTCATATAGTATTACTTTATTTATTTTACTTTTACAAAAAAGAATTTATGATATTATAATTTGAATATCTCGATCAAATCATTGATTTTTGAGGGGACACAAAAGTTTAATGGGCCTAATAAGTGAAATTAGATGAACATATGGGTTAATCATGGCCATGTTTCATTTTTAATTATTTTTAGTATAAAAACCCATGATATATGAAATCCTTGAGTTATGAGTTCAATTTAACCATAACTCTATTGTCAAATCAAAATTATTTTGGTGTTCTTGTAGAAATCTCAAAAGGGCATAATTGGAATAACATTGGTTTCTCACTGGATGGTACCATTCTCTAGTACCAAGGCTAATAGGGCTGCTGCACAAAGGGCCATTGATTTCATGTTTGGATGGTGAGTTAACTTTTTGTTTTTTTAAAGAGATTCAATAATATTAGTAGGCAGTCGTATAATTAGTTTTGGTATCATACTTTACTCTCGGGCAGATATCTGGTAAGTTTGTTCTTAACTCATTAATTCTTTTCACCCTTTAAGGCAAAAGGGTAATAAGAGTTAAACTTAAAACTTTGTGACAAATTAAAATATTAACCTACCCTTTTATTATTGGTTTCAATGTTATAGGTTCATGGATCCATTGACCTATGGTGATTACCCTCACAACATGAAATCGCTAGTTGGAAGTCGGCTACCAGATTTTACTAAAGAGCAAGCCGAATTAGTGAAAGGGTCCTATGACTTCCTTGGATTAAATTATTATACTGCCAATTATGCATCTTATGTTCCTTCCTACAATAATGCCCAACCAAGCTACAGCACCGATGCTCACTCAAATCTCACTAGTAAGTTTGAACTCATGATCTCATAACTTATTAAAATTTTGCCTTGTTATTCTTATAATTAAAAAAATATATAACTACTATTTGTAATTTAAGTGTGCTTTGTTTGATTGAGCATTTGTAAAGTATTTTTTGATCAAAAATAATTTTAAAGGTATTTGACAACGACCCTATTTGGTATAACTTTAAAAAAAAATACTTACTTTTTGAAAAAATTGATCTCACCAAAGTTTTCAAAAATGCTAAGGAACAGTAATTTCACCATAGTTTGGTAAAAAAAAAAAAAAAAGCAGATAATGCTAAACGCCTTCAAAACTATTTTTAAGTCAAAAGTATTTGCAAGAAGAGCTGTAGCAAATAGGGCCAACATTTTCTTTTGGACCAAATTATGTTGAAAATGTGGTTTTTTTCTTTTAATTATTGGAGAAGTTGGGAAGGAGTCAGTTTTTTCATAAAATGTTTTCTCATGAAGCACTTCAAACAAAAAAACTTTTGCAAAAGTTGTACCAAATGAAGACTCAATTTTTTATTGAGCAAAGTGAAATTGGATTCATGTACAATCGACTCCATATAATTTAAAAAAAAAAGGTTTAATTTATTTGAGTACGAATACTCCTAATTATATCCTAAGCTAATTTATAGTTAAAAGAGAAATATTTTCTTAATTATATGAAGTTAACATTTTATAATTGTTGTAATAACAGGTGAGAGGAAGGGGATCCCAATTGGTAAAAAGGTGAGGGTTTTATTTAAATGAAGTTAAGGTTGTGTTTGATTGAAAATTCAAAAATAATTTTCAAAAAAATGACTTTTAATCATTTCTTGAAAAAAGAACTACTTTTTAAATTTTTATCAAATCACTTTAAGATTTTATCCAACCAAACACTCATCTTCTGTCTTTTTGTTTTTAAAAACATAAAACACAATTTAAATCTTATACCAAACATGACCTAAATAATCTTGATTTTAGAAGTATGTAAAATAAATCTATAATAAATATAGTGTATGAATTAATTTTTATAAGTTAAATAAAGGATTAATTTATTTTATTTGTATGCAGGGTGCTTCAGACTGGTTATATATGTATCCAAGAGGAATTCAAGATATTTTGCTTTACATAAAGAAAAAGTACAATAATCCAGTCATCTACATCACTGAGAATGGTAATTAACATTAAAATATATTTCTTCTATGCATCTTAAAATATATTTTATGCCATAATTAGATCTTTAATCAAACTTAAAATTTCATATAATTGTAGGCATCGATGAGGTCAATAACAGTACATTACCTCTTGAAGAAGCCCTAAAAGATAACTTGAGGATTGAATACTATCATCGTCATCTTCAATTTGTTCACAGCGCTATCAAGTGAGTCAATTTTAAGTTTTGTAAACAAAGTTGTGTACAGTATTATTAATATTTATATTTTAGTTAAATTAATAGTACAAAAATGATAGCTATATATCAATCACATCTATGTCTATGCATGCATGTATATATATATATATATATATATATATATATATATATATATATATATATAACGTATTTCTCAGTTATATAATACCAAACAAATTATCTCTTCATATAATATATTATTTCATGATGAGCACTCAAATAGTAATTGATTTGAGTGAATAAGCAATATCCATAATTTCTAGTTCTATATGAACTAAACGAATAGGTGGTTCAGTGGCTACTTGGATTGCAAAATCAACTTATAAGAGGTTTGAGGTTCGAATCCGGAGAAACTCCATACTATTCATGATGAATCGGGGTATTAGAAATTGTTGAGTGGGCTGCGTATTGAGATATACTCATCATATCCGTGGGATATGACGGTCTCGGTATACTAGACATTGTTAAATGAATTGTGTATTGGGATATACTCATCACATTTGCGGAGTACGACAAAAAGATGCCAAAAAATTAATAATTAAAAATAATAATAATAAAATATTATGAATCCATTTTACATTTTTCTCTATGCTATAATAATTTTATTAATCAATAGAAGTGAACATAACTAGGAAGGTTTTTGCAGGAAAGGAGTGGAGTTGAGAGGATATTTTGCATGGTCATTGTTAGACAACTTCGAACGGGGAGCCGGCTTCACAGTTCGATTTGGAATTAATTACGTTGACTACAAAAATGGGCTCAAGAGATATCCAAAACACTCTGCGTCTTGGTTCAAGAAGTTCCTTCTCAAATAATTAAGAAGTTATGGTTAGATGAATAAGCTTAAAAAAGCAAGAAGATTGCCCTTGACATTATATATAGTATTGTTGTGTTATATATGTACCTATATATAGTATTGTTGTGGATGTATTGTATGGAAATAGTGTGCATTTTTGTTAGAAAAATGTTATTCCTTCTCTTTACCTATTTCTTTTAACTATAGTAAACTTTTAATAAATTTTTCTAAAAAAATTTTTTTTAATAAATATATTTTTAAATGTAGAAAGGTCTAATATTTAAATTATTTACTAATCTATATAAATATTTCTGTAAATAATATAAAGAACAACTAGACAGACCTCATATATACACTATTTACACCCCACTCCACTTATTTTATGTAATTCTTTAAATATCCTCAACTTAAATTACTCGTTATGAAGGCCGGCCAACCCTCCTTTGTAAGGATCGATCTTGTTCGAACGACATTCTTATTTTTATTTTTTTTTCATTTTTACATACTATATTGCATTGAGATGTATTTCATGACAATTTTGTCATATTTATATTCAGTCCGAGCTCATTTGGGCATTTGGGTGTCGTACATCACCCGTACCCCACATGAGAGTAACAAATGGGAAACGGTGTTCCTTCGCCCAAATTAGTCCGAAATGAGTGACAACATGTTAAAATTATCACAAAATATATTCTAATGCAATATGATATATTATAATAATAATAATAAAAGAAATAAGAGGGGCCGAACAGCTGGCCGACCCTCCTGTACAAGGGTCGACTCGACCTTAAAGATGAGCTTCGTTCTTGTTTTTTTTTTTCAAAGCACATTGAAAAACATTCATAAATATTTCATTTTATGAATAAAAGTGATTAGAAACAAAAAATAATAATAATCAAAGCATGCATTTCTTACCAATTTAAAGAATCAAATGTCGAAAAAAATTTGAAGAGGACGAGTGACAATTCACTCCAAATGGGGTCTACCTTCAATATTCTTACAACTAAGATAAGAAGGTGAAAATGATGGGCTTTAAAGTTAGAAGCTAAGGTTTTTGAGGAATTTTGGAAAAGAAGAAATGGAGGAGGAGAAGAAAAAGAACGAATGGTGGGGTACGATCGGGAAAAGAGTATTTTAAAAATTTTTTGATTTTTAGCTGGGGTTGTGTTAGTGATTGGGGTGTAAATAGTATATTAATGAAGTCTATCTAACTGTTCTCACAATAGAACAAACAAGAATTAACTTAATTTATTATAGGTATAAACTCTTTTTAATATTCAAAATATATACAACAAAATATATGTCTTGCAATATAATTTTTATTAATATTAAAATTTGGTGTAATTTTAATATTAAAATTGAAGCAATTTATTATATTAAGATTTATTACTATTTTATTTTATTTAGTTTGTCTTAGTAAACGAATATTTTAAGATAATAATTATTTAACTTTTTAATACATAAATTTTACTTTATACATGATTTTTTTTTAGAATATTTTTATTATAATTTTTCAATAATTGATGGTAGTACATGTATCACATGCCCAATTTGGTCTCAAAGATTCTTATATAAAGAGAAGAAGATAATTATATTTTGATGATAAGATATATATATATATATAATCATAAGAGATATAATAGGTCAGACCGACATTGTAATGTACCTGTTATCATGTAAGAGTTCACTTACCATTTTTTATTTTTATTTTTATTTTTGGTGGGAAAAAGAGAAATATAGTAAACCAGGAACCAGGAAACAAGAAGAAAAACAACAAAGGAACCACTTAAAATCTAGGATACATCATGCCGTTCATATCTAAGTTACCTATGTCAATAATAGTAAGTGCAACTCTTATTGCATGTGAATCGTGCACTTACATGAAGAAACAACAATGCCCCCTTAATCCATTGGAACTGTGCTTGCCCTAACCGGTGGAATATCCAAATATATGATGGATGGGTTAACGGCGGACCCATTCATTTATTACCAACCGATTAGTCCTCACACCAATTTGGCGTCAGTAAAAGATTTACCAAAGGTGATAAAGTTAGAAATACATAACTTAAAAATTAAACTAACAACCTCCAAGCCCCAAGGGGTGAAGTGCCCCAGCCTTGAACCATCTAACCAATACTGTGCACTTACTATTATTCAAATGCAATGAATCAAATATTGAAATATATATATGTGTGGGTATGGATATATGTGTATTTTACATCATAATTATGAGAACATTGTCCGTATCCACATATATTAGCAAGTGACATTTTATTTTACAAAAATAATTTCACATAGTTTTCGAAATTACCAAGTAATCTCAACTATAAAATAATGTTCTTATTGATATATACTTAATTAAGCTTTTTTATCAATCACTATTTACATGGTGTTGGCTATATGAATTCATTTTTTCCTCTTTGCTCTACACATATGTGCTCGTAGACTAGTATTTTTATATAAAAAAAATTATATCATAATACCATGAAATATTATCAGTTTTTATTTTACAATTTTTTTTAAGTTTCTATTTTTGGATTAAAATAAAAACTGATAATAATACGTGTCCATACCCGAAAAAGAAAATTAAGTTTTATTATAATAATTTAATAAAATACTAAATTCAAAACTAAACCTCCTTACAAAAAATATTCATTTTTTAATAATGATACATGACAAAAAGGTATCTATTTTTATAAAAATATTTTTATTTTTATTTTTTTTTAGTATTAATAAATTGTTAGAGAATGTTGACACCTGATACCAAAAGAAATTGAATCTCCTCAGTAAAACTAAAAAGACGAACACAACAACAAACAATATAAAAGATCTAAATAAAAGACCGTGCAAATTAATTACTGTGCGCCGGCTATTATTGTGCGCCGGCTCTCACTTTTACGGGGATGAAACTCCTTCCTCGTTTGTTTTTTGGGAATATTTAGAATTACCCTAAATAAATAAGCTTTATTGAATCCATAAATATAGAGTTGTTAGAAAAAATTTATTCCCTGATATGATGAAAATCTTGTCGTTGGAGTGAAGCAATCCTGAGTTTGCCCTCTCTTCTGTTCTGTTTTTTTTTTTTTTTTTTTTTTTTTTGTAATAATAAACGTGTGAAGTCCAGAATCCTCGATTTGCTTAAAGCTTGGGGGCTTGTGGGCAACATTGGGACTCTTCAACTACACATCCGAATCGAAGAAGCAGT
Source organism: Paratinospora sagittata (assembly GCA_035771175.1). Taxonomy (NCBI): domain Eukaryota; kingdom Viridiplantae; phylum Streptophyta; class Magnoliopsida; order Ranunculales; family Menispermaceae; genus Paratinospora; species Paratinospora sagittata. The sequence continues at coordinate 46,691,997 of CM069597.1, forward strand.
TTAAACACAACTCAGCTTGTTCTTCTCTCTTCCCACACTCCAAAGGTATTCTTTTCATCTGAAACGCTTCCTTATCTCACTCTCACTTGGAATCTCAACCATTTTCGTGCAAAACCTGTATTTTTTTTTATGCATTCTTCTTGTACAAGTAAAGGGTTTGTTTAAATCACATTTTCCCCATTTTTTTTTAATTTGTTTTCTTCTGATTTGTTCTTGGAAGTTGAAATTCTTAACTGGGTAGTTCAGAATTTTCTTTTAGAATTTGTTGTTGATTGTGGGTAAGTTAGAAGGAATTTATTTCCAGTCACACTTGTCATATTGTTGCTTTGTATTGAAGTTTGAAAGGCACCCATTACAAGTAACAACAATATAAGAACTATGCAATGAAATTCTCCTGGTGTGTGAAGTGATATATCATATATTATTGGTACTATTCTGAATTGGATGAAAAATTAATGGCTGAAACTGGAGAGTTTAGTTAATTTCACTTGTAACATGATGCATCTCCTGCTATTGACTTTATAATTGTGGGGAACACACACATAGAATTGCAAATATTGAGATAATTCATTGAAAAGAAATCAATAACCATCTTATGATGGATTGGGTTCTTTATTTTTTTTTTAGATTGATTTGCAGATCAATGTGGGTATAACTCAAGCTATGTGAAAATGATAGCTTTCTCTCCAATCAGTACACCTGCAAAACAAGTAGTCTGCCTTTGCGAGCGGGTCGGAAGGCAAGTTTCCGGCCATGCCCGCTTTGTAGTTTCTCAATTATCGCCTAAATTGTGCTGTTCCCATGGAGAATTTCAACCAACATATGTCGCAGTGAGCATTAGTCGGAGATCCTCAAATTCATCTGCTACTGGGTCTCAATCCTTTCAAGGATTCTGTCTTGGGTCTTGTTTCTCCAAACAGAAATATAATTCTGATAAATTTAGAATCAAATGTATTGGTATTAGTTCTACGAGCCGTGGATCAAAATGGCTTGGAATTTCATCGCAATGCCAGAACATGAATTTGAGGCTTCTATTGCCTAAACATGATATGATCACCAAGATCAGGCGGAATAATGGATTTGGATCTTGGCTGCAAGAAGGTGCTTCTGCGGCCACTGTTCTTGGGTTGTCGGTTTGCTTTTCTTGCTCTGAACCGGCATTTTCTGAAGCATCCAGAGAGGAAAACAACAGAAATGATGAAATTGATTCATCCTCAGTTAAATCTGTCCATGGGAAGAAAGTTTATACCAATTACTCTATAACAGGTTAGGCTTAATCTGATTTGTTTGTCTAGTGTTGATTTTTCCTTCTCTTCTGCATCTTTAATGGATATATTAATGACAGGTCTATCTCTCATTTGATAATTTGAATTTGTCTATAAAATGAATTGAGTGATTATATTTGCATCAAATGTGATCTTGATGCAGGCATTCCCGGAGATGGAAGGTGTTTGTTTCGCTCAGTGGCTCATGGGGCTTGTTTAAGATCTGGAAGACCGATACCAAACGAGTCTCTTCAGAAGCTACTAGCAGATGATTTGCGGGAAAAAGTATGTATCTCATGCCATATTCAATCACTTGCCTATAATAAATCAAGTGCTTCTATTTCTTCTTCATATTAGTTGTTAACTCAATTTAGCCTCTACTTATACTTTAAAATGAACTTCTATTTGTGGTAGAAGTTTAAGCTCTCTAATATAAAAGCCAATTTTTTTGCTAATTCTTGTAGAAGTTATACCTCTACTCCAATTAGGAAAAGAAAAAATAAAAATATTTACTGAAAAAATGATTTTTTGATTATCCTCTATTTCTTTAGAGGTTGCAAGTAGGGTTAACAAACACCACCTTATTCATGGTCATCTTGTACAGCAACGATAGCTACCTCCAATACTTTATGTTCATGCCATTGGTTTCAAATTCTTATTGCTTGTGTAAACTGACTTTCAGCAGTTCCAATCTGGTATGGTGTTTTTATAACTGGCTGCATGTATCTGCTGAATCTTCCCAGGTGGCCAACGAGTTTGTCAAAAGACGAGAAGAAACAGAATGGTAAGTAAATCTTCTTAATCTTTCTGGTGAATATAAATCACAGTTTTTAGATTGCAATGTCAGAATGAATAAAAGATGAATCAGACGAGCAATTAGTTTATCTATTTGCTCATCTGCCTCGGAAAATCTTGAGTTATTAGGCATGCAGCATGCTTGCTCTGTTTGGTTTGTGATTGAGATACAAATTTTTATATCCGAAAATTCGGAAACACATAAATGTGTTTGGTTGGTCTAATTCGGAAAAAGTTTTTCAAGATTTGGTCAAAAATGATAGAAAGTTATTTTCTAAATTTTCATTTTTATATCGAATCCCTGTTTTTGAATCAAAAACTAAATGCAACCTCAAAAACTCCACAACTTTAGTCTTATGCCTGGAGCTACATAGATTTTGAAATTGCTAGCTACTCCTGTCGTCGCAAATATTTGATGGAATGAAACCACTATCGCATACAGGTTTATTGAAGGCGATTTTGACCAATATGTTTCGCATATGAGGAAGCCACATGTATGGGGTGGCGAACCGGAGTTGTTCATGACCTCCCATGTCCTCCAGTAATTTTCTTTCTTCCTTTATACTCTCTATTTTTTTGTGTGTATAAATGCACTAATTGTAGCATTTCTTGGTCATGAGGGTGGAGAAAATGTCGCGAAGCAATGTTCTTTTTCACTCTTAGAATCTTTTTTTTTTTGTTTTAATCTGCAGGATGCCAATCACAGTTTACATGTATGATGAGAAAGCTGGAGGGTTGATATCCATTGCTGAGTATGGTCAGGAGTATGGGAAGGATGATCCAATCAGAGTTCTCTACCACGGGTTTGGCCATTATGATGCATTGCAAATTCCTGGCAAGGGTGCTAAATCAAGACTTTAGCATGTGTTCCAGCATGAGTAAGAATGTTGAATTGAAAACATGCATGCCAACTACTAGTAATTTAAGCCTTCAACATGATATATGTGTGTTTTTGTACTTGGTTTTAAATCTTCTACATTTGTTCTTGAGAATGTCTGACAAAGTGAAGCAATAAGGTGGGTAGTTATATCTTTTAAATGTGATGACTAACATTGCAGCTCAAACTTTTTGTGGAACGATGGTTTGCATAAAAGAACTCCATTGTTATTGGTTCCTTACATTTTTGGTAGACTCCTTTTTATTTTTATAGCTTTAATTAGCATAAATCAATACAATTTCAGTTCAGCTAGTTTTGAATAACAGGTTGACATGTTGGATCAAGCAATGTTGTTGATACAAGCTAAGTAGTGCAATTTAAATTTTTATTTTAAAAATCTCCTTCCAATGAGTGTATAATTCAGGGCGTTTTATCAGTAATGTGTACATTATGAATTTCCCTTTTATTCTACTTAACTCTTTGATATTGGTTCTTACTTATATAAGAAGAAGCAAGACATTTTAAGGAAAATATCATCTGGGATTTGGATAGAAACTTCTAGTGTTTGACAATTTTAGCTTAGAGAACACAACATGAAAGTTAAGAAACAAATAGAAATTGGACAAAAAATTGAGTCTAACAAAAGAAAGATGTAACAATCTTCAGATAGTCAGCAAAGCATTCATCATTTGTACAGGATAAACCCTCTACAAAAAACATATCAAATATCAAGGAATTCCTAGTTAAAATCAAAATTTTCCCTTCCTGATGGATTGTGATAGTTGCAAACCTATTAAAATAGAATGTTGACCAATTAGTACAGATTACTCATCGAATTGAGATCTGTTTCCATAGCAATCAGGGACTTTGAAGGAAAAAGTTTTGAGTTGTTCCTGTCAAAGTCTCAGTACTTGGAAAAAAGGAACAATTCTCCAAAAAAATCAGAAAATAAAGGAATTGCAAAAAGCCTGATTTTGCAAAAACAAGTGGTGGGGGGGGTAAGCTAAAATGCAAACCAAGAACTAATTCTGCACATCAAAGTCTAATAGAGAAGAAGATGCTAAAAGGGAATTCTGACAGTCACAATCTAGCTAATTTCGGGTGTGGATGATGCGGCTTTTCCACTCCTATTAGTTGAATAATGAGCACCACCACCACCATCAGGAATGCCCAGCTTTAAGACTAACCACGGGATAGGGTAGGATATTTTGCATCAGTTTCTAGCTACATGACCTCGTCCTTGAAGGAAGATGCTTGGTTGATTGCAGGTCGCAGAACTAATAAAAGAAACGTACACTGATAGCCAAACTGTTCATTTGACTTATCAAAATATTCCAGATTCAAACGCACCGTCATCTTCATCAATAAGTGTGACAGCTGTTGACACAAGCCTGCAAAAGATCAACATTTTCACGGTTCAGATAGCAGGATTTAATATCTGAACAACTAAAGATCATTGTAGAGAGGGGGCGTAGATGGTAAAATGGCCTTCATGTAATTAATTTGCAAAGGTGCATTGAAGGAAAACGTATCCTATTAAAAATGGATGCAGTAAGATTAAAATGAAACTGCCCCAAAAGTTAAGCTTATTTGAAGCCTAAGTTGCTACACTTTGAGGTTTAAAAGTTAGCAAAGAGCGTCTGAAAATGAAGACAGCTATAGCATGGCATATAGTGATAATCTGGGAATGACAGGAGAAGCATTTAAGCAAATGAAGACAACCCCTGAGGCATGGTAGCAGATCAAATATTTTTCAAGAACATAGGAAAAGTATCTCCAATTTAAATAGAAATGTGTAGCTGTCTGTAAATCCTCTAAAGCCAAAAACATAGTAGTTGTCTTCCAGTTCAGGCTGATTATCAATTCATCGATTATGATTGTAACTTGTTATCTGACATTAAACTTTGTGCTCCTTAAACGTTTAGAACTGAAGGAAAACAATAGGAAACCACACATAATTTCAATTCAGACATAATATAAACTAAATGATTTAAGGACAGTAAGCTACCAATGACAAATACTGCACAGATTGCAAAACTTTTATGTACAAAAATAGCAGAGAAAGCACATGGTAAGCATATTACAGTAGAAACAACATATTTCAAGGTTCAAATTCTGAGATTAGTGACATAAAATCAAGTATTATAAGATAAACCTGAATATCACTATGAAGAAGAGAAGCAAATAGAAACCAAGCTTGAATATCCTATAGTTTTTCTCGCCATCAATAGCTCTGAAGATCTCAGTGACGTAAATGAGATGCTTCTGCTCCATATACCTGATATTTACAAAGAATAGATAATGAGGGAATAGCCCTTTTTTCCCATTTTCTTATGATAAGTCTGAAAATACAAATCAACACTACTTTAAAGCCAGATCATGAGGTGTACTGAAGAATGAAGATATTGACCTAAAAGTGAATATTCAATTTTGGAAAAAGTAAATAAATAAAATTTGACGAGTGACAACCATAAATTGGAGTCAAAACTTGAGGCATAAACACATGTTGAAGAAATGTTTGTAGAAAAAAAAATAATGCTAACATTATTGATGCCGGCTTGGTGCAACCATAGAAGTTGCTCCATTGGGACTTGGGGATCAAGCCGGCCTCTTCATAATGCAAAAGTAAGGCTTTGTACCTCAACGGCTCAACCCTCCTCAAACCCCCCAGTAGCAGGAGCCTTGTATATTGGGCTCACCCTTTTTACTACTAATGAAAAAGGAGAAAAAAAAAACAAAAAAACAATTGATAACATCATCAAGTTAAATTATTCAAATCTGGCATTAAAGGCTTTATTTTCATGGAAATAAGATATTTTGGTTTTCTGGTTATGGTAAATTAATATACATAGATCATAGCAAAAGAAGAGTACTAAACAAAGTTTTAAACTTAAAAGTCGTATTTCGACAATAGTTAAAGGCTACAAATTCAATTCCTGTCCCAAAGGAGGAAGATGCAACAAATGATTTTATAATGTACTTTTGTATTGGATAAATACACAATATACAACTCTCATAAGAAGATGATACTTACAGTTTTATATGATAGTATGTAAGAGGCACAGAAATTAGAAACATGAACCAGTGCCATGTCAAGAGATAAGCAGCAGATAAAAATCCTTGCATTACAAACTCTGGGAGAACACAAGCATTGATTCGCGATGATGAATCATAAGGATTGATGTGATCAGACTCTAAATCTGCTAAGCAAACAAACTGGAACAACAATTGAAGTCATTAGAACAACAGGCAGAAAGACAAATTAACAACTACCTATCACAACAGATTAAATGAGGAATGCAATTTCATTTTAGAACTATAAAGAAGAAAAATAAAATAAAATTTGAAAGACAACAAAGCGCCAATCAGATCAGATTATATTAAATGAGGAGTGCAATTTCATTTTAAAACTATAGAAAAGAAAATCAAACTTGAAATACAAAAAGGCCAATTAGATCACGGATATGTCTTTCCTCAATAAACACCAGATACAAAGTGTATAGATATGTCTAACGTCATTTTTGAACAATTGCATATTTAACAAAAATCATCAAGCAATCAGAAAGCGCCTTAAATCAACATCCTAACCCAAGAAACAAGAAAAAATTGATTAAATAGTAAAGAATGAGTGTACATAACATTTTAATTAAGATTATCAAATCTAAAGTACAAAGCAACAAGTAAGTAAATTGCATTTTCCAGCCAAAATGCTCAAAAATTGGAAAATGGAAGCTCCATTCCATTCAAAGATATACTTGAAGGAGGCAATTGTTCAAATCTTTAAACTGAAAAAAAAACTATACAATTAATTGAAGTTTCATGGCAAGAAACTCCTCAATATGCAAGGAAATCACCAGCGACCATCCAATAGCTCTGGTTTGGTACATGACAATGGAAAATTACTGTTTTCTTTCAATTCAAGCAATTCTTTCCCTAAGTTGTCTTGTCCACTACCTCCTTCTAATTGCCTTTTTGTTCTCTTTTCTTTACTTTTCTCTATCGATTAACACTACAGATCACATAGCTGATAAAAAAAAAGCCGTAAAACCTCCTAAATCCTGTACTTGTAAACGCGTAATTGTAAAAATTTCTCGTTGAAGATGCAAAATCCTCAACGACAAGATTTGATGAGAAAAGGTAAAGTGATGAGAAGCTAACTAATTAGAATCTGCAGATCAATTAGGGTTTGGAGATATACCTGATAAACGGTGACAGCGAGGAGAGCAATGACAACGAAGAAAGAGATTAACCAGAGAATCAGTTCCCAAGCCATGAGAGTTCTTTTGGATCAAAAGGAAGAGAAAAACCTTTCAAAAAATCAGTAGAGAAAGTACTCACTGGCTGTTATTTATAACTAGCGAAAAATGTTTTTAAGCCTTTTAATAGATCCTTAATTTTTAGAAATAATAGAATGTATGATATTGTAATTTATGTTTTAATTAGTCAATTCAGTCATTTAAATATATTTAAAATGATTAAAATTTCATCCAATCACATACATGAAACATCATTCAAATAACTGCTAATTTTCCTCTAACAATTCTATAAGTAATAATTAGTGTTGGACGAGTATTTTATTTGTATTATATATGCTACTATGCTAGAAATGCATAAATGTTTATCAGTAGACGCAGGATAACAAAAATGTCTTTCAAAAGATAATTAAATGATAAAATTACATCTTACCATTATATAATTAATCTTTTATTACCAAATATAATTATTTTCATGCTTCAGGTTGTATGGCTTTAGTAGTATAAATACTTGAAAATAAGCTTCGATAGTTTTGAACAAAGATGAGGATGAAATATTTAACATATCATTCTTCTAACAAAAACTCCCAAATCAAAAATTCTATCCCTTGCGTTTTCCCTTTCTGTTCTGCTTGCTGCTGCTGCTGCTTTCAAGTCTCTTTCGAGCAGCTTCAAACTCCTCGGCAGTGGGTTCGGGGCCTAAACTACTGTTGTCATTGCATTTTGCCAGTATGGATGAGAACATAGAATCAAATTGCTCTTTCCTCTGGTCTCTGCGCTGAGAAATTATCGCATATAGATCTGCATCTGACTGTTTATCAGATCTGCAAAGAGTTTAACATGAGTTTCAATTCAAAGAACAAGTTGCAATCACATATAATGAGTGAAAGTGAATAATCAACTGAAACAGCCAACTTACTTTGATTTTGGCTTAAGAGGATTTACGGGCGGTTTCGTTTTAGAGATTTGCTTTGCCCATTTCTGATAGGCTTTGGTTTCCTTCAGCTCTCCTACATAAACAAATTAAGATTTTGAGGACTTTATCATCTCTCCAATTCCCACTCTATTTCAATTAGAAATAAAGACGTGACTTCCTAAAATCTAGGATTATTATATTCCTAAATAAACAAGTCCATTTATGTACTAAATTTCCAGGCTTGGCTTTGAAAAGAAGATAGAAAGCCATACCCCCAGCAATTGCTTCATTAATGATATCCTTGAACCGGTGTGAATCAAGCTTAGGATCCGAGCATAGCATTGAGCAGAAAAACCTATGGAAATAAACACTTAAAAAGTTAGTAGTCTGAGTTCCTAAAGAAGTGTGTGAGAATCATATAGACCCACATGATACCTGTTCATGTTACCCTTGAATTTCTTATATAGATCCTTCAAATCCTTCTTCTCAGAATCAGATCCTCTATAGTTTGCTTCAAACTCTTCAATATCAGCTTCTGTGACCTGCAATAAACACAAAACAAGTTCACTCATAGAACAATAGAAAGAAGGAAAAACATCAAAATGAAATAACAAAATTTCTCTTCAACATAATAACATTGCAGTACCTTTTTGTACACTGCTCGAAAGTATTCTTGGAGATTTTGAGCAAAGTCCCCTGAGAGGTCCTGACCATCAAAAATACTGCAGATGATAAGATGCGATGTGCTCCTAGTAGGCTAGTAGTTCAACATCAAATAAAAGCACAAAAATAGGTTTGAGAGCCTAACAACCTCATCATCAACACAACCAGTTTGATCATAAAGTGCCCTTTTCTCCTCATCTCCAACAATGGAAATCACCTTCTGCAGTTGCTGAAATTTCTCTTTGGCTTCCTATAAAAATAAATAGAGCATTGAGTATAGAACAGAACAGTCACAAAACAAAGGGTTATTCCCAATACTGGTCTTACCAAGGTAGAGAGAACATAACAGGTCAAATTTAAGATAAAAGAAAATACAAGAATGCGGGATCATGGAATATTAACTCTCACCTCATCACCTGGATTCTTATCTGGATGAAGGCGCAAAGCCAACTTATAGTACGCTTTCTTTATCTCCTGCTGAGATGCTGTCCTCTCTACACCAATAATCTACGAAGAGATTCAGTTATTAAGTGGCAATTTGAGATTGATTAAGATCACACAACAATATACAAGTGCAACCATCATATGCACATCGAAGAATTGAAAAAGCTTTAGGTCCAGGATTTGGCACTGAAGAAAAGATTTGAAGGAATAGCCCTTTCATGGAAGAAACATCTTGAAGTAAAACTAATTGGAGGATTAAAATTAGTGCTGCTGACTCAAATAGTAACAACTGAGAAACGTCTACTTTTTTCACCATTGCATTCAATATAAGAATGTACCATGGTGGAAAAGAACATATGAACCAAAACTCTTTATCTAAATGTGATGATTTTGCAACCATTGGCATATACGACATCACGGCATTAATCAAACTTGGATCTCAAAACTAGCTTAATAATGCAACCGTCTCATGAGCAATTTGAACGCAACAACAAAAAAACCTTCGTCACGCCGATATACCTCATTTTTGTTGTTGCTATTGTCTGAATTTCTCTTTTCAAAGACTCCACTTCATTATAGAAATTCATCTTGGAGGAAAAAAAAAAAAATCAATTCTCCAGCATCCATAGATTAGAGGAATCTCGCTGCAAGCAGTGTAATCAACAACACATCCCACATTTATTCCTTAGTTTCCTCTAGTTCAGAACTAAACGCATCTAGAAACTAAACGTGTTCTAAAAAGCAGATAAACAAAAATACAAAAGATAAAGTTGCTAAAAACAAATAAGAAACACGCACTCACAGAAGATTCATAAAATCAAAGCAATCGATCAATCCAGCCGAATGATTATCGAAATGAAGAGCGTAGAGAAAACAAGCATATTTTTTAGATCTGTTTCCGAAATCTTGCAAAAGCAAACCCCCCATAGCAAGCAAGCAAGCAATCAGAGATTCAAACTCCAAAGAAAATCACTAACAACGAAATGTTCAATTAAAGGAAAGAAGACAATAATCACCTCATACAAGCTGTTCTCTTTCGTCGAGGATTCATTAACACAATCTTCTTGGACTTGCTCTCCTTCTCCCATGATGTCTTCAGAAACCCTAGATTTCCTCTTCCTCGCCATGTCGATGCGTACGAGTTTCACAAGAAGGAAGTTTTCGAATAGGATCTGATTTTCTCCGCTTTTAATCAGTGAGAACTTTTCCCGCCATTTATATGGCGCGGATCGTGTTGGTTATCACCATTTCTGCTTTTTCCCGCCCTAAAATCCCTGACACTACACGGCATTCCCGCTACAATTTATAAGCATTTCCGCCCTAATATAATTATATATAACCAACGTTCGCTTGCTTAAGATATTTTGGCATCCCTTCCTTTTAAGCGAAGTAACGAGTTCCAAATATTTTCGTATATGTTGCTATTATTTATTGAAAAGCTTTTATATTTTTATAGTTCAACTCGAATTAAATTTAGATGGATTAGTCTTGTCATAACAAAAGGAAGACATTATTTATTAGGAGACCTTAGCACTTTTATAGTCTAATTCAGATCGAATTTAGATGAATTAATCTCGTCACAAAGTAGAGGAAGATACCACCTAGGTGCCGTTCAACGGTACAATTAAAAAAGAAAACAAAAATATATATATATATATTTATTTATTTATTTATTTATCATCAAGGAAAAAAAAAAGTCTAATATTTTTTATATTACCTTATAAATGCTGATAGTACGTTTTATTTTATTAAGGAAGTTTATTTTAATGTAATAAAGGGTAATATAACAATTATTAAATTTAGGTTGGCCCTCTCCAATAAGAACAAATAAATGAGGGCATTTGGTTTATAAATTCATAATGAATATTATTAAATTTATTATCTATCTTCGAAATAACATAGCACACACTCAATAGACCTTTCATGCTTAATGTGGTTTTTTCCATGTATAATTGAAAACTGATTTGGACTTCAACTGGATAAACTGAGGAGAATGTATGTATGTTGTTCTTTTCATAGCCCTTGAAAAGGAAGTATTATACATTTCCCATAGAAGATTGGATTCTTTATTCATTTAGATGTATTAGGACATACTTCAAATGTTAGCTAAGTATGCCTATACTTTTTATATGGGGAATTTCAAATTTTCCTCTAGTAGTTTTAAGTAGGTTAAAGGGCAACGAGACACAATAGTTAAAGCTGCTCCATTATGTTTAGAGGTCACGATTGCGTAATCATTTCTCTTTTTTATATTACCTTATAAATGCTGTTAGTATTTTTATTAAGGAAGTTAATTTTAATGTTATAAAAGGGTAATATAACAATTTAAATATTGATCTAAAAAGAATCTATATTTTTTTATATTCCCCTCACTTTTCCTTTTTTTCTTACATGAGAAGCTTACTATTGGAGCAATGAATAATGAGATTGACTAATTTTAGAACTAAATAAAAAAAATATTAAATATTGAAAAATATTAAATATTGAACTTAAAAGAATCAATATTTTTTTATATTTCCTACACTTTTCCTTCTTCTGTTTTTTTCTTACATGAGAAGCTTACTATTGGAACAATGAATAATGAGATTGACTAATTTTGGAACTTATACAGTAAAATAAAAAACATATAGACTTTTTATGATTATAAGTTTGCAATTATTTCATTATTGATGTATTAATAAATTTTAAATTGTTTGAAATATTTATATACTCACTATAAATAACCATGACACCACACACAAGATTATATACGATTAAATGAGCAATAATTAAAAGCATGTAATTTAAATTTATACTAAATCAAAATTCACTGAATTGAATTGGTTTAAAATTATATCTCTAATCATGTAGGCTTTGACAGGCTTCACAAACTTCCATGTTGATGCCAAGCACATTTTCATCTTCTTTGATACACAAACAGAAAGCTGAAGAGAATTAGAAAACACAGATTGTGCTTTAATTAATTAGGTGTGAAATGGCTGCCCATTCAGCTCATACAACTACTGGGTTAGTCAAAACTCAAAAGATGAGTGTCAACTGACAAGAGATAATAGCCTTAGGAAGCACCATCAGGCTGGATGAAAGGGTTTGCAATCTCATCAGTGCCATCAGTTGGGGATACAAGCATCACTGCTGTTCCCCTACAAACCTGCAACCCCACCACCACACACACATTGTTATAACTCACAATAGCAGATGCTATAACAAGAAGTAAATAACACGGTAACGTAATTTTGTACATCTCAATTCAACTCAATTCAACAAAACCTTCTTTCAAGTTCATGGAATCGATTACATGAATCTCCTTCCTCTATCAAGGACCAAGTCAACATTTAAAACATAATTTTTGTATACGTGCCTTGAAAACCAGTCAAATTGGCCTTTATTTTTAGTCACAAGATTATAATAATTCTCCATTTCTAGAGTACATCCTGCCAACGGCGTCATGAATCATTCTAGAGAACATGTAGGCACATAGAACTGGCAGCTCCCATATGAGCCTTAAAGATAAGGTGGGCGCATAAGCCCCACATGGAAACAGGAAGAAGCCCAGGACAAAAGATGAAAGCCCTCACAAACTAAGGGTGAATAGGGCCTTAGACAACAAGGGCAATAGGCCCACAACAAGACCCTAGAGAACTAACAACCATAGTTGCTCCATTATTTTGTTGGTAAAGGGACTTGAACCCTCCCCCACTTGTGAAAGGGCCGGTGCTAACCAGCTCAGCAAATGCTAGTTGGCCAATCAAACAGGAATTTGAAATACAACAAAGATGCAGAAGATAGATGAATTGAAATAACAAAAAACATAAATTCCAAAACAAAAACATATCTATTTATAGGATGATCTTGGAAGTAAGTAGCAACACCAAGATGAGGGGAAAATGGACAGAGATGGTACAGGGCAAGTGGAGCAAAGAACAGCGCCAGCAATGGCTAAAAAAAAACACGAGATTGTGCAAGTTGTAAGCTAAAACTCGTGTAGCCAGCCAGCCTCATGTCATTGCATAAAGGCTTTGTTTTGTTGAGTTCAGTTTGAATATAATTGAAAATGGCATTTAGCAAGACCTCTATTATATGGTTGATATGCAAAAGCCAGATTATAAATCTTCAAAAAAATAATTTCCCTACATGAGATCCATCAAGACCATTCATATCCAACATATGGAAACTGCGTTTAAGAGATTTATACAAATAGTAATAATTGAGAGGAACATACTATTAAGCCAAGACGTCTAGTCTGATCTGTAGTCTTCAGTGGATCATCTGGATCTGCAATGCAAGCAATAAATGTTTTATAACTTGCACTGTCCATTAAAGGCAATTATTCCTACTATGTGCAGTGATATACAAAGATTCCAAAAAACCATACCCACCACTCCTTTTTCTGCAGTTGCAAACATGATGTATATTCCGTCCTTTCCCAAGATATTTAAAAGAAAATTTCTAACAAAGGAACAAGAAACTTACAAGCTGAAGAGCTAAAAACTTTCAATCATAGAAGTTAAATATGGACCAAGGTGGCCCAACTAACTGCAAATGCTACCCACCAGTAGAAGAAACATGAGGAAATTAAGAAAGGACATCCAAAAGTTTTTCCCAACAAAACTAAATACTAGAGTTGAGGTACGAGACCTATGAGCAGGGATGAATAAAGAGGATCCAAACTTTAAAAAATAACAGTCCCAGTGATACAGAACTGATAAATTCCTTTATAAAAGAAGAGGCATCTGATAAACCTCCGATGCATTTCACATATGTTAGGCGGAAGGGAGTACGAAAAGAAGAGGTGGCAAAGGCTTTGGATGATGGAATTGAGGAGCAGCGCACGTGAGTAGTTAGTGGGGGTAAATGATATAAATAGGGATGGCATGTCATATGAGGGGCGGTTGAGTATTCTCTTGTAAGGAGTGGTAGAGCACTCGAAATCTCTGTATTTTGTTCTTGTACTCTTGTATACGTGTATTCTTGTAGTCTTTCATTCTTAGGTCCTTGGAGGATTGCAATTGGAATTCTTGTAAAGGATTACTGGGTGTTTCTTCTTCCATTTGAAGGATTAATACATTCATTCATTCTCTGTTTTCTAAACAATTTACATCCCAAAATCTGATTCCTATCAAATTGGTATTAGAGCAGTTTTTTTATCTTGCGAATGGCTGGAAAAAAAAAAAAATTCAAGAACGGAACCTATGAATGAAAGAAACGAATCTGTTACGAGAGGATTTTCACAAGGAACTTGAGCGTTTCAACGAGGGTTTTGAGAAGATTCCCATCTTGGAGAAAAGTATAGAGATGATCATGGAAAAGCTTGATCAATTAATTCGTCCGCAACTTGACCCCGGATCTGCTCATAATTCCAGGATGGATGAACCACACCTTCGTCGCGCAACGGATCCCCAACGCTGGGGAAATATTGACCCTATTTCATATCAGAATGTTCATTGATTCAATGATCAAATTCGGAAATTAGATCTTCCTACCTTCGATGGAGACAATCCAGACAGTTGGTTGTTTTGTGCGGAACAATATTTCAAGGTGAACAAGATGACTGAGGAAGAGAAATTAGAAGCTGCGGCGGTATGTATGGAGGGAGAAGCATTAGCGTGGATGCAATGGGAGGAAAGACGTCGAGCGATTAATCATTAGGCGGAGTTCAGTGACATGTTAATCGTTTCAGATTGGCTCAAGCGGGCAATCTTTATGAACAATTTTTGGCCATTCGCCAAGATTGATCTGTGAGTGACTTTCGACGGAAGTTCGAAGAGCTTGCAGCACCCTTAACGGGGGTAAGTGATCTAGTGTTAGAGAGTAGTTTCATTAACGGGTTGAAACCAGAAATTCGAGTGGAGGTTTGACTGCTCAAACCTAAGGGTTTGTCTCAGATCATGGATATTGCTCAATGGATCGAGGACAAGAATCACGCCCTATTTCCTCCTTCTTCCTTGGGAACCTTTAATGGTAGCAAAGGGGCCGTTCAGGGTTTTGGATCGCAGAACCCTAGTTTGCCGCAGTCGTCTTCACCTTCTCAACGCACCTCCTTGTTGCCATCCATAATGGAGAAGACGAGCCATGGTCAACAATCGCACACCCAGTTTAAGCGATTGACAGTGGCTGAGATGCAACAGCGTCGTGAGCGTGGACTTTCCGCTGTTAAGAGAAGTTTTCTCTAGGCCATCAATGTAAAAAGGAGTTGCAAGTTTTACTGTTAGGGGATGGGGTGGACGACATGGTTGACAAAGAAGAAGAGTCGTCTAAGCTTGGTGATGATTTGGGGTTGAGGTTACCTTGAACTCGGTGGTTGGGCTTACAACATCGAGAACGATGAAGTTGAAGGGCTCCATTGGTTCGCAGGAGGTGGTGGTGTTGATCGATAGTGGTTCCACTAAAAAATTTATTTCTGAGACTTTGGTGAAGAGCTTGGAACTTCCATTAACAAAGACCACTGGTTATGGTGTGGTCATGGGAACCGGTATTTCAGTGCGAGGAGAAGGTATTTGCAAGGGGATTCAACTTTCTTAGATTGAGATCGTCGAAGATTTTCTACCACTGGCATTGGAAAGCTTCGACATTATTTTAGGTATGCAATGGCTGTCAACTTTGGGTAATACCAGCGTCAATTGGTCGACTCTCACTATGCGTTTCACCATTAGAGAGTCGCAGGTCACCTTGCAGGGTGATTCAAGTTTGTGCCGCACACAAGTTTCGCTTAAGACGTTGATGAGGACAATACGCCATGAAGGGGAGGGTGTTTTGTTAGAATTAAACACAGTGACACTAACAGATTCATCGGAGAATGCTGTGATTTCCAGTGTTGTTCAGCCTTTGTTGCACGAGTTTGAAGATGTCTTTGACATGCCCGATGGCCTACCCTCGACTCGTTCTCGGGATCATGCGATTGTTTTGAAGTCAAGCACTTCCCCGATTAGTGTCCATCCTTACCGCTATCCACAATCTCAAAAAGATGAAATAGAGCGCCCGGTGCAAGAAATGCTAGTTGTAGGTATCATACAACTGAGTGTCCATTCATTCTCGAACCCGATTCTACTTGTTAAAAAAAAGGATGGAAATTGGCCTTTTTGTGTGGATTATAGGGCGTTAAATAAGGAAACCGTTGCCAATAAATTTCCCATACCAGTTATTAAAGAGCTTTTGCATGAACTTCATGGGACAAATGTGTTTACGAAGCTAGATTTGAAGTCGGGTTATCATCAAATCCAAGTCAAACTTTCGGATGTTCCAAAAACTGTGTTTCGTACTCACCATGGTCATTACGAATTCTTGGTTATGCTTTTCGGCCTAACAAATGCTCCAGCGACTTTTCAAGCTTTGATGAATGATGTTTTTCGGCCGTATCTTCGAAAATTTGTTTGTCTTTTTCGATGATATTCTTATCTATAGCACTTCAATGGAAAGTCACTTACAGCAGCTACGGATTGTGTTGGGGGAATAGAGGCGTCATCACTTTTTTGTGAACCGTAAGAAATGTGCTCTTGGGCGGTCGAAAGTGGAGTACTTGAGTCACATTGTGTCCGCTCAAGGTGTGGCTGCAGATCAGTCCAAAATCAAAGCAATGATGCGTTGGCCGCAGCCGAAAAGTATTAAGGAGCTGCGTGGTTTTTTAGGCCTCACAGGGTACTACTGCAAATCTGTACAAGGCTATGGCCAGATGGCTTGGCCACTTATTGAGCAGCTGAAGAAGGATCAGTTCGGATGGAATGCGTCGGCTGAAGCAACATTTAATCAGTTGAAGGATGTGATGGTTTCGATACCTGTGTTGGCTCTCCCCGATTTCACCAAGCCTTTTGTCATTGACACAGATACATCGGGTTATGGTTTGGGTGCGGTTTTGATGCAGAATGATCGTCCGATTGCATATTTCAGTCAAGTTCTCTCTTCTAGGGAACGACTAAAATATGTGTATGAGCGAGAATTGATGGCGGTGGTTCTAGCCATTCAAAAATGGCGACCATATCTTCTTGGGCGCAAATTTATTGTTCGCACTGATCAGAAGAGTTTGAAGTTTTTATTAGAACAGTGTATGGTGAGTGTCGAACATCAGAAGTGGTTGACGAAGCTCTTGGGATATGATTTTGAGATCCAATACCGACCAGGTTTGGAGAATAAGGCGGCTGATGCGCTTTCTTGGATGGAGCTGAATGCAATTTTGACCACTTTATCTTTACCTTTGTTGCTTGATATGGATCAGCTACATCAGCAACTTAAGGGTGATGTTAGCCTTTCTCAGATTAGGGAACAAGTGCAATAGGGTTCTAAAGCATTTCAAAGTTATTCTGTTGACAGGGATTTGTTATTTTATCATGGGCGACTCGTCTTGCCTCGACGCTCTTCTTTTATTCCAATTCTCCTTCGTGAATTCCATGCTACTGCTATTGGTGGGCATTTGGGGGAGTTAAAAACTTACCGACGTTTAGCAGCTGAGTGGTATTGGATTGGAATGCGCAGGTCAGTGCACGAGTTTGTGGCACAATGTGAAGTGTGTCAAAGGAACAAGTATTTGGTTATGTCTCCGGCCGGTTTGCTTCAGCAGTTACCCGTACCGGATCAGGTTTGAGAGGATATTACAATGGATTTCGTTGAGGGACTTCCATGTTCAGATGGTTTCAACTCTATTTTGGTTGTAGTTGATCGCTTGACCAAATATGCTTATTTTATTGGTCTCCGGCATCCCTTTACTGCACCCAAAGTGGTAACCTCCTTTATCAACGAAGTGGTGCGTCTTCATGGCGTTCCTCGTTCGATTATCTTGGATCGAGACAAGGTATTTTTGAGTGCATTTTGGACTGAATTGTTTCGACTCCAAGGTACTAGCCTCAAGCGTAGTACCGCTTACCATCCACAGACGGACGGCCAAACCGAGGTGGTCAATCGCTGTTTAGATTCCTACTTGCGTTTAGGGGTGTAAGCAACCCGACCGACCGAACCCAACCCGACCCGACCTCTTAAAATATATATATATATATGAGTTCATCCTCATTTCCATAAGTGAAGTTTAAAAGGAGCTTGACTTGTATATATATGAGTTCTCCCAAAAAAGAGAAATCACATCTTTTAAAGCTTAAATAATAGTTTAATAAGTTTGATAGATGATAATCCAACATATTTTATTACTAATATAAGCTTAAATAGTAGTTATTAAGCTTTAAAAAAAATTGGGCTATTTAATGGGGGCCAACCCGACCCGACCTTAGGTCGGGTGGCATCTGGTCCAACCCACTACCACCCAACCTCATCGGGTCAGGTGGGTTATGGGGCAAAAACCCGACCCGATTTCACCCCTACTTGCGTTGCTTCGTGTCAGATAGTCCTAGACTTTGGTATCGCTGGTTACATTGGGGCGAATATTGGTATAACACTTCTTTTCATACTGCTGCAAATATGACTCCTTTTCTTACTTTGTATGGCTGCTCCCCTCCTCCATTGGTCCGATATAGTAAGGATTCTGCAGTGGTGTCAGCTGTGGATCAAAAGTTGCGTGATAGGGACAATGTTTTGACTGATCTTAAGGTTAACCTCTCTCGTGCGCAGCAGCTTATGAATTCTCAGGCTAATGGTAAAACGTCGGGATATTCATTGTGTCGGGTGAGCTGGTGTTTTTAAAACTTTGCCCTTATCGTCAACGATCCTTGGCTTGTCATAAGAATGAAAAGCTGGCACCTAGATATTATGGACCCTATGAGGTTTTGGAAAAGCAATATTTGTGAGGTGGCATATCGGCTTCGCTTGCCTACTACTTCTTCCCTCTATTCGGTTTTTCATGTGTCTCAGTTACGACGTGTGATTGGATCATCGCATACACCTCAGTCCTTACCACCGGAGCTTAGGGATACACTTGGAACTTCAGGTGGTACCGGGGGCAATCATGGGTGTGCGTCCGCATTTTTCAGCCTCTTCAGCAGCAAGTCCTGATGTTCTTATTCGTTGGCGTGGCCTTCCAAGTTCAGATGCTACGTGGGAGACTTTTGACGCCATCCGTTTTCAATTTCCTGATTTTCACCTTGAGGACAAGGTGAAACTTTAGGCGGGGGGTATTGATAAACCTCTGGTGCATTTCACATATGTTAGGCGGAAGGGAGTACGAAAAGAAGAGGCGGTTTGGCTTTCAACAATGGAATTGAGGAGCAGCGTACGTGAGTAGTTAGTGAGGGGTAAATGATATAAATAGGGATGGCATGTAATATGAGGGGTGGTTGAGTATTCTCTTGTAAGGAGTGGCAGAGCACTCGAAATCTCTGTATTTTGTTCTTGCACTCTTGTATACATGTATTATTGTATTCTTTCATTCTTGGGTCCTTGGAGGATTGCAATTGGAATTCTCGTAAAGGATTACTGGGTGTTTCTTCTTCTATTTGAAGGATTAATGCACCATAGGTATTGATAAACCTCTGGTGCATTTCACATATGTTAGGCGGAAGGGAGTACGAAAAGAAGAGGCGGCAAAGGCTTTCAATGATGGAATTGAGGAGCAGCGTACGTGAGTAGTTAGTGAGGGGTAAATGATATAAATAGGGATGGCATGTAATATGAGGGGTGGTTGAGTATTCTCTTGTAAGGAGTGGCAGAGCACTCGAAATCTCTGTATTTTGTTCTTGCACTCTTGTATACATGTATTCTTGTATTCTTTCATTCTTGGGTCCTTGGAGGATTGCAATTGGAATTCTCGTAAAGGATTACTGGGTGTTTCTTCTTCTATTTGAAGGATTAATGCATTCATTCATTCTCTGTTTTCTAAACAATTTACATCCCAAAATATGATTCCTATCAGCATCCAACATGTCTTCCCATAAGGATACACTAAGTTGCCGAATTCCATTATAAAATAAAGTTTATCTCTATGAAATAAGAATAATTTAGCATTTTCTTCTTGTTAGTCCACCCAGACAAGAATATATGCTTGCTGAAAAGTGGAAGCACCTTGGAATGGGATACACAACCTACATTCCTAACCAACCGCAAAAGAAAATTGAGAGAAACGAATAAAAAGATATAAGAGCTATGAAGCTTTTGATGGCTACTTGTTAATTATGAAATATATTACCTCTTAGAAATTCAATTGCTCCATCAAGTACGAGGTTCAGTAACTGATCATATCCTTTTAAAGTCCCTGTCACTGTACGAGAGATGCAGTAAGAAGTTAGTTACCTCATATGTAATAAAGAACATATTCCAATTACTTCAAAAAAGACATGCTAACAGCTTTAAAACCTAGTAATAGTGTGATGTAGGACAAAAACAGGAGGGGATTGGATTGAAAGAAAATTGCAAGATTGATAGTTTTGTGTTGGGAATGGCTGTGGAAAATAGAGGTGAAGAGTTAAGAGTAGAAAGATAGAAGGTCTAGGAATCACTCCTAGAAAACCTTGGCATCACACCTAAGGTTGGATTGTATCACACAAACCCAATAGAGAAAAGACTCAAATCTGTAACTTTGTTCAATGCTCCAAAAGAAGATTACAATCCTATTTATAGACTCTTACAACACAAAAGATCAAGACTCATCAATGATTCTTGGAAAACACAAACATTAAAACTCTAAGAAATCTACCAACCCCCTAGGAACTCTAAGTATTCCATGGAAAATCTAAGAACTCCATAGGAACACGAAAATAGTTATGACTACTATTTATTTTATCTAGGAAAACTAAGGACACTTAATACTTCTTGATCAAAGAACCAACTCTTTGACTTTCATCTTGACCAACTCCTTGGTTGCACAACTTCATTAATAAGGAAAACTATAAAAGGTCACAACTAGCTCCACCATCTTCTAGAGAATCCCAAATCATAATTTGTGCCTTAGATTTTCTTCCTCTCCTTTGATAAACCTTTTTTATATTTCTGCCACTTGTCTACTTCATATTGTTGAAGGGGGAATAGTTAAAATAGGAAAAAGTGAATCAACAGACAATTTTGTTTCTAGCATTGACCAAAAAATTGCTGTCACTTATCTAAAATGCACAGATGCAAATATCATCATGGAATTAATATATATATATATATATATATATATATATATATATATATATATATATATATATATATATATATAATTCCTTCAAAGTTAAGAAAAAAAATCAAAATAACTCGCAAATCCAATGATTGGAATTTTTTTTTTTTTTACTTTCCAAATGAAAAGCTAAACAAAAGTAAATGCTAACTTTGCTATTTAGCAAACAATGTCCCTGAAGGTATTAGTAGAGATTGAAGCTCAATTTCATGTAAAATAGATAGGAATAAAAAGGAAGAAGAAGAAAAAGAAAAACTTAAAAAGATGTACAAAGACTAACCAACAAAGGGTTGGGAGAGTGGTTAGGTGCAAAGCACCTAAAATCCACCTCAAGGAGAGGTCTCAGTTCGAGTCTATGTCTTCCACCATTTGTTTGCCACCGGTACTATTGGGTTATGTCTGGACCCATGGGATTGGTGGGGAGTGGGGTCCCCGATACCCATGATCTCCAAAAAAAAAAAAAAGTGATGTACAAAGACTACAATACTCAACAAAGCCATTCCCAATTACATAGAGTCTATTACATGAATCTAATTACTCACTACTCTCTATCAAGGGAAAAAAAAATTATTATGATATCCATGAGTTTTACAAACTCCAATATTGACCAAAAAAGAGAAGTGCAAGTAAGGTACAGATTTAATATATTATTATACTTCAAAGATTGATAAGGAAGCAAGAGGTAGACTTATTAGAAGTCAAATACATTAAAAAAAATAATAAATAAAAACAAAAACCTCAGTTGAGCAGGTTTGGTAAACAATGCACCATGCACATGGGTCTAAGTGCATCCAAAGCACACACTTGAGTTGAGCATCTTGCTTCAATGCACATGCAGTCTTGCAGCACAGCAAGGCAATGAAGGCACCCAAGCCTGCTTCAAAGCATGCTAGAAGCATAACTTTCATCATTTCACCCTAACTTCTGCCATTTTTTCCTCCACCTAGGGTTTTGCACAAAACCCAACCACCCCAACCAAAACAAATTGAGTTCTACCAGCTTTGAACTATGTGTGCAGATCAATTGAGTTTAAAAATGAAGAAGTCGAAAGATCTGGTTCGATATTGTGCTTAAGAACTTTGTGATTA
The DNA here is from genome assembly GCA_035771175.1 of Paratinospora sagittata. Taxonomy (NCBI): domain Eukaryota; kingdom Viridiplantae; phylum Streptophyta; class Magnoliopsida; order Ranunculales; family Menispermaceae; genus Paratinospora; species Paratinospora sagittata. Next base: position 46,714,323 of record CM069597.1, read on the forward strand.
CAATTTGATTCACATAAAACACATCAGAATCATGAAGGTGAATCAGGGACGCGAATTGGTTCATATTGTATACTTCAGTCATGAATCAATCACCCAATTCACAGGTCTAACTCATTCCTCATTTTAAACACGTCCCTACTTCAGCTCAACACTGGGGTGCGTCTTTTGTAATGCTAAGCTTTTTTCTGTAGCTGTATAACAAATATAATATGTAAATAACTTGACCTTAGTTAAGTGACATCATTATGCACTCAAACAAAAGCTTTCGGTAATTCCAAGTTGATTATAATCTCCACAAAAGTAAGAAGTGTGTTCATCAGAATAATCAAACAACTGTGAAGTTCATGCACCCAAGTATTAGCAAAAGAAATCTCAAAAGATGGTTAACTGCACTACCCTTATTCCTTAATTAAAATATAGAACTCATTCCACATGAAAACTGTGTTCAGTTTCCTTCACCGTTTTCAAATGCTTATTTTTTATTTATCAAGGAGACCCAACTCACCTTGTCTTCCACCAGTAAGCTTGACTTGGACACCCTTGTCAACAAACTTTGCCAGATCTAACACGGTTTCTTTACGCCCAGACTGAAACAACAAAACAGAACATAATATATATATATATATATATATATATTGAGAGAAAACAAAGAAATTATATTGAACCAAATAGAGCCAAGAAAAAAAAACAGAACAGTACAAGGAACATCAGGAATGCAATATAACCATGCATCGACAAGTAAAACCCAAACCCAAGAGTAATCTACATACAACTAGCCCAATTTCTACACGAACGACCCACTTAGCTTAGAGCAAAAGCAACCCAATTACAAGCATACCCACCTAGCCTCTTCCCAAAGGCAAACACAATCCAAAGGGCTACCTACAAACACTCTTCTTCCATTACGCTCCAGCCATAGAGACCACAACGTTGCGAAAATCGCAACCATGGAAACCTCTTTGGTCCTCTCAGAATGCTGAGGGAAGTGAGCCAAAAATGAGCAATAAAATATGAAATTGGGAAGAAATTGAAAGATGTGACAAGATTTAAGAAAGTTTTCACAAAACAATTAAACAAATAACAAGAAACGTAGTGAAAAACACCACCAGCCCTCAGTGTTTTTAAACACTAAGCCACGCCTTGTTCATGAACAATTCAATATAGGCATATAAAATAAATAAACCAGCTCTAAAAAAAAGCAAAATTTACAGTAAATAAGATATTGCTAGGTTGAGCAACAATATACCATTCCGGTAAGTAGCAGAAATGAAGAGCAACACCTACTAACTAAGAGCCTTCACCTACAATTTGCAAACATGAAACAAAAGATCAGAACAACAAAACCAATAAGAAACCCAAAAAAAAAAAAAAAAAAAAAAAAAAGAGAGAGTGAGAGAGGAATCAAGCAACGAAGAAAAAACATTCGCTCAAATTAACGAAGAAGAAGAAGGAGTTACAGAAGCTCGTCGTCGAGCTTCGTTGGGTTTGGAAATGGCGAAATCGTCCAAAGATCGAAGAAGAAGAAGAAGAAGAATTACCGGGTTTAGGGATTTGAGAGGATTTGAGTCGGGTTAGGTTTACCCGGTTCCTTTGTATCCGACCCGATCTGTGTTCTGTTTAAGTACGTTGAAAACTGAAATCCGTTTATGAAAATAACTTTGACAAGAGTCGCGACCATAAATAACTTACGGAAAATAAAATTCAAAAATATCTGTTTTATTTATCATCAATTTAATCATTACTGAGTAGAATAGGAATTTAAGGTTGCCTTTGCAATTTAAAAATAGTTCCAAGTAAAACGTTCAAAATATGTTTTTAAATTGGACCAATCAAATTAATATTATCTTTTTCCCATGGCACCCCCCAACTTCTTATTTGGTACAGCTTCTTTGTTTAGAATGAAAATTTATATTTCCAAATGCAATGTTCAACGTTCAAATGCAAAAGCTTGTACTGTCTAGCTTTAGTAAAATGTCAATTTTTTATTTATTTTTTTCCTGCAAAAACTCGTCGCATCTATATATGTTTGGCCCTAAGATCAGAGGCCATAATAAAATTCAAGTGAAGAAATAAGAAAACAAAGGAGAATAAATTTTATTTATCAAAAGCATATGATCAAATACATCATGATGTAAGCACTAAGTTACCCAAATCCACCAAAACATAACACCACACTAACACAAATAACATTAGTGCTTTTCCAGCCAGACACCATCACCAAAACCCTCTCAAATTCTCCATAAAACCAAAGCTCCGATCTCTTTATACATATAATAATATATATTGCTTTCAAAGCGAAAACGTAACGAGACTCTCAGATCAGATCCTCTTCGAATACCCTCAAATCTCTACTGCCACAAAAGAGCAATCAAAGATAAGAACAGAGAAACGCAGATCATAACTCCAGATTCCGCCAACGCAAACCCAGCTCCTGCGTCCATCGAAGGCGTAGGTGCGAGCGCGCCATCTTGCGCACTCACAATACCGCAAAACAAAGCGAAGAAGAACAAAAACGCAACAGCAGCCCCAATTCTCGCCATTAATTATTAATTACTATTGATAAAAAAACAACAACAAGAAGAAAAAGTATACAGAGAGATTAAGATTCAAGAAAAATAAGCTAATTAGAGAAGAAGTAGAACTGTAGAAGTGTTTGTTTTATGGTGAAATTGAGAGGAAGAAGAAGAAGAAGAGTGAATTTATAAGGTTGTATGAAGAGATCGAAAATGGCTAACCAGGGTGGCTTGGTATTGGTTCCGACCGTTGGACCCACCAACGGCTAGATTTGCCGAATAATATGCCCGATGCCAGCTTTATTTTTTACGTTTTTTTTTAGTTTCGTTTTTGGGGTCGGCGTGACGTAACAGCAATTATATCCGTTTATTTGCCGGAGGTAGCGGTGTCGCCCTCACAGTTTCTTCCAATAAATCATTTTTTTTTAAAAACCCATGGATCCTGTGTTCCCCAGTGCTCTTTTCTAAGCCGACTCCTACGCTCCTTGTCTGCCAGCAGAGCTCGCTCTCCAAGGCTTGTGTTTGTGTGATTGTATCCGTAAGAGTAAGGGTAATGTCCCGTCAACTTATATTATTACTATACATATATCTCCGTTGACGCACTAATCATTTTAGTTTATCACAACATATTTTACACTCTTAGTTATGTTAAAATCAAACACAAAATAATAGACATTTTTTAATAAGAACACATCGTAAAATCAAACTCTAAAATTTTTATAAAAAAACGATGCTGAGACTCAACCGGTTCTATTGAACCAATCACTCGTTATTTATCTATATATTTACTTATTAGAAAAAAGTATTTGTTGAAGTGATAAATTTTTGTTTTTTTTTTTAAACCTTTTTAGTTGTATCTCAAATTTTAAAAGAATTAACTAAGGATAGTCTAAAAATAACTATATTAAATTATCTGAAAGTCTTGCTTTTGATGATTTTAAATTGAGCAAGCCTAGCCAACAAGGAGTTGGCATAGTGGTCACCACACAATATTTCGAGTACTGAGGTCATGAGTTTGAGTCGCGCCACAATCAGAAAATTCTAAATTATGCTTTGTTATAATGGCTATAAGGGGGAGGTCTTAATTAGGAGGAAGTATCGCCTTATTCGTCCTCGACAAATTACCAAACTCGATTATCCTTTTTTTATCGTGGCAGTGGTCATGTAGTCCCTCGTTGGTACACAAATAGGTCGGTCTATAAAATAGGTGAGTCGAATACTTTATAAAAGTATACTTGTAAAACTTGCTTGTATAAACTCTAAAAAAAATTGAGCTAGCCTTAAATACAAATTAGTAGCAACATTTAATTAAAAATACAGACTTTTTTTTTTTTTTTGAGATGTAAGGAATAAATTGCACTTTTTAACATTTTATTTATTCTTTAAAAGATAATATTTGACTAAATATTTAGATAAATTAAGGCTAACTCAATTCAACTACGTCTCTTTTCTTTGTAAAACTATAGTGTATAAATTGAAAAAAAGTAAGCTAAATGCCCTTTTTTAATACCTGCAAGAGATGGTGGCTGGTTTGCTAACAATTTCCGAGTTCTACCGGATCAAAAGCTCGGTTAAAGCATGTGGTGATGAGTCCATTTTAATTGGTGGAACTTCACTCGCGAAGTCCCGTTCCGAAAGCAAACCCTTTTTCGGCCGACCCTTTAACCTCTTTTTTTCAAAAAAATATGAGAATTTTTACCGACCTTAGGATTCCTTTATAAAAGTATCCAACGGTAGTGATCTCATCCTTACGCCCTCTTTTCAAATTTCTATGCTTTGGTGAGAGGTTCCCTCCCAAGCCTTTTCATCTATTTTTTTTAAGTATTGCTTTGGAGAAAGGAGTGTTATTGACAAATATATATATTTAGAAGAAATAAATTACAATGCCCCTCGCGTTTATAATGGGGTATTAGGTCCATCCTAACCCTCCAATCCCCACATCAATATTGGGAGACTCTCGAGGCATATTAACAGCATAAACATCATTCAACTCACATGCATACACAACACAATAGAAGCTCACTCAAGACGACTGCACTTGATCCTCATACAATATGGCTTCATCCTATTTCTGTAATTCGAACCTACGATCTATGAGATACCCTTTAGGGTTGACGACCAACTGCGCCACCACCTCATTGACTTCTTAACAAATATACTCATGTTATGCATATTATTTTATTAAATCAACAGGGAGCTACTTGTATTGAATGACTTTACAAGAATTCAAGGAATTTCGAGCATTTGTGTATGAGTCAATCTCGAGTAGCTTTTAGTTAATTTTCAAGTTAAAAGAGTACTATAATAAACAGAAAATTTCTTTTTCAATTGCAATTATATAAATCCGTTTTTACCACTCTAATTCATAAATTTTAGAATAAATATTTAAAAGTCGCTTTGCATAATATAAAGTTAATGAATATCAGCTCTTTAATCTATAGTTAAAACTTTGAGGGACCTTCCAGTCTAATAATTCAAGAACATACAAATTAAACGATAGTCATTCTCTAATTTTTAACAAAACTTATAAGAGGAGCTATATATTTATGGGCCAAGATCTTTACACGGAAGGTTATTCCAAGTCATATTCATAAAAAAGCACACATGAACTTTGTATTTATATCGATAGTTCATAGATAGCAAAGTAAATGTTCAAAAAACAAATAGCTAGATCAACCAAGAAAAAAATAGCTCAATGATTTAACACATAATAGGCGTTCACTACCCAAAGTTGTGTAGTCTCATTGGTTGTAGAACGAGTTATAGGTTTTGATTAAGAGACGATGTCGCACTTGAATTGCACACAGTGCCCCTACTTAGAGTAATGAGTACCCCGCAGGACATACTCCAGCCATAATGGACCTATAATATTATTTCATCCCAGTACACAGCCCACTCAACAGTGTTTAGTACCCCTGTGATTATTTGTTCATACTATTCATGAATAGTGGAGACAAATGATCTAGGAGAGACGTCATTGTGATGACGATATGGACCGGGATGAGACAATATTATGTGGTGTTATGGCTGGAGTATGTAGGGTAAGAGCACTGTGTGTAACTCAGGTGTGACAGACAAGGTTTCGGTTTCGAGGCCAAATTCGTGCTAATGCCTATGCGCTCACTTTGGGGAATGATAATTATCCAATATCGTGTATTATTTTCGACTCTATAATAATCTCGTCCTTGCAAAAGGGTTAGCAGGAATACTGGGGGGTCAAAGATACGAAAAAGAAAAAAAAAAGAAAAAAGAAAGAAAGTGTTCACCGTGAATTAAATTAGTCCATAGATTATTGTATGTTTTAACCACAATTAATCTAATCAACAAAACTCAAAAATTTTCATTCCTTCGTCCTCCTTGAACTCAAAATTGAGATTTACCTACATCATCATTTTCATATTAGTACTGTAACATTTCATTTTTCAAAGGAAGCTTGACAATATAAGCCATAGGAATTGAATATACCTTCCTTTTCTTTTTAATTAATAACTTAAATCGTCACATTATTTTGGATATTTTTTCTTTCCTCACAATAGATTATTTTGCCTTTCATCAATATACAAAACTATTTCTTCATTCAAAATAAATAAATAATAACCAACCGTGGGTTGGTCTTGCTAGCACAAAAAGTGCACCTCAAGGCAGGTTGAAGGACCGATTACGAATTTGAGCCCTGCCTCAGCTAAATTATGGATGAGAGAGACACTTATAAACTCTTGTAGAAATTCGAACTTCGAAAGTACGTACTAGTCTTGACCCGAAGGATAAGAGGACACATCTAGGGGGCCAGAAAATAAGTAGAAATAAAATAAAATAATAATAATAACAACGATTAACGAAGGGTGTCAGTGATTTCAAAACCGCAAAATTGAACTGAACAATGCATTCAATTCAATTTGGTTCGATTTTTTTCATGTTCAGTTTGAGTTACGAGTTAAGAATTTAAAAATCGTATCAACCTGAACTAAACCAATTAAGGTTAATTTATATTAAATATATTAATATGTTCTTGTTATATAATTAGAAGTATTGTTCTTATTTATAAAAGTATATGATTTTGTTGTTATAAATCAATTATTCCAAAGTGAGCCAAATTGACTTTATTTGGTTTAATTCGGTTTGAGTTGATCAAGTGATCGACCCAAACCGAACTGAACGGAACTGATGATATCCTTGTGATTAACGGCCAATGCTGGTGTTGCCAGCAAAAGCAATGTTTCCAAGCAACAACAGATTTTTACTCCTTTCCTTAGCCGTATGTGGGCCATGTTTCAAAGAACCAGGCAGTTCCAATTCAACCACCGTCGCACCCAATAATTGCAAAAGAGAGTATAGAACGTACCAAACAGTACATACGGTTGAGATCATAAACCACCAAACCGATTAGGTCCCATGTCCTCCTGATTTCATTAGCATTGTTTGATAAAGCTTTTTAGCTTATATGAAAGTGACTATAAGATAAGTGTTTTTCAAGAAGATAATGAAGATTTATTTACTGTATTTAAATAGATAATTTCAAAACTTTTTGCATTATAATAATATATAGATATAAATAAATAATTTATCTATTTTATATCATTAATAATTAATTAATATAATAATTAAATTAAATATTCTAATAATGACATCTCATGAGAAATTCAAAAAAAAATAAAAAATAGAGCTTGTACCAAAGCTTTTAAGCACTTACCAAACAGGTGTCGAAACCCCGTTACATCATTACTTTGCTCGCACGTACGCTTCACATCCAGAGAATCACTTCCTTGTCGTAAAAAATTATCCTTACACGACCCCACCAATCTCGGCGCATGTTCCTCGAACATCCACCGAAGAACACCGCCACGTGGCGTCGAAATAACCACTAGAGGCTTTCCCAACCTCGAACATTCCGTTGCACCGAAAAAACTACTCCCCCAACCGTTTTTATTCCCAAAATACCCCCAAATCCCTGCTATAAATACTGCAACACCCATGGTCTTCATCCTCAGAACTGCACAGAACCAGAGAACACATTATCTGAAAATCTCTCTGTTTAATCTCGCGAAGCTTCAGATCTCCACGACGGTTTCGTCGATTAATCTTGAGGTTTTTCGAGGCAATTCTCGGAGTGAAACCGTCGTGGACATGAAGAAGAAGATCACCTGTGCTGTTCTCATCGCCGCTGCCTCCATGAGCGCGGTCGCCGCCGCCGACGAATCCTTGGTCGGAGGTCCGGCGGTGGCTCCGTCTCCGCACAGTGGATCGGCGATCGCAATGCCTGTTATCGGATCTCTGATCGGTGCTTCGCTCATGTCTTTCTTCGCTGTTTACTTGCACTAAGATCAGAAGATCTTTATTTGTGTCATGGAGAAATAATCAGAGGTGGTCGTTGATTGAATTTTCTTTTCTTTTCCATTGATTGTTCAACATTTTTATTTTATTTTTTTTCTGTATTTTATTTTTTTAACTGATTTTAATGGCCGAAGAAGATTGATTGAATCGATTCAAAGAAATAGTAATCTGTTGTAAGGTGCAATAAAGAAAGCTTCATTTCATTTGAGCAGTACATCTAGCTCATATGATTTAAATTCTATTTATTAGTTATAAAAAAAAAAAGTTCTATTTATTAGTATTTGATGATGTGTTTCATGAGTTCTACAGTGGTCACTGATTCATTACTCGTTCTAAAAAAAATAAAAAATGATTCCTTACATAATGTATTAAATATAAATTTTTATATACACTTAATTTAAATTAAGCTATTTTCCAAACTACATGTAAGTAACCATTAGATTATAAAAAGTTATATCTTTTTTAATTATTTTTATTGATGTTATTTTAGTCTTGTGTTAGCTCTATAGTTATCATATGTTCTTAATAGGTCACTCTCTCTAATTGAAAGGACTTTAAGGTGTTCATGTGCTTAAATCATCTTAATTGATTTTCTCTTATTTTAATCTTTAATTGAAGTTACTCTTAACTATTACTCAAATATATATATATATGAATGAAAATAAAATCTTATGGTATTGAAAAAAATCAAGAACTTATTATTATCTAAAAATAAATTAGATTATGTTTAAATTATATTAAATGAAAAAAAGGTCACATTTAACATTATACTTACAAATAGTTTCAATTTGTACAATTAAGATTCTTTGAATATTTGTCTGGTTAGAGTGTTTTCAAAATATATAAAAACTGTTTTTGAAATTTTCAACTTTAAAATTATTGAAGGAATTTTTTTTTAAATATATTATTTAAATCAACTTTAAAATTTGAGAAGGAAACACAAATACCCTTTAGTTGGTTTTCATTGTTTTTTGAAATTAAACTTTGTGAACAATTTATTAAAAAATTTTATTTTTAAAAATAAATTCTATTCCAAATAGGATCTAAAATTTTCTAATTTGTAACTATTGTATTAACTTTTACTTTTCCCAACAAAAAAAAAAAAAAAAAAACACTTCTCATCACTTAAATAAAAATACCACCATTTTAAAGAATAAAAAAAAAGAAGAAGATCGCAATTGTATATATATAACGTTAACCATGAACTTATGGATCATCTATCCTCAAAAGCTAGGATAGATTTACATATTACCATCCATTTTTTTCATGTTGACGATAAATTTATTTACGCAATAATCAAGATATGTCAAGTTAAAATAAAAAATACCAGCTCAACCCACAAAAAAAAAAAAAAAAAAAAAAAAAAACTAAGCAAAAGAAGAAGAAGAAGAAGTAGAAAATACCTGAAGGCATGTGCTAAGTATCAATTAATGTGTGGTTGAACTAGCTCTAAGTTATATTTATTGGAAAATGCTAATTAAACTACAAAATAATGTAGTTATACGTTTATGTTCATTGAATGTGTGTGATTTATATATCTTAAAGTGTGTAATAAATGATCTAATAAATATGAACATGTAATTGTAATGTAGTTGCATTATTTCGAGTCCGCCCTCGTTCATTTCTTTTAGAAGAAGTGCCCATGCCCTTCTAAATCCTCTAATCCGAAAGGATTAATCTCGTTCCAAAAGGGAAGAGGACATTGCTAGGTGCCGAAAAATCGGGACAAAAAAAAAAAAAAAAAAAAAAAAGCATTCCCCATATTATTTTTGTTGTAAACATAATTTAAATCAAATAATTGATAGTAAGTATAGATAAATTTTCAAGACAAAAAAGAAAAGAAAAAGTATACATAAATTTTGATTATTTAAATCAAATTTCAGTCAGAATTTAAATAAAAAATAAAGAAAACTAGATAAGATAAGGTAGAATAAAAATAAGCAAACTCTAGTTGCCTTGTTCAACCTGGTCATTGACCAAATGGCCATTCATTGAAATGAAATATTATTATTTTTTTAAATATTAATTAATTAAATAGAGAGAGAAAAAAGAGAACCAATTAATTGTTATGCACGCTCACACGAAAGTAGGAAAACATAACAAAAAATCAAAAGGAGCTTAACTCTAGTGCTCCAAGTACGTCACAACATCAGAGCCATTGACTCTGTCATGATCGAGTTTCGTAATCCAAAAATGGAGGCTCTTAGATGACGTGGACGCACATGATTCGTAAACTAACCAAAGAAAATAAAGCGCACGGGAGTACCTGATAAAATCTCGATCGTCCATTAAAAGATCACTCCAACTCAAAAGCTGTTGGAAACAAAGGAACCAATGGCAGCAGCGGCGACTCTCCTCGTTCGTCTGTTCACAGCTCTCCTCTCAATAGCCTCACCCATCCAATCAAAACCTGCCACGTCATCATCATCGTCATCATCTACAATCACGATTCTCCGACCCAACGATCCTCCTCGCACCTTCTCCGTCACCGATTACGGCGCCGTCGGCGACGGAGTCCACTACGACACGCGTCAAATCCAGGCGGCGATCGAGGCCTGCTACGCCGCTGGCGGCGGCCGCGTGAGATTCCAGGCCGGCGGCGAGTATCTGACGGCGACGATCTACTTGAGATCGAGAGTGGTTTTGGAGATCGAGAAGGGAGCTAGGGTTTTAGGTGGGACGAGATTGGAGGATTATCCGAGGGAGTCTCGGAGATGGTACGTGGTGTTGGCGGAGAACGCGACGGACGTCGGGATCACCGGCGGCGGCGAGATTGACGGCCAGGGATTGAAGTTCGTCGAGAGATTCGATGAGAGGAAGAACGTGATGGTGAGTTGGAATAGCACCGGCGATTGTTCCGGCGACGAGTGCAGGCCTAGACTCGTCGGATTTCTCGGTTGCCGGAATGTTCGAGTTTGGGATGTGAAGCTGACTCAACCTGCTTATTGGTGGTGCGTATCTTAACATGTTATTAAGCTCTGTTACTGTTTGTTTATCTAGTTGCTAATGTGCGCCGTGGGGTCAATCTGGGAAAAAATTTATTAGGATAAGACACGTGCACATTAGGTTCGTTCTTTTGAATTATCCAAATTATATATTTAATAATTAGATTGTAGTTATTAATTTTTAATTTTTAATATTATAAAAGAGGGCAGCATATTTTGTAGATTTTTTATTTTTGCAAATAAAACTGTAAAGAAATTAATAAAAAGGATGTTAGAAAAACTTTGAGATTTATAGTGATGAGCAGAAGTTTATTCTTTTTCTAATAAAATAACTACAAAATAGAAAAGATAATAATGATGTCATTGTCACTCCATGAGGTTTGAAGTTTTGTATTATATATCTGTAAACTCAAAAACCTGGATAATAATAATTATTATTGATAATATACAATATATATAACTAGCTTGGTCACTTGTTGACCCATTAATCCCTGCAGTGACAATAATTGAACATAAAATCTTTTGAGTTCGAAAACCATCTTATCAACTGCACCAATTTTATGTTGGCAAAGCCTAAATAATTATTATAAAAATAAAAGCCCAAATAAAGGAGGGCAGTTGCGTTATGTTACTACAGGTAGCGTAAAACAGTTTGTGGATTAATATAATCATCTCTTGTCTCTTTTCAAAAAAAATAAAAAATAAAAAAAAATCCTAAAACTTTGTAATATTATGATTATTATCTATGACATAAATCTACTAAATCAGATAAGATAAAGGGCTAAGACATCTTTAAATGTTGATTTAGCCCTTAATAGAACATAGAAAATATCTCTGTTAACATTTAAAGTTGGTAGTAGCAAGAGATAAGAGGAGTATTGGCTTTAGATTTTAGATTATTATTTCTCAAAATTTTAAAAGAAAAGAGAAGAAAGATGTGATTATACACACACACACACACACGCTTACTGGATGCTTTGGATGTCAAATTGCTTCAATCTAAAAAATAAATAAATAACCATGTTTTTGATGAGCTGAAATGGGTTGTAATTTCTGCACAGTTTGCACATTGTCAGATGCCTTAACACCTCAATTCATGATGTATCAATTTACGGAGATTTTGATATACCAAACAACGATGGCATAGACATTGAGGATTCAAACAACACTGTGATCACAAGATGCAATATTGACACGGGATGATGCTATTTGTCCAAAGACATACTCAGCACCTCTGTATAACTTGACTGCTACAAATTGCTGGATTCGCACCAAGTCTTCAGCAATCAAGCTTGGAAGTGCTAGCTCGTTTGATTTTAAGGGTCTGGTGTTCGACAACATCACCATAGTCGATTCTCACAGAGGGCTCGGACTGCAGATTCGTGATGGAGGTAATAATAATACAAACATACCTGGAAATGAGAGTTTTCTTTCTGAAACAACTATGGATATTTTGTCAGTTTGTAGTCTCAACCATCAACATCTTGGTAACTTTAAATGCCTTGAGTATTCATGGGAATTGATTTGTTTACGTTTTCATCATATATTATTGCTAATCATGTATGTTATGTCCTTAATTGCACAATCGATACGTGATTCAAAGACATCTAATGGGTTGTCTACTGAAAACAAGCATTAATATCCTAAATTCCTTAACTTTGATACCCTTCTGCTCACAATTCACAGCCTTACTCATCTTCCCATTACCAACTATTTGACAAATCCTGGACAGCATGTTTCACTACATAACAGAATTCAAGAACTGGGGTTGGCAAAATTGAATTGCTAAAAATCACTTTACTCAAAAGCTATATCTCATAGGTGGAGGCCCAACAATATATATCTAGCTACTCATACCATTAATGCTCCACCTCACGTGCAGCTCCATCCTGCATGTGAAAAACAAAGAAGAGAAGAGAGAAATACCATACTGCAAAATAGAGAACATGCAAATGCAAATGATAAGATGTGAACCCAAGACCTCTTGCAAAACAACACTCCGTTACCATGTTAGAATCTACTACACCCAAAAGCTATAACTGATAAGTAAAGGTCCAACAACGCATATGTAGCTACAATTAACATGAGTCTCATCATTTCACCATTCAATTCCATCCTAAGCCATATCAGACTAAGAATGTTTCTTTAATATCTTTTCTATTGCCACTGTTCTTTTTGCTTACCCTGCATTCTACCTTCCAGAGTCTTCAATTTGGCACCAATTGCAAGTACTGTATGTCTTTGTATATTCTAATTTTATGAGAAACATTGCAGGAAATGTGGATGATATTACTTTCTCAAACATAAATATCAGCACAAGGTACTATGATCTATCATGGTGGGGCAGAGCAGAGCCCATTTATGTGACAAACTGCCCACGTGACTCGAGTTCAAAAGCTGGTGTCATAACCAATATATCATTCATCAACATAACTGCAAATTCTGAAAATGGAGTATTCTTATCAGCTACTGGAGGTGGGCTCTTGAGGAACTTCAAGTTCATTAATGTTGACCTCACATATAGAAGATGGACGAATTACACAGGCGGGTTGGTGGATTACAGGCCAGGGCGTCAAGGTCTTGTAAATCATAGCATGGCGGGGGTCATCATGGAGCACATTGAGGGATTAGATATTGAGAACATGAACATGAACTGGTCTGACAGTCACTTGAGAGGGTGGAATAACCCCTTGGATTTCAATCCATCTACAGTAAATGACATTTCTTTACTTAGCTTCCATTCAAGTCTCAGCCAGCAGTAGGAAGCAACAAATGCTAAGAGTTCATGTTGAACTCTGAAAATCATGCGAAAATGTTCTCATCATGATTTTATTTGTTAATAATCCCATTTTTTAAGCTAATAGGCATTGAGATTTGATAATCTTTCTAGTTAAGACAGTTGGATCATTTATAAAGCTGATCTAGCCATACCCCAAGTTGGCTGTTCACAAGAAATACTATTTAAATTGAGTTCAGTTTCTCAAGTATTTTAGTTAGAAAACAGACTGTTTTTAGAAAATGATACAAGTCTACTTTTTGAATTGTACCCTTGTTTTCATGTCATGAACTAAATGCAGCCAAAAGTTTTCAGGGCAAAAGTTCCCAAATCAGACAGCAGCAATAGTGGAATCAAGAATAAATCAATCCAAATTCAATAAAGGGCACTTATTTTTCAAGTTGTTCAAGGGTCAGAATCGAAACCAATATTCCAAAATCCTTCAGGAGTCATAGGAGGAGCATACCTATAACGATGCCTAGAAACACCATCATGATGCTCACAGCGAAAATTATTGTTACTGTTATTGTTTTTAAGACTATCCTTTCCTTGAGGAAGAACAGCATCATAGAATTTCTTGCACTCTTTGCATTCAAATCCTTTCAAACTCTCCCTATCAGCTTTCTTCCTCACAGAATCTATATACTTAAAGCCCTTGTCTTCAGGCCTTGTGATTGAGATATGATGCTGCTTTTGTGGTACGGTTTCTCCATTTAGATTTTGTGTTTCATCATCTGAGCCGTCAAAATCCATATTTTTCATGGCTGGAGCTGGAGCTGGAAAATCTTGGGCTTCTTCCTTTAATGTCTTGTTCAAGTTTTCCCTGATATTCTCTATAGGGGTATCAAGAAAATCATCATGTGGGTCTGCTTTCCCAGGTTCTTTTCTTAGGCGAGTATCTCTCCAACAAGATTTTGGTCGCTTAACACCAGCTAGTGGCTCAGATTTCACACTAGTAGGGCTATTCAGAGGACGAGAAGAGCTGGAAGCAGAGGGGGATTTGACGGTGGAATCAGAATTTGCACCTTTACTTAACCTGTCTCCTTCGTTTTCCTGCATAGTGATCTGCAAATTTGCTTCATCCTTGGGCTCATTTCTCAAAGAGGTAGGCCCTGAGGTTTTTATGTGCTTGTCTTCAGGTCCTGTGATATCAGAACATACATGAAAATTTGATTTAACAGAAGCAGTTGGTATAAGCCTTATGTTTTATGTAATTGCATTATCATCACTGTGGTGTGGAGGGGAAGAGAAATCAAATGATGATGAAGATGCACGCCTTAGCTTAAGATATATGAACTATAGTGTTGTGCTGGGGCTGCACACAAGTCTTGGATTTAATCAGGTTTGGGGCCAAAAAAAGAAAAAAAGTTTTATTCTGAAGTCCACGTGTTTGAAATGACTCAAATTTATTCGTTCAAGCTTCTCAATTTCAAAGCAAGATACTCACATATAGAGAGCTCATTGTATATGGTGATTTCATTACACAAGCTCAGTAGAAATAGCATTGAAGAAATCTAAATATTGCAGAAAGCACGGTACCTGTATTGTTATGAATCCGTGGCGAATTGCTTTGCTCTTCCATCTTGCTGTCAGGAAGCACATTCTCCGAATTAAGACCAAGCTTGCCGCAGACAAAATTGTATTGAGATTTCAATCTTTTATATGATTCAACTAAATCTCTTCTTTTTTTCTTCTCAATCAACATCTCATAATCCTTCAATTCCATCCGTTGGTGTAACTTCAATAGCGTTTTCTTTCCATCTGCCACTTCTCCAATTTTTTCCTTGAGCTTCCCTTGGAGTTCAGAGACCTCTGCATTCTTGTCCAATCTTTCTAGTTTGGCCAGAAGCAGTTTTTTTTCCGTTTCATGTTCATTCAACAGCTGTTCATTAATCTTCAATTTTGCCTTATCCTGTTCAAGAGAAGCAACCAAACAACTTTTCTCCTCAAGGGCCTGATGCTTCTCTTGCCGAAGCTCTAATATTTGTAGTAGGAAGCGACTTTCCTTCCTCTTCCACTCAGCTTCTGCAGCTTTTCTAGCCTCATCATTCGCTAACTTTGCCTTCTCCTGTTCAAGAGAAGCAACCAAACAACTTTTCTCCTCAAGGGCCTGATGCTTCTCTTGCCGAAGCTCTAATATTTGTAGTAGGAAGCGACTTTCCTTCCTCTTCCACTCAGCTTCTGCAGCTTTTCTAGCCTCATCATTCGCTAACTTTGGTTTCACTTGCTCTAGGGAACAAAGCAACTGTTGGCTTTGTTCAAAGGCCTTTTGTTTTTCAAGTTGAAGCTCCTTTATCTGGAGTAAGAGACAATTTTCCTTCTTCTTCCAACCATCTTCTGCAGCTTTCATGGCTTCACCAAACTTTTTCTGTAAGTTTTCGGATCTTGATTGGAAATTTGGGAAGAGCTGGCTACAAAAGATATATTCTATTTGAGAAATCCTGTCTTTGACTTCCTGAATTGTAGCAACCAGAATGGTGCTGAGACCAGAGAAGTATTTTGCATCATCACCATCAATGAAATAACCAAGCTCTAGAGAAGCCCGCGAGTCCCCTTCCATTCATGAAATTAACGAGAAAACTGCAAAAATTGGTAAAGACTTTCATTCCTTAACTATGTAAAAACTAAAAAGAGGTGGCATTTAGATAGAGTCATCATTATGAACATGAATTACTAACAAGTCTAGCAAGCATTATTCTACAAAATTAAGTAGAGTGACATTGAGTCAAGATATTAGACTTCAAACAAATATTTTCTTCCAAGATGAGAGTTTATTGCTAAGGAAATTGTTCAGCATAGAAAAACATGTAAATACAGTTTTTTAGGGACAATAAGTGATCCAGATGCGACTAACTTCAAAGTCCACGCAATCATTTGAAAACTAATAAGTAATAACACAAAAAAGAGAACAATAACTTAGAACATAAAAGTTTGAGAGAGTTTAGAATGATTTATAAAAAATAAAAATAAAAATGAAAAAACTCAGGAAATTTAGCAATCTAGGCTTTAAAACTTGCAAATATATTCCTCACTTCTAACAAACTTCTAGAAACATTATTGCTTCTTCTTCTTTTCTTTTCTTTTTTCTTTTTTCTTCCAGATCCTTTTTAGTTAAATCTAATGAGGTCCTTTGCATCAAACCCAAGGGAAGGATTTGAATTGAATTGAGCTTCTCCAGCCTAAGTTCAAGGTTCCAAAACTTAGATCTATCCCAAATGCTCAACTCAAAAAAGTATATTTCGAGATAATTGAAATTAAATCTTTAAACAAGAAAATGAATTAGCATTTGAATTAAATACTACTCAAAGTATTTTAGTAAAAAAAAAATAAAAAAATAAAAAAAAGGACTTGATGAATGTACAGTTTCCAGTTTCCATGGTAGATGACAGTCATTTTCATTTCCCTTACAACCACTTATTAACCACTAAAGTCAGGCTCTACTTCACCATCTTCCATCAGTTTGTGCAGCATAGAAAACCAGAAATTTTAGAACAAAAAAGACGCTAAACATTGAATCAAAAACACCAGATTCATAACAGTCCGCTACAACGAAAAACATTGCAGAATCAATTTATACTTAGTTTTTTTTTCTTTTTTTCTGCAACTAAATGTGTTTTTTTTTTCTTTTTTTCTGCAACTAAATGTGGACTAGATGAGAGAAATCACAATGATTTAATGAATACTACCTTGATTTCTTCGGATTTGCCGGAAGAATGAGCCAAACTTCGAGCACAAGAGCAAGAATCTCTAAAAAAAAATAAAAAAAATAAAAAATCAAAATGTATCAGTAAGATCTCTCTCTCGTTCTCGGCTTTCCCGCGGCTCTTATTTGCAGCCAATCTTCCCGAGCAAGTTTTTTTGACTTTGCGCGCGCTAAAAATCGTGATATAATATCAGTCCAAATTTGCTGTTCTAACAAGGACATCGCCGACGATATCGTTCTGTTAAAAATGAGCCACGTGTAACATGGTAAAATTTATCGTTATATTATTATTTTATTTTATTGTTGGTTTTAATTGCCTTAAGTATCAACATATTGTTTTGGCAAATTCATAGTTTATTAATTATTTTATGATTTCATTATTAATCAATACTTTTGCAAACTATTTGAAAACTTGGGTTGCATTTGTTTTATATAGTAATGGAAACGAAATTAAAGATTCCTTTTCTTTTCATCCTTGTTCATCCAATTTTAAGTTCACATGAATAGGTTAGTATAAAGTTAAATATATTCCTGTTAGAATACACAGATTTTTATTTAAATCATGCTTCTACTTGTCCCACCCCCAAATTCAATACCAATTTTGGTCCAATTATCCAAATCTATACAAGTAAAAAATAATAATAATAAGGGAATTGCTATATAGAATCCATAGATAATATTCTCAATTTGAATACTTAAAAAAAAAAAAAAAAAGACTTCAGAAGTACAAGAACAGGGCAACAAGTTTAGCACAAGTTCTACAACTCCCCTAAGTTAAACATTATTCCTGCAATGACTATGTAAAAGATTTTTTTTTTTTTTTTTTTTTTGAAAGAATATGTAAAAGAATCAAATGAATCAATCAACAAATGAATATACAAAAGGTAGTGTTCATGGAAGAAACCCTAGATTGTGCAGGGCTTCCACAACCAATACATGTCCAAAGATCTTGCTGCTTCTTTACCACCACCAGCCACAAAAAATATTCCTGTTGTTGGCTTTGCTGCTGATCCAACTTTGTCATTCTGCTCTACTTGTTGTTGAAGAACACCCCTTTCCTAAGAAGCTCCATTATCAAACAATACCACTAATCAGTTTTCGATCAGTAACTAATTACCACAACCTTTCATAATTTTTCTGATTCTTTGGTTATTTTTTTGAGTTTTATCTGACCATTTTTGCTAATTAAAGTTAAATTGGTTACGATAGATAATAAAACCGGTAAATGACAATGGTTTGCAATTGCATGTACATTGGAAGAAGTTCGTCAACAAGTAATAATGGTAAACGCCGAGGCAACATAGGTAGAAGAAACTTGGAAGAAATTAATCATGTAAACTGGTGTTGAAGTGCAAAATAATTATGATAAGTTAAATCATAGTAGAATTGCAAGAAATATCTATTGTAAGTACTTATCCAATCAACTGCTGCTAATATTTGTTAGATAATTTGTTCTTCTTTGTAAGAAAATTAAATCATACTAGAATTGGGGATAAATCATACTAGAATTGCAAGAAATGTCTATTGTATGTAGTAAGTACTTACCCACCAATCAACTATTGCTAATATTGGTTGGAGAATTTTTCCTTCTTCACAAGAAATTAAATCATACTAGAATTGCGATAAGTACTTTTGTCAATCAACTACTGGTGATATTTGTTTCTGATGCACTTAGGACATCAGTCCTCTTGCTAATAGGATCACAGTAGCTTTTGTGCAAATGATTTGTATATAAAGATTTCTTACAATATCCAACTGTTGATAGTATCAATTGAGCCTACAGATAATTTATTCTTTTAATGATTTAGCTATCTTTCGTCTAAAATGAAAATAAACAAAAATGTACAAGCCCAAAGCCAAAGCAATAATAGCATTAAGAAATCCATATCCGATTGTTGAGGAGTCATGAATGTGCATAAGAGAAGATGGTACTTACCTTGGGCATGGATTTACAAGGCTTGAGAGTGGTGGCTGTTTTCACTGGGCGAGGAGGCATCTGAGGTTTTTTTGAAAAGCATTGAGGCGATTGAGAGTAACTGTGAACTTCTATTATGTTCTCCTCTCTAGATCCCATCTCCTTCAAGTTCAAAGGCATGTTCTCTGTCTCATCATTTATTCTGTATAATGCTCAAGTTATTAGATCTCAAATCTATAGAAAAAAGAATAGATATAGAAAGCTCATAGTTAAAATCAAAATGACAGGAGATCAATACTTGATTACAACATTCGTAGGACATGTTAGATAACTACTTGCCTAAAGCTATATTTATCAGGTAGAGGAGGCCTCAACAATGTACCATCTAGCTATCACTAACAGTCCCCCTTACACATAATCCCATCCTACAAGTAGGGAGATAAAAGAACAAACAAATGCAAACTGTTAATATATATCTATATGTTCGCTTGATATTCATGGTTGAGCCCTTACTTATTAGCTATAGCTTTTGGGTTAGTGGTTTTTAATATGGTATCAAAGCATTATTATGCTAAGGTCCAGAGTGTTTTTGCTTGCAAGCATTTGCTTGTTTTTCTTATTTATTAATCATGCGTTTTCTCCCTATTATGAATTTAGTCCACCTACCATCTTGCACGTTAGGCCAATATATTTATGTTTTGACAAATTCTCTGCTTCCCTTTTCCATTCACAACCATCAAATATATATCTATTACAAAAACTAAAACTAAAGTAAGGATAATATCGTAATACCCCCCCTCAAGTTGGAGCGTGAAGATCTCGAACGCCCAACTTGCAGAGTAGAAACTCAAATTTCGCTTTCCCCAATGCTTTTGTAAAGATGTCGGCCAATTGAACACTAGTGGAAACATATGACGGACAAATCATCCCTTCAGTCACCGCATCTCAAACAAAATGGCAGTCAACCTCTATATGCTTTGTTCTTTCGTGAAAAATCGGATTTTGAGCAATGTACAACGCCGACTGACTATCACAAAACAACTTCATACCCTTCGGATGTCGCACACCCAAGTCGCTTAAAAGTTGGTTAAGCCACTTTAACTCACACATTGTTTCCGCCATTGATCTATACTTAGCCTCCGCAGACGATCTAGACATTGTTTGTTGCTTCTTGGTCTTCCACGACACAGGAGAACAACCAAGTAACACGAACCATCCTGTCAAGAAACGCCGCGTAAGTGGACAACTAGCCCAATCTGAATCACACCACCCTTCTAGACGTAGTTCACTATCAGCACGAAGCAAAATCCCTTGCCCCGGACTCTTCTTCAAATATCTCAGGACCCCGAGAGCTGCCTCCTAATGATCCTCACGAGGTTGTTGCATAAATTGGGACAAAATATGAATCGAATATGCAAGATCAGGTCTCGTCACAGACAAGTAAATCAATCTCCCTACAAGTCGCCTACGGATCCGCAAGGAATTCGCCCTTAGCAAGGGCCAAATTCCATAGGAAATGTTGCAGGCTTTGCTCCCAATAAACCCGTTTCAAAAATTATCTCGAGTGTGTATTTTCTTTGGCAAAGAAAAATTCCTTCTGGATTACGGGCTAGAGGGGCTACCTCTAGCCCTAAGAAATACTTCAAAACTCCCAAATCCTTCATATGAAAGCACCTGCCAAGGTAATCTTTAAAAGTTGTCAATGCAACCTTATCATTCCCTGCAATAATCAAGTCATCAACATAAACTAACACGTTGATCTGAATAGGATTGCACAAATCCATAATTCTTCAACGTTGTTGACAGTTTTGCAAACCAACATCGGGGAGCTAGTTTCAGACCATACAACGACTTTTTCAACCTGCAAACCATGTTAGGATTTGAATTTTTGAAACCTGGAGGAACCTTCATATAAACCTCCTCACTTAAGTCACCGTGAAGGAAAGCATTATGCATGCACATCCATTTGATGTACCTCCCAATTTTTAACAGCAGCAATTGCAAGAAAAATACGAACCGTCACCATTTTTGCCACAGGAGCAAATGTCTCGTTATAGTCAATTCCTTCCACCTGATGATTGCCATAGATCACAAGTCTTGCTTTGAGTCGCTCTATGCTGCCATCAGACTTATACTTAATTTTATATATCCACTGGCTCCCTAGTGCTGTCTTTCCGGGTGGACGAGTCTCCATGACCCAAGTCTCATTGTCTTCAAGGGCTCGTATCTCCTTACCCATCGCATCTCGCCATCCCGAGTCTTTCATCGCTTCTTTAAAATGCTTTGGCTCATGTCCCGCTGTCACAGCTGCAAGAAAATTCCTATGTCTCACAGAAAAACGTTCACAATTATGTTATAGGATAGGGCGTACCTGAGGAAGAGGAAGTAACGGATGAATTCTCAGATGAACTTATTTTTCGTATAGTATGAGTAACAAAATCACGATACCGTGTTGAAGGAGTTTTGGCTCGTTTTCCTCGCCCTAGCTCACCGTCAACTTTCACACCTTGCTCCCCCACCGTATTCTCCAGCCCCTCATCACGTACATCCTCATGTGGGGCTGCTGCTCGGGCAGCACCGCAGCACCAGACCCCCCCTCGAGGGTGGACGCTGCTTCCAACCCCCTCTCAACGCACGCAGCACACTCATCGGCACCCTCATCCTCACTCCATGCCCCATCCTCATTGTGCGCCAGCATAGGAGTCACCACATTCCTTGGTTGGTTTGGCGCAAAAGAAAATTCTTTCTCAATGAACTTTACATCCCTCGATACAAAGTACTCATGTGTTTCTAAATCATACAATTTCCAACCTTTCTTCCCAAAAGAATAGCCAACAAAGATACATTTAGGGCTCCTACTTGTAAATTTATCACCTTTGTGTCGTTGATTATGAGCATAGCAAAGACAACCAAATACACGAATAGCATCATAAGAAGGCACTTTCCCAAACAACATTTCATATGGCGATTTAGTCTTAAGTAAAGTAGAGGGTGTCCTATTAATCAAGTGACACGCTGCCAACACACATTCACCCCAAAATTTGATTGGTAAGTTCCCTTGAAATCTTAGTGCTCTAGCCACATTTAAAATGTGTTGGTGCTTTCTCTCAACCCTCCCATTTTGTTGTGGAGTCCCAACACAAGAAGTCTCAAAAATAATCCCATTATTTTGAAAATAATCATGCAAACAATTAAATTCGGTCCCATTGTCACTTCTCACACGTTTTATCACTTGTTCAAATTGACGTTCAACCATAGCAACAAAATTAAGAAACATAGATTCAACTTCCATTTTATTGCAAAGTAAATATACCCAAACTCCTCTTGAAAAATCATCTACTATTGTCAAAAAATAGGTAGCTCCACACGAAGAACGAGCCTTGTAAGGCCCCCACAAATCCAAATGAACAAGTTCAAAAATCCCACCAGCTTTATTCGTACTAATTGGAAAACTAGATCTAGGTTGCTTTGCACGCGGACACACATCACAAGCTTTATTATTTGTCCTACAAGAATGACTTACAGCCAGAATCATCTTCAATATTTTCTCCGACGGATGCCCCATTCGTTGATGCCACAACTCGAACGACGAATCACCATCCACTGTCAAGACCTTCACTTGAGGAACACCACGGAAAAAATAAAGTCTATCCAATCTTTCACCCGCTCCAATCACCTTCCTCGTCGGTTGGTCCTGCATAACACAAATATTATTAGTGAATTGTACAACACAATTTGATTCATCGATTAATTGAGTAACAGAAATTAAATTGCATGTCAATTGTGGGACATAAAGCACATTGTCAAGCTTCAATCCTCCTGGCAGCACGACACTCCCCTCTTGGTTTGCTTCTGCCGTGTTTCCATTCGGCAAACCCACCGGGCAGTATTGCACCTTTCTCACATTTTTCAAAATAGACAAGTCGCACGTCACATGGTTCGACGCTCCTGTATCGATAATCCAACTAAAATTACTGTTCTTACCATGTAGCCGATCTTTTGTTTTGTCAAAGTTCAAAAATGCAAGAAGTTGCTGCAGTTGCGTTGCTGAAACACCCGCAAGAGCCGCAGCGTCGGTTGCACCCGCCAGCCCCTGCGAGTTCCCTGCGTGCTGCCCAGATGAAGTTCCAGCCCCGCCAGTTTTATGTGCGCGGACAGGCTGTGCAACATGCCCTCTGCCACGGCCAGAACCTGCACGCCCACCTCCTCTTCCTGTCCGTCCTCCACCACGACCTGGTCCCTTTCCTCCGCGAGGTCGGTCCCCCCACCATTCGGGGACCCGTGTAATTGAAAGCAAGAGGATTCGACGTGGCCTTCTCTATTACAATGAGTGCAAAACTTGTCAGTATTATCCACAAAACGAGACTTACCACGCGTATCAGGCTGAATTGCGAAGGCCATGATACTATCTCGTCCATCCTTGGATGCAGATAACTCTCCGCCACGCAGTAGTTCCGCTTGAATCACTTGTTGATATGCTCTATCAAGCGTCGGCAATGGCTGTTGTCCAAGCAGATTTGCTCGAATTGAAGCATATGCTCCATCGAGGCCGATAAGAAAGTGATGTAGATAGTCCTCTTCTCTCAGTTTTTCTACCTGCGTGACTATGCTACACGTGCAACCTCCACACTTACAAACCGACACTTTCACATATGTGATCAATTCGTCCCATATTTTTGACAAACGACCAAAATAAATTGCCACAGTCTCGATTTTTCCTTGCTTGCACTCTCCCAAGGACGTTTTTAATTGACATATATGAGTACCGCTTACCACACAAAATTTGTTTTTGAGATTGGTCCACAGGAGTTGTGCATCATCATATTCTCCAAGTGTCGACCGAACGGACGGTTCAATGGTATTGGTCAGCCATGACACCAACATCGAATGCACAGCTATCCAATCCTCAAGTTTCTCCTCTGTTGTTGGCTTCGGAACCTTCCCGTCCACAAAGCCAAATTTCCTCTTTGCCTTGAGTGAGATTCGAATTGCCCTCATCATATTCTCCAAGTGTCGACCGAACGGATGGCTCAATGGTATTGGTCAGCCATGACACCAACATCGAATGCACAACTATCCAATCCTCAAGTTTCTTCTCTGTTGTTGGCTTCGGAACCTTCCCGTCCACAAAGCCAAATTTCCTCTTTGCCTTAAGCGAGGTTCGAATTGCCCTCGCCCATTCATCGTAGTTCTCACCACGTAATTGAATCGGGGTAATGATGTTTTTCGGACCGTCACTCGATCCAAGATGATACGTCATATCCACCCTTTTGTCACCCTCTCCGCCAGCCATGATCTCACGTGGAGGTTAAAGTACAAATCCAAGTGGCTCGCGAACCGAAATAATTGTTCACTGTGCACTGAAATCACTGTTCACTGGTCACCGAAATCGTTGGTCATCGAAATCACAGTTCACTGGTTGAAAAGATGGATGTTTTATTTACTGTCAGCAATGATATTGTTTGTGCAGTTGCTGTGAACTCCAAGTAAGCTTCATAGCTGATATTATTGGGGTATTTTAGGAAATACAGGGTTGTGATATTTTGTAATATATAAACTTTATGGTTGTGAATGGGGGCAAGGAAAAAAGAAAAAAAAGAAAAAAAAGAGGCGTAGAGAATTATGACATGGTATCAGAGGCGAAAGAGTTTAGAAGAGCGTGAAACAAGAGGAAAACCAGGGTTCGTCCATTCCGTAGATCGCGTACACCGCAACCGACGCCGGGGAAAAATCTTCCCTTCCCGCCGTCGCCTTCGATCCACAAAAATATTTCCTGGATCTCTGATCTCCGCGACGTGAGCCATCCGCCGCAGCTCGCGCTGCGCGGCCTCCTGGATCTCTGATCTCCGCCGCGTAAGATCAAAGTCGAGTTCGCGAAGTGCGATTGCTGCGGATTAACAGAGGAGTGCGCTGAAGCTGTGGACTCTGCGCTGAAGCTGTTGTTTTCAAGCTACCGAAGAAACCTCTTCTTCTTCATTTCTTTCTTTCCTTTGTTTTCTTTTAGAGATTCTCGTGCTCTTCGTTCTTTCATCATTGACTTCTTCAAGATGAGGTGCTCATCAACCAGGAAAACCGGACCGTCGAATTCTTCATCACCGATCGATCTCTGAATAGTGAACAGTGAAATGTTCAACGATCTGTGACGGACATATGAAATGAAGACGAGATTTTCAGATATGTGAACAGTGATTTTCAGAACAGTGAATAGTGAACAGTGAACTCTGTCGGTTTATCGTCACCGTCGCGATTCCGTTCGGTTCGCGAGCCACTTGGATTTGTACTTTAACCTCCACGTGAGATCATGGCTGGCGGAGAGGGTGACAAAAGGGTGGATATGACGTATCATCTTGGATCGAGTGACGGTCCGGGAAACATCATTACCCCAATTCAATTACGTGGTGAGAACTACGATGAATGGGCAAGGGCAATTCGAACCTCGCTTAAGGCAAAGAGGAAATTTGGCTTTGTGGACGGGAAGGTTCCGAAGCCAACAACAGAGGAGAAACTTGAGGATTGGATAGCTGTGCATTTGATGTTGGTGTCATGGCTGACCAATACCATTGAGCCGTCCGTTCGGTCGACACTTGGAGAATATGATGATGCACAACTCCTGTGGAACAATATCAAAAATAGATTTTATGTGGTAAGCGGTACTCGTATATGTCAATTAAAAACGTCCTTGGGAGAGTGCAAGCAAGGAAAAGCCGAGACTGTGGCAATTTATTTTGGTCATTTGTCAAAAATCTGGGACGAACTGATCACATATGTGAAAGTGCCGGTTTGTAAGTGTGGAGGTTGCACGTGTAGTATAGTCACGCAGGTAGAAAAACTGAGAGAAGAGGACTATCTACATCACTTTCTTATCGACCTCGATGGAGCATATGCTTCAATTCGAGCAAATCTGCTTGAACAAGATCCATTGCCGACCCTTGATCGAGCATATCAACAAGTGATTCAAGCGGAAAGACTGCGTGGCAGAGAGTTATCCAAGGATGGACGAGATAGTATCATGGCCTTCGCAATTCAGCCTGATACGCGTGGTAAGTCTCGTTTTGTGGATACTACTGACAAGTTTTGCAATCATTGTAATAGAGAAGGCCACGCCGAATCCTCTTGCTTTCAATTACATGGGTTCCCCTGGGGGACCGACCTCGCGGAGGAAAGGGACCGGGTCGTGGTGGAGGACGGACAGGGAGAGGAGGTGGGCGTGCAGGTTCTGGCCGTGGCAGAGGGTATGGTGCACCGCCTGTCCGTGCACATAAAACTGGCGGGGCTGGAACTTCATCTAAACAGCACGCAGGGAACTCGCAGGGGCTGGCGGGTGCAACCGACGCTGTGGCTCTTGCGGGTGTTTCAGCAACGCAACTGCAGCAACTTCT
Source organism: Paratinospora sagittata (assembly GCA_035771175.1). NCBI lineage: Eukaryota > Viridiplantae > Streptophyta > Magnoliopsida > Ranunculales > Menispermaceae > Paratinospora > Paratinospora sagittata. The sequence continues at coordinate 46,740,885 of CM069597.1, forward strand.
TGCATTTTTGGATTTCGACAAAACAAAAGATCGACTACATGGTAAGAACAGTAATTTTAGTTGGATTATCGATACAGGAGCGTCGAACCATGTGACGTGCGACTTGTTTATTTTGAAGAATGTGAGAAAGGTGCAATACTGCCCGGTGGGTTTGCCGGATGGAAACACGGCAGAAGCAAACCAAGAGGGGAGTGTCGTGCTGTCAGGAGGATTGAAGCTTGACAATGTGCTTTATGTCCCACAATTGACATGCAATTTAATTTCTGTTACTCAATTAATCGATGAATCAAATTGTGTTGTACAATTCACTAATAATATTTGTGTTATACAGGACCAACCGACGAGGAAGGTGATTGGAGCGGGTGAAAGATTGGATGGACTTTATTTTTTCCGTGGCGTTCCTCAAGTGAAGGTCTTGACAGTGGATGGTGATTCGTCGTTCGAATTGTGGCATCAACGAATGGGGCATCCGTCGGAGAAAATATTGAAGATGATTCCGGCTGTAAGTCATTCTTGTAGGACAAATAATAAAGCTTGTGATGTGTGTCCGCGTGCAAAGCAACCTAGATCTAGTTTTCCAATTAGTACGAATAAAGCTGGTAGGATTTTTGAACTTGTTCATTTGGATTTGTGGGGGCCTTACAAGGCTCGTTCTTCGTGTGGAGCTACCTATTTTTTGACAATAGTAGATGATTTTTCAAGAGGAGTTTGGGTATATTTACTTTGCAATAAAATGGAAGTTGAATCTATGTTTCTTAATTTTGTTGCTATGGTTGAACGTCAATTTGAACAAGTGATAAAACGTGTGAGAAGTGACAATGGGACCGAATTTAATTGTTTGCATGATTATTTTCAAAATAATGGGATTATTTTTGAGACTTCTTGTGTTGGGGACTCCACAAAAAAATGGGAGGGTTGAGAGAAAGCACCAACACATTTTAAATGTGGCTAGAGCACTAAGATTTCAAGGGAACTTACCAATCAAATTTTGGGGTGAATGTGTGTTGGCAGCGTGTCACTTGATTAATAGGACACCCTCTACTTTACTTAAGACTAAATCGCCATATGAAATGTTGTTTGGGAAAGTGCCTTCTTATGATGCTATTCGTGTATTTGGTTGTCTTTGCTATGCTCATAATCAACGACACAAAGGTGATAAATTTACAAGTAGGAGCCCTAAATGTATCTTTGTTGGCTATTCTTTTGGGAAGAAAGGTTGGAAATTGTATGATTTAGAAACACATGAGTACTTTGTATCGAGGGATGTAAAGTTCTTTGAGAAAGAATTTTCTTTTGCGCCAAACCAACCAAGGAATGTGGTGACTCCTATGCTGGCGCACAATGAGGATGGGGCATGGAGTGAGGATGAGGGTGCCGATGAGTGTGCTGCGTGCGTTGAGAGGGGGTTGGAAGCAGCGTCCACCCTCGAGGGGGGGTCTGGTGCTGCGGTGCTGCCCGAGCAGCAGCCCCACATGAGGATGTACGTGATGAGGGGCTGGAGAATACGGTGGGGGAGCAAGGTGTGAAAGTTGACGGTGAGCTAGGGCGAGGAAAACGAGCCAAAACTCCTTCAACACGGTATCGTGATTTTGTTACTCATACTATACGAAAAATAAGTTCATCTGAGAATTCATCCGTTACTTCCTCTTCCTCAGGTACGCCCTATCCTATAACATAATTGTGAACGTTTTTCTGTGAGACATAGGAATTTTCTTGCAGCTGTGACAGCGGGACATGAGCCAAAGCATTTTAAAGAAGCGATGAAAGACTCGGGATGGCGAGATGCGATGGGTAAGGAGATACGAGCCCTTGAAGACAATGAGACTTGGGTAATGGAGACTCTTCCACCCGGAAAGAAAGCACTAGGGAGCCAGTGGATATATAAAATTAAGTATAAGTCCGATGGCAGGATAGAGCGACTCAAAGCAAGACTTGTGATCTATGACAATCATCAGGTAGAAGGAATTGACTATAACGAGACATTTGCTCCTGTGGCAAAAATGGTGACTGTTCGTATTTTTCTTGCAATTGCTGCTGTTAAAAATTGGGAGGTACATCAAATGGATGTGCATAATGCTTTCCTTCACGGTGACTTACGTGAGGAGGTTTATATGAAGGTTCCTCCAGGTTTCAAAAATACAAATCCTAACATGGTTTGCAGGTTCAAAAAGTCGTTGTATGGTCTGAAACAAGCTCCCCGATGTTGGTTTGCAAACCTGTCAACAACGTTGAAGAATTATGGTTTTGTGCAATCCTATTCAGATTATTCCTTATTTGGATTGTGCAGGGGAAGAATTCAGATCAACGTGTTAGTTTATGTTGATGACTTGATTATTGCAGGGAATGATAAGGTTGCATTGACAACTTTTAAAGATTACCTTGGCAGGTGCTTTCATATGAAGGATTTGGGAGTTTTGAAATATTTCTTAGGGCTAGAGGTAGCCCGTAATCCAGAAGGAATTTTTCTTTGTCAAAGAAAATACACACTCGAGATAATTTCTGAAACGGGTTTATTGGGAGCAAAGCTTGCGGCATTTCCTATGGAACAAAATCACAATTTGGCCCTTGCTAAGGGCGAATTCCTTGCGGATCCGGCGCCGTATAGGCGACTTGTAGGGAGATTGATTTACTTGTCTGTGACGAGACCTGATCTTGCATATTCGATTCATATTTTGTCCCAATTTATGCAACAACCTCGTGAGGATCATTAGGAGGCAGCTCTCAGGGTCGTGAGATATTTGAAGAAGAGCCCGGGGCAAGGGATTTTGCTTCGTGCTGATAGTGACCTATTCTAGAAGGGTGGTGTGATTCGGATTGGGCTAGTTGTCTACTTACGCGGCGTTCCTTGACAGGTTGGTTCGTGTTACTTGGTTGTTCTCCTGTGTCGCAGAAGACCAAGAAGCAACAAACAATGTCTAGATCGTCTACGGAGGCTGAGTATAGATCAATGGCGGCAACAATGTGTGAGTTAAAGTGGCTTAACCAACTTTTAAGCGACTTGGGTGTGCGACATCCGAAGGGTATGAAGTTGTTTTGTGATAGTCAGTCGGCGTTGTACATTGCTCAAAATCCGATTTTTCACGAAAGAGCAAAGCATATAGAGGCTGACTGCCATTTTGTTCGAGATGCGGTGACTGAAGGGATGATTTGTCCGTCATATGTTTCTACTAGTGTTCAATTGGCAGATATCTTTACAAAAGCGTTGGGGAAAGCTTTCTACTCTGCAAGTTGGGCGTTCGAGATCTTCACGCTCCATCTTGAGGGGGGTATTACGATATTATTGGGGTATTTTAGGAAATACAGGGTTGTGATATTTTGTAATATATAGACTTTATGGTTGTGAATGAGGGCAAGGAAAAACGAAAAAGAAGAGGCGTAGAGAATTATGACAAGAAGGAAATATAATTGTTGGTTGCCTCTTGCTCTCTTCCAAGTAAGGAAAATCAACCGTAAAATGCAGTCCTCGACTTTCATGCCTCGCCAACGCGCTACTAACCACAAGCTTTGCACAACTAACAAATCGAAGGCGAAGAAGGCTTACGATGCAGCGGCGATGGAGTTTCATAGATCGAAGGCGAAGACGAACTAAAGGTTTCGTCAAATTCAGACAGGATTTGCACGCCATTGGATCGTTGTCACCGTCGCGAACTGAAGATTGGATCACCGGCGCCGTTGGATCCTGATCTGAAGACAGGATTTGCACGCCGCGGAGGCGATGAAGGCCGAGTTTCGCTGGATGTGCATTTCGGCAAGAGCTTGGACGAGAACTCTCTCGCCAGATTTGGATTTGCTCCGGCGTGGATCTGACGGGAACGTCGTGGATCTGACGGGAACTCTCTCTCCAGATGTGTTGTCGGGAACCTCTGGCGAACCTCGGAGCTCCGTCGATGAGATCCGGCGAAAAGACGGCGGTGCTGTGGTGGAGAAGACGAGAGAAGAGCTGATGAAGACGACGCAGAGGCTCAGAATCGTTGAAGACGCCGAGGAGAGGCTGTGTACACAGTTTGGAGAGCTGGAAGCGGAGGCCGTAGATCAAGCTCGATTGTACCACGCGCAGATCAGATCCTTGACGAAGCAGCTTTCGCAAGCGCTGCGCTCCTCCGATCCGCCACCTCCACCGGCGCCATCGCTCTGATACCATGATAAATTCTTTGCTTCCCTTTTCCATTCACAACCATCAAATATATATCTATTACAAAAACTAAAACTAAAGTAAGGATAATATCGTAATATGTTTGCTTGCTATACATGGTTGGGCCTCTACTTTTTAGTTATAGCTTTTGGGTTAGGGATTTCTGACACTAACAAAGAGACTTAAACCCAATACCTCTACAAAATCAACGCCCCATCCTATAGGTGGAGAGATAAAAGAACAAACAAATACTAAAAAAACATGCAAACGAGGATTATGCAAATGCTAACAAAGAGATTTAAACCCAATACTTTTACAAAACCAAAGCCCTAATATCATGTTGCATAACCATGTGACCTAAAAGCTATATGTGTCAAGTAGAGGACTGATAATGTATATCAAGTTATCACTACATGGTTCTCGTGAATATAAGATCAAAATTTGATCTCAAAAACATTACTAAAAACACTCATGGGTTAGTAAACAATGAATGGTAGTAATAGAGGCCAAGAAAGATCTAAAACAACATGGATAAAAAATTAAAAAGATATGACTACTCGTAATATAACTATTGACTTAACCCTTGATAAAGTGGAGTGGAGTGGAGTGGATGATGATGATTCATCAAGCCGCCAAATTCATCTAGTTGGAAAAAGGCTTTATTGAATTAAGTTGAATTGAGTTTGAGTATATGCAATTAAGTAAACTAAAGGACAAAGGATTTACCTTTTTATAACGTACTTCTCGTTCCCCTTATTCCTTTGCATTGATTTAGAGTTTTCATTCTTTACCTCAACCAAAGGCTTCTTCTCTTTCTCATTTGCATCCAAATCTCCCCAGCTGTGATAGGAGAAACCCTCTTAGATCAATTTATGATCTCAAATACATAAAAATATTATTCAGAATGCTCATGGTGTATTATGCTTCCGTTCAGAATCAAAGTTTATTATGGACAAAGATAATTATGAAAAATATAACTACTTGTAACATAAATGTTAAACTTAACCCTTGATAAAGCAGAGTGCGGAACTGATTCATGTAGCCGACCGATGTAATTTGGGAAGAGGCTTTGTTGAGTTGAGTTAATAAATAAAGAATTGGTGGATTTACCTTTTCCCCAAGTGCTTCTCCCTTCCATTGCTACTTTCCGCTGCTTCAATGCACTCTTTCTTCACCTGTAACAAGGGCTTCCTCTCTTTTTCACTTTCATCAATATATCCGGAACTCTCATCAGAGAAACCCTCCGAGGGCCTCCACATTGATTGCAACGGAGTCTTCTCTTTATCCATTTTGGAATTCTCCCTTGCTTTTGCTCCAATTACCAGTTTCTTCAATTCATTACAGAACTCAGTTATCTGATTAAATCGTCCAGCAAAGAGATTACTGGCAGAGAGAGTGCTCTTCAACTTCGGTTTATGGTCTGCTTTAGCAGAATTTGCAGGAGAGGTATCAAATGGTTGCCTCCTTTTCTCTGTTTTTGATTTCAGATATCTGTTCTCACGACTCGGAGTGGCAGAAAAATTGGGATTCTCATTCTCCTGATCTCCTTGAAATCTATCTGGAATTCTGCTTGGAGTATATTTACTGGCTTTCTTAACAGTTTTTGATGAAACGTTATTCATGCTTGTTGCATCCCTACAAACAAAAGGATTGCCAGTGACATTATCAAATCTAAGTCACCTAAATCGCTTGAAGCTAAAAAGTCACTCTTTAACAAGTAGTACCTGGGAATCTTATCCCCCTTCATAAAGATCTCGGAAACACTAATTGATCTCAAATGCTTTAGCTGAAAAAATCGACATAAATAAAACCAGCTCAATAAACAATTAAGGGAGAGAAACATTGTAATTTGTAAAAAAATTGGAACTCATGCATGATAGATCTTAATTGGAAGAATAAACTTTATTTCTCTAATCTGTTAATACAACCACTCAATGCTATTTATAGAAGGAAAATGCTAATCTATACAAAAATAAAAACAAAAATGCAACTACAAGTGCAATTTCATATTTTTATTCATTAGATATTTGTGTTTTATACGTCTCAATGTATATAATAAATGATCTAATGAATATAAAGGTGTAAAACGACAATCTAGCTATAACTCCAAATATCCAGAAATATCAAAACTCCTAACACATATAAACTACCTAAAATAAAATATAACTTTCAACAATTCATTCACTTATTTTGAATCAATTCAGTCAGTTGTACCTTAGAAGTAGGCGCGGATCTAAGATAATCTTCAGCGGCCTTCGGATGCCGACAATCTGCAAGTAAAAAAATATTCTCAGCTCTTCGAGAAAAACCTACAAAATTCAATTCATCAAAGACAAAATGAGGTTGAGAGAGATCTTACGAGGCGTGCAGAACCAAGCCTCATCATCGACGAACTCTTCCGAAGCAGAGAAATCGAACCATTTCGGAGCATTTATCCGCTCGTAGATCTCGTCTTCCATGAATCTCGATTCTACCTTCTTCCAATCAATTTTCGCAGGTTCCATTTCTGAACTGAATCTACAATGACACAAAACCAAAAAAATAAAAAATAAAAAAAAAATAATCAGTAAAATGTGCTAAAATCGATGAAGTGGAACAGAGGATTCTGAGAAATCGTGAAATTAAGAGCAAGCGAGCTCGATCTTTCGGAGCAGCAAAGCAGGTTTTGTGATCCTCCTAAAGCGATTGTTGTTGAAGAAGATGATATGAAATGCTGGAGAGAGCGTGTGTGCTGTATGAGATAGTTACAGTGATTTTATGTAACGTTCGACCCGACTCTCTACAAGCTGTCGAGTTTCGACCGTTGGAGAAAATTCTACTAACGCATATTCAATCCGCACATACGGTCAAGTGCCTTGAGTCATCGAATTTATTATATTATATGTTTCTCTTGGTTAAATCTTTTGCTTCTGACCCTAATACCCTCTAGTCCTCTACAGTTGGCTCTCTCGTATTAGTCTTTTGAAAGTGGAGTGTTCATGGCTTGGGGTGGTTCGACTGGGTTAAAATCTAATTCAATTCAATTTATCTTCCAACTCAAATTGTTCAGGTTCGATTTGATCTGATTGAACTTAAATCTCATATTTGACATATAATTTATTGATATAAGAACTTAAATTATTCATTTATCGTTTATCTTTTCTAGTAATTTTTTTTCACTATTATTTTGCAATGAATAAATAGTAATAATAATTTGTAAAATAGTTGTGCATAAATTGAGATTGTATATATTAATAGTATAATAACCCTGTGATTTGTATATATATATATATATATATTATGGTATAAACTAAATTAGATAGTATTATATAAAAATTATAAGATACATATAAATCTTTAAAAAAAAATGCCTAAAAGAATATTTTAGGGTTTTAACACTTACTTCAGTTCGGGTCGGTTTAATCAAATTTTTAAGAGCTTAATCTGTGACCTAAGCCAAACTAATCGAATTAGATATTTTAGAAACCAACCCAACTCAAACAATCTACTTAGCCTAACCCAAACCAACCCAAAAGGTTCGGTTCGATCGGGTTGATGAACATCCTATTTGAAATTCATTGACTAATGACCTTAATAACCAGCCTCATTTTCCATAAAAATAATGGAATCAGATTTTGATAAATTTTAAAAAATATATATTTTTACCAAGAATGATTAAGAGTTATTGTTATAGTTTTTAATTTGCTCACCATTAAAGAAGCCTTATATTCATGAGATCATCGGTTATAATAAACTATATATTAGTCCAAACAAAAATATTAAGTACTAAACATCAGTTATAGCTTTAGTATTATTACTTTTAGGTTTGCCTGAGAGCTCCTGGGCTTTTGACATGATTACCCTTTAAAAAAAAAAAATTTTACAAATATCATTCATTTAAAAATAATGTCAGCGCAGAGGTAAAATTTTTTTAAGTAAAGGGAAGGCGTCTTTTGAAAAGACGCATTTCCTTCATATTAAAAAAATCGATGTCAAAAGACGCACTCCCTTCCCTTTAAAAAAAACGATGAGGCTTCCCTTCTCTTTAACATAGCTTGATGCAAGTAGATTGCAGTTTTGATTGCAGATCCACTATTTGGCTTTCCTGCTGCTTGATAAGGCACATTCAATAAATGCACATACGCCCACTAAATTAATTTAGAGAAAGAACTGACCAACAGAAATCTCACCTCGCCCAGATTTAATTTTTCGCCTCTAAGATTGTAGGGTTCTTCTGGTGCATCGCAAGACATCTTTTGCAGCTCAAATTCAAGCTCAGCTTCAAGCTGATCAATTTCTGGCACCTGTGGCTCAGGCTCTTCAGTGAGAACACTACTGGCGTATTCACAGTCATCGATAAACTGGTGTCCCGACACTTTGGTGTCAGCAAGGTTTGCTACCTTAGCATCTGAAAAAATGATTTCCAATTGCTTATGATCCATGGTTTCTTCAGAGCATCTATTTTCAAAACTTGAGTCCCGCAGGAACAATTTTCCTTTATAAAGCTTGTATTTCAAGTCATTAATGACTTTTGCTTCATCTATAGCTACATTCAGCTTGTTGATTTCGGCTTTCATTTTTTTTTTCAATATGAAAAGACGCATTCCCTTCATTTAAATGTCATCTCCGCGCCCACGTGACGCTTACGTTTGTTTGTCACGCTGACTGTGCTAAAAACAGTAAAATATGGTAAATAGGTCATTATTTGTATTTGAATATCATTTGTGAAATTTTTTTTTTTTAAAGGGTAATTATGTCAAAAGACCGAGAGCTCCTTATATTGCTGAATAGTCATAGTAAAAGCTAGACTACAGGGTGCTGAGACAATTGGAGTTAATTTTTTAGCAAATTGATTATTAGCACCACATGGTATGTGTTCGACAACTGAGGATACTCGCAAATGCCATTGAGTAATAGTTTGTTCAGTTGGAGAAAGAATGCTATATTTGAAATTGGTAAGAGAGATGATAGAGATTGTAGTACAAATTTTCACTCTCATGAAATGGGGGAAAATCCCATAAAGTTCCCTTTCGTGTAAAAAAGCAAACAAACCACTAAAGAGTCCGTAAAATCTACTTCTGTAAAAGAAGAGAAAAGCAGGGGAGAACAACTCGTGGGAAAGCAAATCACTTGAAAGTTGAAACATCCAAAATATATCCAAGACAACTCTCCTTAGTCATTGAGAGCACTTTTTACTTCCCGGACTTCACTGCGGATACCTCAGCGTAGCAAACTGGGCAGACCTGAGAATACAGAAAACTTATCACAATTTAAGCAGAAGAAGAAAGAATGCAAGTGCAGATAATCAGATCACTAGTTTTTTAGCTAGTGAGGAAGAGTTCTTCATCAGAGCTGACCTTATTGATGCTAAGCCACCGACTGCAACAGTCAGCGTGGTACATATGTTTGCACGGCAGAGTAATTAGCCGTTCCCCTCGTTTATAATTCATTTGGCAAATCACACACCTGTGCCCCAAACACTGTACGTTTTATCAGCAAGTTGTAGAACAGTAAAAAACATAGGCAGAATTTGAAGAATCTTGGAAAGTGAATCTAAGCACAAGGAAACTGGTTTGAGTTTTTTATTTATTTATTTTTTTAACTAAGATGTATCTTTTTAACAGGTTTGAGAAGGCAATCAGATGAATGCAGGTTTGACTTTAAGAGAGTATTAATCACTACTAAACCCGAGTTTTCAATGAATAATAGGAGATGATCCTTTAGGAAGACTCTCACAACCAAATAAATTATAAACAGTACCCAGAGTGAGATTAGGCGTTTCCTCCAATTTCTTTCATCATGATAGGGGCATTGCGTCAATCAAAGAATGAATACTAATCCTGTAAAGGCATATTCAAACTTTACATTCTATTTCAAAGTTAGATACACTAATTTATTAGGCACTATCATCATTTTTGAACTTACTGGTGTAGGAAATTCCTATTACCAGGTTCCGTCACTCAAAAATAATACAATACTTATCCAATTTTTTTAACAAAAGAATACAGTGAGATTTTACGTTTTTCCCTTTCTCTGCCAGGTTTTCATTGCATGAGCATATCTAATCTCTCATTGACATTAACAGTTTCATTTTATTATTCGTCATATGATTTTTTTTTTTCTTTTTGCTCAAAGTTGGAGCCATAAAAGCATGATTTGAAGACAGCAGAGACCTATTAATACAATTTTAAACAGCAGTTAAGCAGCTAGAATGTTACCGCTCATTTCGAGACCTTTTCCTTATAAGAAAGGAACCTTTTTTGTATTTTGAGACTGGAAGTAATGCAATGCGCTCTTTGGAAAGCCCTCGGCTGTGAGATCCAATTGCTTCACCTAAATCAAGCAATTCCTGAAGATGAATAACTTCATTAGTATAACTAAATCACCTTGAGCTTGAGGAAGCTACATTAAAAACAGTGAAGTTTTTAACCAGTATCACCATCAATTGACAGACTTTTGGATGCTAAATTGAAAGAAAATCTGACTACAGGAAGATTGTTCCTGCCACGGAAATTGAATAATTTGTAGTGGGGAAATTGAATAATTTGTAGTGACATACTTGAAGGGGAATTATGAACTCCACCTAGAAAAATTACAGGCAATGCTGGATTGTCAGAAAAATTTGGAAACGTGCTAAGCGCCTATGTAATCAAATTATAGCTGATGAGATATGTAGTCCATTCAAAGATGGTAAGAAGATAATTTATGTACTTCCTCACAGAAGAAGCCCAATTGAACCATAACATTCAATAAAACGTCACTGTGACCAATAAAAGAAAAACAGTAACACTAGTGAACATTTGTGACACCAGCGAGTTCTTATCCTTGTGGTGACAACTAAGCTGTGCATAATCCGAAAAATGGAAAGCTGATAATGATGCTGAGCGGGAAAATAGATTGTAGTTGCAAAATGCTATGTATGGTTTGTACTTGAGCAAATCTTCCACAGATGTGAAGGAAAGACTTTTTTTAGTACATGGAAATTATTTGATGACATCAGATACAAGACTAGAATATATAAGTGGAGTGTCATGATGAAACTATCCAATAGAGTTTCATTGTGCAACAAGCATAAATGGAAATCTGCTTAGTTTTCACCCAAAAAAAGAAAAAGAAAAAGAAAAAACCAAATGTACTTGCACAATTAAAATTTTACCAACATGAAGGAGTTTTAACTAAAGCAGATATCCCAATTCTGAAATACTGGTAAAGACATGCTTATGCAATCTAATAGATGAGATCCATTCAATTTTAAAAGCAAAGGTTGCACATAAGAATGTAGACAACTACTTTCAAACAAGCTATGAAGAATATATTGAGTTCAAATTAAAAACACCGATTTCAATTTGGCTGAGAACTACTGTTACCAATTGAACTTGCACACTCCAAGTGTAAATAACGTTAAATATCAAGTACTTCACCTTTTTGGTTTATATTAGAATTAGTATACATCTTCCAACATAATTAGGAATTTAGGATATTAATATCATGTTTGCCAGGAACACAGTTTGGCTCCTAGTCTATGTCACAATCTAGACACATTTTCACGTTGCACCAATAAGAAGCCGGTCATTCCAATCATCAGTTTTATTTTTCTACAGAAACTAAGCAGCAAAGGACAGTATACTTAATTTCTCAAGCAATTAGGTTTAACATTTGAAATGAGGGTAAACCTATGCCACAAAATTTCTGCATGTGCTTAATGGATCCAAAACATTCCTTCATAAGAACTTGCAGTTACAATAAGTCATGAACAGATTAAAATATAACCATATTTCATTTTACCATTGCATTGCATAGTGGAGCAATATATTATTCGAATAAACTTCTCTTAGATGGATAAACATTTGAACATAATTATGGCCCGTGACTAGTAGAATAATTTCTTCTAAGCATGTAAAGCTGTAGCTTGTAGGTCATCTGCGGATCCTAAATCCTAATAACACCACTTGAGTTGCATTACTAGCTTATTACATTCATAATGACAGTCAATATCAATTAGCAAATGTCCATTGGTTCTTTATAAAATGCAAAATTAAGATAATTCTAACAGTCATCATTAATTTCCACCTCTAAATATGTAAGTATTACTAGCTCATCATGTTCTTGGGAAAACTTAACATAAATAGTAATTGATTCTTAACAAAATGCAGAATCAAAATAATGGAATGTACCTCATAAGTCATAGTATCTGGGTTTATATTGTCTTGAAAGTTTATCTGCAATTCACAAAGAAAAAGATTAGCAATCTATGCAGCCAACCTTATGTAGCTGGGAAAAGGCTTTATTGAATTGAGTATTAGTAATCTTTGTACAAGAAATCAGTAAGATATTCACATAATAGTATGTAATAAAATAAAACCCAAAAAGTCATTTCAGGCTTGTTTAGAACTTCTGAATCCTTGAAGATTATCTCTACTAAAAGTGGCTTAGTGCTCATTAACATTTCTGAGCTGAGCCATCAGCAGTTTAAAATAAATAAATAAATAATAAATTGGGGCATAGGATTGCAGGAGGTAGCTTTAATTATTTTAATCTCAAGATCATATCCCAAGAAATTGATAAAATAGCAAATGGAAATCCTCTTTCAGCCACAATCCTTAACTTTATGGTAACTAGCACTGAATGTCATTATACACATTAATCCTAGCACGAGTTCTTGTAGCAACATGGCTTCAATAATATGTCAAGTGGGAACATTCAACTGCCAATTGGACTAGCCTATCGGCAGTTGAGCAAACGTAAATAAAAAGCAAAAAATATGTAAAAACTTGATGGTTAAAATAATTCACAGAGTGTGATTTTAAAACTAAAAGACTCAAATAAATTTGATACTGAATCTTTGAGAAAGCAGGACTTTGGGTTTACGGAGATGAACTAATGCTTTAGATTAAAAAGGAAAAGGTATTGGAAGAGAGAAAACTAGGAATCTGAATAGGATAGCCATGTTTTCCTACTATTAATTTACTGTAGCAAAGTGGCATGAAAAATGCCCATGAAAGGAATAGGATTCATGCATACTAATAATAGAATAATGCAACTAATGGTGTTAGCTTGGGCTAGTGATTTTTGTTTTCCACTTGAATTCTCAAAATATTTATTCATAGGTCTAGAAATGATAATTCAAGCTTTTCATGGAAAAATTAAATGAATCGAATTGGTTGAGGATTCTTGAAGGTTGTCAAAAGACTAACTGAGAATGTATGAAATCAAGTTCTAGATCTGCATCCAGCTATACTCAATTAAGGAAAAGGATGAAATAGTTAAGTTATTACCAATTATTTGAATCAGATATTGATCTTGATAAATTGATTTCATGAAATCTAGACTCAGGTCTGGTAATATATATGTACAATTTCATATTTTTTTCATACTCAAATCCACCTACATCTATCTTACGCTAGGTGCCAATGATACAATCCAAGGCCTGAATCAACCTGGCAGAAACATCCATGTTTCTATATACATACGCAATTTCCCCATCAAGATTTACAGGAATTTATTGACATAAACATGCAAAGCCAGACATTTTTCATAGAGGGATTTCGAAAAAGAAAGCCAGACATTTTTCGAAAAAGAAAGTGCGGTACCTGAGAAGTACTATCACTTTGAATAGAACCTCGATGACCTGAAAACATGAAGAAACATTTTTCATTAAAAAGAGCATATTAATTTGGACCAGAAGAAGATTGATTTTTGTCCACATTGATCTGTGTCCACATTGATGCATTCTCTGTCTCATATTATTCACATGCTACAACTAAATCTTACATGTTTTTGAGAAGACAATTTTTAAAAATCAACTGACAACCCCAATACCGTCATACCCTCTTATTAAGTCAGTTTATTCATTTACTACAGAGATTTCTATCTGCTTCAGCAAGAAACATCCTTACATATGAAGACAACAAAACAGGAGGGAGGGAGAGAGAGAGATAGGAGAGAATCTCAAACCCAGGGGCGTAGCCAGGAATTTTATTTTGGGTGGGCTAAATTTTTTTTTTTTCAACAAACATCAACGGTACAAGGAAAATTCATTGATTGAAAACAAAATATACACCTAAACCGCAGGTTAGCGGAATAGAGGCTCCGTCTCTGGTCGCGTGGAGCTAGACAAATTGCAGAGTCACAGACCACAAAATGAGATGAAGTCTTAGTTAACAGAGGTGGAGGTCTTGAGTTTCAAGTTTGACAAACCAGTGAAGAGTGAACCATAGATGAAAAACCAATGGTTTGTATATATTTATATGAATGGCCTTTTCGTAAAATATCAGAGTTTTTTTTAACAAAACTTCAGATTTTTTTTGGGGATTTTCTACCTGGGCTCCAGCCCAGGTTAGCGGAATAATGGCTCCACCCTTGCTTAAACCCTAACACAATTGTTCAACAATTGCATTATTTATCTTCCTTCTCAAGTAAAAGAACCAAAATAATAGTAAAAAACCCAAAAAAAAACAGGAGGAAGGGAGAGAGAGAGAGGAGAGAATCTTAAAACCTAACACAGTTGCTCAACAATTACATTATTTATCTTCCTTCTCAAGTAAAAGAACAAAAATAATTGTAAAAAAGCAAAAAAAAAAAAAAAAATCACCATGACACTGTTTGGAGACTTCTAGCCCCCTTGAAAAAGGGAATCAGCTTCTTTATATTTAATATGCTTCTGTAGTTTTGGTACAAACCATTATAGTTGCATCATTGCCAGCTTTTATGCATACCTGTGTTAGAATTTCCTCCCTCATGGAAACTCAGGGTTGTTGGATCTCTGTCACTCAATGTCGAAGAGTTTTCAAAAGCTATCCTGGTTCCATCTATTCTTGTTTGATGATCATCAACCTCATATGGTTGAACATAACCAAAATATGAATTGCCCCCTGGACCATACTTATAGGAACCAGAATAAGATTGCCAATAAGCATTCTCCTGCACAAATAGCAGGAAAATACATCAACAAATTAAAATGAATAATTCTGAGGAATTTTAAAAAAAAAAAATTAAAATAATATCAGCACTCCAAAGAAGTTATGATGAAAGTACTGAACACATCATACAGTAGCATCTCAATACTTCTTTTTCTATATTTCTGATGACTGCTCTTTTAGATTTGTCACCAGAATCGAACAATGGGATCTCAATATGTACTGATGCAAGCATCTTGATATAGAGAAATTGGGTTTACAAGCCTTGAGTGATATTTCCACCAAAATCATAAAGAAGTTCAACAGAGAGCCAGATTAAATACCTGGAAACCTTCAATTGCTGCTACTAAAGGATCACTCTGTTCGTAAGTAAGACCTTCAAACAAATTCATAATACTTTCGGTAACTGTGTAGGGAAATCCAGTATTTATGTAATGAAGCTCGATCTGTCGGTTCCTATTCATTGTTAAATATCTGCAGAGAAGAAACTTACCCACATCAACATCATAGGAGTATCAATGGAGCAAAAGTAGAAAAATAACCCATTATCATCACAATAGAAGTCCTTATCAATTGTTTCCTAATGAACAATATTCTCATACACATTACTTTATGGAATTCCAACTATAGAAAAAAAAAAAAATATATATATATATATATATATATATATATATATATATATATTAAAGCAATATGGACACAACAACAATTCATATAAATATTCTTCCACGATTGAGGCAAAAAAGATAAGAGGAAGTCGAAATTGACACCTAAGTCTCCATCGGACTCAAGAATATAAAGAATTGGTCCATAGGACAACCAATCTCAAGATGCTCAAAATATCTTTCGAGCATTTGCGTCGATCTTCGCACCTGAGGTATCTAATTTATTATAAAACCATCAGTTCGATTCTAACATTTCAAGTCAATACAGAAACCTCATAACTCTCAGAAACTGAACCTGCATTGATCACTCAATTAACACTAACGCTTTCCTTCAACAAATTCGTCCAAAAAAATAAAAAATAAAAAAATAACAGAAAAGAAACACTAAATACCTCATTTACCAACCAGATCCAGCCGCGAACACAGCAACAAACACCTCATTCAACGAGTCTCAATCCTCACAATCTCATTCTAGTGCCGAAAGAGCTAATCCACACAAGAATCCGCTTCAAACTTCTTGAGCCAAAGAAAACTAAACACAGTTGAGCGATCGACCGATCGCTCGCTCGCTCGATCAACCGAAGGATCAAGAAATCAACACAATGCGGCAAAACAGAAGACGAAGACGAAGACGAAGACGAAGACGAAGAAGAAGAATAAGAAGAGATTGGAGAAGAGATGAGATTGCTGAGTGCAAGGAAGAGAGAGATTCGGAAACAACGTTATCTTCATCAAATGAATGCTTTTACTTTCTGGAGAGAAAAATTTATATATATATAGTTTCAGAACAGAGCACGCAGAGAGAGAGAGCGAGAGGACGGGTTTCATTTCTCTGTAGCTCTGCCGCTTTTATCTTTGCTAGCGAGGCTTCTTCAGTGACACGCGACATCAAGCAGAAACGAAAAGTTCACAATATCTCGCGGTATAACGAGATTTTATTTTCCATTTCGCTGAAAATAACAAAATAAATAAATATTTTTGGAGGGGTAAGCCTAATTTTGTTTTCTGGTACTTCATAATAAAGGCTAATAATACAAAAAATGTTGTGAGGATATACTTTTTTTTAATATTTTATGTAAAGTTTTTATTATTAGATGAATAAGAGACAAAACTATAAAAGTTGGCAACAAAATTAATAATAGAGTTTCTTGTGATTAATTCAATTAATTTCTTCAAAAAATGAGAGTTATCAACATGAGATAATAATAAGATTTTACGTTTTTTTTTAATTACTTCTTACTTCTTAGATGATGTGATGAGCGAGTTTATTGATTGTTCGGATTTATTCAAACTTTATAAATAAATTTCTTGTCAAAGTAGGCGTTAAATGATTTACTTGTATTAAAACTATAATTTTGTTGTTTGGATTGAAGTAGAAGAAAAACAATTATATATATATATATATATAAGAAGCTTAGTTTGTATAAGTTTGGAAAATAAATAAATTATAGAGATTGAATGATTCCAATAAGAATGAGGAAATTAATATTTTGCATTTGATTATTTCAGACTTGAAAGTGATGCAATATGATTCATTAATATCATATCTCTTCAGTTTTTATTAATAGGAATTTAAAGCATTGAGTACGACTTTAATTTTTTAATTTTTCATAGTAACATGTCAACTTATATCACTATCTAACTTTTGATAGTCATATTATTTCCTACATACTTCTTTGAAAATCTATAGTTTTATATTATATATATATATATATATATATATATATATATATTTATTTATTTATTTTTTTTTTTTTTTTTTGAGGAGAAACAAAGTATTACAATCTATCCTGTGGAGTGGGGTATCACCGTGGGCACCTTGGCTTACGGGCTCACTAATCTCCGTACTCCCTTGGGTGGGACACTAATGGTAACAATTGACTGAAAGAGAGACCTATTGTCTGACCTCGACACGAACTCACAACGGTAAACTGTAGCTTCTTTTTGCGTGTTGCCTTCGATAAACTGTTGCCCTCAAGTCTCAAACTTGGAACCTCTACTTGCGAGAGCCTTACTATATCACTTTCTTACTACTTGGCCAACGCCTCGTTGACTATTATTTTATATCATCATGAGGTTTTAGGTTTAGTATTTCATCTCTAGTATATTTGTCCTAAAATTACTGTATCATAGTCTTGGGTTTCTCAAAAAAAAAAAAAAAAACTTTATGTTTAAATTGATTTAATGTTAAGTTTATATTTAAAATTTTAAAAGTACAAGAATAACATCTTTGACTCCATTGCCTACCAAAGTCTATATACTTTAGTATACCATATCATCTCTCCTAGCCCATAATAATTTAAAGGTGAAAGTAATCAATGGACTGACTTTTCATTTAATTATTATTATTATTATTATTATTTTAACATAGGCCTCCTTGTTCTAATAATTGGAATGGGCAGCGTGAATTTTATTTAATTTCTCTTTAGCTTCATCTCAAAGTTATACTCTTTCTTGCTTTTCCAATGGCGTGGTCTTAAGAATTATTATACTATAATTATATCTCTTGTCGTGGGCTTTTGGATTTATATCATTGTATATGTTTTTACTAAACAATTCAATTATAATTCAACATTGAAGAAATTTAGTTTTGAATTACATAAGTTAATTATGCTAGAAAGATTATGTATAAACTATGCAAGTATATATATAGTAGACAATTACAACTTGTACATATACTATTCATGTTAGACATAATAATTCATAAATTAAAAACATTTGCGGCACAAACTATAATTAATAATATGGAAAACAAAATCCAAATACAAAATCCAATACTAAAACCCAACATTTGTGAATATCAAAGAAACCACGCAATAAAAGTAGTATTTTTCTTTTATCGTATTTATAATGGCCCTGTTTGATAGAATTTTTTCAAAGTGTTTTTAGAGCAAAAATATTTTTAAAGGTATTTGATAACATCTGTTTTTAAACAAACTGCAGTAAAAAATAATAATTTTCTGCTTTTATAAAAAGAGGCTGGGTAAGACCAACTTTTTTTTAAAAACATTTTTTTGCATAAGTGCTTTTGAAAAATCTTCTCCAAAAGGGGGCCAATAACCTAAACTAATCTTCCTCTATTTTTTTCCAATCATAAAACCCATGATTAATATTCAATCTAATTTTGGATATCCAAATGTAGCAATTGATTTTACATAAGATGAATCATAAGATGCTCGGGTGGGTAAGACATTGCACCAAACTTTTTAAGCTAAAATGGCAATTTTTTCTCCTTTGGTTAGTTAAATAGCAGGTAAATTAACGTATATATTAAATACAATGGGACCCATGTCATGAAGTCCTAGGATCTTGGTTGGATGTCAATAAAGCAAAGCAAGGACGGGTTGGACTCAAAATCTTGATTGATGTAGCCAAGAGCCCAAAAGGTCTTGATGTCGGTTGAGATTCGTTGCACCCACATTCACAATAAAGTGCTCCTCTTACCCATTCCCAAGAAGAAGATCTTCTTCTTCTTATCTTTTTAGTTTTGGTTTGGTTGGTTTGGTTGGATTTCTTATGACTCATTTAAGACTATAGTTTCTTTCTTTTTCTTCTTCCACTTGTAAAGTAACAACTCTTACCAAATTTTATTCTAACATATCTTTTCCTATGAGGTGTGAAATGGAGGAGGATGAGCAGCCCCACCTAATTAATTTCCTTCAATATATTCTTCTATTTAAAGGTACAATAGTAAAGTTATCATCAGCTCTTATTATATAAGCTGGTGAAGAAACTTTGTGTTCAAGGAAGGGATCCTTCATTTTCCAACTCTTATGTCTCTTACTTTAATTTTTTTGTTCCAAGTTCATGAGGGGCATGTGCTTTAGCTATAGAAAGAATCAATGAGGGCAAAGAACCTGAGAATTAGCTCACCTGAACTATGCTTTATTTGATTAATTAAATTGAATGACCCTGATTGATTTATATAGAAGCCTTATTACTCCTAATTCTCATGAATAATTGATGTAAGACAAGACAGGAATTTGGTTTTTTGATTTTTAGCTTTAGGTGTGATGTTTACAACTCAATATTTATATACATTTTATTTGTAATGGGTGTTGCTTATACTCTCTGAAGCACGATATACATGAGCGTGTTTCATTAGAATTTTTCTTAATTTGGGGTCATTTTAAAAGTTATATTTAACTATATTTCTTTTTATTAAGTTGGGGCTGCCCACTACTACCGGTGTCTTATTTCTTTTGACTGAAGAGTCTGAAGTATTTGAATGTATGGAGTCCAAAGGTTGGAGTTGGAGTCTCCACAACATTATTAATAGTAGTTTCTCTATATTCCTATTTTGTATATGTATTGAGATCTCAGTACCCTCTAATCCAGTAGTTGTATTGAATCTAAAGGCCATTGTGGAAGAGTAACGAATTCAATACAAGTCATTATTGCTTATTTGGGATTTGCAAGTCATTCAAAGGAGAACCCATTAATTTTGCTGTTATTATTTCAAGAATCTTGGACTCACGGAGGAAGAAATAGGAAGAGTGGTGAATGTAGAAAGCAATATTAGTCATGGCTGTACGTCAAGCATCATATATAAAAATGGCTTTTGCCAAATGTACCTTATCACTTCGCGTGACGTGTATTTCTTTGCTTTTTTGTGAGTCATGACGAGAGATGATAAAAGACTAAAAGAGAGCCAAGTAATAAAAACAACTATTCCTGCCAACTTGTGTTAGGAGCCATTGCATGCACATGGTGCCCACAATTTGTTTTGCCTATCGTCACAAGCTCTCCACGTTTGTGTATCCACTTCTCGTAAATGCCACCCATTACCAACATGGAGCGGGTACAGTCGATAAAGTGGTTGGTTTTAAAAATTTTAAGATTAACTTTTGTCATTGCTTTACCCTAAGGAATAAAATGAATTAATAGGTGATGAACCCTAATTCCTTTCAAAAGTACGGTCTAGTGATGAAGCTGATTATACAACTAATAACTAATATTATTTTTTCTAAAAAAAAAAAAAACCCATCAAATGCTATGTTCAAAGTGCTTTTTTTTCTTTCTTCTTTATCTATTTTTATTTAATTAAGTAAAAATAGCATGCATATAATGTTTGATGGGCATAATGTATAATATAAAATAAAATAAAAAATCCCTCAAGTACATGTCATAGAATTATATTTATTTTAAGAAAAAGAGTCATGACTATTGAATGTAAGATTTCCTGAGGTAGACACATGCTTCGCTAAGGCCCCAGGTGACAAACAAATGTGCTCAAAAGGATTGGAAGGAATCAACTTTGTTCAAAGAGACGAGATGTTCCCCTTTTTTCGGTTGTTAATTGATAACCTAATAGTCAAAAGCTTGAGGGGTAAAACGATACTGAAAAGATGGATGTTGTGATAAAGAGGGGTTTTTGGCATGAAATCACTTGCCTTGTCAGAGAATCAATCATTGTTATTAGGAAAAACCTTATTTAGAAGAATCATAAAGGAAATGGCATTTTTTCAGGAACCAAGAAATATAACTATATTACTTCTGAGAAAAAGACCAATCAGCCTACTTAATACTTGGCCAATTTCTTAGCCACTCAGAAATGGAGTGTACCCAACAGCTAAACTAGGACAAGCCACCCAAGTTGAAAATCGAAAGCTTCGAAGATTCCCATACGGAAAGAGCATCACTAGGATTAATTGATTAAGCATTTCTAAATATAAACATGCTATCCTTTTCCATGGATGGTGTAAACAATGTTCCAAATCTAGAACTCCTACGCAATCTGAACCTACCAAGAAAGAGGGAAAAATTTAAAAAGATAAAAGATCCTTTAACTTCATAAAAATGTGCATAATGGGCTTGAAATCCATCATACATATGATGAATTTCAGCTTAAGATGATTTTACTAAGATCACAGAACAGCAAGCACAGGGTGTGATGGTACAACGATGGACCACAACCATAGACCAATATAGTATACCGTGTTGGACCATACTCTATAACCCCTCGATCAAGAAGAGTAAGTTCCCTTGGTAGGCATCATGGCAACCGATTAAAGAAAATGTGAATGCTAGAAAATATAGCAAATGCAGTGAGATAATATAACAATATCACTGGAAGAAACAATAGCAAATAACAGTGAATAATAATAACTTGTCTTAAATTTTTAAGCAAAAAAATTGTGCAGGCAAATGCCAAAATGAAGCCCCCCTCCCTTACTCGTGTTCCATTCCACAGGGAGGGAGGGACTTTGTGATCACAAAGCTAATAATCATTTTTTATCAAGTCTAACAAAACTTCCACTGCAAAAGTTTGGGAGAATCTCCCTCTGAAACTAAGCTAATTTATTCGCAATTTAAAAAAAAATCACGAGCCAAGTCTAAAATAGAACTCAAGGTTTCGTCAGCATCTGCGACTTGAGGGGGAGGGGGAAAAGTTAATTTAGCCACCACCAGATCCATATTTCTTTCCAAACACAATCAGCTGGAGTTTATCATAACCAGCAAGAACACCAGCACCGGCAACGGCACGAAGAATGTTAGCACCAGCACCCTTGAAGAGAGACTTTGCACCTTCGTTCTTCAGGATCTGAGAAAAGGCATCTAGCGAGCTCTTGTACTTCACAGCTTCACCAGAAGTCATCATCATTCTTCTACGAACGGTATCAATAGGGTAGGATGCAAGGCCAGCACCATTTGTGATCAGCCAACCCAGGGCAAAACTAGCAAAGAAACTATCCTGCAATTTCAAAATAATGAAAAGAGAGATTTAATTAAATTAGGTTCCACTTTCTTCTCCACTACAATCAGGTAAACAAGGGTGTGAGGATGCCCTGCTAAAATGAGATAAAAACCAATAAAAAAAAGTGGCGTATTGGATGCTCAGGAAACTCGACTAGGGGTAACAGGCGTGTGATCCATCCACATGTGACAGAGACAGCTGCCAGTTGCAAAAGATTCGTACTGGCAGTCTGGTACTTTATTTGTTCACTAATCACCAAAATAGGGGAGAAAAAGATATTACTTACTACTTAGTACAAGAAGCACCGTATTTAGGAGTAAAAGACTTCTTACAAGATTCTTGGATGAAAAATTTAATTGAATGACAAGGTTTCTTTTCCTTGAAACTTGGGTCAACTCTCAAAGGAGTTGGAAAAATGTGCAAATTTGGAAGATGAAAGATGCTTTTGGCCTTCTCAAAATTTGAATGATGCAACAAAAACAGAAGAACTCATTTCCAAGAAATGAGAAGAAACAAAGAAAAGATGGTAAACGAGGTAGTGAAATAGTGGGATTTTGGGCTAATTGACCTACCTCTAAAGGCTCAGACTGCAGGAGAAACACTTATCCAGTTACCCATAGAACATATATAATCCACAATACACATCTTCCTCTAATTTGAATCCAAATAGATGCAATAGATGCTTTCAGATCAAATTACCACAAGAAAAACTGGAAAAGGCTAGGTGGGTAGTTTAAGTACTGCTATCCAATACCAAGTGACAGTGAAGTTACATAACAGCAAAAAAAAAAAAAGGAAAAAAAAGAAAGATAAATAAGCTTTAAGAGTTGTACTAACCTGCAATGATCCAGTCAGTACCACAGGCTTCAGGGAATCGTACATTCCAAAGTAAAGGCCCCGATAAACAATGATCCCAACACAAGAGATGTTGAAGCCACGATATAGTCCAGCAATACCATCTGATTTCAGAGTCTTCCTGTATACATCAATCAAGCCATTAAATTGCCTCTCTCCTCCCTTCTTGGCAGCCTTTGCATCATTAGCCAGACGGGTCCGAGCATAATCAAGAGAATACACAAAGAGGAGAGATGAAGCACCAGCAGCACCTCCAGATGCCAAGTTTCCAGCAAACCATTTCCAATAGCCATCCCTATCTTTCTTGAAGTTAAACAACCTCTTGAAATAATCTTTAAAAGCAAAATTCAAGGCCTACACCAAGATCCAAGCCATAGTAATTAGAACAAATGCAAGCCAGACAAAACTTTAAAGATGTGCAGTGAATGTACCAAATAACTGAGAATAGCCAACCTGAGTTGGGAAATAACGGATAACATTAGCGGTGTTCCCTCTCCACAATGATCCAAATCCTTCTTCCTTGATTGTTCGACCAAAACAGTCTCCTATTCCCTTGTAAGGTTCAGAAAGCCGCCCTGACTTAATCATCTCATCTTGGTTCTGGATCAAAAGCTTAACACGCTCAATGGGAGCAGCAGCTGTTTTGGATACGGCAGCAGAGACACCACCCATAAGGAAATCAATGGCAAAGCCTGCAAAGCCTTTCTCTGAAGGAGCTTGTACAAAGACAGGGGAAGCAGTGTTAGTAAACATGGATAGATTCTGGCTAACTTGGCATGATTGTGTTAATGGGAATTGCAGTCCCCCATTTCTATAATTCCCGTATACATGAGCCAAGGAAGGCCTGTAAATGCCACCACTGCGAGCTTGAAAACCTTGGGAGCTGGAACCAGGATGTAGCTGGCCAGCTACCTTCTGCATAACAGTTGGGCATTGAAGTCGCTCGTCCATTGTGTATGGTGGAAAACCTATTAAGATTGCAAATGCCAAATCAGACTAATGAAAAACTGCAAGTGTAGTTAAAAGATGCACTGTAAGAGCTAAGCTGTCAGTGTGATATTACACCGACAAAAATCAAGTAAACTTATTTTAAGCAACATACTCCACCCCTTTACATGGAAACTTCAGAAAGCTATACGGAATGCGGTGATATTCATAACATTACAATAAAAGCAACAAATGTGAGCTTGTTGCCCTAAAAACATTTTTGCTTCAATCACTACCAACCACTATTAGTTTAACAAATAAAAAATCCATGTAATAGAAGAAAAGTTCAAATTTGTATTAGGATGATGCTCTCAGATGCATATTCAAAAATGTAGGTATTCTTTCTTTCATCTTTTTCTTCTCTCTTCTTTTTTGTTGACTTAACTCCTGGATACTAAGCCAATGGACAGTATAAACTAAAAATTTAAAAGAATGATGATTCCAACTTAAAAGATTCTGGTTCTTTTTAAATCAGCGATGAATTACAATCAATCATCAATTTGTCAGTAATTAAAGAGGGAGGAAACAACACAGCAGAAATGAGAAAAACTATCATGCTGCATTCCACCATTACAACACTTACTGATCATTATGATTTGAAAAAAAGGCCTCATCAGAACAGTGCAATCAGAATGACTCTACTAGTTTGATTAAGTGGGTGGTGTGGGTGTGGGTGTGGGAGAGAAGTCTTAAAGAAAAAGAAAGGTTTACTGCAGTTTGGCTTACATTAGGGTAGGAAAAGAATAAAAAGAAATGATGAATTAAAGAGTGATGTCTCCCTTTATTCCACTACGATTTTTATAACTGCTAAACATCACTTGACTTCAAAAAAATACAGTATAGACAAACATGACACACAATGTAAAGCATTTTATGCATTATTGCGTTTCACATTCAGGACCTTCATCTATGATTGGTAATTAAGTATCCAGATCTTCTACATCCAAAGCTGGACAGCTACTAGCTAAACAACATAGAACTCACTTAACAACGCAGTTTATAGGTCACTGATCATTGGCAATCAAATTTGATCTAGCTAGAACAGAACATTGACACAATTTGGCAGAATATTCCCAGCTACCGGCCTTGATTAGTTTCATCACCTGCTTACACAATTTGACTTTAATTCTTAAAGCTCTTAGTGGGAACATGAGCACCCATCCAATTCGATCATGATAAAGGCTTGCCAACTTTTTTGGACCAATTCAAAGTCAAAAGTTTAAAGCAGACAAGTCAAACTTTTACAATTCAGAAGAGACATGTTAAATGTGCATCGTTCATGCACAGGAACAAGTCAAAAAGCCACCCTCACTTTTCTTACTCCCATACTTAGTGGACAACAGAGAAAAAAAAGAGTTAATTAATTCCTTGGCAATGACAGATATAGAACAAGGAAAAAAAAAAAAAAGAATGTAAAGAGAAACACAATCACAATGATCAGGCCCCGACGCACCCCAGCTAGTTGACCAAACCATTTCCAAATACGCATGGCATTACGGCATAAAATGATTTAATGTGACAGCTTACTAGCATAAATGGTAATCTAACTTTCTAATAAACATAAAATGATTGGAGAGGTAAGAAGTGATTTCTTCTAGGTCAAATGTTACGACCATAACAAGCAAACGGGATGATACAAATCAAAGACTCCTACATCAGATCTAACAAGTCTATAAATGCATATTAGTAACAGCAGCACAAACACCTGGAAAGGATGGACTATAGAATCATGTCGAAGATCGTTTCAAAGGCAATATAAGCCTCAAAAAAATAACTTCGAGATCGATCCTCTTAATTTAATAAATCACAGAAAAAAAAACAAAAATCTCCACACAATAAGTTCATGACAAAAAGGGAAAAAAAGACAAAAACAAAACAAAAACGATCTTCACAGAAACGACAACGTCAGAATCTTACTTGCATCAAGATCCATAAGATCAGATCCAAATCCTAGATCCTCAAGACAAAGAAAAGGAATCTGATGTTAGAAATGTTCCAGAGGACCACTCTTTATCAGATTCATACTCTAGAAATGAAAATCAATCACGACACACAGATCCAAGATCTACAGCAACACAGATCTAACAAAACCTGCTAATAACAGATCTGACGAAACCTTCCTCACAAACAGTTAAACAAATCAAAACCAAATGCCTCCAGAAAAGAAAAAAAAACACAAAAACAAAAAAACTAGAAACAAAGCTGCATAGATCTCCGATCTAACATACAAAAAAAGAAAAAGAAAAAAAGAGGCAAAAACAAGAAGCTCTGAATCGAACAAAACCAAATCCACACCAAAACTACAAGCCAAATTCCATTAAAACAAACTCACAAATCGCATAAAAGCAAAAGAAACGATAGATCGCAAACCTTCGATGAACAAAAAACAAGCGAAGACCTCCCGGCGGCCGCTCCGCACCTCTCGCTTCCGCGGAAAAGCGAAGAAGCCAAAGAGAGAGAGAGAGCACCGATAGAGTTGTGGAGATCCGCCCAATAAGCGAGCGAGGTCAATTTAAAGGCCTACAGTTGACCACCTGGTGCTTCACGATGCACCATTTTTAAATAGCTCCTTAGTTTTCTTACCACCTTATCACTTTGATGACAATCAGAACTCTATAAAATAATGCATGTGTATATATTTTTGGGTTAATGCTCCAACAAAAGTCTCTTTTTATTTGTTTATTTTTTTAATCACAAACAAGCTCTACGTAAAATTCATTTGTCCCTCCTTCTCGTACCAGCGGTTACATAACAAACTCAACACGAATTGAGTTTGCTAATGCTGAAGTTCTTAATAAAATTAAAGGTTAAAATAGAATGCCACCGATACATTTGGGCTTATTTACTTTTGAGAACTCGCTGTTTCGTGGTGGCACATTTACAATTTTATTCTATTTTAGAAGAATTGAATATATGCACCCGACACTTTCTTTGTTTAGGCTCGTGCCAACAAAGCAAGAAAATTAAAAAATCCTTGTTGGGTTCATTTGTTTATAGGTAATTAATTATAGTGATCTCTTCCTTCAAGAAAAATTAAAAAAAAAAAAATTATAGTGAGATCTCTCGGTCCCAGATGATATAATAATGATTTAAATTTAATATGGAGAAAGTGAGAGGATTCCCAAACATTAATTTAATTCTTCTTTTGAACAAAAGCAAGCAAGAAAGCTCTTTTCCTCACAGTTTGTGGGAATAAGATTCAGTAAAATATTTTTAAAAACCTTTTTCTAAAAGCTTTTGATCTTGATAGAGATTATTAATTTGATAATAAAATGTAAAATAACACACCACATCATTACCATCAAACAAAGAAGACAGTAACATGAAAAATGCATTCGACTTGAATTTCTGTTTTTGAATCACAAACCTAATGCAGTCTTAGATATTAATGACCTAACATCACAAGAAAATTTGAGAAAAATGACAGTAATCTTAGTTTAATCAGAAGATTTGGCATTCTAAACTCTAAATATAAAGAGATAGAATTAAAAGCAAATCCCATTTTCATTTGATGTTATAAATAAGACAAGTTGGTTGAAACTGTTTCATGCAACAAATTTCTGTGGCATCAGGGTCATATAAGAAAATATAGTGAAATTGCAAACTTGTGCAATTGAAGTGCCTCAGCTTCAAGCAGAAAACAACAGATTAAACACACTTTTAAAATGCCACAAGGTGACATGTATCAATAAGAATAGAAAAAAAAAAAAAACTAGTACATTCAAATATACAAACTCAGGAATACAAGGAGGTTTAGAACAATCTTACATGGTGAATCATAGGTCTAACCCCAACATAAATACTCGTCAACGATTCATCTCCCTGTCAACCCCTGCTCAAGAAGCAGCTGTGCTACAATAGGAAAGAATATACCCAATAGCGATGCATGTGTTTTATAGGCATCTATTAGTGTACATATTTGCTCACAAATAAATCCAGAAAAAAAATATTTCAAACTCTGAATATATATTTGGTTTGAGGATTGAGATACACCACAATTAGGAAATATGCTAAAGAAATTGCAATGTGTGTGGCCAGAGCCACTATCCCTGTATCAAACTGTGAATCATTTCCTAGAATATTTTGAAGAGAGATTAACAAATCATATTACTGGCCAATTATAATGGAGAAGAGAATAGTATAGTGGGAAAGAACCTGTCCAACAAATTATAATGGAGAAGAGAATAGTATGACAAGAATTTGGGAGGAAATGTGATGCTATTAAAGCATGAAGTAGAAAAAAAAAAAAATCATAACTGAATCAAACACAAAGAAACTAAGAATTAAACCAATATAGAAGTCTAGTCCTTGATAATGACAAGCAGAGGAGAAAATTTCATTTCTTCACCAAACATAATGTCTGCAGAAATGCAAAGAAAGACAAAAGGAATATAAAGATAAAATGGATGTCATAGAATCAAATTTTCGCTATCTATGATATTGCAAAGTAGGAGCTCAAACGTCAAGGTTACATAAAGTTTCTATGGTAGTCCCAATGCCCAAGTACTGAACCTTTTTTTGAGCTCCACCATGACAAAAAGGAAACGAGAGAGTTTCCTTAAACACTGACATTAAGTGGAAAAAAATATATACAACAATCTTTCAATTCTATGGAAGCCTGTTTCACCGAAGTGGAAATTTGAAACTTCAAGGAGCATATAATTAACAACAAGAACTAGAACCATTTTACATGATCTTTAAAAAAAATATGAAAAAGCTCAAATTATATCCTCAACTATACAGAAAAAAGCCAGCCAATCAAAGATGGTTCTGCACATTGACATCAAAGCACTCATGTTTCACAAGGTTAGCTCTTTTTTTTTTGGAAGTCCATAGAAATACAAAACTGAAAGTGGTAAAATACTTGGTATATTCCCATATGCAAAACTTTGGAAAGGGACGTTGGAGGAACTACCAAAACTTGCCCAGTTAGATTTGATCTTTCTCCTGTTGTCTATCCACGCCAAGAGACACAGGGTTTAAAGAAGCTTCTGCCATCCTGACATCAATGTCAAATTCCTTCTGCTTTAGTTGCAATGCCATCCGCTCATTCTCTAATCTCATCCTCTCATTATCTAGCCTCAACCTATCAAGTTCCCTATCTTTCTTGCTGCAAAATGTCTGCCACTTAAAACGTCGTTTCTCCAGTTCAAACGATTGAGCCTGAAGGGCCACACTCTGCTCTTGGAGTTGCAGGATATGGTTTCGAATCCATTCACGTTGCTCCCAAGGCGACTTTGCAGGATCTTGAAGCATCTCAACCAATTCATTGTCAAAACTGTTATGGCCAACAGATTGTTGCCAGAAATTTCCATCATGTTCATTGAGCTTCCTCCTCTTGCCAACATATTCATCCATCCTCTCGGCATCTTTCTCCTCATGGTTGCACTCTTCATTTTCCAAATCATCATCATCATCATCATCATCATCATCATCATCAGATTCTTCATTCTCATCATCTTCATCCTCCTCAAGGTCATTACTGTCCTTAGAATGCATTGCAACAGGTACAGAATACCCTTGTAGATCAACGTTATGAGAATTTGGTATCCTTTGGCCATTGTGATAAGCACACATTTCCTTATAAAACAAGTGCTTCGAGCTCAAGATTTTCCGCACATCATCCTTCATCTTTGCCGAAAGCTGGGGAATAGTGTCTAATAATGCAGGATTCTCCACTACCCGACAAGTAGTCCCTCTACCAAGAATTTCATTTAGCCGTTTGTATCTCTTGTTAAGATCATTAAACTTATCCTCGCATTGCTGAGGAGAAACCGAACAGCCTCTCTCCATCATTATGTTCGAAACTGACTTCCACTTCCCCTTCTTTTGCAAAGCCCCAGATTTCCTCTTTAACCCATCATTGCCCTCACCAATACCATCTTCCTCGATACAAGTAACCACCGTTATCAGAAGCCTAACCATATTATCAGTCCATTTCATGCGTTGCCACGGTGAATCCTTCTTGCCCTTACCCCCAATATAACAAGGATCATTCCCGTCCTCCGTAAAACTAGGTTCATCGTCTTCACTATTATTATTGCTGCTGCTGTTGTTGTTATTTTTATTATTGCTATTATAGTTGTTGTTGTTAATATCGTTCATCGTAATAGCAGTTACAATTCCTTTTCCTTTTCCACAATTCATCACATTCATGGATTGCATGTGATGTGGATGCGAAAGGGAAATAGTATTAGTATGCACTAAATTGCTACGCTCGTGTCTATGAATCGAAGGTTGGAATTCTAGAATCCCAGCTCCCATCACAGAATCATCCATTTTTCTTACACCACCAATTACACCAAAACCCTACATAACCCCTATTTCTAACTCGATTTTTTTTCTCAAGCTTGTTTCCTTCACAAGATCTCTATAGTTGAAAAAAAAAAAAAACACAGACAAAACCCTAGAACAACAGAAACAAATAGATCTCTCTGTTTCTCAATCCAAAACCCTAAAACCCTAAACTACTTTCATTTCGATCTTCTACGCAGATAACAATAATGCTACCAAATAATAAGGAAAGAAGACCGATTCAGCTCGATTGGAATGAAAAACAACTACATATTTTGAATTCGTGTAATCGAGTGGGAAAAAATTAATTAATTAAATTTAAACACGAGAAATTAAGTGCTTAATCATTAAAAGAACTAAGAAATTTAGAGTAAAATAAGCGATTGAACGCTGACCTATGAGATAGATGATCGATCGATGGAGATTTTGGAGATAGAGACAGCAAGTGAATCGTGCGATTCGTCGGACGCAAAGCCCCGGAAGAGTTGCTATCACACCAATCTGCTTTAGCAAGAAACGAGCAAAAATAAATTTTAAATTTTAAATTTTTTTTTTTAGTTCAAAATCGCGATGCGACTCGCAAACGACGCAGTTGGACGACGCGAGTTAACCCACGACATAGGTGAGCCCACCTCGGTCCTCAAGAGCCGCCACTGTATGGGCGGAAATCTCCATGGTCAAGCCGCGGGCCTAATACGTTAGTATATACATTCTTCAATTTTTTATTTTTTAAAAAGAAATAAGTATATTTTATAAATAAATTAGAAAAAATTACCAAATAAGTTACCTTTCCCAAATCCCCAAGTCTTCTATTATGTGATGAAAATTGGTTAAGTAGGACACAATCCTCAATCAAAGTTAGCAACCCAAACAAACCATTAAAAGAAGAACACCACCTACTCCATAGAAATCTAACAACTTTACAAGAGATGAACAAGAGATGAACATGTGGTTTGTTGATTCTCCATCATCCACACACAAAGGACAACAATAAGGAGATAGATATAAATAAGGAAAACGTCTCTAAAGCATATCTGCAATATTAACTTTCCTGCTATGTAAGGACCATCCAAAGAATTTTATTTTAAATGGGACATATGCTCTCCAAAGATAAGAAGCCAGAACAGGAAGAAAAACAAAGGGGTCATTAACCAAAAACTCAAACAAGGAATTACAAAATAAATGACGTGACGAGGCAAGGTCCGAAGAAAAACCATCATTAGAAGTAGACAAAGTCAAATTGGGTAACAATGTAAGAAGCTCAACAAGTTGAGAAGCATATCGAAAAATCGGAGCCCGCCGGAAATGCAAATTCCAACTATTAACTGTTTGAGAATCATAAACACTACTAACAATGAACAAAGCAATTGGATGAAAATAGAGAGAAGATAAATGATAAAGACGGGGGACATGAACAGACAACAGGAAATCACAACACCAAGGATCTTTCCAAAAACAAAATGACAAATCATTACCAATAATAAAAGAAACATGAGGGGAGAAGACATGACATGGGGAAGAGATAAATTTTCAAGGGCTCCTAAATGTGATTAAGGAAGGTAGTGGGTAACCAATGTCCCAAACCTCATTCAAAGAACGATAGATACTAGAAACCGCCTTAGCCCAATATGTTGATCTATTTTGGCGAAATTGCCAAAGCCATTTACATGATAACGCCACATTTCTCTTCTTAATATTCCCGATAACCAAACCTCCCTTCAACACCGGCAACTGAAATGTTTCCCAATTCACCAAGTGACAACTTCTATCCTTATCAACACCACCCCACAGAAAAGAACGCATCAACTTTTTCATAACCAGGGCAACACCTGTTGGAACTTTAAACAAAGAAAGGAAGTAAGCCTTCCCCCCTTAAAAAGAAGACATCTCTTTCAACCCTCCAACTTCTTAGTAGTTTTTGTGATCACTGGATTCCAGAAGAAGGTTACCAAAGGATTGCCCCCTAAAGGAAGCCCAAGATAGCAAAGTGGCCATGACCCCACTTGACACCCAATCCTAAGTGCGAGAGAAGAAATGATCTCATCATCCACATTAATCATTAATCCCTGCAATTTGACATTTTGAAAGATTAATCTTTAACCCAGACATAGAACAAAAGCAATGAAGAATATCAATAGAACTCAACGTGTAACACCCCGCGCTTTTAATCAATATATTTGGTTGACTTATACATACACTGAAGAGTATAATATACGTATAAGTATATTTAAAGTCATGTGTACATGTGTCAAATAAACTTGAACATGTCAAAAGTGAATTCGGAATGTGATTTTAAATAGAAATCGATTTACGACACGTGTATGTCTCATGTGGATTGAGTGTATAAAAGAAGAAGAAGAGGAATGAAGTAAGAAAAAAATAAAATAAAATATATTACTGTTCATTTGCGGGTACTGTTCACCGAACAGTACCGTAAACAGTACTCGCATGAAAACAAAATAATAAAAAAAAAAGAAATGAAAAAAAGTTGCAAGAAGTTGAGAGAAAACGAACGAAAAGGAAAGAACGGGCAGAGAGAAGAAGGAGAAGAAGAAAAAGGAGAAACGCGGGATTCGCGAGAAATCAGGACCTGCGGTAAGTGATTTTCCCTCTATTTCTTCGTAAAATTGATATCTAAGCTAGATGTAACCTTTCTAGCGGAGTAATTTTTGCTGTGGGAGCCGTTTTACGACTTTTTTAACAATTGGGATTTTGACCCAACGTGAATGAAAATCCGCTAAGAAGGTTGGAAAACACTCCCTGGACTGTCGAGACCCTGAATATGCGGTTAGATTGAATTTATGTGTTCATTTGAAACTTTTATGGTTGTTGGAAGTTAGAGTGTAGATTGGAGATCATTCCCGATGAAACTCCAGTTTATGGCTATAGAATGGTAGAATGGATTGTTGCGAGTCTATCGATGCTAAGTTCATGCTTTTTTGGAGACCGTTTGACAATTTTAGTAACAATTTAAATCTTTTGAATGAATAGTACTATGATGTGAACAGTGAGTCGAAATGGTGATTCTCATGAAAATCTATGATTCATTTCAGTGTTTAAATCGAGAGCTCAAGTGCATGGATAAATACTCTTGAGGAAGCAATTATGATGGACATTTATTGTTGCTCGATTTGACTTAGAAACCCCGTGTAACCACTGTGAGTATAGTTTTCTTGATTTGGTTCTTGTATGGCATTGTACACATATAAACTGGTTGATTGTATGCATGTTTATGTAATGCATTAAGTTTTAGTGATCATGCAAACTGATTTTAGAAATTTGAGCTTATAATAATGTCATTTCGTTAGGAATTAGACCCGGATGAGGTTTTGCGAGTCCTCATTGTCAGTAGGTCTGTCCTAACAAGGATTGCGATCCTTGAAATGACTGTGAATTGGGTAATGAGAGAGAGATGGTAAAATATTTATGAATGAGCATCAACTATATATTGTGCGCACGTATATTATTTTGATGAATGGTGCATATGTGCTTTTGAAATGTTTTAAATCGATTTGATATGCCATGTTTTCTAAAATGCATGCGATTGTCATGTCAAGAACTATATTCACTGAGCTGTTGTTTGCTCACCCCATTTCCTCCAATATTTCAGGTATTGAGTCGAAGGGAAAAAGAAAAAATCTGTGAGTGATAATCACGTGAGCCTTCGTCTGGTATGTGTATGTATGCTTGGAGGAAATAAATTATATTTTTGTTATTTTGATATGTATACTTATCACACATTATATATATATATATATGTATTATCATCTAGATGGGATGTGTGGGCATATATATAGCTTAATATATTGGATGATGAAATGCAAATTTGATGTGTGAATGAATGGAATGATATAGACATCTATATTGGATTTGATTTGTGATATCTCAAGAAAAACAAAAGTGAAACGTCCATTTGATGAGAAGGTGTAGTAAAAAATTTGGAAATTGTGGGGAATTATTGTGAATGTTCGTTGAGGCTGACAGTGTATTGTATATTGTATATGTGTATGTACAGTGTATAATATATTGTGCCGGTCATGACGTCAGTCTATGTCAGGGGCGTCGTGACACAACGCATTATCAACTTCACCATTCAGCAAGAAAATTGTATCATCATCATATTGTAACAATGGGACTTCAACTCTATCTCTGCCCACCGCCAAACCTTTAACCACACCAAAGTCACATGCTCGATTTATTAATCTACACAAAACATCTTCAACCATAGCGAATAGGAAAGGGGAAAGAGGATTTCCTTGACGCAGCCCACGCTTCCCATTAGAAAAGGGGAAAGAGGATCTCCTTGACGCAGCCCACGCTTCCCATTAAATTTTCCCCTAGGACAATCATTGATCAATATAGAATAGGACACCAAACTCATACAATCATTCATCCAAGACCGCCATCGGGCACCAAAGCCCTTCTTCTCATCACAAAATCAAGAATACTCCAATCAACCATATCATAAGCTTTTATGAACCTCCTCTACCACTTCATTAGTGACCAACACCGAATCTAAATTTTGCCGCCCATGAATAAAGGCAAACTGAGAATGAGCCACAGTCTTATGAAGAATCTCTCTTAATATTAGGGAGAGAACTTTTGCAATGATTTATTATAGGAAGCTCCAATGGTTAACATTCGCCCTGTTTGGTTGCATGACAAGGTTTTGGGCGAGACGTGCTTTTTTCAAACGTTAATACCCAAACGTAGAAGCAGAGGGAGGTTGCTTCTTAAAATCGCACAAAAAACATGTTGGAAGAGGAATTGCAGTAGTGAAGTTAGCATATCAAACAGGCCAACTCTGCATTTCCTTCCCTTTCGTGTCGCAACGCTGAAATAATCTGCATCCCAAACAGGGCCATTATAGTGTGTAAATGTTTGATTCCAACGTCGCCTGTGTGATTCTACCGTTTTTTAGGTTTATATTCTTCGTTCACACCTTTTAAAATTAGAATCTTTTTGGTATGGAGCTTGTTGGTCTATGAATTTGAAGTATATATATGGGGTTTGACCATTCAATATTCTCATTGTTAAAAACCTCTTTAACTCAAAAGTTATAACTAATATGTGAAGGCTACAACCCCTACTGATTTAACTCCGAAGTGCACCCATAAGAACATGCATGGGCCATTTGAATTACTCGTGAAGTCTTTCAAAAATGAAAGTTCACTAGTTCAAGACAAACTTTCTCTCAAGGGTCAATCTCTTTCTCGTTGCTCACAAAAAAAACTTTGAAGAGTGGTGAACATTAACCCAATTTTTTTGTCTTTTCTTTTTTTAAAAAAAAGTATGTGGCAAGATCTGAACTCCAAGGTTTGCTAGCTTATTAGATATTGAATCAAGAGTCTAATTCTTATATTAAGGCAAGTTAGTTAACTTCAAATAAATACTTTCATCCATGGCAATGGTAGAGGTAAAAAAAGATCTAAAATAACATAAAAATAAGAAAAAATATAATTACTTATAATTTAAATATCAATTTAGCCCTTGATAGAGTAAAATGGAATAAGCAAATTTATGCAATCGACCTATATTGTCACACCCAGTACACAGTACACCGCAATGTCTAGTACCACCGGGATGTGATGGGTACCTCATACCGAGTGTACCCCAACCGTTATATACCTCTGCACTATTCATGAGTGAATAGTGTTAACAAATGAGCCCGGGGGTACTAGACGCTGCGGTGGGCTGTGTACTGAAATGTGACAATATTATGGTATATCGTTAAGGTACGCTCGGTATGAAGTACCCATCACATCCCGGGGGTACTAGACACTACGGTGTGTTGTGTACTGAGGTGTGACAAAAATGCCTTATGTATTATGTGGTATATAACGACTGGGGTACGCTCGGTATGAGGTACCAATCACATCCCGAGAATACTAGACACTGCAGTGTACTGTATACTGGGGTGTGACACATATAATTAGAAAAAGGTTTAGTTAAGTGAAGTTGAGTCGTAAAATATGCAAATTTAATCAATTCGGTTAGGTTTGATTAGCATATGATACCTATGATAATATCCAATTATAGGCCACAAAACAAAGTATGTTTAACTAAATATATCTATTACACATATACTAAGCTCAACTAAACAAAGCAATTTTCTCAACTGCAACATGAATAAGTTTCTGTCATTTTGTTTTATCAAAAGCTAAGTCGACATTTATATTACAAGACATGCCCATGAGTTTTTCGTCAAATTATCGAAACTCTTTCTTTTCTTTTTTTTTGTTTTATGATTCTTACCAGTACTTCAATAGTTACAGAATTTGACAAAGCAGTGTATGTTGAGATCAAACAACTGGAAAAACACATAATATGATCAAGTAAGGTGGAATTCATTCATATCTTGCAAGAAGCTTAAGTTGCTCAGTTAAGCTCACAATTGCATTTATGGTTTGCACTAATTAAGAATACCACAGTTCATACAGCAGTAGATGCCCAAAATACAAAACTTGGCTGCATTAACTTATTGAGCATTTCTGCAGTCTCTAGCTCACGAAATGCGGGCCGTATTGTCAAGTTGAAACAATAAAAAAAAAAAAGTTAGAAAAAAGGGCCAAGTATTATTGATTGAAATGGTAGTTTTAGAGTTGATCACATCATACCAAGTTAGAGTGGGCAATGGGTCCACGAGCATCTTGAATGTGCAAAGGCTTCTTGTACGACTGAAGCAGGAGAGATGAGCAGACAACACTAAGTGAAGAAGCAGCCATGCAAGCACCAGCAAGCCAAGGTGGCAATCTGATACCAGTGAAAGGAAACAAGACTCCAGCAGCAATTGGCATGCCAAGCACATTGTATCCAAGTGCCCATACGTAATTGAGTCGAATCCGAGAGATAGTTTTCCGAGAAAGATCAATGGCTGTTACCACATCTTCCAAGTTGCTCTTTATGAGGACTATATCGGCAGCTTCAATAGCCACATCTGTGCCAGCACCAATTGCCATTCCAACATCGGCTGCAACAAGGGCCGGAGAATCATTGATGCCATCGCCCACCATTGCCACGGCACTTCCTTTCATCTGTCATGGAAGCATGTTCATTGTCAAAGCAGAGGAACAAAAGTTTCCGCAGAGTTAAATTGAAAATCAAAGATAACCAAAAATTATAATGGGATAAAGCCCCATTTGGCTAGTAAGACATAAAGGAGATAAAGGAATAGACAAATACCAGAAATTTTAATGCGTATTGTGCAAAAATAAAACAAGTAGACTCGAACCCAAAAGCAATCACCAAACCAAAACTCTAATATCATGTCAGAAACAACTAAACCTAAAAGCTATAGCAAATAGGTGTAGGTCCTATAGTGTATATCAAGCTATATGCTTGCCTCTAGCACTTAACAGAGTCAACAGGTCTACCAACAGCACCATACATACTTATTAACCTGTTCCAGCTATTTACCTAACCACATAGTTGGTGACTTTCTAAGCTCTAGCAGCAGATTTTCTCACGACGTAAGTGAATTTAAACATACAAAGACTCCATATGA
This sequence comes from Paratinospora sagittata, assembly GCA_035771175.1. Lineage (NCBI taxonomy): Eukaryota > Viridiplantae > Streptophyta > Magnoliopsida > Ranunculales > Menispermaceae > Paratinospora > Paratinospora sagittata. The sequence continues at coordinate 46,778,914 of CM069597.1, forward strand.
CGCAGAACATTTCTAAGCTAGTGGTGATTCTTGCCCACATATCATGAATACTTAACCACAAGCTGCGTCTCTGCAACTTCATAAATTTTCATATAAAATCAATTGGTAATAGCATGAAGAGAAATCAGTACATTCTGAAAATTGAAAGTAAGACCTGTCTGAATAACCACCTAGTAAAGCTCAATTTATAATCACGTATGTTCACATACAAATTTGAGGCAAACCTAATAACTGCTAGTTAACCATATTGTATGTGTGCTATTGATTGATTACATGCTAATTCAAATTCAAAAAGGACTCATTTAATTGATCAATGATTTTAATAGAAAAACGATGCAATTAATATGCAAGCTTTGGAGGCAGTAATTTGTCTCAAAGATGAAATTAGATATTTACCTGCAACTCCTTTATTTTCTCGGCTTTTCCTAATGGATCTGTCTCCGCAAATACTTCATCAATTCCAACCTCCCTGGCTATAGCATTTGCTGTAGCCCTGTTGTCTCCAGTTACCATGATGCTGGAAATTCTCATTGACCGGAGGAATGAAATCACTTGCTCTGCTTCGGGCTTTACAGGATCAGTCACAGCAAATGCTCCTGCAATTATCCCATCAATGGCAACCAACACACAAGTACGAGCAAGCTGTTCACTCTCTGACATGTAGTCTTCGACCTCAGGGCTGATTTGGATGTTGAAAGCTTGCATGAGCTTCTTGTTCCCAACCAACACTGCTTTGCCACAAACATTTCCAGCCACTCCTGATCCAGGGCGCACCTCGAAGTCCTTGGCTTCTGTTATATACTCTTTAGATGATCCATACCGCTGATGCAACTTCTTAGCATGCTTGATTACAGCCTTTGCTAAAGGATGCTCACTGTTTGCCTAATAAAGAAAATTTGGTGGTCCATACTAGATTTTCCCTTCATGATATAAAGTAATTGATCCAAACAAAAACAAAATTAGATGCTAAATAATTATGCCTACCTCTGCAGCAGCAGCAATGTCACATAACTCTAGAGCAGATATATCGGAGAAAAGCATCATGCTAATGACACGAGGTTTCCCCACTGTAAGCGTTCCTGTCTTATCAAAAATAACAGTTTTCACCTGCGGATTAGAGGATTAAGGCCATTTAATCAGGTGAGCCCAAATAGATCACCAATCTGTGAATGAAAACCAAATACGAAGAATAATGGAATTACTCAAATCAAATGACTGCTTATGCACATATTAAAAAGTGTTCCTTACCTTGTGAGCATTTTCAAGGGCATTTCCACCCTTGATTAGAACCCCTTGAGAAGCACCTTTTCCTGTGGCAACCATGACAGCTGTCGGGGTTGCCAGTCCCAAAGCACATGGACAAGCAACAACCAGTACCGAAATACCAAATTGCAGTGCCAGCTCAAACCCATCCATGGCTTTTGGAATCCAGCATTTAGGGTAAACACCAGCTTCTCCAGGAATGAACCAACCAGCCCATGTTAGGAATGCTGCAACAACAACCTGCAACAGCAAACAAGTACAGATAAGTAAATCAAACAACTAAGTAGAAGCTTGGAAGAAAGAAAATGGGTAGCAAGAGTTCCTTAACTATGAGCATTGTCTTTTTCTATGTCCATTACACTCTTCATATTAATAAGAATGTTTTACATGAAGGAAAATTTACTAAGGTTGGTGCTAGTCAATCAACTAAATTACTTGTGTTGGTCATTGTTCAAGGATCAAAAGAAAATGTTTCAAATAATTTAAGAAAAATGTTTATAAATCTGTGTCATGGATTGTAAAGTATGCATTATAAAAATCCTAGACAACATCTCCCCTTTTGATAGAATGACCTCAAATAACTTACTATTCAAGAACTCTTTCTCACGATTTGTAAATTGTGGGCTAAGCAGAAATTATGCAGCCAAGTAGAAACTAGGAAGTCTATCATATCTATAAATATTTTACCATAGTTGTCAGCATCTTTAATTGTAATTGAATCATTTTAGAGTTTGGTGAGTCAAATAAAGATTTAGATTAGTGAAGCGTCCAATTCACATAGACAATATGAATTGTGCATGTGTATATACATATCTAGGTTAAGAATTATAAAGTTATGAAAATTTAAATTATAATTGCTAATTATTCATTTTTACCAAGTTAAATTTAAAAAATGGACTAATACTTTGTAAATTTGTACACTAATAAATTCTTTTTAACATTAAAAAAATTAGTCTAGATATTTCATAATTGTTCATCTCTTATATCATCTTTTCACTAGCCTATTAATTCCATTTTTTTTCTCATTGAAAAACTTATCCAAATAAAAAGATTTGTTCATTCTAAGATTTTTAACAAGGCTAAATGATCTTAGGTCATGTCTAAAAGTTCTATTTAATAACTAGATATTCTTTAGATTGGAATAATCAGTGAAAATTGCATGATACTTCACATCTAAAATATGCAATATTTGCTTTTCCACCTTCTCTAAAATCCATGTATTGTAAAATTCTACTAAATTTTTGGGATTCACCAAAAGATTCAAAAGCATGGAGATTTATGATGAGAAATTGAATCGTTTTCTCTAAATCTAATTTCAAATAGTAAGATTCATAGATTCGAATAAGGATTCTAACAACCATGATATCTACTTTACTCGAATAAAAAGTTGAATATAATAAATGGGCATACTTTTCTTTAGAAGAATATCATAGGTAGCTCTGCTTAGTCAGCACATCTTCCAAATGTAGCAATAACCTGGTAGTCCTAATATTTTCTAGCTCATTGAAGGGTTGTGTATGAGAGGGCAATGAGTGCGTTATGCTTATAGATGCAGGGGTCAATCTTTTGTTTCATATTCTTTTCTCTTCTCGAGTGGCATTCTGTAATTAATGATAGTATGGTATCAAGTTAATAACAAAGCATAATTTGACCCAACCTTATTTCTCACCATTCCATCAAAACTATTGGACATTCAATTACGTACTCCTTATTTTCATAATAATAATAAATAAATAAATAAAAACCTGAATGCATAATAAAAATAATCGAGTAACCTGAAAAGTTCTATAAAACTGAGTAATAGGAAATATCTAATGAAAAGAATCACTTCAGGGTCAATGCACCACCACAAAGTAGAGACTTTAGCTGCTTGGATGTTTCATTTGTCCAACAACCAATTTTTTTTCCAATGCCCACAATTATTTCCAATTTTGTCCTTTTCCTTCTCTTTTTTAGTCAAACTACTGTCTAAAATTTACAGCAAAACACACTAACTAATTACCAACTTAATGAAACGGACCCATTGAGTTACATCAACAATGCTGATTAAAGTAGACTACAAAATGTGACACTGACCAAGAAATGAACTTACTGTGGGAACGAAGTACTTGGAAATCTGGTCTGCTAGCTTCTGAATGGGTGCTCTGGCAAGCTGAGCAGCTTCAACTAGCTGAACTATTTGAGACAATGCAGTCTCTGACCCAACATGAGTGACCCTAACTAGCAAGTATCCATTCTCATTCATGGTCCCTCCAATGACCTGTTAATGATACAACAAGGGAAAAACAGAAAGAATCAAAATGTTGTCGTTCACGATGCAGATAAAGTCAAATGATAGCATGGAAAGAAAGAGAAAGTTAATAGAGAGGACCTTGTCTCCTGGCCTTTTAGCAATAGGCCTAGCTTCTCCAGTGATCATGCTCTCATTCACATGGCTCTGACCTCTTATAGCAACCCCATCAACAGGAACCTTAGAACCTGGAACAATCTTGATTACATCATTCCGTTGTATTAGTTGAGTGCTTATCTCATTCTCTGATATAATATTTCCATCATCATCCAAATGTAACAGGAAAGCTGTGTCCGGTGCAAGATCTGTGAGCTTTGCCAAAGCATCTGATGTCTTTCCCTTAGCCAACACCTCCAAGTATTTTCCCAAGAGAATGAAAGATATCAACATAGAACTGGTCTCAAACAAATCCTGCCCCTCAAATGAATTTGAAGCTAAGGCTTTTAAAATTATATATATAGAGTAGAAATAAGCAGCATTGGTACCCAAGGCAACCAGAACATCCATATTAGCAGATCCTCGTCTCAGTGCATGATAGGATCCAAAATAAAACCTGATATCAACCACAGTGCACATAAACAAACAGTTACTGGCATAAACATGTCTATCAATAATTTAAGACCTACAAATCTATGAAGACATCAATAACCAAAATGGAATAATAACTAATGGTTGATTTCATACCTTCGACCAACTACAAACTGCACTGGTGTGCACAAAATCCATCTTAGAAGCATCCCCATGGTGAACTTGTTATAAAGCCTATGGGACAACCAATTACCATAAGGAGGAAGCATGGGGAGTACCATGGAGAATACAAACACTGGGACTGAAAACAAGCAGCTCCAAAGAAACTGATTTCTATATGACATTATCTCCTGCTGATGTCCTATTTCTCTTTCTCTTGGGGGTACATACAAGCTGGCATGGAAGAAGTTGGGTCCTTGGCCAGCTTCTTTGATGCATTGTATGAGAGATCTTGGACCAGTGAGATCTGGATCATAGGTGATAGCTAGTTTACAGCCAGCTGCATCCATCTCTACTTGGTTCACACCTTCAACTGACTCAAGGGAAGATTGAATGGTATTTAAGTCTTCAGCAGAAGTTATTCCCTCGAGTTTTAAATGCACTTTGTTAGTGTTGTCCACGGAGCTTATGAGATCTGCACCAAAACCAGCATCTTCAATAGCAAGGATAAGGTGGTCGGAATCTGTCAGGTTAGGATCAAAATGTATTTTTGCCTCTTCAAGTGCTAGACCAACCATCACTTTCTTCACTCCATCAACCATTAGAAGGACTCGTTCAATAGATTCAGAGCAGCTGGTGCATGCCATTCCTTTGATTCGAAGCCGACATACCGCTATGTCTTGATCTGAGAACTCGTCGACTTGGAAACCCATGTCATCTATGGTTGCTTTAATTGTTTTTGCCTGTAATTGACCTCATTGTAAATCTTTTAGATCTTTATTGTTGCAAAATGTAATTGTACTCTACAAAAGATAAAAAAAAATGGACTAATTTAATCAAATATGTATATTATATAAGACCTTATTTAGAAACTACAAGCTCAATCCATATCAAATACCAAAAATTCCATAGTTAGTAACAAAGCTTACTCAACAATTTCGAACCCATCTCAAATTTTGATGGCAAGGCCACAATATCTTCAATTCTTCATTTCATGACAATGCTAGTAAATAACAACATCCAAACTTCTAGATTATGAAAGCTTAATCAACAATGAAACTTTTTTAACATCAGAAATTTCTATGAGAATTTAAACTTCTCCTCCCTTGTTTGTGCATGCATATGCATGAATACTGTATTCAGTAGCCAATCTGAGGAGGATTTTTTTAAGCAAAAGAAAAAACAAGGGATGTAGCACAACCAAAAAGATATATATACACTTGCATGTGCATGCATATTTCAGTCACAGACATTTAGAATCGGAATTTTATGAGAATCATCAATGCATCAATGATAAATTACCCACAAAAGACACTTTACATATTTCCCTTCTCCCTAGTAGACTTGCACACTCCATAGAATTCTGAAGAAGCTTAACCCAGCCCTTGTCGAGCTAATTTGCACTACCTTCACACACAGTCAATCCCATGCCCAAGTAGAAGATAATTATTTAGGTTGCTAATACTAGCAGAACTTTTTCAAATCCTCTATGAACATGAGAATACTTAATCAAAGCACACAGAGGCCTAAAACATCGTCATTAAGTGACACATTGAACTTAGAATAGTTGCACTTGTTCAAAGTTCTGCAAGACCCTAATTCATTTATCACTACATCCAGGAGCCAATGCAACACCCCTCGCCTACTTTTTGAAACACCATGTTCATGAAAATGCAAAGACTTTAAGACTAGATGGTACTGCTATCAAGGTTTGGAAGTGTTTAGGGGAGGTTAGAGTTTTCTAGTTTAAAAAGAAAATGTTTAATAAAATGGCAACAACTAAAAGAAAATCTACTAATTGGAGGAAAAGCATTATGATACCTATATATAAAGAAAAGGCAACATTTAAAGTTGTAAAAATTATCAAGTGATGAATTGAGAATCAAGCAAAAGCGAAAAATTGTGGTGTCAAAAATCAACATGATTTACGCTTGAGAGATTAGCAATGGAAGCTTTGCCATAATATTTAAAAAGGACAATCCATTATATTTGGCTAAAGACTATTGATGAGGAAAGTGTTACAAATTACACGGATGAAAAAAAAAAAAAAAAGATAAAAAAATTGGTAATGATTAACTTAAAGCATATAATGCTTTATATACCAAGTTAGGTTACTTAGATACAAAGTAAGACAAAAAAGAAAATATATACACTTGTGAAACAAAGGAAAAATAAAGCAAAAGATCTTAACCATATTAAATGTAAAAGATATGTGATCCAAGAGTCTTTGTTAAAGAACAACAGATTAAAGAAAGAGTGAAAAACTTGTTTTGAAAATTTATTAAATAAAAAACATTTTGGAGAATTTAAACGTAGAATAACATAATAATTTGAGGTAAATTCATTTGTACGATTAACATGCTTGAGATTAAAAATACTAAAAGAAAACGAAAAATATAAAGGCTTTAAAACCATATGATATTCCTATGAGGTTTAGAAGTGTCTAAGGGAAGTTGGAATTTTGACGTAACCCAAATTGTTTCGCAAAATTGTATCAACTACAAAAAATTTCAAATGAATAGCTGAAAAATATTTTAATACCTATGCATAAAAATAAAATAAATACTCAATTGTATAAATCATAGAAGCACCAAATTGATGATTCATACAATGAAATTGTAGGTGAAACCAAGGAAATAATGGAGAGTAGACTAAGAGATGAAACTATAGTGTCGAAAAATTAACTTGGATGTATACCAGGGTAATTAACCATGGAGAACAGAGAGAAACTAATCAACTTAGTGTACATGGCCATTTTAAGCTACAAATGCAGAAAAGTGAGCAAGTACACATTAATTTTTTAGTTATTTTGCATTACACTGTTGTAAACTATTAGCAATAGTTGAATTACTACAGCGAGGTGCAAATGAAGATTAAAGAAAACAACCAAAAAATAAAATCAGGTTATTATCAGAATACAATCATCAGTGCAGTGCATACCAAAACATTTAATCTTACTTACAGAAACTGAATCTGGCCTATATCTGACTACTGCTTGGCCTTGAAGTGGTGATACCACAACACTCTCGACCCCTTCGAGTTTGCTTAACACTGTCTCTATTGACGTCGCACAGGAAGCGCACCTGACGCCATCAATTTTGAACATAACCGTCCTGATTTTTGTCAAACCAGTTAAAGATGGCCGAGATATAGTAACTGCAACACTGTCCGAAGGTTGCAGAAGAGGCACCTGAAGATCGCGTTCCCCATTCACCTCCATTCCCTGGTCTTCAAAGCTTCAAACTCAACTAAATCAATAACAAAAAAAGGTACAGAATAACAAAATCAATCACCAAAGGATTTTTAACTCCACAGCTCCAAAATTTGCAGAATCAAAAACACTTGCACAAAAAAAAGGTACAGAATAACAAAATCAATCACCAAAGGATTTTTAACTCCGTCACTCCAAATTTTGCAGAATCAAAAAACACTTCAACAAAATTTACTCCCAAACTTAAAATTAGTAAAATTATCAGAGAATCAATCACGAACCTCAAGAAAAACTCATTAACAACAAAAATAACAAGAACAGGTCCGATAATTCAATCAGAAAACAACAAGAAGAAGTAGAAACCCGATAAAAAGTACCTGATCAAGCGTTTTTCGTCGCGTAGTTGCGATCTCAACACGTGAACAAGTTCCCAAACTCTAGGGTTTATAGAAGCTCGAAGTCGTACCGTCCAAGAAATCTAGGGTTTTGCAAGGTCGCGAAATGAAGTCGGCAAGCGCGGCGTTAAATCGAAAAACTCGTTTACCAGAAATTTGTCTTTCCCCGCCAAGAGAACGCGGTAGCGAACAGAACTACGAGACCTTTTTTATATATATATATATAAGATATTTTTTTGAATTTTCGAAACTCCAACGTCCCACTGGGGGACCTTTGTCCTCCAGTGGCACGTGCTCCGAGTTTGCGCTCGTGAGTCGTGACCTGTTCGAACCCTCTGCGAGGCGCGATAGATAAAGTATCCTGACATGCAATACGATTGTTGCTGTGTCCACGTGGAAAACTGCTGATCGCCTGTTTAACAGAAAAAAGGAACCCACAGCAGAGAATCTGCTGCTGTTTTACACTGAATCCGGTTGTGTATTGGATTTATCTACGTTTGAGATAAAGACGTTTCAATACACCTAACAAAGTTGGGTTGGGTAGAGGTCTTTATTTAATGTCTTATAATAACTTCGAGTACAGATAAATTAGTTTCTTCACAAAATAAAAGAAATACACCGCCTAAGCACCAGAATTTAGACACGTCTTAATACTGTAAATATTGTTGCACTTTTATTTTATTTTAGTTGTTATTCATTTTTAATTTATATTTAAGAGTTGTATTTAGCTATAAATATTTTAAGATATAACTTAGAAATTACCATTTAATAATAAATTAAAATTTTGATTGATTTCTCTCTTACGTTTTTTTTCCGCTTGTCATTGTTTAGTGTCAGAGCCTTCTCAATTTTTATTTTTTTTTTCCGCTCCCCCTCTTTTAATTATTTCTTCTATCTCAATTTTCATCACTAAATAGAAAGAAAATCTCTTTTAATTATTTCTTCAATAGTGGAGACTAGTATAAATATGCGTGTGATAAAAAGTTAAGACTACTTTGACTTAAAAAGTTGTGAGACAATGCAAAATGTAAAATTTGAGAAATATTTTTTTATTGGTTGCTGAATAATGTATTTTTAAAATCATCCATATAATTGGATCATTTTCACAATATATATGCACATGAAAATAGCTTTTTTTAAAATTCAAGACAAATGTTTTGCCACAAACAATTAGGGGTCAAATTAAATCGGATTTTTACCTCCTAACCCATCCGACTCGATGAGGTCGGGCTGTAACAAGTTGGATCCAATGCTACCCGACTTAAGGTCTGGTCGGGTTGACCCTTATTAAATAGCCTAATTTTTTTAAAACTTAATAACTATTATTTAAGTTTATATTAATAATAAAATATATTAGATTATCATGTATCCACCTTATTAAATTACTATTTAAATTTTAAAAGATGATATTTCTTTTTTTTATAATAATTTATATATATACAAGTCAAGCTACTCTTAAACTTGACTTATGAGAATGAGGATGAACTCATATATATATATAAATTTTAAGAGATCGGGTCTGGTCGAGTTTGGTAGTGTTGTTATAAAATTAACCTGACCAACTCGATATATCAATTAAACCTGACTTGACCTGACCTAAAATGGTCGGATATGATAGAGTTAGGTCGTTCGGATTGCTTACACTCCTACGAACAATCAAGATAACTAAATAAACTTTGTAATGTCTTTTTACCATAAACAACTAAGGCACCTTTGGCTGTCGATGAAATGAATATTTTATTAAGAAAATCTTATTTTTTAGTGTCTACTTGATAAAAATCTCAACCCACTGTTTTTTATCATAATTTTCCGGGTAGGGAAAAATCTTTTACTAGGAGAGGAATTCTCTACAACTAAATTTGAATAAGTTATAGATATTCAATTAAATAACTAACCAATCGTGATTTTCTTTTGACGTAACATTATCAAATTACGTATTTAGAAAAACTTATTAAAATGAGTTACACACAAAACGAATATTGAGTTAGACAATAATCATTTTTTATTTTTTTTTAAGAAAACTCAAAGCCAAGAATTTTAAATTAAAGTGAATCAAATTGATTTATGCATTATTATTTTTTTATTCAATCAAAATTAGGTTGCTTATTTTGTTTTTTACCTTATTTTTGTTTGTTTGTTTCGTAATTGTTGTTTTTCTTTTTTCTCTTTTTTTCCCTCACTTACGTTGCACTATTTTCCATATGATAGAGATCGATCATCTTTTATGTATTGTAAAAAATAAAGATACAAAACATATGTTTTATTACTATTACAGAAGATATATCCTTACCTATACGTTGAACGATTCGAGGTATTTTCAGATTACAATAGTTTAAGTACATCTACACCCATAAAGACCTAAACCTCCGTCAAAGAAGATGATTAAAATTCTTAAAAGACTATGACTTTCAACTCCAGTACCATATCGGTAATACCAATATTGTGGGCGATGTTCTAAGTAGAAAATTTTATGTTGCTTGTACTTTTAACTACAAAATGAGAAAGTTGGCTACTGAGATGAAAAAATCTAACTAACAACTGATCGAAGATGAACCAAGATCACGACTTTCTCAATTATTTGAGCTAGTTTGAAAGATTTCAACTGCTCAAGCTAATGACCATATGTTAATGGGAGAAACTAGAACTTCTGCTCAGCGGACGTAACCTTCTTCACTGGTCGGTCTATGAAGATTCAACAAACACTTATTAATAAAATGTATTTAAAAAAAAAACCAAAAAGATCGTTTATAACAAAAGAAAAAACAAATGATGAAAAAAAAATGTATTTTTTAAAAAAGATTATTTATAATCATTGTTTTTAATCAGATTTTAATTTTAAATCCAAACGGTTTGTTTTTGGACCGTTACGCGGTCCGTCAGTATTCAGTTTTACCCAATTGCTTAAACTATTAGACTTGCCTCTTTCAACACGCATTAAACGTAAAAACCCTTATCGCTAGAGTCGTTTCTGAGAAACATAGCAGAGAACTCGAGAGAGCTCTCCGTTTGTTTTCTCTTCTCCATTCTGCAGTATTTTAGACCACTTCGAATCGATTAAGATATCGATACAAGCTTGCTTTAAGGCTTTCGAATCTGTTAACCAGAAACAATCATTTTCTCCGGTTAAAGAACCGTCGAAGGAGAAACAATCCGGCGAGTCGGTGTCGGTTTCTCATCCCGAAATGAAATCCCTCTGTGTTAAGATGGATGGGATGGGATAGGGTTGCGATCTTATATCGCGAGTCGTCCTAAGGAGCTTCAATCAATTCGGAATGAAATTGGTGTTGCTCTTAGATCCGCGATCGATCCTGGTAAGCTAGTTTTAGATGCTATGCGAGGTTTTTACCGTCCTAATTCCAAGGAGGATAAGGATGATGAGTTAGGTGCGATTAGAAGAATCTGGCCGGCGTTTCAGATTACGCCTGAGTTGAGAGAGGAAGCCAAGAAATTGGCGTTTTTTTTTTGGGCTCTTCCGTTGATGAGCTCGATTATGGTTCTGTTGTCAATTTGTTTATAGGGTTCTTGGTGCGCAATTTCTCGTCTTATTTCTAGTGCATGTTTTTGATTTTTTTAACAATCTAATCGGTATTCCTGTTTATTAGTCTGAATAATCTGATTGGACTGGAAGAAGGATGTGTTATTGCATTCTACTTTGATTGATTTTATTCCTGTGAGTTTTGAATGTTTCCAGTTATGGCAGGACAAATTCTAAATTCAAAACTGTTTTGTTCTCTGGCTTGTTGGTTCGGTTGTGATTGGATTGCTGTTGTCGTTGTTTTTTTTTTTTTTTTTTTGGTAATTCTTGAAAGGCCTAGGCGTGTTGAGTTTGGGTCAAAGTGGCCAAACTATTTAAGTTTATTCTTTTTCTCATCACCAGTACATAGGCAAAAATCCCCCTTACTCTATCTGTGTAATTAACTAAACTATCTGTTTAGTTAATTATCTACTTCTGATCACAATTCAATCAGCTCGTTGAATTGAACCTATCTGCAGATTTAGTATTTTAGATATTATAGAGGTAGAAAAGTTGATGGTTTCCTTTCAATGGGTTTCTTGGTTGATCCATTGATTGGTTCTTTTTTCTGTTTTTTTTTTTTTTTTTGTCGTGTCTTCCACTGATGAACTCAGTTATGGTTTTGGTTCAAGTTGTTTCTAGGGTTCTTGATGCTCAATTTCTCGTCTTATGATCTATTTGTATGTGTTTTTGATTTTTTAAAAATCTAATTGGTATTCCTGTTTATTAACATGGATAGTTTGATTGGACTGGAAGAAAGATGTTCTCTTGCACTACTATGATTGCTTTTTTTTTTCTTGTGGATTTTGAATGTTTCCAGTTACGGTAGGGCAAATTATAAATTCAAAGCTGTTTGGTCCTCTGGTTTGTTGGTTGAATTGTGTTCTTGTAATGTGTTGTAATTGATTGTCCAAATGAACGTATCTTGTTTGTAGATAGACCTTGGTTTCAAACTCCCGTGTGTTTACCGACGAGAGATTACTGTTGATGTGTCTTGTTTGTTTATATTAATGCGGTGTTCATTCTCATCTCTGTAATTTTGAATTTGATTGTCTCTCTTCGTGCTTGATTTGATTTGATTGTGATTCGGTTGGGTTTCTTTCTGAATGAACTATTGAAGCATATGCCAAGTGTCAAAGATTTGGATGTTTGTAGATTCTGTCTTGTTTCAAATTCTCGTGTACTTACCAACAAAAGATTATTGTTGAGGTGTCTTGTTGGTTTATTAATGCAGTGTTCATTCTCGTCTTTCTAATTTGAATTTGATTTTCTCTTTGCGCTTGGTTTGGTTTGATTGTGATTCGGTCTCTTTCTGCACAATGAATTATTTGCTAAGTGCGCGGAGTGGTTGACAAATTAATTTGTTCTTGTAATGCTCTATGAAATTGATAGGCCAAAAGTGTTTGTAGCTTCTACCTTGGTTTCAAACTCCTGTGTGATTATCTGTGTCTCGTTTTGCTGGATAATCAATGCGGTGGTTAATATGTTGATTTAGAGAGTGTTGGCTGTGATGCGATTAATTTGCTTCATTCTCATGTTTTTAAGTTGATTTTTTTTTTCTTTTTTGATTTTGATCAATCTTCATGTGTTTTAGGGTTCTCGTGGTTTTAGTTAATTTCGATTGTGTTCTAACATGTCTTCTGTTTAAATAATATGTTGTTCCCATACCCAACATTAGGTTGGGCAAGTGACGGAGTTGAGAGGGATATTGTTCTATTATAAAATGGATCCTGAGTTCAAGGACTCACACAACAACGTCCTTGGGTGTTTGTGGCCGTGCCCCCGAGGACTAGGTGGGGTGGGCCCTCGCGATACCCCTAACTTCCAAAAAAAAATGTTGTTCCCATCTCCCAAACTACTGTCATAATGATTCCTTATGGATCTCTGTTCTTCTTGACTGCAAATCTATTCATCTTTCAATTTCTATTTCTTATATTTGGTTGTTTGATTTCAATAAATTAGATTAAGCCATTAAAGGATGGGTTTAGGGTTTTTTATGATATATAGATAGTTTGCATGAGAGCGGTTTGGTGCTGAACGTGACAATGACATCAATTGTTGGAACTCTTCCAATTGAAGGTGGTTTGTTTTAATTTGTATTAGTGTTTGATTCAATTGTATAAATTTATTTACATCAGTTCTTTTCTGTTTAATGCCCTAACCTTTGTGAGCTTTTAGATATAGTTTTATGTTTTTTCAGTTATTCTTTTTATTTTCTTTTGCTTTTATGCTATTTTTCTGTTATTATGCATCATTTTTTTGTTTTCTTTGTCATCTTTGTTGTGGTTATTGTTGTTGGCGAATGGTGATTGCTGTCAACCTTCCAAGTCAACAACATATCATAGGTAATTTTGTGGTTATTAAGATTATTAAACATTAAACTTTATTTAGGTTTTAAGATGCTTGTCGAAATGTTCAAACTTTTCATTCTTTTTTTTTTTCCAATGGGAATTTGCAATTTCTTTTTTTGTTTAGCATTGATAAAGAGATTATTATTGCAAGTCAACTCAAGCAACTCACGAAGACAATGAGTAAATCATCTTTTTTTCTATGTAAGTTTCCCTAATTAATTCACATGAATATTGCTTTATGTTCTTTTTGTGTGTATTAGTATTTTAATGTCACTACTATTAACAATTACTTATGCTTATTAGTTTTCAGATGCCTACAAAGTATCCATTTGCAGTGTGGTGAAATGGATGGGCTTAGAGCATTCCTTGAAGCTATCAATCATATCTCCAAGTCAACAACATATCATAGGTAATTTTGTGGTTATTAAGATTATTAGACATTAAACTTTATTTAGGTTTTAAGATGCTTGTCGAAATGTTCAAACTTTTCATTCTTTTTTTTTTTTCCAATGGGAATTTGCAATTTCTTTTTTTGTTTAGCATTGATAAAGAGATTATTATTGCAAGTCAACTCAAGCAACTCACGAAGACAATGAGTAAATCATCTTTTTTTCTATGTAAGTTTCCCTAATTAATTCACATGAATATTGCTTTATGTTCTTTTTGTGTGTATTAGTATTTTAATGTCACTACTATTAACAATTACTTATGCTTATTAGTTTTCAGATGCCTACAAAGTATCCATTTGCAGTGTGGTGGAATGGATGGGCTTAGAACATTCCTTGAAGCTATCAATCATATCTTTAAAGGTTATGTTTTCTTGTGCCTTGGACTTTTTATTGTCAATTTTCTGCACAAAGATGTTGTTTACATAGTTCTTGGATATTTCGTATATTTTTTTTTATTGATTAACATGCTTGTCTCATATTTCTCTAACTGAACATGTGTTATTTACTTTATATTTGTAAATTTATCTTTTATGGAAATTCTATACGTTTGGCTTTCTCTTGAGGCTATGACTCCTTGAACTTCTTCTTCTTCTTCTTCTTCTTCTTCTCTTTTTTGTGCATATTGTTTAATTAAATTACTTCAATTTAATCATGTATAAATAGTTATATGGGTGCTTATGTATAAAAAATAAATAATAATAAAACAAAAAATAGTAGGCAATGAAGTCACTTTTCATGGTATAGTTGTCGTTGATGTTAGCGGTTTTGTGAGACTAGATGCCTTGTGTTGTTTCCTTGTTCATTTTTCTATAGGCAACTACATGGCCTTGTTTTCTCTATCTACTACCATGTTGCTTCCTAGTTCTTTCTTCTTCGTTTTCCATTCTTCATCATCTCCCATAGAAAGTACAATACTCATTTGGGGCCCATTATTTTTGTGAAAAGAGATGAGCAACGTGCACGTGCATAAGGAAGGTGGGGTGTTGGTGAGAAGATTGGATTCTACTACCACTACTATACTACTACTGTTGATGCAAAATTTGACCAACACCAAAAAGTAATAAAAATGAAAAAAAGTAGAGACAGAGACGAAGATTTTACTTGGAAAACCCTCAATGTGAGGGAAACATCCACGGGCAAACTGTAGAAAAATCCACTGTAAACTGTAGAAAAATCCACTGTAAACTGTAGATTACACATCTTAATACTTGTGATCACTCAGATCTGAATGAAATGAAATCTGATCCCTTATTTATAGGAAAAGATTATGAATAAAATAATGTCGAAAGGTCATTTGTCCTTTGCTTTTCCGAAGGGTCATTTATTTTATATGAAACATATGAGACTCGATGTTTCGTCTTCTTTTGTTTTGTCTTTTCTTTTCTATGCAATCACAGGTCCAACAACTACTATACTACTGCTACTATTACTAGTGAAATTATCATGGTGGAACTGTGAATTAGACGTAAGATATGGTGAAGGAGGAAGATTAAGAGATTCAGTTTAACGTTGAGATGGAACAAGTACATGAAGATTGTTTCTTAGATGATGATAATGGTTTCATAATGCCTTATGTAGATGGTGATCATTGTTGGACCTGCGATTGCATAGGAAAGAAAAAACAAAAGAAAAAAAGACACATAAAAAGACATTATAATACATCGACTTTCGACTTAAGTTTTACAAAATGCCTTTGACTTCAAGAATTACGAGTTTCACACAGCTTGCCAAAAATTAGGTGGGGGAGAAATCGATGAGGCCCTGGGAGCAGTGTCTGAAGTACATCTCGCAGGAGGACCTAGTAGAGTTTTAAGAACCACTGATACTTTGGTTTTCTCCCGGACTGGTGTTGTGGCTCTCTTAGGAGCAACCAATGCTCGAGGTGGCTCAGCAACATGAGCCTTGGCTTTCTCACTGGTCGTGGTGCCTGCGGCCGAGTCCTCTCCGCAACTGAACCTGTAGCAACCTTCTCCACAACTGAAGTCTTGCTTTTCCTCAACGCTAGCACCATGTGCCTGTCCGTCTCAGCTTGTTGTCTGGCTCTTGACTCCTCTTCTTCCCTAGCCTTTCGTGCTGCAATGCACTGAGGCAGAAGGAGCTAGTGAGTGAGATACAATGCAAAAAAAAATAAAAAAATACCCCTACAACATTTGTGGCGCACAGTTTAAGGTTGACAACATATGTTCCTTATGCGCCTTCTCAGCAACATCCTGCTGGCACTCAACTCGACAGCCAGCAAGAGAAAACTCAAGGCCACCTAGTTTAGCCCATTTCGACCTCGTCGCTGTGCTAAAGTCCGCAAAAGAATGGAGCCGAGACGGATACCCCTCAGAAAACTTAGCAGAGGTGCCCTGAAATTCTGGCAAGACACCTCCGGGCAAAGCCGGTATAATGGAAAAATTGACAGAAGAAGAAGAACCTTCACATTCCCTTGATAAGCCCTCAACGTGGCTTCAGCAAATTGCTTCTCAGAATCGCCAAAGCCCATGTTAAGTCACGACATCTCTCAGCAAAAAATTCTTTGCAAGATGAACTTTCAACAGAACTCTCCCTGGCAGATTGCTTCTTCACCTCCTTCATATCCAACTATCAAGGAGGAAAAATATAGACAAGAGGCTCTGACCAACAGATAACTGTTGGACCTGTGATTGAATAGAAAAGAAAAGACAAAACAAAAGAAAACAAACATCGGGTCCCACATGTTTCATATAAAATAAATGACCTTTCAGAAAAGCAAACATCGGGATAACTGTTGGACCTGTGATTGCATAGGAAAGAAAAGACAAAACAAAAGAAAACAAACATCGGGTCCCACATGTTTCATATAAAATAAATGACCTTTCAGAAAAGCAAATGACAATTGACCTTTCAACATTATTTTATTCATAATCTTTTTCTATAAATAAGGGATCATATTTTATTTCATTTCATTTAGATTTAAGTGATCATAAGTGTAAGATATGTAATCTACAGTTTATAGTGAATTTTTCTACAGTTCACCCGTGACTGTTTCCCTCACATAGAGGGTTTTACCACCATATAAAATTTTCGTGCCTTTGTCTCTACTTTTTTTATTTTTATTACTTTTTGGTGTTGGTCAAATTTTGCATCGACAATCATGACTGACTACCCACCCTCTTACTCATCAATTTTCCATACATTTTTCTTTATCTTCATCTTGTTCTTTTGCTCCTCCTACCAATTCAGTTAAATTCTGCAAAAGCTGATGAAGAGAACGGTACAATACAAGGAAATGCAAAATAGAGTTACTAGGATATGAAGATGGATGCAAGTATGCAACAGAGCAAGCGCAACAACTATTTGTTTTATGGAGATCTCTATGAGCGACCAAATTGCTTCATTTGATTCCATGGATGTAATGGAGGAACTTGGAGACATGGAGTGGCTTGGTACAGATGATATTTGGGGCCCTTATTTTTTGTTCCCTAACTAGGACAACGTAGAAGAAGAAGATCAACATCAACAGAGAAGAGGAAGGTCAACAACAACAGAGGCTGCTAGATTTGTTCATGATGAGCCATGATATTTTTTCAATTATTTGTTATGTTTCTATTTATTTTTATTTTACTTTTTTTTTGTTAATATTCATGTTTTTCAGTTGTTTTCTTGATATTTTAAATGTTTGTGCCTTTTATATTTCTTCTTTTATTTGTTTAGCCTATGCTTTCTTATATTTTTGTTTGCACTTTTCACTCAATTTTTATCTTTTATATTGTTTTACTTTTTTGGTTGTAGTTTTTTTATTATATTTTATTTTCATTTTCTTATATTCTTTATAGATGTTTTGTTGATATTTTAATGTTTGCTCTTTTTATTTTTCTTCCTTTATTTGTTTTTAGCCTATGCTTTCTTATATTTTTGTTTGTAGTTTTTTTTTTTTAACATATTCTATTTTCTTTTTTTTTTGGTTAATATTCGTGTTTTTTATTGTTATTTTTTAGTAGTTTTGTTGATATTTTAAATGTTTGCTCTTTTATTTGTTTTAGTTATGCTTTTTATATTTTTGTTTGCATTTTTCACTCAATTTTTATCTTTTCTATCATTTTACTTTTTTGTTTGTAGTTTTTTAATGTATTTTATTTTTCTTTTTTTGTTAATATTCATGTTTTTTTTTTATTGTTTTTTTAGTTGTTTTGTTGATAATTTTAATGTTTGTTCTTTTTATTTTTCTTCCTTTATTTGTTTTAAGTCTATGCTTTTTTTATTTGTTTTAAGTCTATGCTTTTTTTAATATTTTTGTTTGCATTTTTACTCAATTTTTATCTTTTATATCTTTTTCGGTTTTTGTTTGTAGTTTTTTTAATATATTTTATTTTCCTTTTTTTGTTAATATTCATATTTTTTATTCTTATAGTTTTAGTTGTTTTGTTGATATTTAAATGTTTCCCCTTTTTATTTTCTTTCTTTATTTGTTTTAGCCTTTTTTTTTTGCATCTTTCACTCAATTTTTATCCTTTCTATTGTTTTACTTTTTTGTTTGTAGTTTTTATTTTATTTTATTTTATTTTTCTTTTTTGTTAATATACATGTTTTTTTATTGTTATTTTATGGTTGTTTTGTTGATATTTTAATGTTTGCTTTTTTTTTCTTCCTTTAATTGTTTTAGCCAATGCTTTCTTTTATTTTTGTTTGTATTTTTCACTCAATTTTTTTTTTTATCTTTTCTATTGTTATACTTTTTTGTTAATACTCATGTTTTTTTTGTTATTTTTTAGTTGTTTTGTTGATATTTAAATGTTTGCTCTTTTTATTTTTCTTCTTTTATATGTTTTTTTTTTTTATCTTTTCTATCGTTTTACTTTTTTGTTTGTAGTTTTTCAATATATTTTATTTTCCATTTTTTGTTTATGTTCATATTTTTTATTGCCATTTTTTTAGTTGTTTTGTTGATATTTTAAATGTTTGCTCTTTTTAATTTTCTTCCTTTATTTGTTAAACCCATGCTTTCTTTTATTTTTGTTTGGATTTCTCACTCAATTTTTATCTTTTCTATTGTTTGTAGTTTTTTTATTTTATTTTATTTTCATTTCTTTGTTAATATTCATGTTTTTTATTGTTATTTTTTTAGTTGTTTTGTTGATAATTTAAATGTTTCTCCTCTTTATTTTTCTTCCTTTATTTGAGCTTTGCTTTCTTATATTTTTGTTTGAATTTTTTCAATCTTTTCTATTGATTAATTTTTTGTTTGTAGTTTTCTTGATATATTTTTCGTTCTTTTGGTTTTTTGGTTTTTGTTTTTCTTATATACTTGCCACTTTTCTTGTTTCATAAATTTTTAATTTGATCATTTTTTGCCATCTTTTTTTTTGCTATGATTTTATGTTTTTTCTTTACCTTAATCAACTTTTTCTTTTTTATGATATTAAGGTTTTTTCCCCATTTAAACTTTTCTTGTTTTCTAAATTTTTAATTTGATTAGTTTTTGCCAACTTTTTTTGTTATGGTTATGTTTCTTTTCTACCTTTATCTACTTTTATTTATTTATTTATGATATTAAAGTTTTTTCTCCTGCATTATTTTTTGTTTTGCAGTTTTTTATACTTTCCTTATTTTTTATTTTTGTCCTTTGCGTCTATTTTTTTTTGTTAATTTCATGTTTTGTTAATGTTTGTTTTTTGTTTTTTTATATTTCTATTTTTCATGTTTCGTTTTGTCAAATTTTGTAATTTGATTTTTCTTTAACCATCTTTTTCAATGTTTTTTTTTTGTTGTTTTTAAAATTTTCTTTTTATTTTCTATACTTTTCATTCTCTATTTTTGTTAATATCTATGATTTTAAGTTTTTTTTTCCATTTATTCTTGCAATAACTATTATTTCTTGCTTTTTGTCCATCCTTTTTTTAAAATTTTTATTTTACTTTTTTCACTTTTGCCTTTTTCTTCTTGTTGTTTAATTTATCTTTTTGGTTGCATTTTTCCTCTTTTTCTCCTTTTTTTTTGGCCTCAGTTTTACCTTTTCCCTATTTATATCATTGTTTATATTTTCATGTGTGTTTCTTATTAGTTATTGCTTTAGCTAATATAGCTTTGCCAACACCTTACTTCCCTGGTGAGATTAGTCCAAACCCTAATAACTAATCATAGTGGAACTATGAATTGGATAAATGATGTGCTAGAAGATCAAAAGATGTGATTTAATGTTGAGACGAAACAAGTTCTTGAAGATCATTTCTTAGGGTATGTTTGGTTGGTGAGAAGATGATGAAGAAGAAGAAGAAGAAGATCAACATCAACAGAACCAAATGGTTCTCGATGAGCAAAGATGTTTTTTCAATTATTTGTTATGTTTCATGTTGCTCTTCTTTTCTTTTTGTTTTGTTAATATTTTTTTGTCATTTTTTATTTTTTCGGTTGTTTTCTTGATATTTTTAAATGTTGGCTCTTTTTTAATCTTCTTTTATTTGTTTTGCCTATGCTTTCTTATATTTTTGTTTGCATAAACTCATTTTTTATTTTTTCTATCATTTTTTTTTTGTTTTTAGTTGTTTTGATACATTTTCTCCTTCTTGTTTTTGTTGGTGTTTTTGGGATATCCTTTCCTTAGCTTTATGTTTTTGTCCTCTTTTTTTTTGCCATTTTCCTTGTTTTTTTAATGTTTAATTTTTTATTTTTTGCCTTCTTTCTTGCTAAAGTTTTGTGTTTTTTCAATTCTTTTTATTTTCTTTATGTTTATTAACTTCTTTTTTTTTTCAAATATTTATGATGTTAGGGTTTTTTTCCCCCATTTTCGGGATTTTTTACTTTTTTTTTGTAGTTTTTTGGGATATACTTTCCTTATTTTTCATTTTTTTTTTACCATTTTTCATGTTTTGTCAATGTTTGTAATTTGATTCTTCTTTAGCCATCTTTTTCAATGTTTTTTTTTTGGCTTTCACAATTTCTCTTTTTATTTTCTATACTTTTGTTCTCTTTTTTTTGTTAATATCTATGATCTTATGATTTTTTCCTTTTTTTTTTCTCTTGTTATTTACTAATTTATCTTTTTTGTTGACCATCCTCCTTTTTAAAATTTTATTTTACTTTTTCAGTTTTGCCTTTGTCTTTCTTCTTCTTTTTTGATTTTTCTTTTTTTGGTTTCTTTATATGTTTGTTGTTTAGTTTTTTTTGGTTGCATTTCCTCCCTATTATCCTCCATTTTTTCATTTGGTTTAAATTTTACATTTCCCCCATTTCTGTCATTTTTTATATTTTCATTTGTGTTTCTTATTAGATTTATTGCTGCTAGCTCAATCCCCCTACTTCCCTTGTGAGATTAATCCAAACCCCAATAGCTATCACAGTGGAATTGTAAATTGGATAAATGATATGGTGATATGGTGAAGGAGGAAGATCAAGAGATATTGATGTTGATAATGGTTTCGTAGGGTCTTACGGAGATGATTATCATGACTCCTCTCCTCTCTTTACTTGCCTTACATTTTTCATCTTCATCTTCATCTTCATCGTGTTCTTCTGCCACTGCTACCAATTCAGTTAAATACTCATCTTCTTTATCTTCTTCTTCTCCTCCTTTTCCTTTATCTTCTTCTTCTTCTTCTATTTCTTTGGCTGCCAAGTCAAGGAAATGAAGATTCAGAGTTACCAGGGTCTTAAGATGAAAGCAATGGAGCAATCGTAACAACAAGAAGCTTTGTTGTGGTCAGATACTGCGGAGATCTTTATGAGTAGCCAAATTGATTTATTAGAAGAGTGCATGGATGATATTGCCTTCTTCTTTTTTTTATCTCTAACTAGGACAACCTAGAAAAAGACGATGATGAAGAAGAAGAAGATCAACATCAATAGAGGCTGCAAAGAATGGTTGTAATTTGATTCTTCTTTTACCAACTATTTTCCATAGATTTTTGCTACATTTTAATGTATTTCTTATTCTTCTATTTTCATTACTTTTTTTTGTCTTGTTTTAGTTCATATTTATGTTATTTAGGCTTTTTAAAATTTTATTGTTATTAGTTACTAATTTTTCTTACTTTTGTTCATTTTTTAATCTAGTTTTCCCCCTTTCTCTTTTCTTGATTATTTTCTTTGTTGTTATTTTTGTTGTCATGTTCTTATATCTTCTTGTTGTTGGGGATGGGGGTTGCCTCCTTTGGCAGTAGGGTGGTGTGTGTGTGTGACACTCACAAATACAAAAGCCCTCCTCACTGTGAAGGGTGAGGAGTGGGTAAACTACGGGTACATAGCACCCCATGGCATGTATGACATACGAGGATATTAGAGTCCCTTTGCAGTGGTTTATGGTCCATGTGTGGATTTAACGAAATTAGAGAAAATTTGAAGTAAATGTAAGATGATACGAAGAATCATTGTTATCAAAGACATAATTACTACCTCTGTTTATGTTACACAGGGATCTTAGGGGGAAAATGCTTGAATCTGTTTGCTTATCATTGGGGAATTGTCATCTCATTCATAAATAGATTGTAGAGATGATTATTAAAATAGTCCAAATCTCCTATGTTTTGCCAAAGTTCGTGTTTTTTGTTTATCACAAGATCATTATAATTCATAATCTTGCCAGCATGTAGTGCTCCAACTTCATCCACCACTTAATCAAGAAATTTGAAACACACATTGGTGATTATTAGTTATATAATCAGGACTGATTTCACATGCTATACTATAGTTGCTTGTGTTGAAGTTGATATTCATATTCAACTTCAATTTAAATTTTATTTATGCAATGAAAATGGATACAATCCACGTAAAACTTCCGTGGGAATTATTGAAAATCTTGAAACATTTTATATATGTTCTGTGGCGGTGAAATTTTTTCTGGTAAGTGAGATTGAAAAATTGCTATTTACTTCCCAATGGGTTGTTATGCCAAATTCCATCACAAGTTAACTACTTTCTAGATCACTTTGCAAGAAAATTTCAGATAACTCTTCTATCTCTTCACAAGCTTGGTTTACAATAGTTGGGATCCTTCCTGACAGCTTATATACTGCTTAAGCTTGGAAACGAAAACTTTCAGAAACCATTTTTCATTTGTTTCTGTTTGTTGTATTAAATTCATCATTTATTATTTTGAAGAAGCAAAGACCTCTCTTTCAGAAGCTTGGTTAACTGGATAGGATGATCGATTTCCAATCAAAAGATATGTGTTTTTTCAATTAATGTGGGATCAAATATGCTATGGGCATGATGGCCTCTTTCAGATGGTTGAGAATCTAATATGTTCCTTACATGCAAAAGGATGGTATCTCATTGTCACGATGTTAATTATTTGGGACTTGGTACCATCTCTAGTAGATTAGTGTTAGATAGGTTATGATGGCTCATGTGCTTTTAGGTAGAACCCACAAGGTCCATAAGTGGCTCCTGTTTTTATGTTTCAGCTACTGCCAAATGTGCAGCATTTACTGCAACACCGGAACATGATCCTATTGGATGACCTATCACCATCTGATGGAAGTGTCATAGAAACATTCTAGACCTCTCAAGCCTTAGCGTTTGGTGGTTTTTCTTGCTCATAAACATTGGATCTTGCAAATTTAGAGTGGAAAGCATTGCTGACCAACATAGTTATGCATATCGACAAACCTAAAATAACATTGATAGAGATGATTAAGACAAATATATTTACTCATCAAATAATTTCCGACTTAACCCTCGAGTGGAGGAAGCAAATTCATGTTGGATTGGTGACAGATCCTTCATTTTACTGGCTTGCGAAAAACAGAGTCAGCTAATATTTCCAGTGCTTTATTATTATTTTTTTCTATCAATTTATAAAAATACATGGTAGACGTTCTTAGTTCTCATGTGGTGCTTCTATATGCTAGACGTTCCCATGTTGGAGAAAGGGTAGCATGTGATATTGGCTGTGTTACAAATTTACTGCCCACATGAACCTCCTATTGAAGCCTTTGAACCCTTATATTGTGCAGTTGAGGCTAACTCTTGAAGAGACTTCCTTTTGGTGTGAAATTGAAGTGAAGAGAATGTGTTATATGTCTATGCTAGCTCACATTTTTACCAACTTTTACATATTTTAGTTCTCCTGGTTTTGTAGCCCCAAAATTTCACTGATCTTCACAGTTTCCTAATCCTTTTGTTTGAATGCTTTTGTATATATGTCAGACAAGTAGCAGAAATTAGCACATAAGCATTGACTGTTAAGTATGGTTGCTAATTTTTAATTTTTTTACTTAAACTTTTAGTTATTGACATGGTTCATTGTTTACTATTATTTGAACCCGTCCAGAACAATAATTATTGTGGAGAATAACTACTTGTATAGTTCTGTTATGAAACACAGTTGTTGGTTCAACTGAAACTCCTTTTGTTGCTCACTAGAATTTTATCGCTTGATGATACTCAATGGTTGACTGGATCTAGTAGTCCAACGATGATCTGTGCTAGATCATTGCTTTATGCCATTGAAACACTTGATGGAGTGGAGAGAGGAAAATTTTGGTTTTTGGTTGAGATTAAAAAAGAGAAAAGAGAGAGAAATGAGAGACAAGTCAAATGACAAAAAAGAAAAAGAATAAAAGAAAAGAAAAAGAAATAAGTTGTTGGACTTGCCAACAAGTGGTAGCATAACTTGGAAGTAGTTTTACCATCTCAGTACTGTTGGTATGTTCTACCATTCTTATAATGCTCTTTATGGGCTTACAACGATAACGACGGTCTTTATAGCATAATTTCTAGTATCACCTTAATATCAATTTCATGCTTTATCTATGTTCAGTTATTTTGCCATTTCTAAGCCTGTCTATCGATTATGTTATGCTGGATTACAGTCAATGTAGGAGTGGTCAGATCATAGACCACTGGATTCTGTCACAACCTGACCTTGATGGTTGGGGTGGCTAAGTACAATATCACTACTACTTAGGTTAGACATGGTTTGAACTCTTTTCAACTTTGAATTGGATTGGGATCTAATGATCCAACTTGCTTGAATCACCCTTCCAAATGTAATTGAGATCACTTTTGAAAATTATATGTTTGCAAACAGTCATTATATTAGGAAAATGTCGCTACATGTTAATGTTTCTTTAATTTTGTCATAATATTCACCGAGTAATATGAGGTGAAGCCAAAGGCATCACATTATTCTCAGGCATTCTGTTCTTTTTTTTTTGGATAGCTTTCCATCAAAATATTTGGGATTATTCACATCGATCTAATTGGGCCTGATGGTCAACTATCCAATAGTTTATCCGTAAAGAACTCTACATTCAACCTTTTATCTAATGCATTCAAAATCTGGGCCATACCAAATATCATATATCAAGATCATTGAATTTGTCTCCCCACATATCAAAAACATGAACTTTTGGATGATTTAGGAGAAATCATAGAACTATGCTTTTTCAGTTGTTACACTTAAGCATATTGAGTTCTGCTTGCTGGTTTGTCCCAACAAATCAGTTTGATATCGATTCTATTAGTGTCTGCTCAAGCCGGCTCTGAAACGTTCTACCTAATTCTGACACCTTCACTATGTCCCAAATGAGGCAGTTGTGTAGGAGGTGCATTTATCTTGCTAGTGGTAATGTAATGGAGGAGTTCTCAGGGAATATTCTCTAAAATTTTCCTTTCTTTCACAGCATGACAACGAGGAATGGGCAAATCACAAAAAATTCGTACATAAGAGTCTTTAATTTCTTTATTGCTACTGCTTTTGTTTTATTTTCTTGGGCTAAGATGTGGAGGAACAGGGAATGGCAAGTATGCCCAGCATCATCCTGTCCCGTTTAGCAGGTTCTTTCTTCCACCACCATCTCCTGCCACGTCTCCCACTCGGGAAGGTCACACTTGGCACGTAGCGCTCTTCTAGCGTCTCTTTCGTGGCTTTGCTATGCATGATCCATATGTGAAACATTTCCAACAGACCCTTTTATGGCAGGTAAAATTAGCTCCTATCTTTGCCTTCATTTCTCTGTCTTCTAGCACCATCAAGACAAAGTTTGTCTGTTATGAAAGTGACTTGACAATATTACAGATGCAGAAGAACTCAAATGCACTGTGCAAGAAAGGGGTTGCTATAGAATCAATCTTGTATGGTATTTCCTTTCAATTATTGATTGACCAAACTCTATTTGGACCAGCATGCACTTGATTATACAGAGAAGGGAGCTGTTAAAATCACCCGATCAATCTTTTCTGTCCACCCACCTAAATTAAAAAATAACCTTACGAGAAATTATTAAAATAGACATAAAAACTATCCTACCTTCATAGTCTCTCTTCACCAGTTCATTTTTCAACCATAAAGCCTTAGCTTTAGTTATAAAAATAAAGAAATCTTCACTTTTATAAGTTGGATGTTTTGTGTTATTTGTTCATTTCTACTCAAATTTAGACTCAAAATCATAAAAAAAAAAGAGTTAAAATGGAACGGAGAAAGAGTTTTGAAATTTTTTCTGTCGGTCGTAATGACCTGGCTAGCCTTTAGGTAGAAATGAATAACACAAAATTTAACTTATAATTTATAAAAGTGAAGATTTTTTCATTTTTATAATTAAAGTTGGTGGGTGAGAAAAAAACGAGAGGGTGAGAGTTTTTATATGCCTATTTTAATAATTTTTTATAAAATAATTTTTTATTTTTTATTTTTTAATTTAGGTGGAGTAGAAAGAGATGATTGAGTGGGTGATTTTAACAGCTTTCTATAGAGAATTCTATAGGGTGTTGTCTTTAAGCATATTTCACCATGGGCTTGGAAAGCTTTGACACGTGATGTGCTGTTCATAAACTCCATCTATGCATCATCTAGAATATGTTCCAATGAAAATATTGGCTAGAAACTACCAATCATACAACTTGTTCTTTAAATATCTGCACACATCAATATATAAATACATATAGAGAGAGAATAGGATGACAAAATAAAACCACAGTGACGAGGTCTCCTGTTCTGAGGTCAACAACAGAGGAAATGAAGTGAATTTTAGTATGAACTATGGGAATGACATATGAAACTTGTTTATCTAATAGTACTATTTACTTCTACCTTTCTTTCTTTTGTTTTCTTTTGACTGAGATTGTTCAGAAGGGTTGAGTTGATTGATTTCATGGTTCTGAAGCTATTTTTGGCTACAAAGCAAAGGAGTTGCCCAGACCCCTGTACTTAAAAGGTTCTTAGTCACCTGAAAGCCAGTTGCAGTGATGTTGTTGGAGCCCTTAGCCTTTTTTTTTTGGTTTGTTTGTTTCTCTCCAACTTCAAGGGTTCAGTATTGTTGGATGTGTGTGGTACATATACATCTAATGATGTATCTAATGATGTTGGGCGTTAACTTTGGGTGATGGGTGTTGATTTTAGCCGACGGAACGTGTTTTATTTTTATGTTTCCAAGTTTTCATATTACAAACAAATTGAATGTCAACATCAATTTAATATCCTTTTGTCTCCGTTGGAAGGTTTTCAATAAAGAGAGGCTTTAATGCTTTTGAGTTGATAAAAAAAATCACATTACATATTGTAGTGTATATATATATATTTTTTGTTGACCGATTTTTCTGTATTTAAAAAGTGTTCATATTGTGTTTTGTGGCGAGATTAATTTTTTTGGATTCATATTTAAAAGGTGACTTCTTTTGTTTCATGATGAGATTAATTTTTTTGAATTTGAAGGGTTCAACAGGCGTTTAACGAATTTTTTATTTTGAATTAAAATATGTTCAAGGTGGATTCGAAATCGTAATAAGTCTCTAAATTTATTTTAACGCTAGTTTCTATCACCATGAAACCAACCCTTGGATAGTATATATATATTTAAAACAATTTATATTTTCAAGAAATTTATTTATCGATGTGATGATGAGGGTTGATCTAACGGTGGGGGTGTTGCCGCCTAAATGCCGCTATTTGGGTGAATAAAGGCTCTACCTCTCACCATCTCATTCAATGCGAGTGACAGCTGAATGGTCGACACGTGTGGATAATTCCTTTGAGGTTAAGAGAGGGTTGGGCCGATAAAGGGCCTGGGCCACGTGTCATGTTTTTAACAGTCTTTAACGGGATGGCGACGGTTCATCCGACGCGATTTCACCTCCCTGAATTGTGCGAAGATGACGGCAACATATCACGTTGACACTAAAGTATACAAATACATATTGTCGTAATTCTAAATGGACCGCTAAAAACATTAGTTGTACCAATTTGTTATGTATCATTGTTAAAAATTTATAAAATATGTAAGTACAGAAAGTGTTTTTAGTAAGTACATTTAAAACTATTTTGTACATCAAAGTCACAAAAACTTATGTCCTAACCTTACTCTTAATTTTACGTGACGGTGAATAAATGGAGTAATGATTGGGTAACATATTAGCTATTTATTATTTAACACAATCCTTCCCATTTTATTTGAGTTTGAAATATACTCAATATGAGCCGAGTTATATAACTTAAGAATGAAAATAAAAAATAGATTTAAGATTTATCTTTTTTTTTGAAAGCTCCATCTTTGAATCATTGTAAAGAGAGATATCAATTGACTTGGTTTTTTTTTTTTTTCTGAATCTTAATTGTTGATAATAGCCAATTACACTTTACATTGGTGGTTTGGTTGCCCCGAACTTTTGTCATTCTTATAGTAACAAAGTTTATAAATAAAAATAGAATCTTGAATGTTGTAGGATCAAGAGCGAAGAAGAAGAAGACGAGAAAAAGAGTAGTGTTGACGATCTTGGAAATATATACTTAGATATTAGGTAACAAAAGAGGTGTATCCCAACACACCTAACGACTAACACATGCCTCTTTGTTAGCTAATTTAAATACTATATTTATATATTTTTTAATTTTAATTAAAGTAATCTTTATGTGGGATGTCGCGTTGTTCTTTCATTAATTAAACATGCTTGGAAAACCTCAACACCAGACATGAACATGGAAACTTAAAAAAAGGGGTGGGGGGGGGATATATACATACAGGCACACTCGTGGTGTCTTGGAAACATAAATTGGGATATATATATATATAATAATTAATTAATAGATCATCAGAAGGAGGGGGACATATGAAGAAGCTAATTTGGTCAATAAAAAAGACTACTTTTGGGAGAATGTTGATTTATCTGTTTTCTTGGGATGATTTTTAAACTTAGTTTCTTCACAAATCTCTACATTGCATGCAGTCTCCATAGACTCTTTTACACAACCCCCCACCTGAGATTATTAAAAATTATATATATATATATATATATATATATATATACTTTCATACTATATGTCTAGGTAAAAGCAACCTTCTCAAGTACAGATGCATTTAAATGTCCCCTTGTACCCATTTAATTTCTCCATGAACATGTAATTAACTTGAAAAGTATGGAAATTAATTATATATTTTCAATGCATAATCCCCAAGAGTTTTGTTAGATTAATTAGTGTAAAAGTGGTCTTTGAAGAAATTAAACAATAATAAATCTTGGGTGTGAAGGGATTTGCGGATTTCAATCCATCTAGCTCTATTGTAGTCAAACATTGCCAACAGAGAAAACTCATATATGGTTTAATTTGGTTATTATGAACATGTTTATTAACAAGTGTGTTAATGGTGGCTATGGGCTCTTATATATATATAACTTTAAGTTGTGTATCCAATTATATATTTTTAAGTGCAAAATTGAGCATGTTTCCTTGGAAAGAAACACAATTCAATGCCACTGTTCAACACCAGGAGTAGAAGATCTGCAGTTCTATGATTTCCAAATTAAGGAAGGTTTTTTCTTTTTAATTTTTTAATTTGTTAATTCCAAATTGAATAGATCATTATTCCCGCTAGTGCTTCAAGAAATTAATAAAATCATATATCTTGAGATAAAAAAAATTGCTCGATTATATGATCTCAAGAAAAGAATTAAAAAAAATGCTGTGAAATATATATATACCAAGAAAGATGACTTTAGAAAGTAATAAACAACTAATATATAATTTTAGTTAATCTACATGATACACAGTAGCTAGCTAGTATGCATGCACACATGCACAGACATTAAATATATATATACATATTCTCCTATATATTTGAGATAATCTGAACTTAATTAATCTATCTCTACATTTGATGATAAAGCAAAAAGGTCAATTATTTATGACTAAAGAATCATGGTCAGCGAGTAACGCTGATATAGGGAAAAAGTTTGGCCAAAAACCTCAATAAGAAAATGATTTTATTTTATTTTTATTTTTATTTTTTCCGATGATGTGATTGATAATTTTGGTAATTAAAAAAAAAAACAAACTAAGAAATATACGGTTCAAAAATATTTTTCAATATATAACAATTATTGAGAATGGTGCATATATTTGCCACATTGATTGGATAATTACCAGTCATATATATATGACCTAGAGATGGCTCCAATAGAAAGCACTTTCTATATGATTTTCATATCTAAGGGGTCTAGTTTTTTAGTTTACTGTTCATAAGGCGCTTATAAATTAATCAATCTTACTAAACTTATCATTAGTTACTAAACTTATCAGTCTCTTGGGTTCGCTTTTTTTTCTATTTCCTATAAATAGAATATGAAAGTTTTAATTTCATAGGAATTATTATTTAAAGAAAGCTAATTAAAAATCTATCATATAGCTTATATATATATATATATATTTATTAATTTACATGTATAGGGCATATAAATAAAAAGAAATCATTTATTACATACATTGAAATGTGTAAAATACTAAATTAATTAAAACGAACAATTCCAGCTAAGCCAACTCTCTTCATTGTGGCGTTGAAGAGGTATTCTCGAGGTTGAAGCAGGTTACTTTCCTTATTCTAATAAATCAATTAAAAAGAACAATCCATGCTAAATTATATAAAGACCTAACTAAGATATGATGATATTGCCATTAATAAATATGTTAAATTATGTAATTAATAAAACCATCAATTCTAAATCAATTAAAAAGAACAAATATCCATGCTAAATTATAAAAAGACCTAACTAAGATATGATGATACTGCCGTAAATAAATATGTTAAATTATGCAATTAATAAAACCATCAATTGTCCTTAATTAGGAGAAGCAGCCCCACTAGCTAGTTGTACTTAATGACAACAATTTCCATGGTAGTAGTGCTGTAGGTGATAGCTAAGTATAACAACAGGAATGTCCTCTCTGTATGTATATCATTTATGACTGTGAATGAGATAAAACAATATATAAATATAATTGGTATTAATGAGGTAATCCTAAACCCGAATAGTTGCATATTTATTGAATATTATTCTGGTTGTACCAAAATCTTCAGGCATTCTTTAAATACAATCTGCTCTTAGAGTGAAGGAGAGGATGATGGGAAGAACTAGCATTAAGTGAAAGCCTCATCAAAACCCCTAGGCTGTGAACCACATTTTAATTTAAGAAAAATGCCAAGGAGATGGAGAGCATATATATATATATATATATAGGTTTATAGTGTAATCATTCTTGTGGCAACCCATTTCACAGAAACTGCCAATCATCCAAAATGTCTCCTTTGCTTTGCCTCTTAATTCCATTCCCTTTACCAACAATGTCATAAAAAACCCATGCCATAGGTTTCTAATTCATTGAAAAGGGTCTCGCAATTAGGCAGCATTGGATCCAAATTCATGCTCTTTCAATTTCCTTTAACTCTGTGGCTACAAAGGATGGGTGCTTGTATAGGGTTTGTGATTGTTAGGTTTTGGTACAAAAACTAGGTACCAAAGGAGAGTGATTGGAGGTGGGCACGCTGGGCAGTGCTACGTACTGCCAACATGTTTCCAAGTATTTATTTATTTATTTTGTCATGTACTTTTATTATTATTATTATTATTATTATTATTATTATTATTATTATATGTGTACGTAATAATTATTAATTATATTCTAGTTATATATTACAATTTGTATCTGCCTTTCTCACTGCCACCAGCTTTAATAACCAACCAACCGCAATGTTCTTATCTATCACTTTATTTAAGGCTGATAATTACTTGGCTGGCTAAAACCTTTTCTCTTAATTATGTTGGAGTGTGAAGCTTGAACCAGAATCAAGGTTTTATGCTAAGTCATCGGGGATCAGCGTTTCGTGTAGAACTCGTGAGAAGCACCCGTAAAAGAATTTTTTTTTCTTGAAGTAACAATTATACCTTGTGAGTTAGTATATATAACCCTTGCATGATTAGGATTAAGATTTAGAAAAACAAAAAGAAAGTTATAAAGAGAGTACTGAGCTTTGCTTTAAACATCAATTCGATAGTAAAAGATTAATCTTTTATTATTGGTACATTTCGTGGTTTCGTACGATTTTTTTTCGAATCATGTAAAAATCTTGTATCATTTTTATTTTATGTTTTGTGTGTGTAACTCTAAGCATGCAGATTTCAGATTATCTTTCATATTTCTGGCTTTTAATTATTTTCTTACTTAATACTCACTACAAGAAAAAAGACTTTTAGTTGCTAATTTTTTCGTAAGTAAAAGTTAAGAATTCGTAAGTAAAAGTATTGCTTACGATGTTTAGGTTTATTCTTACAAATGCAATTTCGTGAGGAAATGTAACGACCCACTTTTCGCACCTGACGTCATGATGACGTGGACTGCCAATACGTGGTCTTGTACACGTAGTCGATGTGTAAAATACCCGTATACTGTGTGTACGAGGTAGTTTCATAAATTTGCGTGTTTGATATGTATTAGTGTATAATGGCCTAATACATGAAATAATCATGTATTATGATCAATTAGGTGTTAAATTACATGTGGTATAATCAATTAGGCAATAAATCTAATATTGTTCACATGCTCATTAAATGAATAAATAATGAAATGAATAGATTAAACAAATAAGGTGGCTTGTGCATGCTATGTAAGTGACATGTGTCTTAAGCAAATTGACACCTATTGGCTTGTGCATGCTATGTAAGTAGCATGTGTCTTAAGCAAATTGACACCTATTGGCTTGTGCATGCTATGTAACATGTGTCTTAAGCAAATTCAGCCACCATGAACTCATTTAGACACCTATTAGCTTGTTGGCATGAATTGTTTAGTGGCTGAAATGTGCAAGTGAAGTGCATACCAGAATATTAAGCTAGAGAGAAATTGAGAATACGGTTGAAGAAGAAGGAGATTTTGGAGCTCCAAAGGAAGGTGAGATCCATAGTTTTAGATGTGAAAGTTTCATATTCAAACTCTCCTCTTCATTCTATACATTATATGTGACATGCGACAACTTTCCATGGCTAGTTTGAAACTGGAAAGTGATGGGTTTGGATTGAAATGGAGGTGAATTGAAGCTCAAACAATGGGGGTTTGATTTCTGGATTATGGGTAAGTTTTCTAATGATAAATTCATTAAGTTTCAGTGATTGAATGGTAGTAATTGAATGTATTTGAATTGCTGAAATGGTACATTATTATTGGTTGAAATAATTAGAGAAAATTCCTTGTTGCTGGGTTAATTAATTGAGGTTCAATTCACTAAACTTTTATCATTGATTTGGGTATTCCAAACCTGGCTGAACAAGGGGGTTAGAACCCATTTGAGTGACTGAAATTGTAGTGTTTTCTAGTGTTTTATGATTGGAAATTGGTCTTGACTATTCTGTGATGATAAATTACAAAGATTGGAGTGCAAAGTATGTGAAATTCTGAGTTTAAGGATGTATACACGTTGCTGGAAAAATTTCAGATTTGAGACTGATTTGGTAAGATGCTTACCAGTACATTTAGGTTGAATTAGTGATTAATTGATGCTTTAGTTGATAAATTCATGTGCTGGAAATTTAAAAATTGGGCAATGGCAATACATTGGTAAGTTGTTCAATGATAGATTTTGATCAAGTTGATGGGTAATTGGCTGAAAATTTAGTGCTGGAAATGTTAGAGCATTTGAAGAATGCTTAGGTAACTTGCTTAGGGATTAAATTGATTAACTTATAGAGATGGAAATTTTGTGTTAATTTGGTGATCAAATGAATACTTTGATCATGTGCTGAAAATTCTATCTTAGTAACTGAAATGGTAAGGGAATGGGTTATGGATACTTGGTAATTAATCAAGTGATTAAATTCATTTTTCTAGAATTCATTTGTATGTGTGTAATGTGTAATTTGCAGTGGGTGGCTTATGACTTGGATGAGGATTTGTGAACACAATTGACGTATTGGTGAATTGGTGAAAAAAATGTGGACTTAGGCCAAATGTTGTGATTTGTGAGTATTTCTCACCTTACTTCTCCATGTATAGCATTGTAGATATATGAAATTGAATTCTTGAATGATATGCATTATATTATATATGTGCATTGTATTTATGATCATGAGCACGGATTTTATGCATTAACATGGCCTTAGGTATTTCGGATTAAATACCTTGGCGTTGGATTTCTTTCTATTTACTTGTTCTTTAGGGAAAAGTGTTTTGTGAAAAGGACTTTTCGAATCACTAAGGAATGTAAGGGTAAAAGGATTAGTTGGATAACGTGTTGGTTTGAACCCATGGCGCAATGGGGGAAATGTAGGCAATGTTATCCTGATATGACCTCCTGTTGAGGCTTTTCTACATATCTTTTATGAAAATGATGCATAATTATATCTTTAATTTGGAAGCATGAATCATATATTTTCTTAATGCATTTCAATTTACCAATGTTATTTCAAGTAACATACATGTTTTACATAAGTGCATATGTGGAGATTTTTTTGTGAAAAGTACTCACTGAGCTAGTTGAGCTCATTTCATTTTCCCTTATATTTTTCAGGATCAGATCGTAAAGGAAAGGGCAAGGCTTAGAGTTGGTGTAGCTTGCCTTACTTCTTGTTGATGTGAGTTTTGATTTGTACATAAGGAAAATAGGAGAAGATATTTGTGTTTTGTTTTGTTAATGTATAATTATCACAGATACTATGATATATAACATATAGTTCGTGAGACAATTTTGATATGTATATGCTAAATGGAATAATAATAAAATATCCATGTTTATAGTAAGGATAGTCGAATCTTGTGGATTGGGTCGATGACCTCATATTCTGGATGATGATGCCATATCTCGGTATTTAATTCAACTATCCTGATCATATACATATTATGTCTTTGGATCGTATGTAACCTTCTGAGTAGAGGCTTATCAGTGCCTCAGGTTTGTCGGGTTGTGACATTCTCTGGGGTACTGTGCCGGTCGTGACGTCACCCGGGAAGGGGTCGCGACAGGAAAACACCGTAAGTAAAACTTTTCACATTCGTAAGTAATAAAAAGTTAAACGCGCCATATGCACCTAAAAGAGGCGGGATAAAATTTAATATCTTTACTTACGATAAATATAGTTTTACTTACGACATAAAATGCGTAAGTAAATAATAACTTTTAACAACGACTTTTGTTTACGATTTTGAAAAATCGTGAGTAAAATATGGTTTTACTTATGAAAATTAAAGTCGCTACTAAAGGTCTCGTGATCAAAAGTCTTTTTTCTTGTAGTGACTATTAATTATAGTAACTCTGCGCAGTTTCATTTTCATGATATAATATTCTTTTATTTATGTTTTATATACTTTGAAATTAATTTGAACCTCATATAGTCCACAACCTAAGTACTGTACTCTAACTCTTACATGTAACAGATAGAAACAGGAAGGAGCAGGGAGGCCCATGAATTGAATCAGATTGGGGATGACTTATTGCCAGTAATTATGCTTTCTTTGAAATCCCCTTCAAATGGTGAAACTTTCCAATGTACATTTGTGTAATGGATTTCTGATGTTGAATATTGTACATTTTCACTGGGCTTTGAACTTATTGGATTAGAAGCTAAGCTAAAATAATTATATAATCTTGGCTCACGCTGTTCCCTATAGTGGTTTAATTATTAATAGAATGATAAAATACAAATATAAAAATTTGGAACAACATAGATAAAGGTACTAAAGAAAGATATAACTATTAATAAATTCAATAAAGGAAATGGATTAATTAGTGTAGTTATTTTCTAGTAATTGGAAAAAAAAAAACTTTGTTGAATAAAGTAGACTATACACATGTACACCACTGTGGCTAAATATTTGAGAAGTTGGATATTAAAGTCAAAGAATTCCTAAATCACAATGGGGATCATTAATCAATGTTCGGTCGGTTTGAGAGGCTCAGGGTGCTCGTCTCAAAAAAAGAGGTCACGAGTTTAACTCTCCACTAGCATTGGCCACTAAGGGCGTCTCCCGCTCAAGCAACCAAAGGCCCAAGGGATTTGTCGAGACCAGATACCCTTGGTTATCATAAAAATATAAAAATAGTCCAATATATACTGTTTTGCAAACTTCCCAACCAATTTAAGACTTTTATTGATCATATTTTTGTAAATGATCATTCAGTAGAAGGAAACAGTTTTGTTTAATATCTTATACATGTTTTTTCTTGATAATTAACATTTGTAATGTGTCGTTAAATATGTTATACACGTTTAGTAAACTTTGGCTGACATGATAATAAGACTAAAATTAATAAGCCTGATGATTATAAACTTCCTTAATTAATTTTCTCGTAGATAAACTAGTAAATGGGACTTTAATAATTAATGAGTTCTTTAATATAAAGGAAATAATAAACAGAAATTCTCATGATTGGGAGGTCTACAACTAATATAAGAATTATGTTATAATCATACAAACTGCTCGATCCTTTGTTTTATCCAACTTTTCAAAAAAGTATAGAAAATTTCAAATGTGGCGTGCTCGACCAATTCCATGTCACTAACTCTAGTTCGCATGACTAATTTGAATGAAAAAAAAAAAAAAAAACCCATAAGAAATGTGAATATATTGCTCTAGAATACTATATATATAACTATTCAGCTCCTAATAATTAAGTGTTTATAATGCAAGCACTAGAATATATATTATCCTAATTGTATTGGCCCATCCCTACATGACTCGAAAATCAAAATTAATTAAGAAGAGTCCAAAACATTGCGCATGTAATCCATTCCAAATCTAGCTCCTCCAGTACTATATCACCATCAATCATATCACCAACCCTTATGAATTAACTTCATTCTCTTTAATGTTAAATTTACCACACGTCTTCCATCAATTCCAACCACAAGTCCAGTCTATATGTATGATCTTCATAAAGTTCATTAATTATGTCCCTTATAATCTCTTTTTCTAATTAATCAAATTAATTCCCCTATATATAAGCTAATTCATGTCTCCTTGTCCTCTTACACATCACTTGAGGTTGAACTTTTGCATCAATGGTTTGATACATAGAATTATAAGCTACATGCCTTCAAATTCCACCATTTACCTATCAAAAAAAGAAAAAATCTAGTAGTTTATAATTAATTTAGACCTAAATGCATAACATTTATATTATGTATAAAAAATTAGCTAGGCCGTATGACATTTGGTTTAAAACCAAATTTTCAAAAAGTTGTTTTTAGAGTTTATTTTTAATAAACACTTTTTTATAGTATTTTAACGAATCTTGAATTTAAAATACAAAATTATTTCAATCAAACACATTTAAAAAAAAAAATTTAATACAAAAAATTGCACTAGAATCGTAAACTATGTGGGCCTAATGATATATCATACAAAGACCAAGAAGAGTTGAAGGAACTAGCGGTAGAGCTTTATATTTCAGTGTAGTAGTTTGTTGAAAAGCTTTTAATATTAATAGTTATGTATATATATATATATACAAAGGAGCTAACTAGGTGACCCACAATATATAGCACAACAACATGCATGGAACTGAAGCAAAGCCAGAAAGGTGTAGCAGTAGCAGTACCCAGTAACAGTAGCCAGTGCTTAAAAACAAATTAAAAAGAGAGGGGTGCGTGACGGCAGGAACAGTAGCCTGGATGTGAAGGTAAGTGTGTGTGTGTGTGTAAGGGTTTTCATGAGGGAGTAAATAAGACAATGATGATGAGTGTGTGTTGGGCACTGTCTCTCCCTTCGTACCAACCTCACCCGACCAAAGCCCGTCTTCCAATGCAAATGCCGGTTTCAATTCCATCGATTATTTAATTACTTATATATATGATATATTATATATACAAG
Source organism: Paratinospora sagittata (assembly GCA_035771175.1). Classification (NCBI taxonomy): domain Eukaryota; kingdom Viridiplantae; phylum Streptophyta; class Magnoliopsida; order Ranunculales; family Menispermaceae; genus Paratinospora; species Paratinospora sagittata. The sequence continues at coordinate 46,817,099 of CM069597.1, forward strand.
CATATATTGGGGTGGGCTAGCTTCTTCTTCAATATCTGCTTATTGTATTTATATGAATAGATATATGTATAATTAATTAATTAATTAATTAATTGTAGAGAGCTAGCTAGCCCCTCCTCCTTTTTTTAACTAATTAATCTTATACATATACTGATATACAAACACTGCTTTGGTTTGGTGTGTCCCTTCTCTTTCTAATTAAGTTACTGTCTTCGATGCACTTTGGGATGAGAAACAACAACCTCCTCCTCTACAGGCAGCCTGATATCTCTGATATACTTGTCTACAGGGTGTTTAATTTTCTTCTTGGGGAAATTAATTTCATTTATTTTAATTTCCACCCTATATGTATCTTTGATCTGTACTTTATTTCACTTCTTGGGTTGGTTGGTATTTTTTCTTTCTTTCTTTTTTAAAGAGAAAAAAAATTAAACACAATCTTCAATAAGGACCTTGTTCTTTCAATTCCCAAGATCATCTCATTTTTCCACTATTTCCCCCCTCCAATTGCCTCTCATTTGTTTTAAATTACTATTCTTTTAAAAGAATTACATATATATTTCCCCTTTCTCCTATTTGTTTGGCTATGTTTATAATAGATTTATTTACCTATACTGTGCCCTTTACAAATTAGTTCTCTTTATTAATTTACTCTAATTGCTAGCTATATAGGTAGCATAGCTACAGCTTTTGGATAAAGGCCCCGGTTCACACGTATGTTCCCTTTTCTTCAATGAGATCACCCTTGATTAATTTGGTCATTTTCACGCTCTATACTATACTTCCTCTATAATTTAAGTACTGCTTTTCTTTATTTAATTTAATTATACCTTATTATTACAATCTTTTTTTAATTAATTAATGATCTTTATTATTATTTTTCTCTGTGCCAATTACTCTCTCATCACTTTCTTGGGTAGAGAGGGTCTTCTTTATCCCTTACCACCACCTACACACGTTTTTTTGGACTCTTGTGTATAGCTCTCTCTCTCTCTCTCTCTCTCTCTCTCTCTCTCTCTATAATAACATCTGGATCCACTCAAACCCATCTCTCCCCTCTCACCTTTCACCATGGCAGACCCCTACTCCAATTTCTTCACTGGTTGGTTCAACTTCAACCCTATTTTGCATCAGTACTATTCATCATCATCATCATCTTCTTCTTCTTCTACAACTTCTTCTTCTTCTTCTTCTTCTTCTTACAACCCATCTGTTCTTCCTTATTCCTACAACTTATACCCTAACAGCAACAGCAATAATATTGTTCACTATCATCATCATCAATATCACTCATCATCTCCTCCTCCTTCTCCTCCTCTTCGAGAAGCACTTCCTCTTCTAAGCTTAAGCCCAACAAGGCATGAACAAGATCAGGAGCCCTCCTCCTGCAGCATGGAAGAAGACAAGAAGAAAATTAAAGATGAGAGATTGTTGTACTCGGGAAGTCCTGATGCAGATGAAAGTGTCACTGTTGCCCTACAAATAGGTCTTCCAAGCCCTAGTTCTGCTGACATGATCTCTACAGTTTCTCCCCCTACAGAGATCACAGATAATGAAGGTGTTGTTACTGTTGCTTCTGGGTATTCTACTTCTACTACTACTGGCAGACTCAACAAGGGTCAATACTGGATCCCTACCCCTTCTCAGATTCTAATTGGTCCTACACAGTTTTCTTGTCCAGTTTGCTCTAAAACCTTCAACAGATACAACAACATGCAGGTGAGTTTAATAATTTCCTTGATTCAAATGGTTTAATTCCTGGGTGCTTTAATTCTCACTTTTCCTTTAATTTTGATTTTCCTCTCAATTTTAAATAAAACCCAGCCTTTAATTTCTTCATTTACTTGCACTAGCTAGATTGTGCTGATCTTTCTCTTGCTTTTCATCATCTTCTTATATTAATTTGATGATGATGAGTTAGAGCTCATTGACCATGAAGTAATTTTTTTCTCTCCCCCCCCCCTCTTCTTTTCTTTCCTAATCTATTTTTAATTGTTTTTTCCATTTTTTGCATGGTTTGTGAGGTTTTGGGATTTGAAAACTCTCTGTGTATTTATTAATTGGGTCCAACTGAGACTGAGATCAGTACCTTTCTTTATGTGATTGAACAACACAGGCAATGTTCCTTATGCTTTTGGTACTTTGAAGTTTGTGTCCTATATGCTTGAATTTTTTTTTTTCCAGTTCTTCCAGGTCTGAGTCTCTCAGACGATCTTCATCAAAGAATAACTAGCTAGGATCTCTCAATCTCAACTTTAAACAGTCTTGAACAAACCCCCAACAATATACATGAATCATGACCAAAAAAAAAGGAAAAACAATATACATGAAAAAGCCTACATTTTTATCTCTAAAACTATAACAATCAAGACATTTTGAACCCACACCCATATCTCATCACTCCCTCCAGATTACTAGTAATCTTCATCAGTATGTATCATGGAAGTTATCAATTGAGCAGAAGAATGAAACCTATATAAATATATGAACATATTTGTTTGAATAATTATATGATCACTTGCGTGGAGCAAATTAACCTATTAATTTCTTTTGGCCTTATTTAATTTCAATTATCAGTTTCATATTTAGTATTCTTCTTTTAGCACTTCTGTTTTTATTCTCTAGCTAGGAACCTAACCTAATTTTTCTGCAACTGCTTAGTCAAATTTAGCAAGAAACTCAAAATTTGGTCCCGAAAACAGACACTACCCTTAATGAAAACAACGCTACTTAATTATTCACACACTCATTATCATAATCTCCACGAGCAAACAAACTTAACAAATTAACCATGTAATCCATTATGAATATGCTGACCAATCACCTAAATCACGAAGAGTTCTTTGAATTAATTAGAACATACAAATATCCCATTAATCTTTTTTTCTCATATACGTATATAAGTTAATCTCTTGTTAATATGATTAAATACATTGGTGTACTTGATCTTGCAGATGCATATGTGGGGGCATGGATCTCAGTACAGAAAAGGGCCTGAATCACTGAGAGGAACTCAACCAACAGCTATGCTTAGGCTTCCTTGTTACTGCTGTGCACCAGGGTGCAGGAACAATATTGATCACCCTAGGGCAAAGCCATTGAAGGACTTTAGAACACTTCAGACCCATTACAAGAGAAAACATGGAATCAAGCCCTTCATGTGTAGGAAATGTGGTAAGGCATTTGCAGTGAGAGGTGACTGGAGAACACACGAGAAGAACTGTGGGAAGCTCTGGTATTGCACTTGTGGTTCAGATTTTAAGCACAAGAGGTCTCTTAAGGACCATATCAAGGCATTTGGTCAGGGCCATGCTGCTTATGGAATTGACTTTTTTGAAGAAGAAGATGAACCAGCATCAGAAATTGAGCAAGACAACGAGTCCTCATGATCAACTAATATATATATATATATATATATATATATATATATATATATATATATATATATATATATATATATATATATATATATATATATATATATATATTATTATAAGATAGTTGGGTCTTACTTAGAAATTAATTAGAACTTTGTGAATTATCTCATCTCTCTACTTATTATAAGTTTAGCTGAAGTTCACTTAATTAGCACACCCAATTAAGTTACTTGAAGAGCCAACTTTTTTTTTTCCCTTCTTCTTTATGAATTTCCTGTCGTCTTTTGTTCTTACTATGGCAGAACCTGATCAAATGTATCAATGTTAGGCCAAGTTGCTAATCTTTTCCATTTGCTTCAAATGATGACTGTGTTCATTTCCTTCTTTTTTCTTTCACATTTTTCATTTATTATTATCTCTCTTATATATCTTTGATAATTATTAGTTATAATCATCATGATGTTAATGCCTCTCTTTAACTACTGATATCTAACGTCTTCTCTCTTCAATGGATAAACAGTGTAGTACTGAAGCTTTGCAGCAACACTAGAAAAAATGAAGACTTTGGAGTTCATGAGAAATATTGGAAATGGAATATATATATATATATATATATATATATATATGTATATCCTCAAGCTTTTGCCCTCTAGCTAACTACCTACAAGCTTTATTAGTATATTATATATTGTTGGATAAGGTGAGGGAGTTGGACATGAATTGATTCCCTGATCTCATTCATCAACATCACACAGAACATTTCAATTCCTTAATTATATTACTTACAAAGAATAATAAAGGGTGCGATGTTGATGAGAGAATAGTTCATGAGAAGGAGAGCTTGGGGGGGCCCGGGCGGGGGAATGAATATGGTAATTGGTAATCTAGGTTTAATTTCATTTCACCACCTCATCTTTTTTTTCACCCCTGAGAAAAGTGTTGTATCGACCCTATAGTCCACAAAACTAAAGCCTGGATGAAAAAAGAGGTGGGGGGTGGGGAGTTGAGTAGTATAACATATAGGGTTCCAAATGTAGTGAGTTAGGCTTTTCAACCTGCAAATGCATCAGCTTTTTGATGCCCTTTAGCTTTGGATAGTGGAGAGAGAGAGAGAGATGTGTTTGTTGATGGATGGAACATATACCATTTAAGATTCACTGCTCTATATATCTAGCTACTTGGAAAATTCAAATCAAATGATTAGCTTGTAAGAGAGAGACAGAGAGAGAGAGAGAGAGAGAGAGGGAGAAGCTGAGGGTGGAGAGTGCATCATCATATACAATGCAAGAAAAGATAGGTGGGAGCTAGCAATAATAATAGTACTACTACTAATAATAATATTACAAAAGATGTTTATTATAAGGTTGGAGAGGGGGGAGAGAGGGTAGGGAAAGAATGGATTGGCTTGGCAGCTTTCTTGAAGTAGAGAGAGAAAGATAGGAGATGTCAGTCAAAGGAGGAGTGTCGAAACGTCATTTCAAACTACAATCCATCCATCAGTGAGGTGTGTATGTACTCTAGGAAGCATCAGTATATGTCGCAAGTAAGCACTACCAAATGAGATGAACTAAATTGGGCTCCACTGCCCTCTCTTTTAAGACTTTAACCCCTCCCTCACCTTCTTACTTACCTCTCTCTCTCTCTCTCTCTCTCTCTCTCTCTCTCTCTCTCTCTCTCTCTCTCTCTCTCTCAATCTGTAATTTCATTTGAACTTTAAAACAGTGGTGCTTTCATGAATAGGATTTTTTTTTTTTTTACCCTTTTGTTTGTTAGAAGAGTAGATAATGGTATTAATTAATTAATCAATGCAATTTTTTCTTATTCCCTGTATATAAACCATTGCAACCTTCAAAAGAGAAAAAAAAAACACACACACAATGGAAGCTGATTGTTTTAATTACTAAAACTAATTCAAGAGAGAAAATGGCAGTGTGATTGTCATCTTTTAATTTCTTTGCAGTTGGATGATATGATGTGGCTCATCATGATTATAACTTAATTTATGTGGACACATGTTTATTTCATTGCAATAAATTATATTATTATTTCTTCTTTATAGTATTTGGTAACAATAAACTTTATTTAAACTTGCAAGTAAACAAAATTGAAGCTTCTAATCAATATGCAATCTTTTTTTTGTATTTTTATTAATATTTGAGGGTTTGTGAGTCTCTTAGAGGACATGAATAAAAAGTTTATCTAATGATTTGAACTAGGGCCAATAAAGATTCAATTTTTATAGAAAATTTTTAACCTATTGAAGTTTTAATTAGTTTTTTTCTAACTGGGCATTTCATGGAATAACTCATCAGTAGGATGGACCAAAGGATCATAGCAGAATGGTATCAAAAGAAAGTAAAAATGGGAGTATATACTGGATAGAAGAGCTCTGTAAGATGCTTAAATGGTAATGGTGCGGTGGACCTCATTATAGTCTTAATTGTTATAATGTGTCTTTCAAATTAGCTTTATGTCATAATGTGGGACCTCCCATAGAAGTATACATGTTTTAATGAATTACCTTCACTTAAAAATTTCTTTATGTAGGACTGATCAAACCCTACTTAGAGATTCCTAACAAAAAAAAAAAAGAAAAAAAAGAAAGAAAAACCCTAGATAAAGAAATCTTCATCTCTTGCCAATTGTAACATTGACTTCATATATATATATATATATATATATATATATATATATATATATATATATCATTTCTTCACCATGATATACATCGTAATGTTATATGAAAATAAAATCATGCAGCATTTTGACATAAGCTATTTGTTATTAATTTATATAGAACATATTCCTTTTTTTTTTTTAGTCGTCTTTGGAAGAGGACAATATGAGTTTTACTTACTTAATAATAATAATAATAATAATAATAATAATAATAATAATAATAATAATAATAATAATAAATAATAATTGTGTTTGTATGTTCAGGCATAGAATAACTATTTTCATTTAAAATTTTAATATCTATTTTATGTTTTTTCCCTTAATCTTGAGAGAGTCTATATGTTATAAAACTATATAGAATAGTTATTGATTTTGATATGAGAAATGTTAATCTAACTGCAAAAAAAAATGCAACTGCAAGTGTAGCTATATTTTTAATGTCATTAAATCATTCATTACGTGCACAATAGGTGTAGTTACACTTATAGTTGTAATTTTTGCAATTAGATTAATATTTTCCTTTATATATATATATATATAGATGAAAATAAGTTTATTATCTCAATAATTGATATATATGTTCTATTTTCACAACTGATGAACTGAATTTATTTTTATTTTTCGCTTTTAAGTCTATATGTCATAAAACTACCTAGAAAAGTTCGGATTTGATATATATTTATCCCTATTAACAAAAAAAAAAGTTTATTCTCTTGATAATTAATAATCTATTTTCATATGTTGAACTGGTTGCCATCTTCATCATGAACATAGGAACGACATCATGAACAGAGGATAAATATATTCTTTCATACCTAATTATGTTTTTTCTATATCAATATTCAAAATGGGTTTTACTATTTAGGGGCTTCTTAGTGCAAATATTATCTGTAACCATTTATTAATATTGTCATGTTCCAAAATGTAATCTCAATCATAGACGACCAGAAATTAACTTTACAAACACTTGCAATACGGCACATTGGAATATCGAAGCAAGTTGTAGAGTACTGTCATGTAAACAATTAATACTACTAGCTAGTCGATCTGATGTCCCAACATGCTTCTTTGTTCCTATTTGAAACATGCATGGAACCAATTAATTAATAAAAAAATAAAATATATGTCAACATAAAGACCTCAGAATCTGCCTTAGCCATATAGCTTTATTTTGTTTTTGTATATTATATTGTTTTATGAAAGGACGCAAGGAAGATAAGTCCAAGCAACGAATCAGTGTAGGAGATCCTGTTCATATAAATATTTCTTTATTAATTAATTATTTATCAAAGATTGCAGAGTGGGCGGAATGGGAAGACTCTTACTTGCTGACAACAGAATTTAGTGTCTCCTCAACCTTGTAAGTTGAGCTGAAAATAACCATTATTTTCTTTCTTTAATATTAATTTAATTATAATCATATATTATATATTGTGACTATTGTTTTAATTTTCATCTTTTATTTAAAATTTTATATTTCCTTGAATATTAATTTATACATTTATTTATATATGTGTGGAGGTTGTGAAGGGGGACCAAGCATCCCTACCCAAAAGAATATATTTTTTATATCTTTTGCCTTATATCACATTCTAACACCAACTCAAAGGGGACAGCTTTGTCTGCCCTTTGCTCGATTCACCCATCTTTTCTTTAAAGTCATAAAACCTACTCATTTCTCGTCTCAAGTGAAATTGTAGTCCCAACTAATATAAATAATGAAGTTTAAATGAAAAAGAGAGGAATGTTATTATGATCCCAGGGTTGTTGAGTACAATATGATCCCTAAGCGCCAACACCCACCACTTGGCATCTTAATCAATGAGTACTAATATATATAGACATTATTAGTCTGGCTAGCTTTTTTGTTTCTATTCATTAAATTTGAGCCTTAAGAGTACTTGAAGTATTGATTGTGATTAATTAAAAGCTAAAAATATTTATAGTTCTAATTATATATAACCAACAGTGAGTTGGTTCAGTGATTGGGAACAAGCAATCGAATTCAGAAAAATAAAATCGGGACTCATGTCACCCACCAATATGTTGGCCAACAGTTCTAAGGGTGTTTGTAGCCATGGCCAGAAGGAATTAGTAAGAAACCAAAGAATCCTGATACATGCCGATCCAAAAAAATCAAAGCAGTTATATACATAATTATTTATTAAAAAAAACTATTTATTAAAAAAATCAATTAATTAGGTCTTTAATTATATATGATGGTGATCAGACTGGAATCAGCAAGTAGGGATTCATATGGGTCTATGAGTTTTGAGAGCTCCACATGACATTGTTCCGATATGGAGTACTAATTAATTATCAGATGTTCAATATATATATATATAACTTGGATACAACTTTAATTAAAGTTCTCAAAAAGATCAGGTTTATTTTGTAGTGGACCTTGTGATTGGGATGAAACAGCTTTTTGTGAGAGAACCCAATAGGGGAAAAGAAAGCAGGGGGGAAAGGCAAAGATAATCTTGACCCATAATCACCTTTTTGACGAATAAAGAACAAAAAAATAAATTAAAAGAAGAGAAAACAAAAAACCATCTTTTGGACTTACACCAAAGAATGACCTAGTCTTTCTGATTTTTTTTTTTAATTTTTTTTTTTCCCCTATCAATCATCATCCATGTTGAATTCAAGCTAGAGTAGTTTCATTCATTTTCTTCTGCCAAAGTTCTTATGCTTTGGTTGTTCATAGATTATTCTCCAAGTTGGAGTATTATTGGGTCTCTCATTGTGAAAAGAGAATATATAGAGAGAGACTTCTAAGAGAAAAAAGGCTGCATGGATAGAGAGAGAACAGCGGCACCTCTAGGTTTATTTTTTCCTTTTGGTCAGGAGAAAAGCTCTATTTGACGTGCATGTTGCCATGATTCCAGGACCAGTGAATCATTATATAAGATGTTTATTTTGTAATAATAGAGGGAGAGAGAGCCACTTGAGAGATAAAACAAGGTATACATATATACTTGCAAAAGATTCCTGTATTAATAACAAAAGGCCCAACAGAAAGATAAAGAAACCCACATCCCAAAACCTAATCTAAAGCCAAAATATAACAAAATTAAAGATAAAAATAAAATACCACATGCACTACGCCTTAAAAAGTACAAAAAAAAGAAATTGATGAGATCTTAGATTTATATGTTCTTCAGGCAGAACAAAAGCAACCTTTTAGGTGCCCCATGTTTCTCTTTTATTATTATTATTTATATGTTTCAAAGTGTTTTATATAGCTTGTGTTTGTGCTTTAATTAATTATTAGAAAAATATTAAATCGACATCCAAATTGTATATATCATATTTATACACTATTAAATTATCTCAAATCATATACCAATACATGATTTGAAATAATTTAATAGTGTATACAGGTGATGTATATATATTTTGGGTGAACAATGTGAATGTCAATATGACACTAGTACTCCTCTAACTTAATGTAAGTTAAATCAAATGGTTCATTGATCACAACCATGGAATTTAAAGTGTATGAACTATAGAATCAAATCCAAGTGCATGCCTTAGGTTGTCCATATCACGTTGTATGGTAATAAGACCATTTTTTTTCAAGATGGTAATAAGACCAAATTGTAAATAGTATTATATTTGTTTTTAACTTAATTTGTAAATATTTATGAGAGCCCTTTGTATATATGTTTGATTAGGGGAGGGGTGCTATAAGTGTGAAGAAAGGGTCACTTCATCAATATTTGGTTAGTTCGGATGGCTTGACATCTATTTTCCTTAAGTGAGGTTGTGAGTTCAAAACGCTCATCGTGTATGAAGTTATCATTTGCTGGGAGATCTTTGTACCTTTGTGGTCCAACCCGGGTCGAATCCAGGTATATTAGTTTTTTTGCGAAGCGGATGATGGCACCACCCGGGTGCCGCTCAACGATAAAACTTAAAAAAAAAAAAGAAAGGGTCACTTCAAATCAAATAAATAATACGTCATGCGCGGATGCTTTGCCTTAATTTGTCTTGATCTTGTGAGAAGATGAATTCTATATGATGCATATATAATTGGAGTATTATGATGAAAAGATTCATGAATGTGAATTGTTATAATTAATTAATTATTTTTGGTGGTATCCAATCAAAGTCTTAATTATGTGGTCGCATCAATCAAGGAATCATGACATAATAAGAATAATAACCTAAAATTTTGATGAACATTAAGTCATTAACCAATTTCTAGATTAGAATACTAGCAATATATAGATCAAATATATATTATAGAAAATTTAAGCATTCAAACCATTGTAGTACTATAGAAAACCTGAGTGTTATTATTATTATTATTTTCTTTGGTGTAGATTGTTAATTCTCAAAAATAATCAATATTCATCATCAATTAAGAGATTTCAAAATAAAATAAAATAAAATGTTTTATGTACACTGGGACCAACATCATTTTTAAGTGCTAACACTCAAATTTTTTTAATATTTTAAGAATGTGCGTATATTGTGTAACATCTTCAAATATATGCGCATTCTTAATGTTATATATATAATATTACTCTAAAATAAAACAAGGGTACTACATGCAAGAACGGTGATGCTTTGTTTTCATTAAAAAAAGACATGTATTAGTTTAGCAATTTTGAATATTAATGAAAAAAAAAAAGTAGGAATTTTTTTTTATACCTGCCTTTCTAACCGCTGCAACGGTCAAATCTAGTAAGGCCACATCATCTCCGGTAATAATGGATAACGGTCGTTAAGACGAGAAAAACGGTTTTATAAAAGATGGTCAAATGCAGTATCTTTTAGGTCAAAGCAATGGCTGTTATGTACAGCGGGTCATTATTAGTACTAAAATCGTCATCATGATTTACCTTTTCCTCGCGAATGACGTGCCGCGTGTAAATCTAAGTTGTAGGCTCCACAGAGGATGATGAACCTCATGTCCATCATATCTTTCTTAAATTAGGGTCTTATTAATTTATTTATTTTTTAAATCCCTTAATGTCAATTGATCCACTGCTCAATTTAACTAAGTTTTTCTTTTTAATTACATGAATCGGCTATATAAATTTACTTCCTCCACTTTATTTTATTAAAGGCTAAATCGACATTTAAAAACATTTTATCTTTGATTAAGATTCTTGTTATATTTGATCTGACGAACTTTTTTGTTAGTTGTCAACTACTTAAAATAATTATTTTTCCTTATCTCTAGGAGTATCGACGGTTCGGTTTGAATCGGTTTATTACTCAAATCTAAACCAAACCAAATATAATAGATTTCAGTTCGGTTCAGTTTAATTGATTTATTTTAAAGATGATTATATATTTTTTTAATGAGAAGGTTTATATCATCAAAGAATCATAGACATTAAAAATAAATATTAATGGTTTTTATTTTAGAATCAGTTTGGTTCCTTTTCGATCGATTTTTAAAGTCTCAAACCGTAATTCAAACAAAACCTATCGGTTTATAGTTCTTCCAAACCTAAACCAAACTGAACTTATTAAAAAATCAAATCAAACTAAACACAATGGTTTTGTTCGATTTTACAATTTGAACCAATCCATTGATACCGTTACCCCAACTTGGGACAAATATGTTTTTTATCTTGTTTTTATCACTTTATTGCAATTGGTATTAATTATATTCTGGTAAAACTTCAATAAATAGATTAAAAAAGATATCTTAATCATAGCATGCCCATAATTATATGCTTAATATAATTAATTATCAAACAATTAAGCAGATCAACTATATATCAAAGTGCATGAAAAAAGTCAAATATTTAATTTGATTACGTAAAAGATAAAACTATAAAACAAGAAGTTCATTATTTGGTTAATTTTCAAGATTCTTTGATCTGAAATAAACTTTTTCTTTATTTCTTGTCTAGCTAGCATCACGTGCACTACACGTGGATCATGCATGTAGTGATCATCATTTTAATTAATTAGAATGACCACTGCTGGATCAGCTTTTTTACAAGTTGCATGAGATCTTCACCTTTGGTGGTGGGTCATATGATGATAGTATATAATATAACTATGGTTAGTTAAAAAGGCAAGAATCTAGTTTAGTGAGGATCCGGTTCTATATAATATAACTTTAGATTTTGCTACAGTGCTTTTTCTATACAGTACTTTCACTTGTTACTGCATGCAAGCAATTAATAAATAAGGGGCATATTCAAATTCAATTGAAAAATAAATAAAGTATATATATATAATAATAATTCGACTGTCCTTTTTCTTGCAGTCCAGCAGAATGAGATGATCAGAAGAAGCTAGAGAGATAAATGAAGAGCCCACTTTGCTTTTAATTTTCTTCCTTTTTGCCTTAATATTATATATTGTTTCTTTAGCTAGACAAATAGAACAATCAACAGAGGAAGCTGATGACACCCATGTTATATTTAATTACTATCTGATTCAATATATATGTCTGAACAAGTAGCAAACAAGAAGCAATGAATATATAACAGGCATGCGTGTGTGTGTGGGAACTGTAGATGCGGAGAGAATACTACGTAGAAATATAGGTATAAAGGTGACAATATTGTTAAGTATCATAAATACAATAGTAAATATTACTGTACTTTCTATGTCTTTTGTTATGTTGTCAACTTTAAAGTAGTCAATAATATTTAATCTGCTTAATTATAATAGGACAATAGTACGTGGCTAGGGTTATTATATATCAAGAAGAAAATAATGTGGTATTGTTGGATAATAATATGAACAAATTAAATCAAGGTGAAAGTAAAAGTAGCTTCACAAAAAGAAAAGTGAAAAATATAAAAATTTATCTAAGTATGGTGAACACTTGTCAAATTTCCATTTGTCTGCCAATGACGTCCTATTGTCAAAATCATGTTGATTTGTCTAGGGCGCCATTGATTGTTTGAGTATGGATATTTATTGAGTCTCTTGATCTAGTGAAGTACTAACAAAGTAACTACTTTTAATTCTTTTTTATTAATAGGAATTATGTGCCTTTGATATTTTGTAATAATTAGATTTGGTCTTGTTTAACGAAGAACTAAATAATATAAAATTATGATAAAATAATGTTTAGAATAAATAATTATGAATATTTATTAAGATATTATTTGAGACATTAATGATTGTACATAATTAATCAACAACCATCACAACAATAATACAATTTGTATAGAATAGGCAATAGCAATAAGTATATTATATATAATTATCATTAAAAGATGAATTTTCTTTTATTTTCCTTTTTATAAAAAATTCTTAATTATTGCCCAAAAGCAAATGAAAACTCTTATAAAGTTATTTAACATATTTTATAATGTTAAATAAGATTACTAAGAGATATTAAACAAAATGGGGTGGACTATTTTGATTAAACTTTAACTGATGGAATCTCTATGTGAGAGAAAGAAAAGTAAATCGAGAAAATGGCAAATATAGAATGATATAAGGAGTACAAGAGTTGTCATCCAAAGAATGAAATTAAATATATTTTTTCGCAACAAATTGTAGCTTAAAAAGAGAAGCATTTTAAAAAAGCCGCAATTATTAAATAGCTTTCAAAACTGAATTTAGGATCTAGATAGAACTTTTTCTTTAAAAGAGAAAAAGCATTCAATAACTAAAGCCTCAAGGATCGATAGTCCAAATGGGTTTGAATATGCATTGAAGATTAATAGTTGTCGATATTCGATCTTTAAGATAAGAAAGACGGGCAGTAAAAGGTGTCCAAGGATTAGGTAATGGAGCTTTAAAGATAATCAACAAGATTTTTCATATCAATTTGGCATCATTATCTCTTAAAGCATACAAGACCTCTTTGTCGTGATGCGCCAAAAATAATGAAATTTAGCATAATGTCATAGGCTAGTTGTGGAGGACATAGATAATGCAGTTTTACAGTATATGAAAACAATCTCGTCTACTTTGTTAGAATTTCTAAAGACATTACACTTTCTTACTAATGCTAAAAAAATTGATTGTCTAATTGTATTGAAACAATTTATACTAAAAAAATCGTCTAATTTCATTAGCAAATAACATCCTATTGCTTATAAAGCTATTGACTGGTAAGCTTAAATTTTCAAAGCGGAAGTGTTTTGTTTAAGAGCAGGTTTAACGATGATAATTTATGATATCAGAAGGAAGTATATGATCAATACTTTAAGATATATGAAACATAATATTTATAGTTAATAGTCAATCAACATATATACTAGTAAAATAGAACTATATATAAATATCTTCAACAATTTAAATATCATCAATGAAAAATTAAATAAAACAAATTAACAAGATATGAATAATTATTCATAATTTGTAGTGCCAAGATCTATGTAATTAAGAAACCATTATATTACACTAAAATCAATTAAATATAGTAAAAATAGGAAACGTAGAATAGAAAATATGTACACTTACATAAGGAGAAATGTTATTCTTACTTCTTGATTAACCGAGAATGCATCTTGTTAGACATTTAGTCCTTTATAAAGTTGAACTTTCATTAAAGATGAATTCTAGTAAAAAAACATCAATAGTATATTTCTAAATATATAATAAATCTTGTTTTAATAAAAAAAAATGATAACTAATATTATTGGTATCATGTATCAAAACTACAAAATTTGCTCAAATGATTAAAGTTGGCATTTGGCAGGTTATACTTTCTCTATGTATAGTTTTCTTCAAAAGTTTTTCATGTTGACCCCTTCAAAATGACTACATATATATAGTCAATTAATTAATATTTCATTTATTGTATGCTAAAATAGCAAAGAAGCTATATAAAAGAAAAAAAAAAGAAAAGAGAAAAACTTTAATATATATATATCGAAACGCTTTTCTGCTTGATCAGACCATAGTTTTTCAAACTCTTTCCATAATTTGTGGTTGAACTTCAGATATAGCTTTAGCTAACAATGGAGGGGCACATCAGTATGGGTAAGCTAATTAATGTAGGAAGAGTGTTCCCCTTCCCAATAAAGTTTGAAAAAAGATTTGGGTTTCTTTCCTTCTCCTTTAGTCTTTCCTCCCCCTCTTTTGCTTTTAAGTATATATAGAGGTAAGTGTCTTTATCTCATCAACATGTCATTCCTACATTGAACTTTGAAGAATCCAATCTCATAAAGCCCACTTTTTCTCCATGAAGGAAAGAAAAGACTAGACAACATTAGCCCCCCCATGCATCTCTTTTCATCATGATGATTTGTGTTTTAATTTTCATTCATGACCATATGTATGTATATGTTTAAAATTAATAAGTTGCATTAATTAATTACTATACACCCATCATCACTCATTAATATTAATTGCATTAATATTCTAAGATCAACAGCTTTATATCTTGCAAAGTACCCATTTAAAAAAAATAAAAAAAAGGGAAAAGAAAAAAGGGTATCTAAAGCTAGCTAGCTACTGTCAGAAATAACAGTTGAAACTCATGGCATTTATTTAAAAAACTCAGAAGAGGGCCACAGAGGGGGGATATATTTCACTGACTTCTTAAATGCGAAGCTTAGAGAGAACGGAGATGATTCACAGAATGCCATGCATGACAAAGAGTAGTACTACTGATCTCTCCACTACTGTTAATTTCTTCATTCTTCTCACCGTCTTTGTCGTGTTGTTTTCAGTTGATAATAGAGAATAGTACTCTTTCTTTCCCATGCATGCATGAAGGCATGCATGATACATAATAGATGCATGATGATGATGTTGTGAATTGTGATGTTGAGAAATAAAGAGATCGAGAACATGCCCGACAGTTTGAACGTGCAGAGGATCTATCATCTTTTATGTATGAATGATGCATACTTATATATTGCCAGGAAAAATTAAAAAAAGAAAGTAAAGGAAAGGTTGAATGTAATGATACTGCACAAATGGGTTCAAAACTTGCCTTTACCGCTTTCCATCATGACTTACTTATACTTAATACTCTCTCCTTGATTAATTTAATTAACATAATACACTAATTAGAAGCTAACATGCATAAACTCCTTTCTTTTTTAACTTCGATTCTCTCCTAATTACCTGTAAAGGCAAAACGAGAAACTCATGATTTCCATCTCTCTTATTACCTAGTAACGACCTTAACCCGACATAATTTTAATTTGGTCCCGTTTAGAAGAGTTTTTTCAAAAGTATTTTTTTGATAAGCGTTTCTACGAAAAACGTTTTTTAAAAAAATTGGTCTCACCAGCTTCTTTTAAAAGTAGAATTTTTATTTTTTTTCATCGCAATTTTCCTAAAAGTAAGTGTTACTAAACACCTCCAACACTATTTTTACTTCAAAAACATTTTAAAAAAACTCTCTCAAATAGAAGCCTTTTAATTAAATATTAACTTAACCAACCTTTATTGTTCTGTTTAAGATTAAGGGTAAATAACCTAGCTAAAATCATCTCCAAGGCCAACTCAACTAAGCTTTGACGGCTACATGCAAAAATATATTAAAGCCACACTTCCCGAAACATCTTGTGAGATATCATTGGTTGTGCATTATATTATTGATCTCCATCAATCACACAGTATGTAATTTAAAAAATATCAATGATGCACAATTATGTGTGTCTCAAAAGATAATGTAGAATGTGTCACTCTAGCTCTACTGTAGTGGGTAATAATAATTGATGTTTTCAAATAGAATTATTTGGGTGTTGTGATTAATTTCGAATAAATGAATTATTTCAGATGTTGTGTTAATCAAATAACTAATTCATGATAATTTTTCAAAATAATGTTTATAATCCTGTTTAATGGGCTTTAAGCCAAATTATAATTAATTAGCTTGGTTATAATTTTAGGTGCATTAGATTGGTCAATTAATCTTCCCCAATTACCTCAACTAGGCAGTTGGATCAATGTCTAACAAAGCATACCAAGATGAGTTTTAAAACTCAAAACCTTTTCCACTTTTCAGCTGCAGGTTCACATTTTCTATGCAAACAAATAGAACTCTTCTCAACCTTCTACCTAAGGTTTAATCTTTTATACTTGTTTTATCTAGTAGTTTGACACATGCATGATTTGTTTAAATATTTCTGATGGTCTCAAATGAACTTCATTGTTTCAAATAAACTTGAAATTAAAACTTAAAATTGATTTTTTTTTCTCAGATTTTTCCATCACCTTGTAGCATTTATGATCCATTTAATTCTGATACAAAAACCATATTCGAATCAGAAATCAAATGGAGCCTTTTATTTATTCTTTATTTAAAGTACATAGGAGGAGGAATAACATTATGAAGTTGAAGTTAAACTGAAAGTACAGGACTAGCTATTAAAAGCTATTTTCATTTTCTCTCTCTTTTGCCCTCTTGCAGGGTCAGTACATTTTGTTTTTTACCACTTTCCTTCAAACCATCAGGCAGGCAGCAAATAGTATACAAGCTCTTGACAGATAACCAGTAAGCAAGTCAAGAACCTGAAATGGTTGTGTTTGGGTATAAAGAAAGGCTGCAGAGTTCACTGCTACAAACTCATCTCCTTTGGTAAGCAGACCTCAAGAAAATATAGACTGTAAAAACATAAAAGGAAGCCAAAGTTGTATAAGTAGGTTAAAAACAAGAAGTATTCAAGAAAGTAAGTTAACAAATGAAGCACAAGTACTGTTAAGTTATTTGAGAGAACAAAGTTAAATGATCTTCAAGTTAAACTAGTAGAACTAGAACATGATCAGAGATTAATTTCCGGGCATAGGCTCAATCTTAATTCCATCTATATATCCCTATTGTAACTATCATCAGAATCAGAAATGTAATGGAAATAGGCACTTGGATCCTTGATGCAACTCGCATACAATATTCACTAGTAACTAATGTTTTCTTCTTCATATGGAAAGATATGTTACAACGTACCTTATAATTGCTTGTTATGACAACATAAAAATAAATATAAGAGAACATTAATTATATGTGGAATATTATCTTGAATCCATATCAGTATCATCTAAGGTATGTTTAAGCTGGTCATATTGTCATCCAGCTATTATAGAAAATGACTTGACCGTGAGCTAGGACCCAAGGATGTCAGAATGCACAAGACTCTTTACTTAGGTAGACCATGGGCTGCCCAAATTTCCCATTGGCCATTTTCTCGTGTTAAAGTGAAACCTTCTAGTTGTTTCGCCTTTTTGAAAATGATCCAATTATTTTTGCAACTGTTCATAGAAACATTCAATAGCCCATTCTCAAACTGCACTATCAATGTACTCACAAGACTTGAATATTTGCGTTCTAGAGAACTAATGTCTGCTTGTTGACATTTTGGTAGCCAATAAACACAAATCTCAGAAGAGCAGTGCTAGGTATGATGTCCAGATACTTAAAAAATGGGTTTAATATTCCTCTTATCTTAATCATATACTTCCATTTAGATGGAGATGCTGTACTAAATCTATCAACCATTCATCCACCCTAAAACTGGCACTTGAGCATGGAAATGAAGTGAAGGCAATTAGTATAAAATAGCCTATCATGTTGATTTAAACATTCAGAAAACCACTGAAATAAAAAATTTTTATGGTATGAACTGATTTTACCTAGCAGACATGAAAGCCATTCCAAGGAATACAGCCTTGACAGCTTGCTTTTGCCCTGCATAGTCAAATGCCAGGGGCAGCATCTCATGCAAGGTGAGAAAAGCCATCACTCCACCAACTGCATGGATAAAGCATAAGAAAAATTATAAGCAAATAGAAACAAAGTAATGTGTTTAGTTGCTTGAGAAAATTAAGCTAGAATGCCGGATGCATTGAGAACCTGATCCGAGCAATCCCTCAAGAATCTCTGGGTTCAGACTACTTGGAAATAGGTAAGCTGCAGAAACCAAAACAAAAAGTGAGCAGAAACAAAGACCAAAAGAAAGAAAAAGAAAAAGAAAAGGAACATATTTCAATCAGCAGTGCTATAGAAGTGAACCGTCGTATAAAATCATATGGATTTCCAAATAGACTGAAAATAGAGTTACTAATTACATTATATGCACAATATACTGGATGGAGAAAGCATGCATATTTATCACTTAAATTAGGAGTAATACAGATACCAGTCTTAGGCAACCAATAGTATTAAATGTTTAGGGACAACCATCATGGCTATTTTTGGGGCATGTTTTTCACGTCTCTAATTGCATTAAATGATGCCAACAAGGAAATCTACTAAATGCAAGCAGCAAAATATTTTGACAGTAAGCAATCAGATAATGAAGTCTAAAGATACAACATAATCAGAAAAGCCATTGACTTGCCTACAATGATCACCCCAAGGGGCTCCGCAAACCCAGAAAGCGTAGCCAATTTGAATGCCTGCCATTTGCTGTCAAATGCAGATGAAATAGCCATTTATTTATACAAATGTGAATAATAATATACGTGCGCACGTGTGTGTGAAACACATACATACATTTACAGCTTTTATTTTTATAACACACAACTTTGGAACAATTCAAGAGGCCATATGAAACTGGTTTCTCTTATAATAGCTTGAAAATACACTTCTCTTATTAAAACATAAGAGCATGTGCAAGATTTACTGTGGGCAGCTCATTGAACAATCAATGAAAAGTGGTTCCTAATCAACCAATTGTGCATTTTCATTAAATGCCTAATAATCACGACAAAAGAAAACCTTGTCACAGGTAACAACTACTCTTCTTGGTAAACTGAGTACCAACAAGTATTGGAATCTATATACAATAATACAAGTAGCTGTATCATTCTCGATAATTGCTTGTAATATAACTATAGACATGGTCCTTGGCAGTAGGGGTGTTGATCGAGACCGACCAAACCGAAAAACCGAACCAAACAGATGTGATCGGTTCAGTTTTTGGTTTAAGGAATGAAAAAACTGATCGGTTCGGTTCGGTTTTCAGTTTAGACATTGAAAAACAGAATTTAACCCAAACTGAACCGAACTTGAGGGTAATACTGTCATTTCTCCTATAACCCTAAGCGTTAAATGTGTAGGAACATAATTAAAATATCCAAGCTTTTAATTTTTATTTGTTTAACTATAGGATACTTTGAATTGGATGTGCAGGTACATAAAAAAATTGCCTTAAGAAGGGCTTTGAATGGAAAACATGTAGAAATTTTCCATGTCAATCTCTTTTAGTATTCCTATTATTGAATGTAATAATGTATTTTGTGTTTTAATTGTAATGATAGAACTATATATTATACTTTTCAAAGGATTGAATGTGTTTTGAAAAGGTAAAATAGTGTTAAGTACAAGATTTATAACTGTAAAATTGAAGTAACTAACCCGATCAACCCAAACCGAACAAATTTGGTTCGGTTTGAGTATTAGTTCGGTTCGGTTTCGGTTTCAGAAGACCCAACCCGAACTAAGTTCGGTTCGTTTCGGTTTTTACCAAAAACAGAACCGAACCGAGGTTTACACACCCCTACTTGGCAAAGAAGAATGGAAGAAGCAGATTCATTAAGCTGATCCCACATAGTTGGGAAAAGGCCTTATTGAGTTGAGTTAATCGGCACTCAATTTTGAGAATATCAAAGAAGCCCTAACCTCTGAGTTGCGAAGTAAACAGGAAGTGCTACAGCTACACCCTGCAAAAAGAATTACTGAAGATATTATAATTGTTAAAGAACATAACTATTTTTTTCCAAGTGAAGTGGTTTTGCCTTTTGGGGACATAAATTGTACATAGTGGACAGCTCATAAGAAACTTTTGCGTGTTTTTCAAAAGTATGGAGTATAAATGTATAATGTTGAGAATCAGAAACAACATGTTCACATAATAAATGAATTGATTAATAAACATAAATTCTTTTTTAAAAAAAAAAAGTGTAGCAAAGATGTGGATGTTGAGATGGATGAACAAACAATGGAAAAATATCTGACAAAAAATTAAAGCCTTCATGATGCGCAAGGAGCTTAAATAGTGACAAACAAAAGAAAGTCAATTTTAAATAATTTGGTTGCAAAAATCATTATAGCATAACATCACAAAGAAGAAAAGTAAGCAAGAAGGAAAATGGATGAGGCATGGGTTCAGGGTGTGATAAAAGATGCAAAGCAATAAAAAAGCAAAGACAATGATATAGATAGAATTAAACAAAACCATGGGATTAATACAATCAGCAAGAGATATTTAACGTAAGGCTTCAAGATGGAGATGATCATGATGTTTTTGCATGGTATTCTACCATGGTGCTCGCCTCTATTTATACATTATAGAAAGAACAGCCACAGAACAATAAAAAAAATAAAAACAATGATACAGAGCATAGAATTGAACAAATCAATCTTTACACAGCCAACAAGAACCATTTTGTGTAAGCTTCATGGTGGATGATCATGATGCTTTTGCATGCTATTCTACCATGGCGATTTGCCCGTGTATATGCTTAATTAAACTCTTGCTCTTTAACAACATAGATGGTAAGGTCTATAGTGCAACTGGCAAAGCGATCAATCTCACAAGAAAACTAGCCCCAAACAACTAACCTGTTAATGTTACATTGTCTTAAAGTTTTTGGGTACTTGAGTTACCCACAAAATCTTGGTTTATATGCCCATAACAAGATTAATAAAATGATATAAGCACCTTGATTCTAATCATCTATTAGTTGTGAATCCTAAATAGCTGAAATGTATGTAAAAAATTTATCATCTGTTTGTTTAATCATTCATCTTTTCTTCCTTTATCATCAACTTCACCTTTCTTGCTGATAGCTTTGCTACTGCCATAGTAAACATCCGGCTGCAACTCTATGTATAACACATGCCAATAAAACACTAATTTGGTGATTTTGTCCATCAGGTTTGAACCCTTTTCATAGTAGGCTTTTAATCACAAGATTTGTGGGTTCTTTTGAGGGTGCTAACTTCTAATGATCATGAACCACCATTCAACTTAACTTTTAACATGGATGTCTACCTTGAGCAGCTCCATAACATCCCCACTCATGGAAAAAAAAAAACATTTTATCATTCATTGATAGAAGAAACATGGAAAGCATTAACGAGTATCTTTTTATGGGTCTAAAAGAGTGACTTTTACTTGTAATTTAATGTCTGGTCATTGTCAAGGATGAATAACAATGGTCTGTTAGACATTCACCTATTGAGGAACAGAATTGCAGTCGACTGGTTACACAAGAGTCGACTGCTTTGAACTTCTGACAGGAAGACATCTACACTGTTCTGGAGAGTTGTAGAAGGTTCCACAGCAACTAATTCAGTTACATTAGTTGAGACTTGGTTAATGTCAGGTTGTCAGAGCACTACACGTGTAGCTTTGACATTGAACAGTCTTATAGGTTGTTAGTAAATCAGTTACAACTGTTTTGTGTCCTCTTTTATATAAAGAGGACTTTTGTAATCCTTTTGTTTTGATTAGTGTTTCTAAGGCGCCAAGGCGATGTCTAGGCGATATCTAGGCGATTTGCCTTGTCTAGGCGATAAGAAAAATATTTATTTATAGGTCCCTAGATAATTAATTAATTATTTACAAGTCCTTGAACAATTCATATACAAAATTATACATATTTAACTATATTCTATGATAAATGTTAAATTTTCATAAAATGATAAAAAACACTTCATATTAATCAAAATCATGTCCACAAAACATTAATTCATGTCATAATACACATTATACGAAATGTTCAAAAGTACAAAACTCAAATATCTATTGCCGGAGGGTCGTCGACGGTCGCCGGAGATTTCGACGGCTTTTCTTGATCGGAGCAAATGGAAAGGATGGACTTAGGGAGAGAAAGGTTTAAGGGTTTACTATAGAAAGATGACGTTTATGTTTTTTAAGCTTTTTTTTATAAATTAGATAGACCCCTTTAAACTTTTTAAATATTTGCACAAACCCCCACTGCCTGCCTAACACAGTGCCTAAGCGTTTTCTCCCTCAAACGCCTAGATGACGCCTTGAAAACACTGGTTTTGATGAATGGAAATACACATCTACTCCTCCTCCTGCTGAGAATCCTCTTCTTCTCTAAAATTAACATGGTCCATGGTTCAATCAGCAAGTATGTTTTTTGAGGGGTTACCCTCGTGAGAAAGGCAAAGTCTTGGGAGTAGGTAAGAGTTACTTCAATAATCAATATATTGCACAAAAGATGTTGGAAGTCATATCAAATGTCCACAAATACTTGAAATTTGAAAAAAGGGAAAATTCACAGATAAGGAGACAGTATATTCATTTTCAAACAATAATACCTTCACATTTTCAATCTGTAAGTTGAAAACGAACTTGCAAAGCATTTCAACATAACACAGCTGTTATAAAGGTTATGACTTAATATGAATACATATGAACAAGAGAAAAACCTTTCAATACTGGGTCACCAAACATATGTACCTCTGGAATGTTGTGCAAAGCGATAGCCAATGCTAAGTTAAGACCAACTCGAAGTCCCTAGAAGAAAGCATTCACCAACAAAAATCAATTAGCATCTGAAGATGGGAATCATAGCTGATAAAGGTTAGGGATCCAAAATATACAATTTGACCCCAACTATGATCACCTCTGATAAAAATAAATGTTTTATATATATGGATGGCGAAAGAGTGTATGATGCTTCTGCATCCAATATTGGGTCCTTACTTCCTTCAACACATATAAGAAAGTCCAGGAACTTAACATTCTTCACTTAAAGAAAGAAGAAATATTGTACAAAGGAGTTTAAAGCACAAGTGATATGAAATATTAACTCCCTACAACACACATGGATAGTGAAAGAGTATGATTCCTCCCTAGAAAATATTTGCGTCTTTCAACTCACGTAAGAAACCATGCAAAACAAACATTTAAAGGTAAATAAGTCCCATAAAGGAAGAGCTTTCAGCATTGATTCAATCAAAGGCCAAAAGACCACTGTATATGAGAAAGCATACAGTCCATCTCTGAATGCCCTTCTGATTTTTTCTGGCTCTTCGTAAAAAGGGCCATTTTTTCTGCTCTATGCTTGATCCCTGGTGTACTCCTAAAGTGCCATCAGCTATGGTACCATGCAAGGATCTGCCAGATCCATTAATTGATTTTCACAGAGTAAATTAGATAAGAAGCACAATGAAGAAATAATCCTCAAGGCATCGACTACTGCCAAGTAGTGGATATGCCCAAGTTATTATTTATGCCAAAAAAAACTTCAAAATCCAAAAACTACAGTATATACTAGAAAGGCTGAACTTTGCAACTAAACTTCAAAGAAAAATAAATATTGAATGGCAAACAGTGAGAGTTCCAATTACAAAACAAAAATTTCCCAGCAAAGAAAAAACGTGTAACATATATATCCCATCAGGAAGAGTCAGTTTGAAATACCATATTTAGGGTACTGAGAGTGTTCTGTATGCTAAGACTACTTATTAACCAGAAAAACATAGCTCACAAACCACAGAAAACCTAATCTTTGATCAGATATCTCTCTCTAAATAATGTAAAAGATTTAAAATTGAAATGTGGTTCATTCATGAATTACTCTTCCTTTCAATCAAATCAATACAATGTGAATCTTTCTACACTAAATAATTTCAAACTTAGTAGCTACCTTCATTGATCCAAGGAACACTGCCATTCCTTCTGGAAAATTGTGCAAACTTATGCCTGGAGTACATCAGAAAACAGAATTATAAGATTCCCAAGCAGAAAAGCTTAATGACAACAGTATGCTATGTTGCATGGACCCTTTACTTTAGGCTGATATACCCGTGTCCGACACTTCATGATACGACATGGGTATGGGATATATGCCCGACACTTTAGATTTTAGATTATTACTATGTAGATTCTCCAATGGAAAGAAGAGAAAACATGAAAGAAGATAATGACTAATAAGAGAAATTCACTTAAGTAGGAGAACAAAAAGAACAATAAAGGAGTGAAAAAAAAAAAAACATAAAATATAGCCGAGTCCTTGTATCCCAGAATTTGAAAATGAACGAGTAGGACCTCTAGATATGTACCCGTATCCAACATCCATACCCGAGTCCATGTAACATAGACAGTATGAAGATGGTGGTCAGCTCATTTAATTCAAGATTGTCGTACTTTTTTCTTTTACATTCTTTTGTATCTTGTACATTGCATTAAACAAAATTAGGTTTATTTATCTGCCAAAGCTAAAAGTCAAAACTTTCTCATGAACATGGAAATATGGGACCTAAACTCAACAAAGCCTTTTCCAACTAGAAGGGGTCAACTACATGAATCCCGCTTCCGGATGCCCGCTCTATCATGGGCCAAGTCCACCGACATGGGAATATGGGATCTAATTCAAAAGTGAAATTAGTAGTACCACAAAATTGGTGTAAATAATCCCCTCATCACCTTCAGCTGAAAAAAAAATGAGGACCAAGAGTTCATGTATTGAAAGGACACAAGCAGATAGAAGCTTAACAGGATTCAGCCTGCGGCAAAGTTTAAAAATTGCCACAACTCGCAGACTAGTTCAATCTGATAGTTTTCATTTATTTCAAGGTTATTCAACTAGCATTTATAATATCAACATGTCTTTTGGACTGTCATGCAAGGAAATTTGGGTCATGGACTCTATAAAATGGATAATAAGGAGGTTAGTTCTACTGATCTCTTGTTCTTAGAAGTCAACCAGTTAAAATATCCATGTGTAATGTGTGTTGGATGAACTACATATACCATATTTTATGGCTTGCTTGTTCTCATTTTTTCCTTTTATTTAAATTCTCAAGTGCGGGTTAGTGTTTCAGAAAAGCATCCATGATCTAAATCATCTGATTCATAGTTAGTAAATGCAAAGGTTTGACGAGGTATAGGATGGTTGATACTTGATAGAGTAGGATCTAGTTAGGCATACCAAATGCATGATGCTCCCACCTTGCGGGGTCTGTGGTGATTAAACCTAATCATACAAAACGAAACACTACCACTTAAATCAATTTAGAATGAAACTAAAGTTTTGGAGTTAGAGGCCTCACTTAAAAATAAGCCTCCTTTTTGCCCACTGCTAGAGCAGCCAATTGCAAAATATTCATTTGTATCACTAATTTTCCATTATGGAAACATCATCCATAGACCAGGAAAAAGAACTAAAGGAACAAAAAGATGAAAAGGAATCCATACCAATTGCTGTGACAATTCCACTAAATAAAACTTGGCGTCGATGCTTCTTCAACATATCCTTACCCCCTTCATCATTATTTCTCTATGATATCCAAGCAAAGAAACAACATCAAGAAAAAATAAATAATGTTAAAGATGTCAATAAATCTCATTGACTAAAATGCAGCAAGCAAACCTTTTTACTTTTCGCATCAACATTAGGAGCAAGTGCAGGCTCAGGGATAAATTTTGCAATAATAGCAAAGAAAACGACACCTGCAAAGAACTACAAGAGGGCATGAACTGACATTTTAGTAAACAAAAGAAAAAAAATGGCCGAAATATCTATCTATGCCTGTGAAAGAAAAGATACCCAAAGGTTGCCTTTTAAGAAGCCAATGGAGTTTATAGCATTATGTGCCAAGTCCAGAAAAGAAATGCTTAGCATAAGACCAGCCGCAAATCCCTACATGAAAGAAGCATGGAAGTCAAGAAAATATCTTGGAACTTATTGACTTTGAGACCCTTCCAAACATATGAGCAGAAATTTTTAATGTCTGAAAAATAGATAACTTAAACTCAAGTCAACTCAACTAAGCCTTTTCCCAACTACATAGGATTTGCAACATGAATTTGCTTCCTCCACTTTGTTCTATCAAGGACTAAGTTGGCATTTAAATTACAAGTAATTATCTCTTTTTTAATTATTTATGTCTATAATATAACTTATATTAGGTTTTTTCTTGTAATCTAATAGGTCATTCTTCCTAACTGAAGCATCTAAAGGCCTTTATTGCATGTGTCCATACCATCTTAACTGGTTATCTCTCATTTTATTTTCAATTGGGCTACTCCTACCCTTTCTCAAATATGGTCAATCTTCCTAATTTCAATATCATATAAATAACATGTATTAGAAACAGATCAAACTAGTTGTTTAACTGATAAATCAATCCCATAATTGCTTTATAGAAAGTCAGTCGAAAATGTTAAAAACAATGAAACCTAAAACAGAGTGTTCAACCAGAAAAGCATTCCGAGCCCGAGACAATTAAACAGTTGAAAAGGATCCAATTGTTACTTATGTAATGTTGACTTAATGAGACACTACCAATTTTATGTATGGCTAGAAAGCAGAACTTGCTCCTGATCATTCCTCTATCAATGGCCCATTCAATTTTGAAACAGAGAAAATAAAAAAGCAAAATTAGGAAGTAGAGAAGGATAAATTTATAGTTTCTCTTACAAGATCACCGAAAACTTTGCCATGGGACCTTCCCAACAATAAGAGACTCAACTCAACAAAACCTTTTCCTAACTACAAGGGGTTGCTTATTTCCTTGACTTAGCTTGATCAAGGGAAAAGTTGATTGTTTTATTACAATTAGTTTATCTTTTTTTAATTATCTTAATCCTTGTTAATTTAACTCTCCCTCTGCCTCTATCATTACTGTTAATTGTCGATAGGTCACTTTCTTAACTAAGCACCTATTAGTCTTTATTGTGTGTTTAAACCATAGTAATTGGTTCTCTCACATTTTATCTACAACGAAGGTTACTAATACCATTTCCCGAAAATGTTCATTTTCAATAATACTTTTATATGTCTTTCCATATATCTATCAAAACATTTGTATTTTTATTACACCTAATTTATTAACATTTTATTTCTTTATTGCCCGACATTCTATTCCATAAAACAAGATAGACCTAATGGTGGTTTTATAAAATTTTCCTTTCAACTTAAATGGGATGCATTGATCATATAATACTTCATAAGCAATTAAGCACTCCTTTACTTGACCCGCCTGGCATTAATTCTATGGTTCACATCATTCTCCATTTCTCACTCTTAATTAATAATTGAATCCAAATGCCTAATCTTTCACTTTTAGTAGTATCTCTTGATGTTCAATATTCATACATCTCTCCATCTATTTCTACTTCCACTAAAATTAAATATAATATACTCAATCTTAGTCTTACTAATTTTGAATCCTCTAAATTCTAGTCTTTAACCAAACATTTAATTTAGCAATTACTCTCAATTTAATTTCATCAATTAGCACTAAAAAAATACTGGAGTTGAAGGGAAACATGTGTAACAGAAATTGCCTAAAAAATGCAAGGATTAGTCTTCAATCATCACCTGTAGAAGTCCAAGCATCTTCAAATTTGGAGACTTGTTCAGAATTACAACTATTGCACCTGTTCAACAAGCTAGGAGTCGTAAGATTGCAAAATTGTCCAAATAGGTATTGTATTATACTTGCGAGGCAATAATGATTATGAAACAATCCAAGAAACTCCAGTATAATGAAAATATTGTTATAGACTTTCAAGAAAAGATATTCTTACTAAACTAGCTATTACAAATAGTTTAAAGGAAATTATTGGTTTCCCATTGGTGCACATGACCACATATCCTCCACCATTACTTACAATTTTCTGATAGTTGCACGTGAGAAACGCAAGTGAAAGAAAGGGAAGAAAAGAAACAAGAGAGAGAGAGAGAGAGAGAGAGAGAGAGAGAGAGAGAGAGAGAGAGTTCACAAAATGGTCCTTACCAAGGTTGTTTAATGTAAGTGGCGAAGTTAGAGTTTCATATAAAAATAAATAATTTGTTATGAATTATGATGAGTGATACTTATTTTGAATTTCAAACACTGCAATATCTTAATTTAACAGCATAGGAAAATGAGAATTAATTGCAAAACATCAAAATGATTTCTAATGGTCAAGAACAATCTAAGGATGTAAAAAAATGACAATTTGGACAAGAATCAATATATGTATCCTTCAATTCTATTGAAAACTTTGAGAGGAAGAATAAATGATGTCCGAGAATTCAAAGGAAAACCAAATGATTTAGGTAGTAATCATCCACTTTTCATTGTCTACACCTCAAACACGGACAAAGCACAGATTCTGGTTTGCAATTGAATGCTAACCTAAGCATATCTTTAGGAAGCCAATCATTTTCTACAACTCAATCTTGGCAAGCTAATTCAATCAAAATTTCTTTGTTTTACCTCATTTTTGTGACATTCACGATTCCAAGTTCATGCTCGTAAGAAGAGCAATAACAACCAGAAAGAATGTCATCCGCAATGATTAATAACTTGGTACAAATCACATTTTCAAAAAATTGATACAAATAATCTCAAGTTCGAACATAGTTAAGTAAATCGCTCATCACTCCACAATCTTCATCCAAATGCATCAGATATCTTACCAAGTGACGTGCTTAATCCACCAACAAGAGAGAGAGCAAGAGCCACCAACACCTGAGAATCCATGAATACTTCCGATCGAGATTAGCAAACTCCAAACTCCAAACTCAGGGTTTTATAGCTTGTTTTTTATATTTATTTCAGAGTTAAAGTCGCCGCGCGCTTGCGTGACGAAGACAATATAGAAGAAGAAAGCGCGAAGACGAGATTAATTTTCAAAGGAACGAATGGACAGTTGGGTTATAAAGTATTGTAGGAAAGATGTTTGATTAATTGTCCCAAAGAGATAAATTAGAGGAGGAGAATGTCTAGTGTGAAAGCAAGATATTTTCAGTGCCCTCCTGTTTCAAGTTATGTTGGGCTTAAACCTTGATAAATGCTCTTATTCCATCATCTATACACTTTCCACTTCTGTTGTTGTACTTATCTTTCAGTTTCTGCTTCTTCCTCAATGAGCATCTTTAGATTCTTCATTTAGTTAAAAAAATAAAATAAAAAAATGAAACACATAAGGAATCTTAGTTAATTTGATGAAAAATGGTATGCATACAATTATATTAATATAGTTTTTGAATTATATAAAAATACTAGTCTAAGTATAAAAGAAAATGTTAATCTAACTACAAAAATTGTAACCGCATGTGTAACTTCATGTGCATATTCATTGAATATTAGTGTTTTACACATCTCTAATTATATAATAAATGATCTAATGAATATAACTATGTAATTGTAATTTAGTGCAGTTAAATTAATATTTTTTAACTACAAAATAGATACAATTACACATTCATCTTTATTTGATATGCGGGTTTTATATATTTTTTTATATGTAACAAATGATCTAATGAATATAAAATAATTATTATACTTTTAGTTGCCTATATTATATGCTATCAATATTGAAATGTGTAGCTAATGACTTTCATTTGATATGCATATCTAATGACTATACCAGTGTAATTTCACTTTTTAATTAGAATTGCACTGCCACACGTCTGTCTGCAGATGTTGAAAGCAATTGCATGGTCAGCATGGACCGTGGTCTATGATGACCTTTAATTTAGAAGAGTCTGAATGACACAAGAACGCCCATCAAATTGCATCGTTCTCTTCAAAAACTGAGGTGGAAAGTGGCTTTTTTAAGCATGGTTTTGGCTTATAATTTTCCTCAAAGAATGCACTTGAAGCCACCAAATGTTCTCCAAATTAAGTCCTCATCAAGCATGAATAATGAAGGAAAACCAAACACATCTCAAGTCTCAGTGAAGAAGCGATGCTTGAGGTGCAATACCCTTTACCAAGATAGGGATAGCTCTCCCACTGCTTGCTTGTTCCATGGCTACACCACCGGTATGTATATATTCTTGCTTGCTTTAACCATTAGGTGCTTTGGTTGTGTCAAATTTGTCTCTCAATCTTGTTTCATTTCCATTCACAATCATCAAATATATATATCTATTACAAAATACAAAGCCTTAAAAATAGGAACATGTTATCTGGAATGTTATCTGGAAACATGTTCCGTAATATCGTAATACCCTCCCTCAAGTTGGAGCGTGAAGATTCTGAACGTCCAACTTGCAGATAAGAAACTCAAAGTTCACGTTTCCCGATTTTATTTTTTTTTTATTTTTTTTTTCGTGAAAAAAAAAACGGATTTTGAGGAATGCACAACGCCGACTGACGCGTGCTTCACCACGTGCGCTTCAACATTCGCACGCTTCACTAATCACGTACGCTTCACCAAGCGCAGGCTTCATCGCGCTCACGCATCACCGCGAGCACGCTTCACTAATCACGTACGCTTCACTAAGCGCACGCTTCACAACGTGCACGTATCACTGCGAGCACGCTTCACAACGCGAGCACTGTTCACCAAGCTCACGCTTCACCAGTGCGCACGCATCACTGCGAGCACGCTTCACCACGTGCACTGTTTACCAGTGTACGCTTCACCACGTGCGTTGTTCTCCAACCGCACGCCTCACCAGTGCGCACGCTTTACCGCGAGCACACTTCACAACGCGCACGCATCACTGCGAGCACGCTTCACCACGTGCACTGTTTACCAAGTGTACGCTTCATCACGTGCGTTGTTCTCCAACCGCACGCCTCACCAGTGCGCACGCTGCACCGCGAGCACACTTCACAACGCGCACGCATCACTACGAGCACGCTTCACCACGCGCGTTGTTTACCAACCGCACGCCTCACCAGTGCACACGCTTCACCGCGAGCACACACACAACGCGCACGCATCACTGCGAGCACGCTTCACTAATCACGTACGCTTCTCGAAGCGCACGTTTCACCGCGCGCACGCATCACCGCAAGCACGCTTCACCATGCGCGCACGTATCACCACGCGTGCACACTTCACCACGCGTGCACACTTCACAACGCTGTGCACGCTGCCCACTTCCCAGCGCAGAACGCTGCCCACTTGCACACTGCACGCTTCCCAATACTGTGCACTTTGTGCTGTACACGCTGCACAATACTGTGCACGCTGTACCGACACGCGCTGTTGTGCGCTATTCACGCGCTGTCTAGCTGTTCACGCCTGTCACGCGCGCTGTCAGGCTGTCACGCGCTGTTCATGTGTTGTCGCTTGTTCACTCGTTCTGTCGCTCACTGTTCACGACGCAGTGGAACACCATTAATCTTTCTGTTGCAGCTGTTATTTTCTGGTCTTTATATGCCCCACCATACCAAGTTTCCTTTTTTTTTTTTTTTTTAAGTCTCTGGATTTACTCATTCAACTCTCTTGCAGTTCCTATCTTTTTCAAATCTCTTAAAAAAACCCATTACTGTTCTTGTTCCGTGGTACTAAATATCTGAGCAAGATAGTTACAGGTTGGGTTCAGTCCTCCATTAAAAAACTCACCTTTTTCTTGTTCTTTTCACGTACCCTTTTCTGTTTTGTGGTCTTTGAGCATGAAAAACCCTTCTGAAGTTGAAGATCAAATGTGTTCATCTTCTTCTCCTTCTTCTTTGTGTTTGTTGAAGCAACACTTATTCGTAATCTATCTTTTTCTTGCTCTTTGTTCACTTCAATCGTAGGCCTTCAACCTGGCAAGCGCAGCTGCTCCTCGCTTCGTCTTATGAGGAATCATCCCTCGGATGGTCCTCCAGAGGATCTTGGCTGGGGCACGGAAGTGAATGGGGCCATGAGAGGGCTTGGTGTTCATCCTCTTCCTGAGGAATCGAAGGTACTTCATCTTCTGCCGAACGAGGCCGCCGGAGAGACAGATCTCCTCGCACCGAACCACCACCACTTTCTGTCCGTTGAGCAGCTCCTTCGCTACAATGGAGGCCAGACGCCCCAGCATGTGGTGGCGAGCGTCCACCACCACTCTCCGTGCACACATCCCATTGTAGTCCTCAGATCTCTGTGCATATAACGCCAAAAACTCGATCTGTAGAACCCCCAAAATCTCATCAAAATCCCACCTTTTCTCTGCGATCTCTCGCCGCCGTTCACGCGGTCGATCCGCTCCCACCGTTCGACGCCGTCGCCACGTACGATCGCCGATCGCGCGAACGGATCTTCCTCGCATCTCTATTTGATCCTCTGATCAGCTCCGGAGGCCCTCAGATCGCAAACGACGTCCAGATCGGTGACGTCCTCGACCTCGGCGACGATGAGCTTAAAATCTTCTACTTCCTCGAGAAACTGAAGCGCGAGGCTTCGATCTCCCGCGGATCGATCATCACCATGAACTGAAACCACGAGATCACGAACGTGGACGGCAATTTCAGGTACAAATCAATTCACACTATACAAATCATCAAAATTAGAAATCTCCAACAGATCCAACCAATCCCTCAACAGATAAAATCGATCAATCACAATTTCAAAGAACAATCAGGAATGAAAACCTTCAGAATCGCAGCATCGGAGCTGGGGTTTGAGAGATCGGAGTTGTGGTGGATGGCTTCACACACACATCTCGTTCTCAAACCCCAGCTCGGATATTGAAGATTTACGTTCTTCAACAGATCCAAGATCTGGAAATTACGTGAGCTCTTGGCTCTGATACCATGTCAAATTTGTCTCTCAATCTTGTTTCATTTCCATTCACAATCATCAAATATATATATCTATTACAAAATACAAAGCCTTAAAAATAGGAACATGTTATCTGGAATGTTATCTGGAAACATGTTCCGTAATATCGTAATAGGTTGACTACCACATGTTTGTTGAAAAGCGCCCATAACATTTTGCTCAAAATAGTGGCAATTGAGATGCATGGTGGGATAGTTTGCTTGGTCACATACATGTAATGCTTAGAATTGTTTTGGGTAATGGGATATAAGTGTGTGAAAATAAGTTTAAATGTGATTTTTTTTTTGGTTGGGTGATTTGGAAGTAGATATTTAGTTAATCCTATTTGAACTTGATTAGTGGAAATAAATGTGTGTAATGGCCCATCTTGTAAAGCTTTTGCAAAAGTACTTTTTACCTAAAAAAAAAACTAGTCTCATCCAGTTAAGTAAAATTGTTTGTCTACTGCAGTTTCATCTAATAGTAGAAGTTACCAAATGCCTGCAAAAATTGTTTTTGGTCCAAAAGCAATTTACAAACGCTCAACCAAACAGACCGATAAACTGTCATAATTCTAACTTTTAAATCTTGTACCATTCAAACATTAAAAGAGAAATTCAAGAACATAGTAATTCTGGTATTTCTTAATAGCAAAGTCTTGCAACTTAGAAACTTATACTTGATGTACATTACATGAGGCTGCATTGGTTGATGACACCAAAGGGCCCTTTTTGCATTGTCTTAGGGGAGAAGGGCCTATTTGCATTGGCACCACCACACCAAGGGATCGATGGTGAGTGGACTGATGGAAGTGGAGTCATAGTTTACAAATGGAACGAGAAGAGTAACCGACCAAATACAGGAAGTGCCAATTGGAAGAAAAGATGGAGTTGTTGTGCCGAGTATGATGAGAACGCACCCCCATGTCGACGAGGATGGCATGTCTGTTACGACGACGGATTTACTCTTTACTAGCACTAACTCATTCTCTACTAGGTTTCTCTATAGGTACTTCCTTTGTTAATTAATCTATAAATATGCACACACGGAAGAATGGTATTTGAGTTCTTATCCAATTGAAATCATACCTGTATGAGGAAGCAAGGAAGTACTAGAGCTGTGTGTGAATCCAGATGTTGGTAATCCCATATTCCCATTGTTGTTTTAATTAGCAAGTTTGCTGCTTATTAGTATTTTTGATGCATGCGCATGAATCATAAGATATCAATACTATGGTTTCTCAATATATGTCAAAAACACACTTGTCCGAGTCATTCTGGTCAGTTTTAGCCTCCTTTGGCATTGAAATGAGCTAAATTATACTCTTGCAATGATAAGAGTGTTCTCTCTATTAGAAACCAATCAACCCAAAAGCTATAGCTGATAGGGAGAGACCCAACAATGCACATCAAGTGACTATTAACACTCCCCCTCACGTGCAGCCCCATCCTGCACGTGAAGAGTCAGAAGAAAGAGAAGAAGAGACAAATTCCGATAATGCAAGCGGGGAACATGCAAAATATGCCAATAATGAAACTTGAACTGAAGACCTCTTACAATACCAAGACATTGATACCATCTAATAAACCAAAAAACCCAAAAGCTATAACTAATAGATGGAGGCCCAACAATGCATATTAAACAACTATTAACACTCTCAAGATCAATTTTAGCAGCTCTGCAATTTAAAACAGGCATACGAGTTCGATTAGCTGAAGCAAATGTCTAGTCAATTTGATCTCCATAGACATTTGCTTATAGACACCAGTAGCAATCTTCCAAACAGATTGGGGAAATATTGTAAGAGTTTGGAAGGAATTCATTTAATAGATTCCTGAATCTATGATTGCGGTTTGGTTCAGATAAAAGAAGACACAGAACCCTGCCTTGTGAAACAAAATTCAGATTCTCCTTGGCCACAAACAAAACAAGATTGTGTAGACTTGTTTTAAAATCAGAACCAGAAAACCCATGATGAAACAATAAAGTTTAGTGAAACTACCCAAAAATCACATAGGAGGAAACATTTAAAGGTAAAAGATAGAAAGCACTTATCCAAACAGATATCTTTAATTCTTTACTTACCATATTAATGAAACTATACAAGTTTTTTAACTTCCAGAGTTATTTAAAAGGAAAAAATCTTCCTTTTGTACTTTTATTGAAAGAGCAGATAAGATTTGAACCCAGCACACATTCAGCAAAACAGAACAAAAATAAAAATAGAATTCTCATCCTGTTAAATTGCTGTTTTGGGTCTCTAATTTTCTTTCTACAGTTCCCAATAATTCAAAATCAGAATAAGAACAGCAAAGAACTTTAACAATAAGCAATGCTCCTATATATCTAAGAAGCCAAATCAAATCTTTCAAAAACAACAGAACTGAAAAACAAAAAGTATATTTTTATCTCAAATTAGACAAAAATAAATCATCCACCATCACATTCACATATGAACATATAACAACTGCTAATAATTAGTAAGAACCAATTGTCTTAAATGATTCATGTACATGCTTCAACATCTCCTGATCTCGCTTCCACTCCGGCGCTGGCGCATTGACAAAATGAGCATAAAGCTTATTCTTAGCACAAGTCACCGATATCAAGCTATGTGCTGCAGCCCCGTCAATCTCATAAACATAATAAACCTGCCCATCATCACCCTTCTTCTCCTCAGATTTCACACTACCTGCAGTGGATATCAAGTCTTGCAAATCCACATCTGATAAGGCCAAGTTGTTCAACACAACATCCATTGGAGCAAGATGCCTGAAACCAGCAAGAAATGTTAAGTACTCCTTCTCAGTCTTCTTCTTTGGGTTGTAGAATTCACTGTCTGTTCCATTGGTACCCTTTTGGGTTTTTGAAACTAGCCTCTCCTTCCACCCTTCTGGTACTTCATAGACATATTCTGCTGAGTCTTTCTTGCTTGAATTGCCACCGTAGCCGCCATAATTCGCGGCGCTGGCAGCTGTGCCATAGTAAATGTTGTATGATGAAGAAGGTGGTGTTTGTGCTAAAGATGGTGGTGTTGTTGACAGAATTATTGCTGCTACTGTTGCTATTGTTGCTGTTATTGCTTTGGTGTTTGTGGTGGGGAAGGAGATTTGGGATTTGGGTATGGATGGATTTGGAGGTGATTTTGGAGGAGTTGCAGAGGAGGAGGAGAAGATAGCTGAAGGGGAGAAAATGGTAGCCATGGAAGATTGGAACTTGAGGTTCTTTTTTTTTTTCTTCTTTGGTGTAGTTTGATTAATTTAATTTTTCTATTTGTTGTAGTTGAATTTTCTCCTTATCTGTATGGATTTTATGGATGACATGCCATGTCATTGGGTGGGGGTAGGGGCAATTATGTCAACTGAATTATATATATATAATGTTTTTTTTTTTTTTTTTCACCTATAGAAGAATTAGCTTGACCTTTTTTCTGATGTTGGGTAAATGAAGGTTTTGAGAATTGACTTTGTATAGACACGAACTTCGTGCAATGAGCTATTTAGCGTTTTCAAATAGAAAATTAATTTGATTCAAGAGTGAATTGGTACTTATATTTACTTGATAATTTTATTTGATTGAACTAAAATTATGCATTATTGTGTTTTCTTTTAAATTTTGCTTATTTTTGTTAATGTCGAGAGTGATTAATATTAGTAAAAATAGGGAATACAAATGAGCTAAATTATTTTTTTCTTTTAAGTTGATGTACTAGGAGAGAAACTATAAATTAATTTTTTTCTTACGTTTTATATAACTTATTTCATATAGCTGAGAAAAGATTTCGTTAAGTTAAATTGTGTTAAGTATTTATCTTTATGTTTAAATAATTATGTTGGTTATGTACATAACAAAAAGTAGAAATGCAACCCTAAATAATTAAACACAACCCTTTTATTTTATTTTGAAAGTAAATAAAAAAAAACATTTAAAGGCTTACTTAAATTTCATACAATTTTCAAACAAGTATTTCTAAATAAATAAAAAAAGAAGAAGTTTTGAACATGAATTGATAAACCCTCCTCCCTTTTGCAGTCTAAAAGCAACAAATTAATATTTTTTTCAACCCCGTTTGAATAAAGAAAGCTATATTTCAAAGGAAGAAAAAAAAAAATCTTGTGTGGTGTTTAATTTTTTTTTTTAAATTAAAATAAATTATTTATTTAAAAAATATATTTTTTCTTAATTTTCCAAAATATAAGTGACCCACGAAACACGCATGCTTAGGACCATAGGTTGAAATCCTTTGGACATGGTTCGACCGAAAAAATGTCAAAACGCGACGATAACGGCGCTGGTCTGGTCCTACACACGTCCGAACCGAATAGAGCTCTGATGTTTTTTACACGAAAACATCTTAACATTTAAACTCCACACTCTCCGCATAATTACGCAAATACCTCTCCAAGCCTCCAAGTACCATACTAGGTAAGGGCATCTTCGTAATTAAAACAGAGATAAGAGGTCATTTATTGTAGATCCTTATAAAACGAGCGCCTAACAATTAGTGGTGTTGTCAACAAGAGGAAGGCATGTTCCCTACAACTTCAACCGTTCGATTCTTTTTAAGATCTGAAAAACACGGTATTAGCTGAAAATCCAACGGCGGAGAGTCCAAGAAAGACGTAATTGTTAGATATGCCTCCATTATCCCCCCCCCCCCCCCACCCTCAATCGTAATCGTAAACCCTAGGAACCGCAGAGATCGCGTTTGGAAATTTCCCTCTTTTATCTTCTACAATAGCTTGTGAATAACTCAAACAAAGCTACGATTCTTGCAGAGAACCGTTGTAATCATCAGTTTTCGATGTCAAAGAGGTATTCTTAATCCGAATTCTATCGAAACTTCTGTTATCGAATTGTTATTCTTCTCTGTTTCTTGTTACCACCTGAAAATCTTGGACTAGTCTCGAAATCAGCGCTTGAGAGACGTTTAAGGGGGGAGCTTAGGTATCAGATTTGATTGGAAACTGCGTGGTTGAAAGGATTAGATTCGAGTCGTGTTGAATCAAGAAAATTGAGCTCGATCAGACGCATTTTATATTGACGTCAATTTGTTTAATCTTGATTTTTTTTTAGCTTAACTCAAGCGTTAACATTAATGAATTATGGAATAAAGCTTGGTAATCTATCAGAATTAAGCTATTGGTAGATTAGAATAATGAGATATGCTTGTTATTTATTTGCCAAAACATGTGAATACATATTAAAGTGCGTAATATGCAAAAATGAGTGGAAGTTAGAGACGTTAATTGGATTATGGAACTAATTGTATTTGGAGAATTGGAAGTTCTCTATTAAGCGGAATGGTATGTGACAGCTTTCTGTTTTTGGATAATGACAAACTATATGTTAATTCTTGTTTTTATTTCCTGATTATTTCAGGACTCTTTGCAAATTTTATATGCATGGAGCATGCCTAAAAGGTGATCATTGTGAGTATTCACATGATTGGAGGGACCAAGCAAATAATGTAAAAGTCTCTAATTCTCATTGCGATCTTTACCCTTTCTGTTTTATGGATGTTATGGATGCTGGGTTTGTGTTTCTTTCTCATTCTTTTTGTTTTTTTTTTTTTGTGCTTGATCATGACAGATATGCACCTTCTATCAGAAAGGAGTTTGTGCATATGGGAGTCGCTGCAGATATGAACATGTAAAGCCATCTCGTGCACAGACGTCTCTTTCATCATCATCAACAAATTCTAGCCATGATATAGGTTTAGATACTGTTAAAGTGACCCAATCTCCCAAAATTGCATTTACCGGGGATATTAATCCTAGCTCAAGTGGTCCTGTAGAGCTATCAGCTTTAAGTGTTCCTTTCTTCCCTCCTGGTACTATAGCATGGAACCAGGTTTCTAATGATAACAGCTTCTCAGATGATGAAAATCGCTGGGATTCTGCAGTTGTTGACCGTGCTGACCAGCCTATATGTTCATTTGCTGCGGCTGGTAATTGTCCTCGAGGAGAAAGATGTCCACATCTTCATGGAAACCTGTGTTCCATCTGTGGAAAGTATTGCTTACATCCATTCAGGCCTGATGAAAGAGAGGAGCACATTAAAGCATGTGAGAGGAATAAAAAACACCTTGAGGCACTCAAACATAGTCAAGAAATAGAGTGCAGTGTGTGCCTGGATCGTGTGCTTTCAAAGCCCACTCCATCTGAACGGAAATTTGGGTTGCTTTCAGAATGCAATCATCCATTTTGTATATCATGCATCAGGAATTGGCGTAGTAATTCTCCAACCTCTGGCATGGATGTCAATGCTGCATTGAGGGCCTGCCCAATATGTCGCAAACTCTCTTACTTTGTCATTCCAAGTGTAATTTGGTATTCCACGCAAGAAGAGAAGCAGGAGATAATAGGAGGCTATAAAGCAAGACTCAAGTAAGGATTTGCTTAAAACAACTGACAAATTACTTTGTGTGCTTATTTTTTCCTTGTTACTATAACAAAGCCTAATAATAACAATTTAAGTCATCTCCTGAATCTTGCTCTGCATTACACTCTATCCAGAGCCATAGCATTAGATTGAACCTTGCTTCAGAAATTCATGTTTATTGAGTTGAGTTGGATTATACATTGGCTAATATTTGACTATCAACTTGGCATCATTACGCTCCTTTACATAAAGCATTTGCATTTTGCATGAATAAAGTTGGATTCTCCTTGGAATTCCTTTATATATGTTATGCCTATGTAAGAAGTACGTAACTATTGATTAGGACTTTTAGGCATGGCTGCATGACTTGTGTCCATTGTGAACTATTTTTTTATGAAGATAAGATCTTTAATAGAAAAAATAGCCTTAGAGAAAGGTAGTTAGAAAATGACCATTGAACAAAACTAAAAATTAAGCCCCATCACTTGCTTACGTTGTCTTGCCGCCTAGACATTAAATAATTTTGTAGCGACAAAGTTCATAACCAATTTGGGGTTGGTATGATGGCTAGGAACTCGCCTCAGAAGCTGGAATCTTAACTTTGAATCCCAACCCATGCAGGCCACTCCTCATAGAGTTTCTAGTGTGTCCAGGCCACTCCACATAGAGTTTGCGGTGTTTGAGGAAAAAGAGGTTTGCATACACCTCAGGGCACTAGTTGGGTACCTGAAGAGGCTCAAATGTATTTGAATATATAGTTGAATATGGAAATACAAATATGCTACTTGGGGGAGATGTAATGGA
This sequence comes from Paratinospora sagittata, assembly GCA_035771175.1. Taxonomy (NCBI): domain Eukaryota; kingdom Viridiplantae; phylum Streptophyta; class Magnoliopsida; order Ranunculales; family Menispermaceae; genus Paratinospora; species Paratinospora sagittata. Next base: position 46,857,684 of record CM069597.1, read on the forward strand.
GACTGTGTTATAGCTTCATTGTTTGAGAAATAAAGATTTGTCAATCTGAATATTGATTACTGCTTTTCAAGCTAATATGTTTTCCTTTTCAGGTCTATTGATTGTAGGTACTTTGACTTTGGAAATGGGTCATGCCCCTTTGGGACTAGTTGCTTCTACAGGGTATGTTGACCTTTTTTTCTATATTAATGTATCTTTTTCCAAACCATGTTAGTTGAATATCAATAACAAGAAACATGTTCCGTTCTTCAACTAGTAGAATTGAATTCCTAAAGATCAATCAAATTTTCCTTCTTCAAATTGAAATTTTGCCTTTGCTTCAATCTGAAATTCATGCTACAAAAGACGTGCATATATTATTTTGGTTGATGGAAGAGTTTGATGGCTAAATACTAGGTTCAAGGTGTGAAATAGGTGTATACTCTTCTCGTTTTCATGGCTGTCAGACAGCTTGGCCAGCTTAGCGTGGAAAGTAGATTTTTTGCTCTTTAACATGGCATCTTAAGTCATACAATAAGGCAGCATTGGCGATTGGTTTTTAACTTTTTTGCATGTTAAAAAGTTATTGTTATTGTTGATCATTCTTGTGGAGCACAATAAGACGTTTTTAAGAAACAACACGGACTACTATCATCCCAAATATTGAAGAAGAGGGAAAAAGTAGATGTATTTGATTGCATTGAGCTTTGAGATAGGTTAGTTTTTGCGCTAAGCGCTGACATCGGTGTAGTGGGAACTGAAAGAAGTTTTTGGGAGCCTTTGAAGAAGTGCACTTTGAAAAATCCTCTCTTGCTTTTTTTATGTTTGATTTACCTCCCCTTAGAAATTGAAATCTTGTCATAACTCCCTTGTCTATTAAAAAAATTAAAAGTCTTGTTAACTAATTTATTTATCTATTTTTGGAAATGATATATTCATTTTACACCTTACATAAACATATCCTGTAGGCCATGCAATTTATTTGAAGACTAAGGTTGGCCTTACACTCTCTAAATGCTACCCCAAGTAATTAAGGAGTGTTTAGAAATAAAATTTGAACAATTAAAAAGTTGGCAACGTTAGGAATTTTCTATAAATAGAAGTTCATGAATCGATATGGCTAGTAAAACAATTTCTCCCCATTATTTGGGAAGAAAGTTTTTTTTTTCGTCAATTGATTCATTTATCTCCATCACTAGAGCTTTTTATTTTACCCATTTCTACCAAATATTATGGCACAAACCTTCTTTACCTTTGGGTGTGTTCTCATGGCATTTGTTTTCTTTACCTTTGGTTAAACACAATAAATAAAGACTAGCAACCGAAGCAGGTGGGTTGACACACCTTAGTCACACAATTGATGGTGTTTGTTGGAAGTGTTTTTTTCCATGGCCTCGGATCTATCTAGATTAGTATATTGGATCTTGGTTAAACAGAGGTGTTGTTTGAGGTAGCCTTGAATAAAAGAGTAAAATTCCTTTTTTGTTACTTTTCTTTTGGGTCCGGGATGTCAGGAATGGTTCTAATGCACCCTAAAATCTGTTAAAAATACCCATTTCTTTTATTTGTAAGTTTTTACAAATTTACCTTCTAATGAAATGAGCAATGTGACATTATTTTTTAAAAAAGGTGATGCTCATGTCTTGCTGTGACTTATCACACTGTGTGATTTAAGGGCTGTAAAGCTCTCATTTTTCAGTTTCTCATTCCTTTTGCATTAGCATCAACTCAATCTTATGGACAAACAAATTGTTGTAGTGGCAGGCTCTTGCTATTAGGAAGTTGATGATATTCCTTTTCCTCCATTCTTTTTTGGAAAATCTATTAAGATGAATGTGGTAAAAACATTAAAGATAAAATTAGAAACGAACTTATTAGAGAAATGGCCAAAATTGGAGATTAGATTAGGAAGAACTGATTAAGATGGTTTAGACACATTCAACGAAAACCATTAAGTGTAGCGATTAGGAAGAGTAACCTAATGACAATTAACAATAAAATTGAGATAAGTAAGAAAGATATAACTACTTGTAAATTTATATTACAATTGTAGACTTAGCCTTTGTAGAGCAAAGTGGAGGAAGTGAATTCATGTAGCTAATTCCATATAGTTTGGGAAAAGGCTTGATTGAGTTGAATTGAGTTAAAATTATTTTTTTGAAAACTTTGTTTGTGTTTAAGAATAAGAAAAGAATCTTCTTTGCATCATACTATTGATTTGACAAATTAAACGCAATTTTTAAAGTGTCTTAACGTATTAATTCATCCTATGATAGAGCAGGGTGGAGGAAGGAAGTAAATTAATGTAGATGATCTCATATGGTTGGGAAAAACAGAAAAGCTTTGTTGACTTTTGAGTTGAGTTGAGATTGTCTTGTTGATGATATTATTATTAGACAAATATTCATAGTAGAATATCATCTAGGATATGTTTATTCAGTTCATGATTCATCCATAGCTAGTGAAAGAGTTCATAATGGATACCTGTTATAATTAAGACCTCTTCTTTTTTAAAAAAGAAAGAGACATGTGTTCCTTGAATAAAATGGAGGACAAGAAGTCTTTCAAGCATTGCTCTCAAACTAAGATTAAAACAAAAAGGTCCTTTCCTTAATCAAGTTGACAAAGAAATACATTGGAAATGTTTGTCCAATTTCATCCATGAAGACAGCCTAATGGTGTTCCAAAGCTTGTCCACACATAGACAATTCTAAATGGACTCTTTTCTAACCAAAGTCATATTTAAAACTTGTTAAGCTCTATAATTGTTGTTTTTTACTATTTGTTTTTATAAGATACAATTGTTTTTAGTTACTATAGTTTCACTTTATCATTTGTATATTACCTAAACAAAATGCTATTTGGAACTCCTTTTTTTCTCAAAAATCTTATATATTATTTCTTTAGGTATTCTATCATAGGTTGTTTGGAGACCAATAAAAATATATGGAGGTCCTCTTTTTTCTCTCTGTATAACTTTTCACGAGTCTTTTCAATAAATATATAAACTTCCACAATAATCTTTCAAGCATAAACCCAATTAATTCTATGTTGTAGTTCTAACTCTTAATTGATTTTCAATCTCTTTCTCTGATAGTTTTTCTTTTATCATATGATTCATCAATTTGATACCTTAATAATTTACATGGTTTTGAATACCTCCTTTATTTTATGTAAAGGTTCTAAAATACTTTGTCTACTCATCTAGATTTATTTTAGTTGATAAAATTTTATTAAACTATTTTATGACCAAAAAACTCTATCCTTCTCTGAAAACTTCCATTCTTCAATATGAATACCATCCGATCATCTATGTTACCCGGACCCTTTACTTTAGCCCGACGAACCTATGTCTGACACTTCATGATACGACATGGGTATGAAATATGTGTCCGACACTTTAGATTTTAGAAGATTACTATATAGATTTTTCAATGGAAAGAAGAGAAAGCATGAAAGAAGATAATGACTAATACGTGAAATTCACTTAAGTGGGAGAACAAAAAGGAAAATAAATGAGTGAAAAGAAGAAAAAAAAGGAAAAAAAAAACAACATATAATATAGCCGAGTCTCCGTATCCTAGAATTTGAAAATGAACGAGTCGGACCTCTAGATATGTACTCGTATCCGCACTCATACCCGAGTCCAGGTCACGCAGTCGATCATAAAGCCTTTGTTTGCCTGTCTATCTATCTATCTATCTATCTATCTATCTCTCTCTCTATATATATATTATCATTATTAGGTCTCACAACACGAGTATTTGTTGTCTCAGCATGCTTACCGTGATGGCAGTCTGGAAGAAGTAGTCCTGCGGCACCTTGGAGCTGAAGACGGAAATACAGTTATTGCTAAGGATATAAGGTATTTCATTTCTCTCACTTTTCCTTCACCGAATTCTTTTGCAGTATTCAATCACTCTTTTTCTTTTTAGGTTTATTTGAACTTTTGATTATTTGACATGCATTAATTTGTTGTTATTTCAGGCTTTCTGACTTCCTCAGCAACTTGCGTTTGAGATGAAACAAAAGGTGTCTGAAAAGCTTCAAAGTGTAAGTCAATCCTGCCCATTTGCTTCTCTCCTGTGCAAAATCTTTCTGATGCTTATTGTAAAATTTTGATTGCAATCCAGGTCTTGGTTTGGTTTATAATGATTATACAAACCACTATGTCAGCCTCCAAACCAATAGTTTAAATTTCAGTCATTGTGTACACAATTATAACTCTTCTGTTGTCCTAACTGTATATCCTTGGAATTTAGTTATTTGGATGGCATCCTACATTTCCATTGCCAAACAATCGTTGTGCTAGTTTTGACAATAAAATTCAATTTTTCTGACTAAAACATTTTATATTTTGCAGGATCTTACTATTTACAAAAATAAATGCTATTTCAAAGTGCCAAATATATATGCTTATTGCTCATGTCACAGTCGACTGTGCTTAAGGTGATGTGTTCATATTCTGATCCATCTCTTATGGTTACATGTTGCTCATGTGTAAATGACAACCACCTTGGGAGCCATTGAACTTTTTATTAATGTGATTGAAGTCTACCTTTGGTGGGTAGAGAACTAGAGATAGAATTTGTTGGTGTTCTTGCTATTCAATATTAAATGCTCTGGAAGACTGGAACCCACCTCAAAAAGTCAGGAATTCTAAGTTCAAATCCACGACCCCGATGACAAAAAAAGAAAAAGAAAAATTCCACTACCCCACCTCCCACACCCCTTTCCAAAAAGAAAAGTGAGCCACTCCTGATAGAGTGTTCAATGTGTGAAAGTATGGAGGTTCACTCGCATCTTTAACACCAGCCAAGCGCTCTAAGAGGCCTGGATAGCAACGGAATTTTTTATATACATGTTGCATTTTATTCTTTTAATTTGTCATCCAAGTCTGCTCTGCCCCAATTAGAGTGGTCTATTAGAAATTTATACATGTATTGTGAAGAATTCAGTTGAGAAGGTATATCAACTAGACTCAACTGAGCCTTTTCCAACCACATGGGATTGGCTCAGTTGAGAAGGAATCAATCTCATAATATTTCACAATCCAAAAGCATCAGATGGTCCCCTTGTAGCATAAAATTCCTATGCAACAGAACTGAGTTACTGCTCTATGTATTCTCTCGTCATTTCTTAATCATGCAATTCATCCCCATGTAGGCAACATCTAGCAAGTATTCTAGTACTGGGCTTACGAAAGAATGTACTGCTTAGCTGTGTAACAGTAGAGCCCAGCGTTAGGATCACTAATGGAAGAGAAACTGAGAGGAAAAAGAAAAAAAGAACATAAAGAAAGAAAAAGGAATGCTGCTTTTTTTTTTTTTTTTTTTAAATGTATGAAATTAAACTACTTCCAGTATCTTTAATATGAAATAAAACAAAAATAAATCAGCTTATCTCTATTATTTCCTAGTTTTAGGCTAATGATCCTCGTGACTGAATGAACAATCCACTTGTGGGGAGTTCATTTCTTTTGTGTGTTAAAACGGTTGACGTTTTTCAAATAACTTTTTTTCTTATAGGAATGCTTGATGTCCTTTAAGTCACTTATTTGGTGACCTTCGTGTTTATTTATTTAATGGTGTTGTGTGGTGCAGATTGCAGAGTTGTTGGGAATCATAACAATGGACTCAGAGAGAAGGCATGTTGTTTTCTACTGAGTTTGATCTTAAACATAAATATTAAAGGTCAGAAAAAAGAAGAAGATATAGTTCTGAGAACTTTTTGTGATAATATATGGCTTTGAGTCCTTCCCCCTTCCTTCCCTCCTTAAGTAACTTCTTTGAAACGTGGAACATTCTTAATAATGAGTGAAGGAAGGAAGAAAGAATAGATTGTGAGGCTGTGGTTCCTCATCTTGTGTTTTCCTGGCAATTACTATTATTATTATTATTATTATTGTTATTTTGCATGAACAAAGCTAATATCATTATTCAAAAATATATTTTTGGAGGGTTTGAATATGTGTATTTGGAATTGTCAGTTATTCTTTTGAGCTATGCGGTGAGATGCTCCGATTGTATTACTTTTGTTCTTGAGATCTAACTTTGATTGTTCTGCAGATTATGTTTTGTTCTTCCACGGAAATCGGCCTTTCTTTTATTGTTTTGTAGTTTGTTTTATATTTGTTATAATCAATTCAACAAAGGCTTTTTTTTTTTTTGTGGGTTGGGGCATATTTGTGAATTATGACTCTCAAATGTCTAACTACACTGATGCTCATGAACTCCACCTACAAGAATCCCCAGGTAAGGCCATTGTGAGCTGAATTAGTATTCCCAAAAAAATATAAAAATGAAATTCCTCTGTGCCAGATTTGTCATTGCTATCAATATTCTGAATGTTTTTCATGTCATAGCATAATAATATTTTTCATGTGGATGGTTTATTATTAACATTACTTTTTTGTGAAAAAAAAAAACTCTCATCAAAAGCTCGGAGAAAAATTAAATATAACTTTTTTTGAGGGAATTAAATATTTCTTCATGGGTGTTATATCAAATATTGAAAGATTTGATATGGCAGATGCGTTTTAGAAGAACTTTGGCTGGTTTTTAAATGATTTTAGTTGAATTTTGTTTGGTCTAGAATTTAATTTAATTAATTGTAATTGCCAACATATTGTAATACCAACAAAATAAAAAAGAATATTTAGCTACAAGTTCATACATATATATTTATATAATTCTCATTTTCAAATTGACAAGATTATATCAATGAAATAATTAGTATTGGTCAATTATTAAAACATTGTTAATGTTATTTTCAATGCAAACGGTTGGTTAGTTTTGACGGTGAACATCTAAACTTTTTTACTTGAAGGTGGAAGTTTAATTTTTTTTCATTACAAATAAGTGAATTTTTCATCTTTCATAAAAGTAGAAGTGGAATCATAGCAATTGATTTTCATGGTCTTAATCTGATTTTTTATGTCTCTTATCGTTGTGTTCATTTTTTTTGTCTTATTGAGGGGTTTTGACTTTTTTTGGTCTCATTACAAATATTTTTTGACAATGTGTCAACATTAAAAAAAAAACATCTTTTCTGATTATTTATTAAAGAAAATAAATAAATTAACGAATAACATTAATAGAAAACATTCTACATTGAATCATTCATAAGAAAAATGGTCCACGTGGCATTGTAGAAGGGTTGGTCCATCAAAGCTTCTGTTGGCCACTAGTGACAAACCCTTCTCTCCACACTCCACTAAGTTCAACTTCTATATTCCACATAGTTTCTATTCCGCCAGAGCAAATGCCATTTTTGTAATTTTTTAAGATTCGGATTTCGGAGAATACTTGAGTGGTAATAGAGGCTTCGCACTTCGCACTTTCGCTGTAGTAGTAATACTACGCCTCCCGCCCGTGATAGACTCAACTAGCTGTCGGCTGCTCTCTCTGGCTGGGGCCTCTGGGGTTTTTTTTTTTTTTTTTTTTATCTCACGCGAACGCCAGATTTCAATCTTTCCAAAAGAAAACCCTAGTTTCTCCGTCGATCCGAAAATGGTCAGTTCTTCCCACGAAATCCCAACTCAAATTCTCAATAATGAAATCTCAGTTCTTCGTTTCTCATTTCACGCAGGAATCACACATTTCCTTCGCACTCAATTTTCCGTCGTTTTTTTCTTTCTCGATTTCTGCTATCTTTTGTTTGTTTGTTCTTTTTTAATCTTTCTTGAACTTTATTATTGATTGTGATTTTGATGGAGTTTGCAATTTGAATTGTAAACGCGTGTTTGGTACGATTATAGTCTCGAAGTTGAGTGTTTTTGGATTAGTGTTGTTCTGTTGTTGATCACTTGTTGGAAAGTTAGGATTTCTTTGTTTAGCTCGGGAAGTTTTTCATGTCATGTTTGTGTGTACACAAATCTTCTGCGAAGGTTGTTGTTGCTTTCGGTGGAGAAAGCTGATCTAAGGGAAGGATTTTCTTTTAGTGCTCCGATGAATTTTTTTAAGTTATTTATCGGCTGTGCATGTATGATGAAACTGAATGAAAAAGCATGCGTTTGTTTCTAAATTTTTGGTAGCAGTGAAAGCAAATGGATCGATTAGTTGTTAAGCTTATTTTTGTGTAGTTTTGTTAATTTCTAGTTTTTTGAAATTTGGATTAACTGAGGGATATTTTGGTTAACAGCATAAATTAAACCGAGGACAGCGCGACAAAGTTCAGCAGTTCATTGCAATAACTGGAACAAGGTAGATGTTCCCTTTGGATTTGGAATTTGTTTTCTTGTGTGGTAGGGAGTAAAACTTCATGGGAAGAGATCTACTTATGGTCCCATTTCTATTTAGTTGGCACTTCCTTGCCTAGATGTAGCACTTCTAGCCACTCTAGCCTGTAGTGTGAAATTGATTGTGAGGATGGTGGCCGTGTTTTTTAACCACTATAATGATTGGTACTTTGTTGCAATTGTATCAGGTCTGACACACTGTTTGTCATTGTCTGAAAGAATATAAGAAATCTCAAGATGTTAGCAGTTTTAAATGACGGGATTACTATTTTATAGACCATACGGGCTTTTCTTTAATTTGTGGTTTGTTTCCCATTACTTTATAGATTTCATTGGATTTTAAAAAAATAGAATATTAACATACCTTATGAAGTCCATATTTAATAGCTAGAAAAATTCATATTAAGGTTTGATCTCTTAATTCAACTCTGCATTTTTATGATTGAGATAATCGTTGAATTATTTGCTACCAACTCTCTCTCTCTCTCTTTCTCTCTCTCTCTCTCTCTCTCACACACACACACACACTCCCTTTGTTTACCCCCTCAGTAAATGAAATCTTTCTACACGAGGAAACAAAATATTCTAACTTACTTTGTTCACCCCTAGGCATTGCATTTCTTTCTTTCTCTCAGTAAATGAAATATTTCTAATTGAGGAGAGACAAGATTATTGATTAGTATCCTGTATGTGCGCATTATTGCTGTTATCTCGGTGTTTATTGACACGGTTGGCATATCACGGGTGCTTCTCAAAGAGTTGAACATGTTTGAACTTTGAATCCACGTTCACTTTTAATGATTTTACAATTCATTTCCAATTTAACAACAATGATTGGTACATTAAGCCCATCTTTTGATATCTAACAATATTTATTAGGAATGATCAAGTGGCAACATAGATCAAATAAAACTTTCATGCCAGCTTGGCGAGCCTAGTTGGAATCTTAGTCTAAAATATGAACTTTTTGAGAGATTTTTTTTATTATTAGTGCTTTTGTTTTGTTGTTCGGGTTTAACCTAGAGCGGAAGCTTTTTGTCCTTAAAAGTGCCAAGCTAGTCTCATCTTGGGTATCAATTAAAATGCAATTTACTCTTGACTATCAGTGAGAGGACTAGTGAAAATTAAAAGATTAGTAGGGGAAAAGGTTGATAGAGATCAAGCCTCAAAAGTTTCCCTTTAGGTTTTACAAGGTATTTTGAGAATAAGTATCACCAATAATTCTCCAAACTTACTTCTATTGCTCTAATTCCCCATATTCTAGGGGATGAAGAGATTTCTAATTCTAAACACTTTAGGTTGACTAATAGTGCGCATAAAGTTCTTTGCTAAGAGCTAAGCCTTGCCCTCCAATTGACGTATTTTCTTCCTCATTGAGGAAGGGGGCTTTCATCAAGAGAAGGCGGAAGGTTGGATGATATCTAAACAGACAAATCTTATACAAGTTAATTAAAGGCACTAGGCGCACTTAAGGCGATAAAGGGCCTTAGCGTCTGAGGCGCAAGGTGCACGCTTGAGTAAAGTGATGCGCAAAATTCTTATAAAACTTAATTATATGCTAGTTTTTGGTAAAAAAAATTCAAAAAAGGTAAAAACTATTAAATTTTTAAAATTTCTCAATCATACATCATAATGTTCATAAAGTGCAATTTGATGCATGAAGCTCTAGCTTATGCGGGGTCCCGGGGAAGAGTTGGACCACATTTGGATCTATTGTACGCAACCTTACCTCGCTTCACAAGAGGCTGTTTCCACGACTCGAACTCGTGACCACATGGTCACATGGCAACAACTTTTATCGTTGCGCCAAAGCTTTATAATGTTTATAATGGCACTAATGTTTCTATTTCATTGTTGTTACTAATATTATGTATATTTCTTTTGATATTTAAAATCTAATTGAAGAAAGAAACATGAAAGGAAAGAAGAACAAGTAACAACTTTAATGTCTTTGTAATGACATCTTATTATTTTAATAAAAGTAGAACACAAGTTTTCTTTAATGTTTTATGTTCTATATTGTGTATTATGTATATTTATTCAAAGAACAGAGAAAAAAAGTATATAACACTATTTATTTCATGATTTAAAAGTTTTTATATATATAATGAGGTGCATGAAAGTGAGGTGCACAAAGGTGCGCCTAAGGCGCACACCTGAGTTAATGCCTGCTGCCTGTCAAGCATTAAGGCGCAACAGGTGCTCCCCACCTCAAAGGTGCGCCTGAGGTGCGGGCCTTGATAAAACTAATCTTTATATGAATCGTATGATGAAGTACCTCATGCGTGGATATGTAGGAATCGAAATTTGCCAATAGGTCATCTCGTTTATACCAATCTTTTATCTGTTCATTTTGTCAGGTATCTGAATCATATGATTCTAAGAATTCTGCTTAATAAATGATCAACATTGGTGCAACAGGAGTTGTCACCGGCTCACTATCACCCCAACTATGAAACTTTTTGTTTTATCCGTATCTGTTTTCAGTTACAGTTAATTGTATTCTGGAGGACTCTTGAGGAGATAATTGTTGATTGTCTTTTTCCATCATTGTTTTAGAGGATAGGCAGGGTCGTACGGCTTGCTATCTTATAGGTAAAGCTCAATATTCTCTTAGGGGCTTGTGCTTCATCTAACTGTGGCACATGCCTGCCTCAAGTCTTAAACTGAAGCTTAACTTCTACGTCACCCGCCCACCCTGGTTAAAGCTTTATTTTTAAAATTTTGATATAGTTTTTTGCAAATTTAACCTTCCAATACTTGAACCTCTATTCTTGTCTTAATGCTTCACACTTCACCCATCTAAACTCATTATTTGATAAAAATCCCAGTCTTACACTTTCAGCCCCTAGGTGCTGTTGTTGAAGAAGTTCTACAAAATTACGTTTCTTGTACTTGTTTCTTGTCAAATTCACATATATTTCTTTTGCACAGTGAAAAACTTGCACTTCAGGCTTTGAAGGCTAGTGATTGGCATCTTGAAGGTGCTTTTGATGTGTTCTACACCCAGCCACAAGCTAAAGCTGCTACCAACTCTAGACATCTTGAGGAGCTTTATTATAAATATAAAGGCAAGTCTTTTACCTTTTTATTTTTATATTTTTTTGAGAATTAAGTTTTAGTTTGGATTTTTCATTCTTTGCTGTACTTTCTTTGTTTATTTGCAAACTTTTTATTTTTATTTTTGATAACCGAGGTTATCCAGTCCCGAATCCCTTGGGCCCTTGGTTGCTCGAGCGGGAGACGCCCCCAATGGCCAACACTAGTAGATAGTCAAACTCGTGACCTCGTTTCCTGAGACAAGCGCCCCGAGCCACTCAACCAACCGAACGTTGGTTGTTTATTTGCAAACTTTAATATGGCCTTTGTTGTATGCATCACGTGCTTTGAGCTGTAGTACTTGGACCTATGAATTGTTAGGGCTTTAGTCAATGCTTGAATCTCGAATGGTTCTTTTGCAGCCTTCAATGTGCATGCTTTCTTATGAAATGTGTTGATTTTGTGCGTCTACACTGTGATACTTCTGACATTTTATAATTTGTATACAGAGGTAGAGTTATTTAAGTGTTCAAATCTCTTCCCTACATTTTCACAATTTCACTTAGCCTTTTAATTTGTTGTTTTGCGATTGCATGACTGCAAGCACCGTTAAATAATGATGCCGTGTACTTCTATGTCAGTACCTGAATGAGTCATTTTGTTCAGAAAATATGTGGATACAGGGTACCTATGTGGGGTTGGTTATATTACACTCGTTGAGCAGGGAAAGGCTGGGAACTTTAAGGGCTCTAGGTTAAAATTGTGTATTTGTGGATGAGCTATGAAACTATGCTGGAGCTTATACTGAGTTGACAATATGTGAAGGTATATGTGCTCTATTTGTTGCACGTAGGCAACCTCTAATATGTGCAAAACAAGCAGCTCAGATTGCTACAAAAGTTAAAACTGGTACTAGTTCTAGAGGGTGGGACTTCTTGCAGATTCACAATCACAAAAGTCTCCATCATGGATAATTTGATCCAATTTAATTTTATAATCTTTACAAGGAAACTGCCTGAGTTATATTATTTGCATTTTCTTCTATTGAAGTTGAATTGAACTCAATCTAGTAAAAAAATATATATACGAAATTCAGTTTTTGGGCCAATATTAAGTACAAATGGGGGAGTGGCTTGAGTTGACGACACCAAGAGATACACCAAAATAGCTTTTTATTTTTTCAACTCTATCATTACAATGGTGGACATTTCTAAAAGATGCTAACCACATATTACAGCATGGTGATTGAAGTGTAAAGTGATGTGATAAGTGAATTCCATTAAAGTTGCTGAGAAATTTGCGAGTAGACCTAAAACTAATATATGAAATAGAATATGGTCAACTAAGGAACAAAAATAAAAGTTTGATGGGAGATTAGGGAATTTTAGTATTGTAGTGGTGAAGCCTGATTAAGTGTGTGTGTGTTTTTTTTCTTTGGACAAAATGTTGTACATGATTGTATAAGGACTTTGCAACTGCTTGTGCTTTGTTCTTGAATTATTATTCAGTTTCTGTTTACAGATTGAAGCTTATAAGTAATATGTCTATTTACTCAGATCCTTATGTTGACATGATAATGGCTGATGGGATCTCTCTCCTTTGCAATGACCTTCAGGTAATCTTATTTCATTGGTAAATGATATTTTTTTTTCTTTTTAAATGGTTGCATGTATAGTATAACCATTCATGTAACATGGAAATTTAACTTGGATGTGTTAAAAATGCTCACTTATTAAGCAAGCCATCCTCTTTACTCAAATAGAACCGTTTGACAATTTAAATGCATGTCCATATCTCTTTTTTATTTTTTCTATCAGACTAACATAATGTGATAATGGTATACAATCAATGGGCACACAAATGTTATATAGAAAACTTCTACCTCTTTGTTTCTTCATGCTTTTTCATCTATTCTAACAAATTGTATATACATGAATTTGGCAGGTGGACCCCCAAGATATAGTTATGGTATGCATATATCCTTAAAACCTGTTGATCTATTTATTTAGTTTTTCTTAGTTGATGAATTGTTGAGGTTTGAATGAACTTTGTATTTGAAATGTTTGGATGAAATCAAATACTATGTTGTGGTGTGGCATATTTTTATCATGTTTTTAAGGAGGTCCTTTTTTTAATTATAATGGATTGCCAGGGACAGTCTGTTTAATCCATCCCAAGTTAAATTACATATTGGCCTCCTTCAAGCCTTAGCCTTGAAGTACTGCACTTCTTTATTTGGTGGATAGTGGGTACCTTGAGGTGGTTTATGTCATGCTTGTTCTTTTGGGTTTTGAATAGTTATGAATTAAAAAAAATAATTATCCTTTAGAGAGGAATTGTAGTGCATATAGATAAAAAGGGATATTTTCTCTATATAGATGTATTCACCAACAACAGTAGGAATGGTGATATTTGCGAAGAAAAATTGGGTAAGGAATCTAAGGATGAGGATATTCTAGAATTTGGATACTCGACTAGAGCTAGGTTGACCTCTAATGTAGCATGGTAGGAAGTATGTTGAAAGTGGTTCACATGTTGTGTATAGTTCAAAGCTGAATAGATGATTTAGACAAAATGAATGATGATTGTCAAGGATCGAAAATTCAAATTCTCCTTAAACTTTGGTCCCTTAAAATTTGGAATTAATTTGAAGAAGTCCAATTCAACATGAAGAACTTTTGTAAAAATTTGACATCATAGAGAATTGTAAAGAATTCTACTTAGATGTTCTAAAGATCTATGTTTCTTTTAGATATGCTAAAACATATAATTATATACTGGAAAGTTGAAACTCATTAAATCATAAAAATAATGGTTTAAAGTGAAATTTATAATCTCTATATTGCTTGATGCATATTGCACGACTAACAAGATATTTTATGACTTTTATGCTTAACATATGTAGGAGATATATGGATTAATTATGCATAGTTTGAAGATTACATGTTCATTTTTGTTTTAAATTAGAGTTTTGTAAATATTATTTCTCTTCCCCGGTGCCCCCTGTAATGATTCTTTAGCTTTTATTCCTTTCATATGAAATTGTACCTCAATCTCATATACTTTTATTCTTTAAGAAGTATCTTGTGATAGAAGTCGAAGGTAGCATTGAAATTTTTTTTTTGTGTGTGCGTGTGTGTTTGAAATTAAAAAAAAAAAAATACTAAAGGCTTTTTTGAGTCTTACAAATTATTTCGATTATTGACCTAACTTCAATGAATTTTTTGTAATAATGTGATTACCTTTAAGTCATAATTCGATGATTGAGAAATTGATAAAATTCAATTAAAATTTGAGAACTATGTCAAATTTTCATTCTATAATTGACGCTAGAGACGATGCGAACTTGTAAAACAAGAAAACTATTGTTTGAGTAGTAGAAATGAAAATTGCAACAATAGAATAATAGTAGATATCTTTAACTACACTCTCATAATGTTGGAGAAGGTTCTTCAGTTATTACCAAATAACAAGAAATTATTTTTTGTGGGTCAGTATGTTTGCTGTTTCATGCATGTGAATGATCTTACAATCAGAGTTTTAGAAGGTTTTTGGGGCTTGCATCTTAAGGTTTTCTTTGATGTGGGGGTGGGGGTCCCTAAAATGATGTATCTTATTGAAACATAAAGGCTTATGATGTGGATGGCTCATTGGTAATGACAAAATGCATTTTGAGGCATTAACCATTCTAGTTCTTGAAGATATTGAGATTTTGTTAAGAAATGGGGTATAGAGATATTTTTTCTTTGTATATTTTAATAGTAGCTTGATATGCATTGTTGGGCCTCCACCTATTAACTACGGATTTTGGGTTCATTGGTTTATAACAATGTATGTTTTAACCTTTTATATATTTCTTTCTTTGCTAATTTACCATACCATAACATTGCATAGTTTGCTAGCTTGCTATTTGAGTTTTTCTTCTTGAATTATTATGTGGTCATGGGTTAAGGAATTCAGAAAAGGTGGGTTCTTTATTGTATTTTATCAATATACAACATTCATGCCTAAAATTAGAGTAAAATCTCTACAAGGCCATATTGGGTCAATTTCACTAATCATCCCTTCAAACCAAGTAGAACCATCAATTAATCTCATGAATCATCAAAACTCATCCAAATGCATGACATAAGTCACATGCACACTATTTGGAGAGCTACAAGTCCACTTTTTAGGGTTTGGGTCAAATACATGACTTCACATGTAAACACCATTAATAATTGAATTAGAAGCATTAATTACACTCCTAATTCAATGCATTGTTAAGATGTTTCAAGTTGCCAACATAAACATCCAATAACCAAAGCAACAGTTCAGATTTAAGAATATCAAGAGACAAACCTACTGTGCAAAATTCAGCTCAATCCAACTGTGGATCAAAGAGATATGTCTCTTTGATGAAGACATCTCTAATTAGACGGTTTCTCCTCCCCTACTACAACTACTTGAACTCAGATAATCATATCTCCCACAATACTCCTCCATTCAACCCCTTAACCGATCAGAATTCAAAAGGGTCAGTTGTGAACAAGCCGACAAAATCTCAACTTAATCCAACAGTGGGTGTGGGAGATCCAACAGTTTGATCTTAAGTGCGTGAGAAAACCAGCCTTTCCGACTAGCTGTATTTAGAAGGTTATAACTCTCAACAGGAAACTCTGATTAAAACCTTGATCGACCATAATAAAGAATTATCAGAGACAAACACACTGACAAAATTGCAGCTTGATCCGACCATGGATCTATGAGATCTAGCCTCTCATGTAAATTGCTACAGAAATAACTGTGATTCTTGTTACCCATGTTTGAACGGCGAATAATCTCAAAATACAACTCCAATCGAAAAACTGACCGGACAGAAGATACGTACACAAGAGAGGAACAAACTCACCAAATTGATGAAGAGCTAGTAGAACTCTTTCTCCTTTTTCCTCTCTCTTTCTTCTTCTCTTCTTCTTTCTTCTTCTCTATTACGTGGGAGACAAGAAATAAAGTGAGAGAAGATATTTTTTAGATTTAGATTGCATGCTCCCACATTTCGTTTCCTAATCCAACACCCATCTCAACACATATCATTTGGATATGATTTTTTTTATAGTTTAATTACACTTTATAAACACACAAACACTCACAACTTAACACAAATACATACGCATGATTTCTATATACTTATACTCGTATTATACACCTTGGTATACTTATAAGTCAACACATGAAAATCTCATTTATGTGAAAATTAGGAATTTGCTTTTGTAAGCACACAAAAATTTCATTTCAGGTGAAAATTAGGAATTTTCTTATAAATGTACATGAAAGTCCAATTTGGGTGAAAAATTTGAATTTCTTTATATAAGCACATGAAAGTCACAATTTAGGTAAAGATTCATAATTTGTTAAGCACACGAAAGTCCCATTTGGGGTAGAAATTTTGAATTTATTTATATTAGCAGATGAAAATCTTATTTAGGTGAAAATTAGGAATTTGTTTATATAGGTACAAGAAAATCCCTTTTCGGTCGAAATTAGGAATTTTTTTTATACAAGTACACGAAAATTTCATTTAGGTGGAAATTAGAAATTTGCTTATGTAAAAGCACAGAATAATCTCATTTCCGGTGGAAATTTAGAATTTGTATATATAAAGTACATGAAATTCCAATTTTGGCTGAAAATTTTGAATTTGTTTATATAACTGCACGAAAGTCACATTTTAGGTGAAGATTCTTAATTTGTTAATATAAGCATACGAAAGTCCCATACTCCCATTTGGGGTGAAAATTTTGAATTTGTTTATATTAGTACACGAAAATCTCATTTAGGTGAAAATTAGGAATTTGCTTATATAAGCACACGAAAATCCAATTTTGGTGGAAATTAGGAATTTTGCTTATATAAGGGTTTAGGGATTTGTTTATGTAAGCACGCAAAAATCTCATTTCGGGCGAAAATTTAGAATTTGCTTATATAAGTACATGAAATTCAGTCATTATGAACCTATTCCAAATTTAAGTAATTTCCCACATGATTTCATATGGAAAGCCCATGTTATTTCAAGGCCCAAATTTTTGCACTGGACTATTGCTTATGACAGGCTGAATTGTGCGGATATTTTGCAAAGGCGGTTCAAGAGTTGGTCCCTTTCTCCCAATTGGTACTATTTGTGTAAAGGTAGGGAGGGCGAAATCTAGCCAACATCTCTTTCTTGAGTGTGAATTCTCTAAATGGGTGTGGCGAAGATGGGAAACCCTTGCTACAATGGGAATGTCTCTCCACCAGTACGTCATTATGGACGTTTCCTAAAGATTTTATGCTTCCTCGACGGCTGAGGGACTATTGGCGAGTTTTTTTTTTTTTTTTTGCAGTAGTTTGGTCTATTTGGAAAGAGCAAAACTTTCTCATTTTTTATGATTAGGAATTTGATATCAGGGTAGTATGGGATGGTTCTTTCTTTTTAGCTTTTCTTTGGGTTAGTACTAGTAAGCTTTCAAGATGCTATTCCTTGGGGGATTGGTTGAGGGGATGAAATCCTATTTTGACCAGTTTTGATTGTTAATTCCGGTTTTATTAGTTTCGGTTGCATTTTTCTGTATAGCTTTTATTATTAATACAATTCATTTTGTTTCCTGTCAAAAAAAAAAAAAAAAGTACATGAAATTCCAAGTTTGGCTGAAAAATTTGAATTTGTTTATATAACCGCACGAAAGTCACATTTTAGGTGAAATTATGAATTTGTTAGTGTAAGCACACGAAAGTCTCATTTGGGGTAGAGATTTTGATTTTGTTTATATATACACACGAAAATCTTATTTAGGTGGAAATTAGGAATTTGTTTGCATAAGCACACAAAATTTTCATTTTGGTGAAAATTAGGAATTTGCATATATAAGCACAAGAAAAGCCCATTTTGGTGGAAATTAGGCCTTTGCTAATACAAGTACATGAAAGTCTAATTTGGGTTGGAAATTTTGAATTTGTTTATATAAGCACACGAAAGTCATATTTTAGGTGAAGATTCCCAATTTGTTAATATAAGCACACAAAAGTCCATTTGGGGTGGAGATTTTGAATTTATTTATATTAGCACACGAAAATCTCATTTTGGTTAAAATTAGGAATTTGCTTGTATAAGTTCATGAAATTCCAATTTTGGTTGAAATATATGAATTTATTTATATAACCACACGAAAGTCACATTTTAGGTGATGATTCATAATTTGTAAATTTAAGCACACAAAAGTCCCATTTGAGGTGGAGAGTTTGAATTTGTTTATATAAGCACACAAAAATCCTATTTTTGGTGGAAATTAGGACTTTACTTATATATATGCACACAAAAATCTCCTTTACATGGAAATTAGGAATTTGCTTATATAAGCACACGAAAATCTCATTTCGGTGGAAATTAGGAATTTGCGCTCACAAAAATCTCATTTAGGTGGTAATTTAGAATTTGCTTATGTAAGCACATGAAAATCCCATTTCGTGTGAAAATTAGGAAATTGCTTGTATACATGGAATTCCAATTTGGGCTGAAAATTTTGAATTTGTTTATATAAGCACACGAAAGTCATGTTTTAGGTGAAATTATGAATTTGTTAATATAAGCACACGAAAGTCCCGTTGGGGTTGAAAATTTTGGAATTTGCTTATATAAGTACACGAAAATCTAATTTGAGTTAAGATCAAGAATATGTTTATCTACGTACATGAAAGTCACATTTTAGGTGAAGATTCATAATTGGTTAATATAAGCACACGAAAGTCCCATTTAGGGTGGAGATTTTGAATTTTTTTTATATAAATGTCAAGTTGGAAATCAACAATATTCACCAACAATTTGGTGAATTTTGATACATCAATTACTTAAAATCCAGATAATTTGTGGAAATCCAGTTCGATATCGAAATTTTTTTGTAAAAACTCGCCATCATAGAGAAGTATAGAGAAATTTTCATTTAAATGTTGGGTAGATCCATGTTTCATTCAATATATGCTAAAACAAGAATAGTTAGATTTTCAAAATAAATTATAAAATATAATGGTTTAAAGTAAGATTGATAACTTAATAGTGCTTGATACACATTGTGTAAGCAACAAACTGTGTTATGACTTCTATTTACAAGAGATTTATGAGACAATTACTAGTTTGTAAATTGCATGTTCATAATTTTAAGCTAATATTATATCTTTTTCAATCTTATTTTATTTCTTTCTTTAATGATTCTTAAGTTTCATTTAGGATATATGAGCGTAACTTCAATCCCCATTTTTGTACTCTTTAGGAAATCTTCTAGTAAAAATTGAAGTTAGCAATTTTTTTAACATTTTTTTCTTTAAAAAGTAAAGAACTTAAATGATTCTTTTGGATCTTGCAATTTTTTGGGGGGTTTTTTTATTTAACGTTGATGAAATGTTTGTAGTTTTTCATTTAAATTTTATTTTTGATTCAATGATTAAAAAGAAAAACTCAATAAAAAATTCTTTTATTCAAAGAATTTTGTAGAATATTTTCATTCCATGTTTAAGGGGGGTTCTTCTGATACCCGGGGAAAATTTTTAAAACTTTGATTTGTAGGAATTTTTGAGTCTTTTTTTTTAATTGCTAAGGGGAGGAAAGACTTGTGAAGTATGGTGACCTCCATGGGGCCACATTTATGTGGAAAAGTTAAGAAGTCAAAAGTAATGTTGGGACACTGGCTTTACTTTTTTTGTTATTGATTTTGTTTAATTTAAGTTTGGATGATTTTAAAAATAGTTTTTTTCTTCTTTTATAGTAGCTAGCTTTTATCATTGACTCTAGTTGGACATTTGGTGTGTACAACGCAAGCATAGGGCCTTCAATCTCTTGTTCAATGACTGCTTGAGCCGTAATTTCCTAGAAATATTGAAGAAAACAACATTAGATAATAGATGAGTTGATTGATGAATCGACTAAACATACTCAAGATGTTCCATGGTGTTGTTAACCGTTTTCCTTTTACAGGATAAGGAATAACCGTTTTCCTTTTACGGGATAAGGAAGAACCGTGATCCTTTTACGGGATGAGGAACAACCGTTTTCCTTTTACGGGATGAGGAACAACCGTTTTCCTTTTACGGGATAAGGAACAACCGTTTCTCTTTTACAGGTTAAGAGATAACCCATCCTTTTACAGGTTAAGGACACACCTATTTGTTGGCTTAATGACCCTTACCCGTTGCACTTTTGATGATTCCAAACGATATTTCATGTTATCTAACTTATGTGTTGAGCATGTTTAAGATTAACATGTTATAAGTATTAAAGTCATAAACAGAAACAACAAATCCATCTCATGGTAGTTCCAAAAACAAAACCTGAAGTACAACTATTGAGGAACTCTAAAATTATTACTCATCGGTATCTCTTGGCTTTCAATCTTCACTATCTCCAATATCTATATTTTACTTTCATTAAAATTATATTTAATGGATTTATTTTATAGAAAACTAGAAATAATATTTAATATATTTAGTCTTAGTTCTACTAATCTAAAACCCTTAAGATTCTAGTGCCTCTCCAAATCTCGAGCTTAGCATTTACTCCAAATTTAGTTTAATCAATCAACATACATCATCGCAAACCTTTGGTTGCGATTGTCAAGAAGAGTGGCCTATTAAAAATGTACAGTAACGATAGAGGTAAACGAAGACCTAAAAGAACATGGACAAAGATAATTAAGAAAAATATAATCACTTGTAATTTAAATGTTGACTTAGCCCTTGATAGAGTGGAGTGGAGGAAGCAGATTCTTGTAGCTGACCCCATGTAGTTGGAAAAAAGCTTAGTTGAGTTGTATTGTAGATGAGACGCTCTAGGATAGGCTTGTCAAGGTGCCACTAGTCCATCTCTAGGTGTTGATTAGATTGGTAGTAAGATGGGGCAAAGGTATTTGAAATTTTTTTAAGATTTCTTCAAAAAATTTATTCTAATTTAAAACTATGTTACCTGGACTCAGGTATGGGTGTCGGATATGGTTACATATCTAAAAGTTCGACTTGTTCATTTTCAAATTCTGGGATACGGGGACTTGACTATATTATATGTTGTTCTTTCATTTTTTTCTTCTTTTTCACTCATTTATTGTCCGTTTTGTTCTCCCACTTAAGTGAATTTCATCTATTTGTCATTTTCTTCTTTTATACTTTCTCTTCTTTTTCATTGGAGAATCTAAATAGTAATATTCTAAAATCTAAATTGTTGACCACACATCCCACTCCCATGTCGTATCATGAAGTGTTGGACACGGGTACGCTGGGCTCAAGTAAAGAGTTCGGGTAACATAGATTTAAAATAAGTTTTATAAGAGGTATGAAAGATAAATTATTCATTCACTACTACCTATACCTTCATCCTTCCTGGGCCTAGAACTAAAAATAAAATAAAAAAATAGAACCTATAATTGCTATAAAACAAAATTTATTTGGAAAATTAAAGATTTACAGAGTTTCAACATTTGCAATCATAGTTTCTTTCTCAAGTGATTTTGTTCTTTTTTTTTTAAGCACTAAAAGGTTTACTTTTGCTGCTTCTTTGAGTAAATAATTGATTAATAATATTACTTATATTTGAATAGTTTACCTTTTTGAAATATAAAATGTGTGATTGAAGCCTTTTTTGTATTGTGATTGCATTTGCGCCATAGCTTATGGAATAAATGGATGCCAATGAATCGTCGATTATAATTGTTTCATGTTATATATATTTTTTTGTTTTTTTGAGAAGAAACGTAGATATGTTGAATAGTAATATAAGAAATCTGTACATAATTGCACCAGAGGTACAACCTGCAAAACCCATATTTCCAACCAACCTAACAAAAAACAACATAATACAGCACACCCTAACTAGGCTGAAAAATCAACTCATTACAATCCCTACAAAGCCAACCTCCTTCAAAATGTATGTCAAGAGACAAAACCTCAATTCATACAAGAAGCCCAATTCGCAAACCAGTTGGATATTGAATATCCTTTTGACCAAGGGGATGCGAAGATCCAAGAGCTAGCAATTAGCCTGATTTCTTCCCACAGAGATGCTTCCTCTTTGGCCACATTATTGAAAATCCTCCTGTTGCGCTCGAGCCACAAAGACCACATCGTTGCGAACCAAACAATCAACCCAACCTCCCTATCCAACCTGCTTAGACCTGTGTTATGGCTAAGAGAAATCCCCTCCATTGTGTTGCTAAGCTGTAGTAGTATGTTGCCCGAAGTTGTGCTCCAAAGGTCCCATATCTTCTTTGCATATCTGCAGCTGAATAATAGGTGATCCATAGACTCACCCTCCTGCAAGCATAAAATACAACAGTGAGGGGAAATGCATATAGTAGGACAGCGTCTTTGCAAGACGTCGAAGGTGTTGGCCTTGTTGTGAGCAACAAGATACCCAAACACCTTTACTTTGGATGGAACATGCACCTTCCGTACACACGAGTCTATCAATAAGGATATCAAAAAAAAAGATTTACAAGAGAAAGATCCTGATGTGCAAGGTGACCAAATAAGTGTATCCGGGCCATCACTACAGCGGGTTTGTTCTAATCTGGGAATAACGAGGGCCATTTCACTATGAGCTCTTCTTGGAAGACCCCTAGATAAATGTAAGTTTCATGTTATATACTAATTCATATGGATTTTTGAATTCTTTTTCTATGGTACTAATGCTCATTATTCCCAAGTCTAAGTGCATATGTAGTTATTTATAAAATTGTTCAGGGACCTATGAACCTGTTATTTTCTTATTGCGTGGGTCAAATCACCTTGGCAGCCCTCTTGTGAATCAACAACTTGGCTTACTGTAGATCTAGTTGGATAATCTTTAGATTTTAGCCTTAGATTTTAAATTGCTATATTTAACTAGTATCAGCTGTCCTTGCCTTTCTAGTTTTAGATTTTTGACTCTGTAAACTTATTTGCTAATAATATTTATGCTTTCGTCAACCGATAAAGATGTAATTTGTTGAGTGTGTGCCTTCTGTTTCATGTGGTTGATCACATCACTTAGATTTCCAGCCTGGCATTGGTGCTTGCATGCTCTCTCTTACCCTATATAATATGCAGGGAAGTTGGAGAGTGATAACTTTAAAAACAGCTTGTCTTCAGATTGGAATGATCTTACATAGTGAAACCACTTTGCTTGTGATGCAATTTGTTGCACTCTCAACTGACATGCATGCATGGTTACATGGTGTAGCAGCATATGAATAATTATTTAATGTCTTCATTTCTTTATTTGCAAAGTGAAAATGCACTATTCTATCTGTTTATAAAGATTTCTTTTGCCAATTGATGTTTATCTAAGCTTGTACCTAGCTGAAGGTTCTCAAATGCATTTGCTTTCTTTTGCTACTGCAGTTAGTTGTCTCATGGCATATGAAAGCTGCAACTATGTGTGAATTTTCCAAACAGGAGTTTGTTGGTGGATTGCAAGCACTTGGGTAAAAATTAATTGGTTTATTTATTTATTTATTCATTTCTTTTATCTTGTCTTCTCGATTTTTAACTTCTGTTGTGGTAGAAAGTATTTTTGATTGGTCAATCTTGTTAAAAGTATCATGTCATTCTGGCAGGATAGATTCCCTTGACAAGTTTCGTGAAAGGTTACAGTATATGCGCTCTGAACTAAAAGATGACAGTAAGTTTGTTTTAACTTATATTAGTGTATTCAGTTATATGTCATATTGTTTCTCATCTTGTGCCACTGTTAGTTGAAATGCATCTCACTTTTTGGCTTTTTTTCTTGGTTGCTAAATTCTTTTTGTGGCCTCCTATGCTTGTCCAGACAAGTTTCGTGAGATATATAACTTTGCTTTTGGCTGGGCTAAAGAAAAGGTATGAGTAATCGACGATTCATCTCTTTAGTTATTATATTTTAGTTTTTCTGCAATTATAACTTTTTTAGTCCAAAAAGGAATTTGGGACCCGAGAACCATAATCTTTCCTAGGAACAGCTTCAACGACGAGAGATAGGGGTTAGGTTTGGCATCTATGCCCCCTGCCCTCCAAACAGTATGGGAGCCTTTCAGCTCGTACTGCTCACACTCCTAGATCTTCATGGCACCTCCTCCACCATAGTGTGAACTAGGAGCAGCTATACTGTAATTGGAGGTCAAGACGAGCATTTTAAATTTAAAACATTATTAAGGGCGAGCAGTTTGTAATCATTTTCCTGCTAGTTATGACATTTTGAAAAGCAGCTATACGATGTCCTTGTTTCTATTTTTTTGTGGATAAGAAACTAGGAAATATACATATGTTAATTTGAACAAGAAACTACAGAATAGTTGAGGCCCCAAGGAGAGGAGTTTTCCATGTGCGTGGAAGCAAGGAAAGTTAAAATACAAGAGAAGACCATCCCCTTAATCAATCCGATATCCCATAACCCTTGGCTAGATTTCTTGTTTCAATCCAAGAGGAATCCTTAAATTTCATTAGTGTTCCTAAACAGTTTCTTCAAAGATATTCAAGCCAAATGGACGAAATTGCTGTCTGGACTGCCACCTTTCAAATTCGTTTTGAACCTTGTCAACCCTTGGTTCAAGAAGGCCAATTGAAGATATCTTCACTCCTGTCCTGGGTGTTGTATTCAATATGAAGATGTTGACTTGGCCTTTCTCAAATGCTGTTTGAGAATGGGCAATGGACAAAGATGCGATCAATAGACTCGCTCTTCTTGCAAAGCGCAGACAACTGGGGGACAGAGACTAAAGCAAAAATCTTGTTTGTTAAATAGTTGGAAGCGTTGATTCTTTTGTGAGCCACTAGCGAACATAGAACTTTAAGTTTGGATGAAACTTGAGGTTTCCAATTGAAAGAGGGTAGAGGGAAATAAGCAGAGGTGGGGCCATCTATATGATTGAAAGGACTTCTAACTAAACACTCCTATAGGTTCGAGGTTCAAACTCTCCTACCTAGGTTGTTGTCTTTAATCCTCACACGGTCACACCTTCAATTGTAACTAGAAGGGTATTCTCTCCCATTCTCAGGATTAAGGTCCTTACAAAAGTGAAAGTTCCAAGAATGGGAGGTTCCAACAATCAAAGAGAAGAAGTTAAAAAGTCCGATATGGGCTTGTTGTGGAGGGATAAACAGTAGAGGCTTGGAGTGTGTCAGCTAAACTGGATTCACCATGTCTTTGTATCCTCCTAAAATGTGGTGGAGTTCCTGCCCCTGATTATAATAGAGATGTGATTGACAAAGCTTTAAGTGAATAAGGAAATAAATGTCTAAGGACTTCTAAGAATGGATCTGGAGTCAAGGATCACATCGTCCTTGTCGCCTAAAAGCTCAAATATCTAGGTTTTATGACTTTTATCCACCCTGTGCATTGTTTGCAAGGAAATCTCCATAGCCATTGCTATTAGAGCTTCATTTCTATTGTATGAGTTCCCACTAGCTGAACCTCCTTTCTTGATTGGATGTTTCACTACCTCCCACACAGTAATGTGATTTTTGGTTTCCCTTTCAAGCCTTTCCAATGAAAATCTGTTATTTTCTCAGGATAGTCCACTATCCCAGCTGGAATTTCAAAGAGAGAAGAGTAGTACGTTGGGAGTGCACCTATAGAAAGAAAACCTGTGTCTCATCCATCAAATCTCTTTGAAATCATCCACACACGTTATCCTTCTTGGACTATAGGGACATGGGGATGTTTAATGTTTGGAAATAGTACTTATTTGGGCTTGTACTAGCAATTGTTCCTGAAGAAAACCTTTGTCTCATCCATCAAATCTCTTTGAAATCATCCACACACCTTATCCTTCTTGGACTATAGGGACATGGGGATGTTTAATGTTTGAAAATAGTACTTATTTGGGCTTGTACTAGCAATTGTTCCTTAAGTAATCCCAGCACATAGATCCTCCCATAGTCATTAAAAGTGTGAATTGGAATCAAATGTTTGGAGTTTGTGAATTGAGTTGGGATTCAGATCAATGAATCATAAGATTGATGTGCATTGTACGAATCATGTATCAAAACACAATTCAATATTCATAGAATCATGGGATTTAGTTTATAATTTTGTTAACTAGTCACTTTGGTCATAATTGAAGATCCAAAATGGGCTACATTTTGTAAGGATGATCTCTTCACTAATGAGATTATTTTTATAAAAACTTTTCAATTGTAAAGTTATAACCTCATAAAATTACATCTTTAAATTAAAACTGAAATTTATTTGTATATTTATTATACCACCTTTCTCTAGGATATGATTGTTAGGATAACTAATTTCGAAAATGATTTTTAGTTGAAGAACCCACCCTCACTAAAATTAGTTCATAGTAAAATTTTATCTAGGTTAAGCCTTAAATTTGTAATAAGTAATTATATATTTGTAAGATTGAAATAATACATAAAATACTTTAAATTTGGAAGTTAAAAGATTACTTTAAATCTTCAATATACAAAATAAATGTTTCACTTTTGGAAAGATTTATACGAATCATTAGACTTGGAAGACTCAAATCATGAATTGTAAGATTTTCATAAATTGTAAGATTCTACTATTTTTTTTAGGATTCACTATAAGATTCAAAAGCATTGGGATTCTTGTTAATTATTCAAATCGATTTCCCTTGAACCAAATCATGAAATGTAAAATCTATAGATTCAAATCAGGATTCTGATAAGTGACTACCATGACCCCTCCTATCATCATCTTCTATTAGATGCATTAAGTGTGTTACCACCAAGTGCAAATTCCATTAGATTGAGATCTAGATAATACCAATTGGGCATTAGAAAATGATGTCCCAAATCAAAGAAAAAAATTGGATGACTTAAAAGGTTTTTACCTGAAACTCCACTGATGACCGAGGATCCTCTCAACTTCTTTTTATTGATAAATCAGATTAATAAAAATGTACAAATAATGAACTTATTTTTATATATAAGTAGTATTTAGCTATAAATTTAAGCAAACATGTATACATACATAATAATCATATGCCTTTTGTTGGTCGTCTAGGTATTGGGCCTATTGGTACATTTAGAATTTTTTTAAGTGGCCAAATTCTTTGTTTTTACGCATTTGGCACTTGAACCAAGTGAAATGTGGATACACTGTTCTCCATCTAAAAGAATGATTTGGGTTTCTTGTTTTTTAGTTTTTTGGCTTCTATGTGGATGCATTGTGTTCTACTTCTACATACTTTACCCGCTTTACGTCCCTTCTGTTCTTTTTCCAGAAGACCTATTTATCTTTCTAATAGTCCTCAACATTGTTTGAGTATTTTGTTTCTTTTGTGGGGCATAACTTGTATGGCTATGTAAAAGAAAATTTACCGAGATATGAGCTTGAGCCATATATTAATCTGCCTTAAGTGTGAAGTTCTGCTCTTCAACCAATTGTTGTTACTGAATCAATACAGCAATATGGATGAAGTTTTATGACATCACTTTCTTTCTTTTTATTTTTTATTTTTCGTGTTCAACGGGTAGATGATATAGGTCAATAGCATAGTTGCATATGGTAAATTTCATGTGAATACTAGCTAGTTTCATACTTCTGGGCTCTGATTTTAGTTAATCAAATGCAGGGACAGAAGTCTTTAGCCCTGGATACAGCTATTGGGATGTGGCAGTTACTATTTGCTGAAAAGCAGTGGCCCTTGGTTGATCATTGGTGCCAGTTCTTACAGGTAATATTGCCACATAATATTTGATTATAGGAGAATTTGGTTCATGTGAAGCAATTCTTAACTCAAAGCATCTTATAGTCTACTGATTTTATGATTTGGTGCCTCTCCAATAAGAGGTTCTTAGAAGCTTTGGTGGGATGAGGTGGATACCTATATAGTTCATTTAATATGGTTATCATCTGCAATAATGTAATTATTTTCCCATTTGTAGTCAATTGCATTGACTGCCAACCCTGCACCCAGGTTCATTATTTTTTTTTGAAAATCAAATGTTGGTTTGCTTGATTGTTGGTTCCATACCATTATTACCAGTTACATTTGACATATTATATCTGTTTTTGATTGTGATCATTTATTCCCAAATAAAAGAGTCATTCCAAAAATTAAGGCCTCCCGTGGAAATTCATAAATTCTTTATTCCCCATAGTCTTTCCCCATATGAACCTGATTGTTGGTAATGGTTGGTTCTTCCGTTTTTGGGAAGACCGTTGGATTTGTGATGTTTCCATAGCGGAGATGTTCCCACGCCTTTACCATATTTCTCCATTCCCTAACCACCCTATAGCTCATTTCATTACCAGCCATGGTTCCAATGATGATACTAGTTGGAACTTCTTCCTTCCCAATTCCCTTACCGTTGGCCAACAATCCGAACTTGACTCTTTAACTTCCCTTGTAAGTTCAGTCAACCTCTCTACCGGTCATGATAGATTTTCATGGCTCCTTGAGACTTCCGGGGCTTTTTCCACCAAGTCCTTCCTCCACTTCCTCATCGATGATGCTTCCATGCCCATCTTTGACCTTGCCCCGCACATTTGGAAAGCTCATGACCCTTCAAAGATTAAAATCTTTGGATGGCTACTGGCACATAACAAGCTTAACACTGGTGACGTCCTTCAAAGACAGTTCCCACACTTAACATTGCTCCCATATGTTTGCCCTTTACGTTTTCAGGCTGATGAGAATGCCAATCACCTATTCTTTGATTGTTCTTTCTCATCTGAGTTGTGGCGAGAGTGGCAATCAAGATTGGGTAGCAGGTTTACAATACCCACTTCGTGTAATGATGGCCTCACTATGATGAATTGTCCTAGTCTTCAAGGTGTGAGTGTGAAGATCATGAGAGTGGCGTCTATTGCAATGATGTGGATGATTTGGATGGAGCGCAATAAACGTACTTTTGATGACTCCTTTAGGACTGCAGCTTATGGAACGATGTTATTCTCACTGCCAGTTCTTGGCTTGTTGCATTCAAGCTCAACAAAGGATTTTCTATAAATGAATGGACTAGGAATTGGGAATTTTGTATGTAGTTGATGTTTGGCTTTTGTTTTTATCAGTGTGCTCTGTTGTGTTGGTGTAGTCTTGTTTTTATCATTTTGTTGTTTTGTCTTTGGACTGTTGAGCACTTCTGGTGCTCTTTATTTTTATATGATATTTTGATGTTTCCTCAAAAAAAAAAAAAAAATAGATGGTTTTTGAGGAATCACAGTATATCCTATCTATTATTTTTTATATTAAATAATATTATTTGGTCTTGTATGAAAGGGGGAGGGTGGGAGGGAGGGGCAGAGGGAGAGACTAGTAGTATACTGAAATAGTAGTGTACAATAGTGTGTCAACTGTTGATCGGACTCCCTTTCACCTACCACAAGCCCTCTTCCTAGAAGAAGATGAAGAAGAAAGAAAAAAGCTTCCAGGGACCCATTGCATATAAAAATTGTATTTTATCTTAATGTGAAATTGAAGAAAGTAGGTTATCTTTTTTCCTTCTTTTTTTTTTCAATGGAAAACACAAAAAATATATTTTAATTTGTTTATTGGGTACCCCCAATGTTTTTGATATATTTTTTTCCCAGTTGCTGATTGTATTCTTTGCTGTCTCAAACTTTAGGCCCGGCATAACAAAGCAATATCAAGGGATACCTGGTCTCAACTTCTAGAATTTGCCCGGGTAAGATATGAAACATATACATGCATATGATTTGGACAAAAAGCTTACGTGCACAAGATACCCGTCTCTTATTTCTCACCATCAGTCACATAGCACAAATGAGCTTTGCATACAGATTGACATATGTGAATTCCAGTTCTATCCGTGCTTTTTTAATTTTCTTGGGACCTGATATTAATATAGTTTATTTGAAATCTGATCTTACTCTCTTTGTTGTTAGGCATGAATAATCTTTTTGTCATTAGTCAAGACTCCTTTAACTGTTGGACATGAATAGTCTTTTCCTGCTTCCAATCTTCTTGTACCTGCTACTCTTTTTTTTTTTTTACTTCTCATCTGCATTTTTTTTTTCCAACGTTGACATTATAACATTCTATAGTTTAGTTTGCCTATTTCCAATCCTAACATTTTAAGAATTTTTAGTTTCTCATGTTACTTGGCTGGTTTGGAGTTTTTTCAATTGGTCTTTTATTTTCTTATGCCTCTCTCTTGTTAATTTCTTCCTTAAAATGTTCTGATTTGTTGTTTATTAGAAGTTTTATTCTAAAACCTATGCTCACTGCTCCACCCTTCATGCAATCCTCGCCTTACCTATACTGCTGCTGCAGTTCTCCAGCAGTGCTAAACATAACAGCTATGGACAAAGAAAACAAGTGTCCAAATTGGTTACATAGAGAAAAAGGTTTCTCTAACTCTTTGAAAACTCATAGGAGAAATTATTTTAATCTGCCAACAGGTTTGCTGACTAGGTGCAGCACCCTCTTGGGTAATGATATCTGGCATTCTTTGGTGAGTAAGAAGATGCTTTATTATAGTGAAAATAATTTAGACTTAGTGAGGGTGTTGATCTATGCCACATCTTGGTGTCTAGGCTTGACATCGATTACCATTTCTTCAGATGGATATGGTATCTCAGAAGGCACAAAATGGATGGTGTTCATTGATTCTGATGTGGATGCTACCATGTACTGACTGCGGTGATGCAGGTGATACACCTTTCAGTTGCTGTAGACAGCTCATTTTGCACTATAGTTTACAGAGATCCTTGCTGTTGGAATCTGTGACATTAGAAGTGATTCAATTTTTATTTTTTTTTCTGTTTTTTCTTACATTTTACATATTAATCTCTTCATCATTTGTTTTGATCCCCATTCTGAAATCCAATGTTGTTACACATGTATTTAAATCTGGATCTTTGTTCACTTCTGTTAGATTCTTCAGTACGTCATATTGTCTGTGACTTGCCATTTCTTTTCAGTTAACATTGAGTTCTTGATCTTCGTTGCGTCTTTGTTCTTGCAGACAGTGGATCCAACTTTATCAAACTACGATCCACAGGGTGCCTGGCCATACCTGATTGACGAATTTGTCGAATACTTGTATGAAAATGATATTGTGCAAAAGAATGGCTGAAAGAGGGTGCGCTAAAGCGATGGAGATTTGGAGTGGTGGTGTATAGAATTTACCTTCACATTCTAAAATGTCATTTAAGTCGGTCATCTCCTTAACAGAGGTATCCTAAATTAATGGTTCTTTGCAAAAAAATTAAAATAACAATAATAATTATAGTATAAAAGAAAACTGAACTTAAATTGATCTCCCTTCTCCTCACAGACAGTGAATCTAAGTGTGGTCAGTGTTTGAATTTATAGTGATTATATGCATCACATTGTGTAATTTGAATAAGAAATCATAACGTGCTTAGTTCTCAATTTTAAAGTTGATTTGAGATTGTTACCATTTGCAGCCTAAAGATTATATATATATATATATATTAGAGGAAGAGATGAGTTAGAAGAAAAATACATAGGCACTATCGGGATGACTAGATATTGAATCTGGGCTTTAATTGGATTTCTGACACGAATCTTATTTTATCAGTTATGATTACACTCAGCCTGATATAGATGTGTTCTTCAGTTTTAGTTTTGGTAGATTGCAAGTCTTTTGAACTCTTTAATCCTCCCGTCTTCTTTTACCTACGTTGTCTGTATATATGATATATAAAGCCTTGCAGGAAGGGGAAGAGAAAACAGGTTATAAATAGAAGCATGTTGCTGCATAAGTAGTCTAAAAAGGAGTATCAACTTCGGGTCATCGGATCCCTGCGGGAGCAGGGGGAGGGGGACGCCCCCTTTTCCTTACAACCTTTAAAAAATATCTTTTATAATTATGTTATGTCATAAAAAAAATTAATAAATTAGTATTATTTGCCTCTCAATAATTTTTTTTTTTTTTATAATTATGTTATGTTATATATTTTGGGGGCAATTAAATATATCGCAATAAATATTTTTTACACTATATTTACTTTTTCTATCACGCTCTAAGTAATTTATTTTTTTTATCACAAAAAATCTTCAATAATTCTTAAAATGCCCTTCAATTTAAAATAAAAAATAAAAAATTGTCGATTGAAACACAAAAAAAAAAAAAAACACTGCCCATTTGCCATTGTCGTTCCTTCAAGCTCGCCATTGCCCTTTATCAAGCTTGTCATTGTCGTTCTTCAAACTCGAAACTTGTGTCATTGTCATTCTTTTTCTTCTTTTTCGATTCCAAAAATTGTCGATCTATAAGTTCGAATCTTGCACCTATTTCGTCTAAAAATTGTCAAACAAACCCTAACTCGAATCACCCTCAAATCGAGCTTATAAATTAAGGTTTTTATCATTATTTAGACGTTGTTGCGCCATCTTCAAAAAATATTTCTAACTTTTTTGAGATATTTTTCTTTTCATAGAAATTTTGGGTACATTTATGTATTTGTGCATGTGTTGAGCATTTTTGTTTTTTGCCTTTTCATTGTACTGTTGTTTGTTTATTGTATTGTTGTGTGTATGAAAAAAAAAACAATGGCAAAAGTGTTAACAAGCCCCCGAAAACAATGGTTCGGTAGGGGATTACCGAATCGGTCTCCACGGTTTGGTAGTTCAGGGCCGAAGCATTGTTTTTCTTTCTTTTTTTTTGTTCTTTGTTTTTGTATTTGAGTTTTTTCTATTACAGAAATTGTTCTAGTGAGCTTGTTTTTTGATGTGGAATGTATTCCCTCCCAAACAACCGAAAATATAAGGTTCGGTCGGGTATAACCGAACTAATCCTCTCGGTTTGGTTGTGCACAGCCGAACCTGATACACAGATTCGATTGGCCCCAACTGAACCCATGTATTAGGTTTGGTTGGATCCAACTGAACCTTGTATTTTCAGTTATTTTCGGTGGATTTTGAGTCAATTTGTGTTCCGGTGCACCGTTACGAGACAGGTAGTGTCTAAGATTGCAGGGTACCTCACCTTACTCGAGTTATACATTTTTACATTTGACAAAATATTCTTTAATAGATATTAATTGCTATTAGTATGCATGTTTATAATTTTATTATCTTTTCTTGCACTAGAGTTGGATATACGATCATTTACTATCGTTCCGTCCGCATGCCAACCCTTATTACACCATGAACCTTCCACGTGTTCAGATGTGGATCCTGAAAAAGGAAATGAGGCTAGACAATGATTACATGACAGTGTTGCGGGTAAGACTTGATAGGTTACGCCCTCAAGAGGTTAGTAAAAACATTATATCATTACATGAACAATCAACTATGTTACTTTAACAAAATTTCAATTATTTGTGTAACTAATTTTATAATACATGCCTTGGACATTGCATTTCAGTAGAGGTGCAGAAGAGAAGATCACTGATGCAAATGTCACAATAGATTTAATCATTGATGTTCTTATAAGGACATCTTTAGAAGATGTTGAAGCTCAGCATCCAGCTGCAAGGAATGATGAAGTTGGTCTCTCAACAAGCAGGCACGATGAAGCAGGGCCATCTTCGAGCACACACCATGAAGTTGGTCCCTCTAAGGACAGACACGATGAAGCAGGGCCATCAACAAGCAACCATGAGGTAGCAATGCCATCTACGATGATTCAACCATATAGGAGACGCACCCGTAGGCGCACAGAGCAATAGATATTAGTATTTGTTGTCTCGTAGTTTTTGTTTTGAGTTGTAATGATATACTACTTTTGGACTAAACTATAATTTCAAATTGAAGTTCGTTTCTTTGCTTTACGATGAAATGGAGGTGTATTTTGAATGATACCATTATATTGATAGTTCCCATGTGATGGTTTGATACCATTGTGTTTTTTGTGCATGTGTTGAACGTGTTATTTTTATACCTATGTATTCTAGGTACCAACCATAACTTACTAGAGAGGCAATTCCCTCCCAAACAATCGAAAATAGAAGGTTCGGTCGGGTGCAACCGAACCAATCCTCTCGGTTCGGTTGTGCACAGCCGAACCTGATAAACAGGTTCGGTTGGCCCCATTCGAACCTATGTATTAGGTTTGGTTGGTTGGATCCAACCGAACCTTGTATTTTCAGTTATTTTTTATTTTTTACGAGGGAATTGCCTCTTTGGTAAGTTACGGCGTTCTCCTAAACCATTTGTTGGTGTTTTTGGTGGATTTCGAGTCAATTTGTGTTCCGGATCACCGTTACCCCCCTTCTTGCTTCCGATCGGTGGGAAACGGTACACCAACGTTCAAATGAGGTGGAATGCAGGTCGAAAAGGACTCACGAGGCTATAAGGGCCATGAAAGTATAACTACAAAACAATCCCCTCCCAAACAACCAAAAATAGAAGGTTCGGTCGGATGCAACCAAACCAATTCTCTCGGTTCGATTGTGCACAGCCGAACCTTGTATTTTCGGTTATTTTTGTTTTTTTGCGAGGGGATTGCCTCTTTGGTAAGTTACAATGTTCTCCTAAACCATTTGTTGGTGTTTTCAGTGGATTTTGAGTCAATTTAATTTCTTATGCACCGTTACCCCCCTTCTTGCTTCTGATCGGTGGGAAACAGTACACCGAAACACAAATTGAATCAAAATCCACCGAAAACACCAACAAATGGTTTAGGAGAACACCATAACTTACCAGAGAGGCAGTCCCCTTCCAAAAAATCAAAAATAACCGAAAATACAATGTTCGGTTGGATCCAACCAAACCTAATACATGAGTTCGGTTGGGAACAACCGAACTTGTGTATCTGGTTCGACTGTGCACAACCGAACCGAGAGAATAGGTTTGGACCTACGTGCCCGAACCGATGACGATGTTTCTCGTTTATAACCCAGAATACACACAAAAAAAAAAACCAAAAAAAAAACTCACCAAAGATTGCTGACCTTCATCCCAACTTGAATCATGCGCCATTATGCTTTCAAATGGTGTGAAGATCAATTTTTTTTTATTTCTTAGAGGTTTCTACACACTTGAGAAAACTACAACAAAACACTTCAAAAATGGTTGTAAAAGCTTATAAAAAGTGTTTAGAGAAAAAAGGGTATGAAAATTGGTACGAGCAATCGAGAAGAATGGTAACAATGGTTTAGGCTTTATAGGATGAAAATGAAGAGTTTAAGGTTTATGAGATGAAGATGAAGAAGATGATTAGTGGTAGGAGTTGATGGTGGGGTAAATTTAGTAAAAATGAGTTAGGTGAAAATAAAATTAATTTAACGGTAGTTTAGACAATTCATACAAGGGTGTTTTAAGAAAAAATATATATTTTTTAGGTGTGGTAAGGAAGATTAAATAGTGTGGTATATTTAATTGCCCCCTATATTTTTTGCTTCATCTCCTCAAAATCAAAGGTCTAGATCTGCTACTGTTGGTTATGATAGTAGTGTTCATAAGGTAATTGGGTTTTATTGGTGTTGGGGGACCGGGGGTAGGAGACCGCCCCCTTTTCCTTACAACGTTTAAAAATATCTTTTATAACTATGTTACGTTATAAAAAAAAATAATAGATTATTATTATTTGCCTCCTAATATTTTTTTTTTTTTCATAATTATGTTATGTTATATATTTTTGCTTCATCTTCCCCTTCCCTAAAATTAAAAATCTAAATCCGCCACTGGTTATGGTAGTTTTGTTCTCAAGGCAATTGGGTTTTATTGGTGTTGAACGGGTATTATGCAGATTCGAAACTGAACTGTCTGAAAGGACATTGAATCCCAAAACGAGGGCCGTCTATTCAACGCAAATACCAGTTTTCAATTGCCATAACTAGCTGCCGTCCATGAAATTCTGCATGATTCTAAAGGTAACAAAGAAACAAGCTTTGATCACATTCATCCTTACTAAGAAGCTTAAGCAACTACCTTTTTCTTGGCCAATGAAAACTATGAAGAGGAATGCTTAAATGACCAACACTAGATACCCAAAAATATACCCAGGTTTATGTGATAATACAGTACAACACCTACCACTTGCAATACACCATATCGACATGGGTATGATATTCAGTATACTTTTTAGGTCCTAAAAGCATTTATGAATTATTTGTTGAGTTAGAACCAGTTCCTGAAGTGTTTTGAAAGAGCCTTACCCTGTAAAACAACTACCAAATTAGACCAGCAGAAATCTCTATCTAACAAATTAATATCCTAATAAAATTATTTCCAAACATCCAAAATAATTTACCCCTCCATGGAGAGAGCTTCAATGATAGTAATTAAATATAATAAAACCTGTTTTATGTATTGCTCTTCTGCACCACCACCTTCAATCAGGCTTTTGTTTCTGGAGGTGGTGGCAGGTTCCTTTTACCCTTTCCATGTTAGGGAAGGCTACTACTATCAGTCATCCGCAGTGAAATGAAATTGGGCAATCACTTGTATATCAGAGCATCGCGACCAGGTCCGATGCCAATGTAATGAACAGGCACACCTACAAGTTCTTCGATCCTCTCCACGTACCTTCGAGCAGTCAAAGGAAGGTCTGCATAATTTCTAATAGAAGAAATGTCACACTGCCAACCTGGTAACACTTCATATTCAACCTGGAACAAACATCACATACACCCATCAATAACAGTTGTAGATTTTACTTGGTTTTGAAATTTAATCTCTATCATTGAATTAGTTTGGGACACTGAGAATCTTCCTTGCCCTATTCTTGATCTATGCGGTAGGTTATACAATCCGGCATGCATGTAATGTAATACGGATAATCTAACCAATTCCAAAAGAAGAAAAAAATTAAGAGTTACTTGCCTTTAATTGATCGAGAACACGGAGATCTGCAGGGAATGACTTAATTGGTGTGCCATCGATCTGTTTGTAAGCAACCCCTAGTTGAATCTCCGGGAGCTCTGATAGGACATCGAGCTTGGTGAGGTTTAGAGATGAGAATCCATTGATCTGACAGCAATATTTAAGTGCAACTATGTCAAGCCAGCCGCAACGCCGAGCACGACCAGTGGTTGTGCCAAACTCCATCCCGGCAAGCCTCAGGAGGTCACCACCTTTCCCTAAGATCTCTGTAGGGAAAGGACCTGAACCGACTCTTGTAGTGTATGCTTTAACCTGCACAGGAAGATTTCAAGATCAAAAGGGCCTTTGGCATTATAAAGTTTTTTAAAGGTTATAAAGAAGTAAAGAAGTTCACTTACAACTCCAATCAGATCACCCAAGACTCTTGGAGCAATTCCAAGCCCAGTGCAGATCCCACCGGCTGATGGGCTAGAAGATGTTACAAATGGGTAAGTTCCAAAATCAATATCCAACATGGTTGCCTGGCCACCTTCGACCAATATCTTTTTCTTCTGTTCAATGAAATCGTTCATGACATAAACAGTATCAGCAATGAAGGGTTCCAACTGCTCAGCAAATCTCTTGTACCGATCAAGTTCCTCACTGAGCATGTTGGGAGTGTAGTCAAACCCTTGGAATCGTGAAACTGCATCAGATAGTAAAATATCAAGTTTCTGCTTGAAAGTATCCATGTGCCTCAGGTCACCTACTCTTATGCCATTCCGGATCACTTTGTTTGAGTAGCAAGGTCCTATGCCTCTCTTTGTTGTACCGATAAATGAATT
Source organism: Paratinospora sagittata (assembly GCA_035771175.1). Lineage (NCBI taxonomy): Eukaryota > Viridiplantae > Streptophyta > Magnoliopsida > Ranunculales > Menispermaceae > Paratinospora > Paratinospora sagittata. Next base: position 46,895,456 of record CM069597.1, read on the forward strand.
GGCCAGCTCAGCTTCTCTAAGCCCGTCTACTACTTGATGGAAATCAAACAGCAAGTGGGCACGGTCAGACACCAATATCCTTCCCTTACAAGAGACCCCTTTGGACTCAAGTCCCTCAATTTCCTTAAAAAGTCCTGGTAGATGCACCACAACTCCATTACCGATAACACAAAGTGTTTCCTCGTTAAGAATTCCTGAAGGAACAAGGTGAAGAGCAAACTTCTCTCCTGCAGAATTATAGATGGTGTGTCCAGCATTTGCACCACCCTGGCATCAACAAAAGAGAAGCCCTTGAGTGTTAATAAGCAAAAACTATGATATCAATTTTCATCATTGAGTCCAATACCATATGGTTTCAATTTTTAAATTAGCTGTTTTTCTTTTCATAAACAAAGGCATTACCCTAAAACAAATGAAAAAGAAAAAAGCTTTTCAGAAAATCTTCATTTCTAGCACTACAGGCATGCATACATGCATGAAAATGCATTGAGAGCTCACTTTGGGAGCAGACAATAGCCAACATGAGGACATGACTGTTGAATTATCAGCCATTGGCCTATCCACGCGGTAAGCCAACGAGTATGGGCTACGGGTCAATCTAATTTGTATATATACTGGTTAGGTTTCAGAGTTTTACAAGTCAGATGAATCATGACTGCAATTTGTGTATGTCAAAATTTAGATGACAAGATCAAGCATGAAGAATTAAGTGACAGTTGTGCTAAACTTCAACATTGACTAATGTCAGCAGAGGATTGATTTGAAGACTTAAGCCAGGAAGTAATTCTGGAATTAATACACGACAAGTTTAGCCAAGCAAGCAAAAATCTTGCCAGCCTCCAAATTCCACAACTGGCCATGCCTGATAGTCTGATACTCATCCTTCTCACAGGTAGGAACCTTCTTCAATGCTAACAACATAGTAGTAAGTTATCCAAGTACAAATAAAAGGACCTGCCTAGTTAACATAAAAATTAAAAACACTCCTAACGGAGTCATAATTAGGAATTTAATACAAATAATAAGTTTCAAATCTCTTAACTCAACAAAGCCTTTCCTAACTACATGGGGTTGGCTACAAGATCCACTCAGCTCTATCAAGGGTTAAGTTGATAGACAGCTATGTTACAAATTTCAAATCACTGGTAGATAGTAAATACAAAATTCTATAAATAGTTTTATTAAGAAAACAAAAAATCTACTTTCCTACAATGCCTTTCCATGTTTTCTTTTCAATGAAAACACAAGTTTCCTAACACCAACAACGCCTTTTAGTGTTTTCATTAAATAGCTTTCTCTAGGGATAGTTGCAAAAAGGCTTAGTTGAGTTGATTTGAGCTTGCTCTAGGTTTGGGGAAATATGTCACTATATATAAATATAGGCTATAACTAAACCATAAGACACAAGTAAAGTACTCCAGATTCCAGAATTAAGATGCATGCTAATGCTTTACAATCTTAAGAGTATCAGAGCAAAAAAGTCAATCAGATGTTTACAAGAAGCAATTGTTTATTTCCATCTTATGACGGCATCAAGACCTCTATGTCCAGGAAAATTCATGAAACCCTGCTAATTAACTAATTAGGTAGGCTCAAAGAAGCTCAACCTAGTTTTTCTTGGTCGAGATACCAAATGAAAAGCTCCCAACATTCTCTTCATTTACAAAGAAGAAATCCAAACTATCTTTACGAAATCCAGATAAAAAGGATAACTTGAAATCAAACAACACAACCAACAATTCCCTGGGCCTTTGTACTTCCATGGACAATCAACTGCATTTTCCAAGATAACACAAATAAAAAATGAAAAAAAGAAGTTACCAACCAATGATAAGGTCCTGAAATTGCTGGTAAGTCAATGTAACAACAGCTATAAAGAACTCTAATACCACAATCTTCAGCAATGGACTTAACACAGTTTGGTCAAGGGTTTTAATACAAACTTCCTCATTCTACCCTCACCGATACTAAAGTTTGGCCAAGGATTTAATCCCAACCTTGTTCCATGTTCATTATCAGCAAAATCTCTAAAAGCATAAATTATCAACACTACAATTCCATTTCATTTATTCCCATAAACATATCATCAATAGCTGTAAAAGCATCATGAAAACACAAGAAGACATTAATTTTACTAAGCACTCATGACCTATAATTCAACTAAAAACTCAGCTCAATCAAACCAGTAAAAAATAATAAGCACTTTCAACACATTATGTGAACAAAATGTTGGTCCACCTCTCCTGTACCTAGCATGACTTCACGTGGGCAGGTTGCATGGAACAAACAAATAACTCACGTGGGCTATGCATGGGAAGCTCATGGAGAAGGAAGCAAGAAGCTCGTGGGCGGCGACGAAATGTTTGACATATAATTTTTCTTTTATTACAATAATGCCCCTATTTGAGCTCTATAAATAGAGCCACATTTTCAACTTAAAAATTTATTCGGAGAGATCTAATTCTAGAGATCTAGAGAGCCTCAAAGAGAGTTTCTTTGAGAAGAAAAGTGTGAGCCAATTTGTGAAGTGTTATCCACAAATTGAAGATACATAGTTAGTGTATATTTGTGAGAGATCCACCTAAGGGTGAAGTTTGTAATCTCATTTGATTATAGTGGAAGTTTTTAAGCGGCCTACGGGTCCCGTGGTTTTTACCTCATCTTTAGAGGGTTTTCCACGCTAAAAATCTTTGGTGTTATCTTTGTTGTATTTTTAGTTTGGAAAATTATCCTGGGATTGTAGAATTTATTTCTTTACAACCATCGTTTTTCCCAACAAAGTGGTATCAGAGCCTGGGTCGTTTTCAGCGCAGGTACGGTTCATACATACATTACTATTTACGTATACAGTACTATTTTGTCGACAGTCACTATTTAGAATAGTAGTACTATTTATAGAGCACTATTCACAAAGGCACTATTCATATAGTACTATTCACAAGGGTACTATTCATTGAGTACTATTCACGTAGTACTATTCATCGCCGGAAATTCATCGCCAGAAAAGTGTCAAGCTCCGCGAAACCTGTTCATTGACGATTTAAATGGAGGAGAGCACAGGCAATATGAACACAGGCAATTTGATCAGGTTGACTGCATTTAATTATGCAATTTGAAAGCCGAAGATGGAGGATCTTTTATACATTAAAGATCTGTAGAAGCCGATTATAATGCCGAAGGAGGAAGCTGTGACTACAACTTCAACAGATGACAAGACATCAAAAACAACCAGCACAGACGTTGACTGGGCCGTGCTGAACAGAAAGTGTGCTGCTCAAATTAGACAATGGATCGACAAGAGCATTTTCCAAAATTTTGCAAATGAACACGATGCTTACGTTCTTTGGCAAAAGTTGGAGACAATGTATGCGAGGACAACCGTACAGAATAAAGCTAATCTCATACGACGATTAGTCAATTTGAAGTATAAAGATGGAAGCAGCGTATCGGAACACATGAGTGAGTTCCAAGGCATTGTAGATCAACTCAACTCTATGATGATGATCGTACATGACGAGCTACAAGCGTTGTTGTTGCTGAGTTCTCTACCAAAAAGTTGGGACACTCTAGTTGTGTCAGTTAGTAACTCAGCTCCTGGCGGCAAGCTTACCATGGATATGGTAAAAGACAGAATGCTGAACGAAGAGTCTCGACGAAAAGACAATGGTTATACTCCTGAAACTAAAGCACTTGTCATGGAAAAACAAGGCAAGCAAGAATGGCACGGAAGGAGTAAAAGCAGAAATCCTTGTAACCAAAGTCAGCAAAGAGGACACTCAAAGTCCAGATCGTGGCATGACAAGAAGTGTCATCACTGCGGCAAGCCCGGACACTACATTCGAGAATGTCGAAAGTTAAAGGCGGAACGATCCAGAAATCAAGAAGCAGAAACCCGAACAAATGACACCGCAACTCTCACTGAAGAAGTCGTCATTGTTCGATATGTTGATTATGTCAACCTTGCAAGTCAAGACTCTACATGGGTAGTTGACTCAGGCGCGTCCTACCATGTTACCTCACGACGAGATTTCTTCTCAGCCTACACGCAAGGTGATTTCGGAAGAGTGAGGATGGAAAATGATGATGCATCCAAAATTATCGGCATCGGTAATATTTATTTAGAAACTAACCTTGGATACAAGTTACTCTTGAAAGATGTGAGGCATGTTCCAGATATCCGCCTCAATTTGATCTCCACCGGAATGCTTGATGACGATGGCTACAATAATAACTTTGGTGAAGGAAAATGGAAGCTCACCAAAGGAAACTTGGTAGTAGCCAGAGGCAAGAAAGATGCATCACTCTACCACACAGAAGCCAAGTTGTGTAGAGAAGAAGTAAATACCATGAGGAAAGAAGTTCCCACCGAGTTATGGCATAAGCGGCTCGGTCACATGAGTGAAAAGGGTCTCAGAATTCTTTCCAAGAAGGAGCACTTACCAGGAACGACAGGTACATCTTTACGTACTTGTGTTGATTGTATTATGGGTAAACAACACAGAGTTGCATTTCGTAGTTCCCCACCATCTAGAAAGGCAAATATTCTAGATTTAATACACATAGATGTTTGTACAATGAGTTGTAAGACACTAGGAGGTGCTCATTATTTTGTGACTTTTATTGATGATCACTCTAGAAAAGTGTGGGCCTTTGCTTTGAAAACTAAAGATCAAGTGCAGGAAGTTTTCAAGCAATTTCATGTAAAAGTTGAAAGAGAAACTGGCAGACGTTTGAAGTGTGTACGATCAGACAATGGCGGTGAGTATCGCGGATCATTCGAGGAGTACTGCAGAAGTTTCGGCATCAGGCTGAAAAAATCGGTACCAAAGACACCTCAACACAACGGTGTCACAGAGAGGATGAACAAAACCATTTGTGAAAGAGTCAGATGTATGCTCTCAAATGCAAAACTGCCAAACTCCTATTGGGGGGAGGCAATGAAGACAGCAGTCGATTTAATCAACCTTTCTCCATCAGTTCCTCTGAACTACGACGTACCAGAAAAGGTTTGGACGGGGAAAGACGTTTCTTACAAACACTTGAAAGTATTCGGCTGTAGAGCATTTGTTCACATCCCTAGAGACGAGAGGACCAAGCTGGATGGAAAAGCGAAGCAGTGTATCTTTGTGGGATATTCCCATGAAGAATTCGGCTACAGACTTTGGGATCCTGTCAACAAAAAGATTGTCAGAAGCAGAGACGTGGTGTTTCTTGAAGATCAGACGATCGAGGATTTTCAGAAACCTGAGAAGCCACAATCAGAAGAACTTCCAGTGAATCTGGAACCAGTCTCTCCATCAACATATTCAGATGACAAGGAAGTTGCACCAGATACTGATGATAATGTTCCACCAGCTAGTAGTTCAGAACTAGAACCAGAACAAGTTCCTGAACAAGTCCAACCAGAAGCACAGCTAAGGAGATCCACCAGAGAGCGACAACCAAGTCAAAGATATCCTCCTAGCGACTATGTGATGCTCACTGACGGGGGAGAACCGGAGAGCTATACCAAAGCTATCACTGACAAGCATAAGACTGAGTGGATGAAAGCCATGCAGGAAGAAATGAAATCTCTGCATGAGAATCATACATTTGACTTGGTGAAATTACCGCAGGGAAAGAAAGCCCTCAAGAACAAGTGGGTGTACAGGATCAAAAGCGAAGAAGGTAGCTCGCAACCTCGATACAAAGCAAGATTAGTTGTGAAAGGATTCGGGCAGAAGAAAGGCGTTGACTTCGATGAAATCTTCTCACCGGTGGTAAAAATGTCTTCAATCCGAGTTGTTCTTGGCTTGGCAGCTAGTCTTAATCTGGAGGTTGAACAACTTGATGTAAAAACCGCATTCTTACACGGTGATCTTGACGAGGAAATCTATATGGAGCAGCCCGAAGGTTTTCAAGTTAAAAGAAAAGAGAAGCTGGTATGCAGGCTAAAGAAGAGTCTGTATGGTTTGAAACAGGCACCGAGGCAGTGGTATAAAAAGTTTGACTCGTTCATGGAGCAAACGGAGTACAACCGAACGACAGCTGATCACTGCGTCTTCATCAAGAAATTCTCTGATGGTGATTTTATTATTCTTTTGCTTTATGTTGATGATATGTTAATTGTAGGCCAAGATATTGGCAAGATTAACACGTTGAAGAAAGAGTTGAGCAAGTCCTTTGCCATGAAAGACTTAGGACCCGCAAAACAAATCCTTGGCATGAAGATTGTTCGTGACAGGAAGAACAAGAAACTTTGGCTATCTCAAGAAAAGTATATTGAGAAAGTCTTAGAGCGATTCAACATGAGCAAAGCTAAACCTGTTAGTTCTCCACTGGCAAGCCACTTCAAGCTTAATTCGAGCCAGTGTCCTTCAAGCGAGGAGGAGAAATCAGAGATAAGTAAGGTGCCCTATGCATCGGTGGTTGGCAGTCTAATGTACGCTATGGTATGCACCAGACCAGACATTGCTCATGCTGTTGGTGTTGTGAGCCTATTTCTATCAAATCCTGGAAAGGAACATTGGACAGCAGTCAAATGGATACTCAGGTATCTTAGAAGTACTTCTAGTCATTGTTTATGTTTTGGTAATGGTAAATCTGTATTAGAAAGATTTACAGATTCAGATATGGCTGGCGACGTGGATACGAGAAAGTCGATATCCGGGTACCTAATAACATTTGCAGGGGGAGCTGTCTCATGGCAATCACGATTACAGAAGTGTATTGCTTTAAGTACCACAGAAGCAGAGTACATTGCAATCACTGAAGGTTGTAAGGAGATCTTGTGGATGAAAAAGTTCCTACAAGAATTGCAGCAGAACCAAGAAAAATATGTTCTTTATTGCGACAGTCAAAGCGCAATTCACCTCAGCAAGAACTCAACCTTCCACTCAAGGTCCAAGCACATCGACGTGAGATATCATTGGATTCGTGATGTGCTGAAAAATAAACTGTTGCAAGTTGAAAAAATTCACACTAATGACAACGGGGCAGATATGATGACGAAGTCCCTGACCAGAAAAAAGCTTGCTATCTGTAGAGAGATTGCAGGTGTGGAGGAGCCCTGTTCCACATGAGGTGGAGGGGAAGATTTGTTGGTCCACCTCTCCTGTACCTAGCATGACTTCACGTGGGCAGGTTGCATGGAACAAACAAATAACTCACGTGGGCTATGCATGGGAAGCTCGTGGAAAAGGAAGCAAGAAGCTCGTGGGCGGCGACGAAATGTTTGACATATAATTTTTCTTTTATTACAATAATGCCCCTATTTGAGCTCTATAAATAGAGCCACATTTTCAACTTAAAAATTCATTCGGAGAGATCTAATTCTAGAGATCTAGAGAGCCTCAAAGAGAGTTTCTTTGAGAAGAAAAGTGTGAGCCAATTTGTGAAGTGTTATACACAAATTGAAGATACATAGTTAGTGTATATTTGTGATAGATCCACCTAAGGGTAAAGTTTGTAATCTCATTTGATTATAGTGGAAGTTTTTAAGCGGCCTACGGGTCCCGTGGTTTTTACCTCATCTTTAGAGGGTTTTTCACGCTAAAAATCTTTGGTGTTATCTTTGTTGTATTTTTAGTTTGGGAAATTATCCTGAAATTGTAGAATTTATTTCTTTACAACCATCGTTTTTCCCAACACAAAACACGATTCCCAGTTCAACACAATTTCCTAGCTCCCAAAAATACATCATCAAAACCTAATATTCACAAAGCACAGTCAAGTCAAAACTTCACAAAAAATCTCCAAAAACTAACCCTAAAAATCCATACTTTAAACCAACAACCAACGCATAAACCACCAATCCATCACTAAAATCCTCCAAAACTGGCCAAAAAACACAAATTTTTTCCACAAAAAAAAAAAAAAAAATAACCCGAACCTGACAACGAGCCACAACGTCGAAATGGGCAGCCAAGATATCAACGAGCTTGCCCTTCCCTTCATCTCCCCACTGCGAACCCAACACTCCCGACACCTGACTCAGACTTCCGATTCGATCTCTCGCTGCCTCATCAGCCACTCCGACCGCCGCCGACGACGACGAGGGAGAAGAAACGGCCGAGCACTTCACCAATCTCGCCGACGACAAGATTGCAGAAGAAGAAGAAGAAGAAGAAGGAGGAGGAGGAGGGAATTGAAGAAAAGGGGTTAGGGTTTTGGTGGTTCTTGTGAAGCCATTGAAGAAGGTTCGGTGAGGAACGGAATCGAGTGTCAGTGCTGAGAGCTCCATGGTGTGCGTGTGTGTTTTCGCGAGACGCGGGGAAAGAGAGAACGAGAGAGACTGGGTTTTGTACGCGTCGAATTACTAGTGCACGTGCGTTGCTTCCTTCACACCTCTACGTAAAAGTATATCATAAAAATGTAGTTGGTCGTGTAATTTGCGTTTCTACTTGAACTTATAAAATAACTTAAAAAAAAAAAAAAAAAATTGTGTCAACCTCATTTTTCGATTCTGATACCTATTTTTTTTATATTTTTAATATATTTGATAACATTTTTAAATATATTTTTAAAATATCTAAAAAATATGACTTTTAAATATTTTTAGTATATTTTTATTATATCATAACATTTTTGACTCATGTAGGGGTTTTAAATTAAATGTATTCTATTTTATTCATAACTTCGGCTTTTTTAACTCTTACTTATCTTTATTCTTATTTTTCAATTGTATAAAATAATTTTTTTTTATTTACTTTAAAAGATAGTTGACATTATATAATTTAAAAAAAATACTTAATTAAGTTAAATTGTTATATATATAAATTAAAAAATCATATTGGTCAAAAACTATAAATTGAACTGAAATGCATGTGTAGTTACATAAATTGGACATAAAAATGTAATGAAGCAAAATATCTCTTATACCCCTAAAAGTTAAATATCAGTATTTTTGTCTAAGAACAAATTAGAGGGCAATTTAGGAAAAAGTGTAAAAATGGTCACACGGTGAGAGGGTAAAAAGTATTTCTATTATAATAGTATAGGTATAGATATAGATTCTTTTTCATTAAATATTTATTTTATTTTAATCAATATACAAAAACTATGTGTGACACGCGTGTCTAAATACTATTATTTTATAAATAAAAAAATGTATATTTATGCCTTTTATATTAATGAAAGAATGAAGTTGTTTATATATATAGTTAAGAAATAAGAATGAATGGGGTTTAACAAGAAATATGTTAATAAAAAAAAGGTAATTAATAATATATATATATATATATAATAGTTTTTTAATAAAAAGAAAACAAACTTTTGGAGGACAATACGGCCATAGAAAAAAAAAAGTTTAACTAAGTAAAGTTAAAGTATACTCATTATAATAGTCAAGATATAAAAAATTAAAAAACTTATTAATTTGAAAAATGATAAGAAGGCTTAATTGTAATATTTTCAAAAATGTTATTATTATTAAACTAAATGGTTGTAAAATAAAAACAAATGGTCATAATTTTTTTTTTTTTTTTTTTTGACAAGGAAGCAATATTTTTATAAAAAGGAAAAAAAGAAGAAGAATTATTATATATAATAGAGTAGATATAATAAAATTAAGTCTATAATCTGTAATGTAGTGGTACTAATTAATTAGATGGGTTCAAACTGTAGTGAGGAACAACCTCAAGAAGACTCAAGTCATTATCATTGAAAATTGAACATATATACATGTTATCTTTTTGTCTGTTCAAGTACTATAGACATTAATTTGTCTGTTGCCACATTATTGGAGAAAAGAAATGGGAGATTCTTTTGATTGAATCTCCTACACATTAATGAGTAGTAGGAAGAAATTAAATAAAAACATAATGAACAAGACTCTCTCTAGCTTGCTAAATTGCAAGTGTGTGTGTGTATAATTACAACCTAATTAAGTTTATAGTCATATATACCAATTAACTATTTGATATACATATATATATATACAAACAAATGTACATACCTACATAGTAATTTTGTCATGTTGGGCTTGAAACCTCTTGAATTCTTTAGAAAAATTGTGTTTGGTTTATGATTTGGATACAATATTTTGTATCCATAATTTTGGAAACAGGAAAAACGTGTTTGGTTGATTCAAACCCGAAAACAATTTTCTGAGGTTTATATAAAAAAACATGCTGTTTTCAGAAAATGACAAAATATTATTTTCTGAGTTTTTACTTTTTTAGTTGTATATATTATAGTTTTCATATCACGAATCAAATGCAACCTAATTACCCTTTGGTGACTTCTCTTTTATGGCATTTCATTTAATTAATTACTCCACTCTATGTCCATTGAAGATCAATAATAAGCTTGATTGGAATTAAGTAGTACCAACCATTAATTCTTATATATATATCAGTTAGAGGATTTTGTAGTAGATTATAAGTAGGATAATATATGTATATAGGATTTTCATATCAATTGAGTTGAGTCCAATTGGGTCATCTTTATTCATTAGTGGTCTCTAGTTCTTCTTTTTTAATTGGTTGATTTCTTTAAAAAATTTGTGGAAGAGATTCATGAGATGTATATATAGAGAGACATCTCCTTTGAACATTTTTACTAGTTTTATCATGATTGGCTTTGGTAATTAAGTGCTACTATACATTATTGCTCTCTTTGTTATGTTCATATATATATATATATATAAGCCATTTGGAAGTAACCCCAATGGAGTTTAAAGAGTTAGAGAAAATGTTTTTAAGAGAAATGCTTCAAGATGTCCATAAATTAATTTCCTTTTTCTTCTCTTAATTGTATATAAATATAATAAGTTACACTATGAAATGGGGTTATATAAATAGTTATTGATTATAGGGTGTCTGACCATTTTATGAAGCTTTAAGTTTGGTCTTCCTCTTTCTTGTTCTACAAACTCTTGCATCACTTCATAATCAGTAATGATTGTATGTTCTTGATGAAGTCCATGAGTTTTATTTTCTTGTCTAACCAGAAGTAAATTGAAGAAGATCATCATGTTCATTGGCACCGCTAAGAGCACCTTTGTGAACAAAACATAATTAAATTTCCTTGTGGTTTCATTTGATAGGCCAAAAAAATGTTATTTTTTTTAAAGAAAATAAAAGATTTTTCTCAAAAAATAGAAAAGCTATGTGTTAATTTGATTGCCAACATTTTCTTAAGAATTTTTTTTTTCTCATTCAAGATTTTTCACCTATATATATAAAAGTGAAAAAATTATTAGTATTATTAATAATATTCATGTTTAATTATATTCAATAATTTTTTTTATTATTTTTCCATTCTCTTTGCATCATATATAGTGCAAAAAAATTAATTTTCTATAATCAAACAACCATAAGAAAATTCTTCCAAAAAAAATTACTTAAGAAGTTATTTCTCAAGAAAAATACATTTTTCCAAAAAAAAACTTTTCTCAGCTGTCAGAAAGAAATGTTGCTGCGTACATTATTTGTCACGACGCCCTTGACGTAGGCTGACGTCATGACCGGCACAGTGTATTATACACTATACATACTCATATACAGTATATAATACACTGTCAGCCTTCGCATAGTCTCACAATCAATCCCAAAATTTATAGTAATTTTTTTTTCCAATATACCACAAATCACATCCAATATAGATCTCTATAATCATTCTCTTCCTTCACACATCACATTTTCATTTCATCATCTAATATATTAAACTATCTATGCCCACACATCCCATCTAGATGATAATACATATATATATATATATATAATGTGTAATAAGTATACATATCAAAATAACAAAAATATAATATATTTCCTCCAAGCATACATACACATACCAGACGAAGGCTCACGTGAGTATCACTCACGGAATTTTCCTTTTCCCTTCGACTCAATACCTGAAATATTGGAGGAAATGAGGTGAGCAAACAACAGCTCAGTGAATATAGTTCTTGAGATGACAATTATATATATTTAGAGAAATATGACATTTAAAATCATTTCAAACACTTATTCAACACATGCATCATTCAACGAATATATTATACATGTCAACAACATAAATTGCATGAGTTTTCAATAACACAATGCACAATCTCCCTCCTCCGCAAGACAAGAGAGCGGGTCTAACCCTTGTATGGCCGTACAAGGTAGACACAGCCTCTCATTACCCAATTCACAGTCATTTCAAGGATCGCAACCCTTGTTAGGATAGACCTACTGACAATAAGGACTCGCAAAACCTCATCCGGGTCTAATTCCTAACGAAATGACATCATTACAAACTCCAATTGCTAAAAATCAGTTTGCATGATCCATAAAACTCAATGCATTATACATAAATATAACATGCATACAATCAAACATTTTATATGCGTACAATGTCATATAAGAACCAAATCAAGAAAACTATACTCACCGTGGTTACACAGGGTTCCTAAGCCAACCTCTAAAATCGAGCAACAATAAACGTCATTGCTTCCTTAAAAGCGTTTATTCATGACCTTAAGCCTCACTCAATTTAAACACTGAAATTACCCATAGAGTATCATGAGAATCATCATTTACCATATCAGTAGCTATTAAAATATCAAATCACTGTTCATAGTACTATTTATTATTCACTTTTTACTATTCACTATTTACTATTAATTCACTATTCACTATTCATTTCTACTATTTATCCGAAAGATGTAAATTGTATTAAAATTTTCAAATGGTCTCCAAAAATCATGAAATTGAATCTAACCACATATTCGGGGTCCCGACAGTCCATGGAGTGTTTTTCTACCTTCCTAGCGGATTTTCCATTCACGTTGGATCAAAACTCCAATTTTTGAAAATGCCGTAAAACGACTCCCACAGCTAAAATTAGTCCGCTAGAATCGTTACATCTAGCTTAGATAATAATTTCACGAAGAAATAGCGTGAAAATCACTTACCGCGAGTCCCGATTTGACGCGAATCCCGCGTTTCCTTTTTTCTTCTTCTCCGCCTTCTCAGTTCTTCTCTCTGGTTCTTTTTTTCCCTCTCTGAAAACTTCTTTTCATTTCTTTCTAATTCTTTTCTTTTCTATTTTTTTTTCTCTTGGTGTACACGTTGGAACCAGATAGTCAAATATAGAGCTCTTTATTTTATTCTTTTTTTTTTATTCAACGTTGAGAGATTGAGATTAACATGAAAGTTGATATTTATATATACAAATGATTCAATACACCTAGGCTCCCCTTAATAACCAACTCCTCCATCAAATCCCATTCAATTCAACTCATCTCATTCATATAAGTCATTTAATAATTCAATTTCAATCTACACCATTTAATAAGTCACTAATTTCACATGTATTCATTTACACACATGCATTACATCATACTATACATTAAGTCCTTAACTCATACTCCAATCCACCTATTTCATTAACCAACCTCATAAATTAATCAATTTAATTCATATGTATCATCTGCATTGTATAAGTTTATTTATTTACTACTAACCATACACGCGCATATTTAGCTCATATGTATAAAATACGTATATTATCCAGCGTATATTTAGCTCTTACGTATAAATACGTATATTATATATCTCGATATATGTGTATTTCACCGTATGTATTTAATTAAAATTACGGGGTGTTACATTATTTCATCAAAAATTAAAACTTAATGTTCAATTTAATGTAAAATCTGATAGAACTTTTATGTAGTTCTCTGATATAAAAATCCAATTTACATTTTCAATAAGATGTCTATCTCTTCCTTTTTCTCTAAAAAGGGTATATCATCTCATGCACTAAAGCAACTTTTATTTCACAGTTCCGTATAACTTGAGCATCATATGCATCTTCCCTGGATTTTGCCTCTTGCTTTAACAAGTTCACAATGCTACTTTATCTCTTCTTCTTCTTTTTTTCTTGAAATTATTTCACATGGAAAGAAAAACAATAAAAAATATCAAATGGTCCATGAGTTCCCTCTACTGCAAGGTTTCTTTTGCTTGAATTGTTGATGTAGCAACATGAAAAAAGTGTACGTATGAGTATAAAAATATATAATCCATTTAACATTATAGTATATAATAAATAAAATTCTATATGTTATGGATCTGTGGACCATCTATTACAATACCCTCAAATTTACTAGAAAAAGGACTCATTATATATATATATATATATATATATATATTATTACTTTGCTTTAGAACCAACAAAATCAATCTTTTTTCCTATATGATATTTAAAGTGCAATTCATCCATTGTCATTGCCATTCAAAACTGATCACCAAGCACTAATATATGCCCTTTTCTTGGTGCTTGTCATCTTTTGTCGGCAGGTGAACTTTTTGTATTTTAACTGATATCTCATCATCATCATCACCATTACATGTGCCTTATTACACTTTTTTTTTTCTTTTTTCATTTTAATCAATATTTCCTTCTATCACATTTATAATTAAATTCTAATTTATTGCTTTCATGACCAATATTCATCTGGAGATTGATCCAAGTCATGTATTTGTAGTGGAATCTGATTTTTATTTATTTATTTTTACAATGCAAATAAGGACAAGAGCAAGAGAGTTGCAGAGAATCCTTGCTGGGCCTATTAATTTGTACCTCATTTAAAAGAAGTTTCTACAAATGATGCATCTTGCTAAAGATCAGTTACTTTCTGAGGTTACTTGGGTTTTAGTCTCCATCAATGGCTCTTCTATTTTTGGAGGGTATATATTTTGTTTTTTTTCTGGGTACCTTTTAATTTTTCTTACCCCACTAATATATTTTCTGGGCAATGGATATATCTCTCCATCTTTATATTCTATAAAAGCTAGAGCCCTTTTCATGTGTGGGATCTTTTGATTGGTGTTTTTGAATAATTAAATCCATTGAAAGTAGTTTCCATCAATTTTAATTGCAACATGTTAATTTCCTGTTTCTATAAAAAAATAAAAAAAAATACAAGATGATACAAAAATTTAATATTAAACAAATTAAGGGAAGAATTGAAATTCATTTATTGAAGATTAATAACATGTCTTATGTCAAGTTGTTGAGAATCAATTTATCATTGAAAGTCATTTATATATATATATATATAAGCTATTTTGGATCCATTATAGATGCCATTTGGTTTAATTTAAACGTATCTTTATATATATATATATATATATATATATGGATGAAATTAATGCTCATGTACAACAATATATACCTTAATGGATCGAAATGATCAGTTTTATTTGTTGAAATTTGTTGTTTTCGATGCAATTACAAAACTAAATCAAGCAAATTAGTTGCAACATTTCTTTCTAATATTCCTTATGACTAGTTTTCTCGCTAAATGTTGAGGAGAAAGAAGACATAAAATACTTGTAATAGAATTAATCCATTAATTATTTAGGTTCCTTAATATCTTGGATGGAATTAATATATAATTTCGTCATTACAAAAAGATTTTTTCATAATGCATGCGACATACATGCAGATCCAGTTGGTATGTTGTCTTGCATCAAAAATTGCATTTTAAATTTAAGAATATTTTCACAACCATTTGATTGATTGGTTAAGATTTTTAAGGGTCTAGGAAAATAGACTTGGGTCTTAATTATATATATGTGTGTGTGTGTGTGTGTGTGTGTGTGTGTGTGTGTGTCTTGTATATTGTTTAAAAGGGTGTGAAATGTAACACTTGCTTATTATTATATACATAGATATAACAACATTAGAAATAATCAAGCACAAAAATGATGATCAAGGAGTTAGTTGATAATTAAAGAAGTACTTTTGTTATGCGGAATCGTGATAAAGCAGGCAAGAAAAAATAAGACAATAAATTTAACGTGGTTCTGCAAATTGCCTACATCCACAGGAAACAGCAAACTTGTATTACTTCACCCTTAGGTAAATCTTACAGATTGGATCTCTTGAATAAATCTCTCAGAATAGATCTCAGGAATATAACTCACTGAAGATGAATTTCAAGAATGAAGTTAGACTCTATTTATAGGAGTATTCAGGGTATTTTCGTAATTATAAATATATAATATAATATATATTTAATATTATAATAATACCCTTTCGGCGCATTCGGCGCCGTTTTGTGATGGCGCCGAATGCCCCACTTGCAGCAGGGATGTTGTCCGTCACCCTTGTCAGCCACCCCTGTCTGTCACATGGGGGTGGTCTCCACAAATTAATAATACCCTTTACATTTAAGAAAGAGCACAATACTCTCAAGTAAAACACGTGAGCTTTAATTAAATGTAATATCTAAGTTATTTGAGTATAAAATAGACAAAAATATAAATAATGTGACCTATAGAAAAAAATAATGTAGCTTATTTGTTATTAGTTAGAAACTTGACTAAATTGATCAAGATACAAGAGACGTTAGTAATCACAAGCAATCCTATAAATATTGTTTGAATAAATGACTATGATATATATGTGCAATGCACGTACATTCAATGGTGTTAGGCGCCAGTGTCAGGTGACGGGCGTTGACGCTAAACGTACACATAAAATTTTTCTTTGTAATTAGAATCACATTTTCCTTTTTGAATTAGAGCTACGTACCTAGGAATGAAAAACACAAATGATTCCCGCAATCAATCATCTTTCTACCTTCTTTAAGAAGACTTTTGATTATGAAGATGGTTTAATTGAGTAAGGGTAATTAAAGAATGAATGATCAGCTTTCTAGTTGGATTGATAAGCTCTTGCCAGCAGTCCTATCTCATTAATGGATATAATATATATATATATATATATATATATATATATATATATATATTAAAGTGAAAATGGCGTTCCTCATTTTGAAGGAATAGAAGTACCTTCTATTAATTATCTGATAGTACAAACATATTGGTGAAATATTACTTCTAGGCTCAACATGCACGTGTGGGTCTGCACATCAAAGAGAAAAATAGTAGAGACATATATATAAATAGTTATATTATATACATACCACTTTGCCCTTTGAAGAAAAAGAAAGAAAAAAATAAGAGTACTTAATTGTGAAGTTGAAGTACCCTTTTTCCATGATAGATAAAAGGAAAGGCAAAAAAGAGGAAGAGAGAGAGAAATAAAGAACTAGAGAGAGAGAGAGAGAGAGAGAGAGGGTGGATTTATGTGAAGTTGAAGCAAAATATCTTACTTGGTTATAAAACAAAGTTGTCTATGTTGAAGCAAATATCTTCCTTGTTTATAAAACAACTTCTCTATAAAACAACCCAACCCAATTCCCATCTCTCTCTAACTTTCTCTCTCTACCTCTTTCTCTCTCTGACACATAGACATACAACTTCATATAGGAGACACATAAAATGATGATTACCTTGTGAAGAAAGGAAAAAATGCAATGAAAAAGACAAAGGTCTGGAGTCAAAGACAAGAAGACCACCAGTCTTCTCATCAATTAATATATATATTTTCATATATTAATGATCAATATATTATTTATAATGTAAGGTCCCCCTCCAAACCGTTTTCTCAAGACCCATCAACCAACACAACACATTTCCATCTCTCTCTTTCCTTCCCTATCTCTTCTCCTTATTCTAAGCAACCCCACAACCATCTCCATCATCATTTTCATCATTCCCACTTCATCAAGCCTTCCCTCTTCTCTCTTCTCTCTTAATTCCTATTATATATATATACATATATCTTCCCATTCACCTTCCTAGCTTTACATCTATATCTATATATACAGAACATCTTCATCTATATATCAATATTTCATCAGTTGGGACATATCAGAATATATTACAACTAATTAATATGAGGAAGCCAGATACTCCTGCGACTGGGAAGAACAGCAACATGAACAACAGTAACATTAAGCTTCGAAAAGGGCTGTGGTCACCTGAAGAAGATGATAAGCTTATGGCTTACATGCTGAGTAATGGGCAAGGTTGTTGGAGTGATGTTGCTAGAAATGCTGGCTTGCAGAGGTGTGGTAAAAGCTGTAGGCTTCGTTGGATTAATTATTTGAGACCGGATCTCAAGCGCGGTGCTTTCTCGCCTCAAGAAGAAGAGCTCATCATCCACTTGCATTCTATTCTTGGCAACAGGTTTTAATTCCTACTACCTTTAATTACCTTGCAGATGCATGGATGTATACATATATATTTTGTAGTTTATTAATGGGTACTGCATTAATTTATAATCTTTGATTATATATGAATGTGATCTTCAAATTCAGTGTTCTGATCCCCATTTTTGTGATTGAAGCAAAGGGCACTTATAAAAAAATGAGTTTAGTTTCATAATAATTATGCTGAAGAGTTCATGAATGGAGTTCAAAGGTAACTTATTGTAGTAGTTTTTGAGCTAGCTAGCTATGGTTCTTGAATTGAGATACACTTAATTTAGGGACACAAAAAAAAAAGCCCTGAAAAGGGCATGTAGACCAGTCTACATAACTTCCCTTCCAGTTAAAGGAACTAATAGCTAGCATATATACCTAATTCAGTCAAGAGTTTATAACTTAAGCATCCATGCAAACCATGCATTTATATATATAGTTGTTCATATATATGTACATACTTGTCTAGCTAGCTTCTGTTTTACTCTGCTTAATTATATATTGGTTTATTTTTTATGTGGGTTTTTAATTTGATTAAATAGTTAACAATTAAAAAAAAAAAATCAGGTGGTCACAGATTGCAGCAAGATTGCCAGGAAGAACTGACAATGAAATCAAGAATTTTTGGAATTCAACCATAAAGAAGAGGCTGAAAAATTCATCAGCATCATCAGCATCACCAAACAAAAGTACCGAGTCTTCAGAACACATAGATGTCACAGGTGGTATATTATCCATGAATGAGCATGATATCATAAACATGTGCGTGGATTCATCGATATCGATGTCCATGTCATCATCGTCATCCATGCAAGCAATAGTGATGAGCAATCGGTTTGATCAAATGCCTCTGCTTGAACACAGCTATGACATGCCTTCTGTTGCAGGTGTTTCTGGGTACTTCATGAATGTGAATGGAGATGGTCATCATCATCATCATGGGTTCTATGGAGGTCATCATCATCATCAAGGGATGAACATGATGAGTGGAAGTAGTATTAATGGCCATGTATTAGAGGGGGATCATCATCATCATGATGAGTTCTTTAATATTTCTCATCACTTAGATCACAGCATAAGTACACAAGAAAACAAGACTATCGTTAATGAAAATAGGTTTGAAAAGATAAACATTAATAACAACCACCCTAATAGCATCAACATCATCAACAACAACAATAACAAAGTAGACAGCAACATTGTTGGGAATAATGGGAATTATTGGGAAGGTGAAAACTTAAGAATGGGGGAATTGGACTTGGAGGATTTGATGGAAGATGTCTCTTCCTTCCCTTTCCTTGATTTCCAAGTCGAATAATTAATGGCCATGCCTAGCTTTATATATATATAATATCCCTTGTTTTTCTCTCGATTTCCCTTCTCTAATTTCCCCAAAATTTATGTTGAAAGAGCCCTTTTAATCACTTTTTCCTTTTCTTGTTTATATATATATATATATGTAAAATTACCCCTACCCATGTCAAAGAAATACTCCCCTTTATTCCCTTTTTGAGTTTATTATTTTGTCTCTCATTAAAACCTCCTTCTACCTTGCCAATCTCTATAGGCCATGAAACAAAATATAGACAACAATATACTTTGATAATGTGGGAAGGGTGTGTAATAAAGGTCGCAAAATTGTATCTTTAGTGGCCATACAGAACATTTTATATGTACGTATATATGTATGTATGTGTATCTTGTATTTTGTGTAAGGGGTCATTTTGATCATTTCACTAGATCAAAAGGTTGGTGCAATAATCATGGTACTTGTGAAGAGTAAATGTGAATAGTGATGTTGTGCATGTAGAGATATGGTCATGATCCAAAAGGTTAGGTGGTAGAATGTAGTAATTCCTCTTTTATTTTATATATATATGAGGTGTACAAATGAGATAAAGTGGAGGTGGAAGTCGTTATTAGTGGAGAACAGTAGGATTGTACCACACATTGATGAATATTTAGAAATTTCCTCTCTCTCTCTCTATCTATCTCTATCTCTAGATCTCTCGCTCTCTCGCTCTCACGCTCTTTAATTTATCTCTCTTTTTATCTAATTGTATCAACATTATTTTTTTTGGTTTACGACGAGATGTCCTCACACCCCAAATGGTATGGGACTAGTCTCTGTTTAAGGTGGGAGCGGAATGATAGACTTTTCTCAACAAGGGGGCCTATAAAAATCGAACCCTTGAAATTCTATACAGGAATGACGACCTTAGAACTTAACCTGCTTCCATTGAGCGAACCAGTCATTGGTATTGTATATCTGCATTATATATATATATATATATATATATATATGAGAGATTAGTGCTACATTGACATTTATAACTTATATATAGCAACATCACATTTAATATACGATTGGATTATCTATAATCATGCAATTGAGTACATGATTCAATAAAATTCAATGATACATTAATCAAAATATTTCTATTAATGTCAACCAGAAGTGTCATTTTATAGTATTTTAGGATGCAAATAGCTACTGATCATCAAGCTTGCTATATATATCCTCGGATCAATATAAAGTCATGTGGTATTGTGATCTATATATATATATATGTTATCATATGGAATTAATGTGGCTATATAAAGAAGAAAATAAGCTGGTTGTTGAAATAGCTAGCTAGCTAGCTAGAGATATTGATTCAGTAGTTGGGGTAAGATATATATATATATATATATATCCTTGGAATCATGGTTTATGGCTCTAGAGGAAGATATATGCGTGTCATTTTGCTTTAATTATGACATGAGTTTATCAAAGAAGGAAAGCCACCAAGTCTTTTCAACTTGAATATTTCCATTCAAAGAGTAATTATTATAACCTACAAACATGCTTACAATGATGCTTAATTTATAAATTAAGCCAAATTGTGAAGAAAAAGCAATATTCTCTATCTATATATATACTATATATAATTGTATTAACAAAGTTAGTTATCAAGAAAAGGGTTAGTGTAATTGATCATGATGAATACCACATGATACATGAAAAAGTCTTCTATTAATCATTCTGCTTGTTAATTCTTCCATAACTAACCCATGTGGGATAGGTTAATTAATTATATATATATATATATATAAGAATATGTGTTTTAAAATTATTGTCTCCTAAAGATATCTCTATTATTCTTCGTGGCGTTTATTAGAAGTAGGACTTCAGCTCGAATTTTAATGGAAACCATATACTTTGTCTTGTCAACAGCTAATTTGGTCAATTATATTCAAATCATATAATGATATTTTGGATTATATGTAGGAATATGTTAATATATATTTTTTTATTATTATTATGCTATTATATAAGAATTTATCAGTAAACAAGCCACATGGCTAAAGTCTAATATTTCAAACTCAGATCATTATAAAATCGACCAGCTGATCTCCAAGTGATGCTCATCATAAGTACTAGCTAATTTAATGAAATTATCTTGATCATACAAAAGAAATTAATTCAAGTATAATGATAGGCAGTTGGTGGGAGTTTTCAAGTAATATATATAGATATAATAAGAGAAGATCGAGTTTCAGTTGAAATATCTTCGATTATATATCAAGTAATATTGCTTAAGTACATCTAATTTTGTAAAATGTAGATTAATAATGCAGAAAAATATTAAAATTATAAATGATGGTACAGAGACTCTTGAGTGTAAACTTTGATATACTTGCTCTCTCGAGTCTCTTAGAGCTATCTTATACATGTAGACTTAAGTACATCAGCTGAGTTTGGGGCATGGTCTCTTCATCATTTTCTCAAAATGATAGAAGGTAGAAAGACAAGAAAAAAGGCAGAACAAGATTTTCTGATTTGATGGGCATGGATTCAATTAATTCTAGATGCAGCTATTTGTTTGTATTCCAATAAATAACATATCTATATAACTAAATAAAAAAAATGGTTAATAATATATATGTTTATTGAAAGATGGTCCCGAGTATACGTGAAATGACCAAAATTCTTAAAGTAGTGATGAAAGTTGTGGTAAAAGTCATTCCAAGAGTTACTGTAGCATCTCTTCATGTTCTTCGAGTTTCTGAATTAATTTAGTTAAGCTGATTTTGTTTTAATCTTAGGTGGTTAACTACTTCTTGTATCGTATATATTAGTAGTACTGTGGGCTAGGCTTTTAAACGGGCCTAGTTACTTTACCCTTTGTATTTTTTACTTTTTTTTATTTGTTTATGTATTTACACCATACATAATGCCAAAAATTGGAAAATTCACAATAATTACACTATTTTTTAATGTTAAATATAATTTCAGTGATATAATCGATAATATATATAGTAATTTAGTAACTTTTACAAGGTGGGCTTAATTGATTCGATGACAGTAGCGTTATGACGAAAGTCAAAGTTCAAGTCGCACCAATAGCCTTTAATGAGGTAAGTATAGGGTCGACTTTTCCACATACTCGTATTTCATTAAATATAGTAATTTAGTAATTAAGCTTTTATTTCATTACCCCTCATAATTTCTTCCACTCTTTAACGTTAAAATTCGTATTCTTTAGTTTTGCCTTTGTAATTACTCCTATTTTATTTTAATTAATAGAACAATTTTACTTTCAAATTTCATTAAAAGACAGTATCATCAGCAAAAAGTAATAATACCAAAAAAAAAAAAAAATCGTTGAGAAAAATGGAGCAATCACTTCCTTAATTATAAAATACCAGTAATTCAGTAAATCGGTCCCTCTTGTCTTTTGTTGTCTCTTAAATTAATAATACTTGATTTAATATATAAGTAACTTTCAGGCTATCCGAACATGCCACGTGTCCAACCATAAACCTTGTCTTCGCTGGACACTCCTTGTCCTTACAATCTCTGATTCATACACACCAACAAAACAAAACACGTATAAAGGTCACTTGTCAAGTTGCGTGAAAGAGCACGGGAATTTGTGTGGTGGCGAAAACAACACTTGGCAAGGGCATTCTTGTCTTATTATTCTCTGATTCTCCTACATTATCGGACTCCTTTTTCTCGAGGTTGATTTCCTTACCTTGCTAGCGTGAGCCTCTAGCTCCCACCAAATCAAAACACGGAAAAGCCGTCTGATCATCTCCACATTCTCTGATCTTCATCAGAAGGTCAGAATGAGGAAGCCCTCATGTCTGCTTCGTCACATGCTTTTACAGCCGCTCATGTGGGACCCACCCACAGACGAAGCTAATGGTAGAAGTGAAAACGACGGACCTCTCAATTTGTGAAGCGGACTTTACGAAGCCGAAGAGCCAGAAAGAGTATTATGCCGAATAAAGTTTTAAGGCTATTTTCAGTCTTCTCCTTGAAGAATTAGCTGTATTATCATGAGCTCCCTGAGAAAATGACATCTTTCGTCCTTACTACCTTGACTTGACCTCGAGAGTCAATGACTAAATTGACTCTCGATCGCATGGATCCGGGAATGAATTATTAATTTTGTTACCATAGTTATATTTGCCACATGGCAGCATATATTTTGTTTTGTTTTATTTTATTTTATATGATATTTATAATAACGCTCTAGATGCACACATGGCAATTGTTTATTTTCAAAAAAAAAAATTCCTTTTTTTATGTCCTTCCCCACTCTAAAAACGTAATAAAAATTGGTCATTTCTCTGTCTGAAATGTATTGATAATTTGGTATAGTAGATCATGTCTCTATGTAGACAAATAAAAAATGCATTGATCAAACTCTATCATGTAACATGTAGCAAGGTTACTCTTTATGATCCTCCTACGTAGGACTCTTTGCTCTTTCAAGACAATATCGTACCCTTAATATTTTTTGATATAAAATATATAATGCAAAATATTTTATCTCTTTAAAGTCATATTTAGTCTACTTTTTCTTAGTAACTAAATATCATTAGTTTGAGTGGTATGTTTCTTTGTTATTTTATAAATAAAAAATAATATATATAATTGAGTAAATATATTAAAATTTAATTAAGGGGCTATGTTTTCTAATTTTTTATTTTTAAAATTTATTTTCAAAGCTTTTTTTTTTTATCCCCCAACTTATTAGTATTATTACAAAATGAAGATTTTAGAGGTAAGCAAAGAGTTTCCGAGTTCAATTGGTCGATTTTACTCAATTTCATATTGGAAGATTTTTTGGAATATTTTAAAGATATATATTATGTTTAAATTTCAAATGTCGGGTTTATTCAAGTAATTTTAAATTTTAGGTAAAAAAAAGTGTCTAATTTCTGAAAAAAAAAATCATTTTCTTCAATCACTTGACAATCATATATCATCATAAAATCAATTTTTTAACATCCTTCTAAGTTTTTAATATAACGAGGTGTTATAAGATTATTATTTTTTAATACTATTGACATAATGTTTAAATTTAAAATAAGATTAACCCTGAGCACACCAAAGATGTAGTGCGAACACGAGTTTGTCTAATTTCTTCTTTTTTCATATTGGTAGGCAGGGAGGGATAGAGCCATGCATAGGCTCACCTGAGCAGAAGCCCAGGTAGAAAAATCCCAAAAAATATATAAAATTTTGTAATTAAAAACAAAAAAAACTGATGTATTACAAAATACCATTTATATAAATATATACATTTGTCATTTATGGTTCACTCTTTGTCAACCTTGAAACTCTTTGCCTCCACCTTTGATAATTAAGATTTCATCTTATTTTGTTATCTATGACTCTGCGGTTTGCCAAACCCTACGTGGATCATTTTTGCTAACTTGGAGCCCAAGTAAAATATTCCAAAAAAGGTCTCAAAGAGGGTGCATTTTGCAGACCCGCGAGTCCCTAAAGACTCGTACCACTACGCCACGCATTGTTGTGGCGCAGTAGTACAATACATTTTTTTAAGTTTTTTTTTAATAATATAAAAGAAGGAAGTCTATCATTTCATAACGCATGCGCAGTTACGCAAAGTGTAATTGTGCACCGTTAAATTATAATTAATATTTTATTAAATATAAAGTATATTAAATAGTAATTTATCAAATTATATAAGAAATTAAAATAACCTAATTAAATAAAAAAGTAAATTATCAAAAATATTAATTTTATCAAAGACTAATATTTAACAAATTATAATCATAATTAATTAAAAGATTTACATATAAACATCTAAAAACGCAATCCTTTAAATTTTTCATTCAAGGGTCGATTTACAGTATTAAAAATCAGACAGCTAAATGATTTTTAAAAAGTTTAGCTGAATCTTTTTTATCATAATGTTTAGCTAGATTTAAAATAACTACACATGTCTATCCATTGAATATTAGCGGTTTACATATCTTAAAGTATACAATAAATAATCAAATGGATACACGTGTAGTTGCACATATAATTATAAATTTTTGCAGTTAAATTACTATTTCTCTTATTAAAAGAGAAATGATAATCTTACTATAGAAGTTATAACTACATATGCGACTATACATACCTATTTTTTGGATATTAGTAATTTACATATCTCAATTAATGATATTTTTTTTGTACCGTTAAAGTTTGTCTAAAAAATTTTTTTAGCCCACCCAAAATAAATTTTCTACGCCCCTGTTAGTAGGGCTGAGGATTAGGGAGCAAATTAGCAATCCAACACCCGGATGTAATGGATCCAAGGTCTTTCGTCCACAACCACAGAGACACTATCAAGTGTTTCGCAGGCATTATTGGGCTTCTTACTAATATGCCTCTTTCTCCAGGGAGGAAACCTGGAAAAAACAGAAAAACGAAACACAAAGTATATTCAGTTGCCCATCTCAGCCGTTCGATCGCGATCTGACGGTCACAAACCTCACCGTATTACCCATATAAATACCACATGTAAGAACAGTATTTCATTTCGCTCCTTTTCTTCTTCTTCTTCTACTTCTTTTCGCTTCTCTTGGATGCTTCACTGCGCCTAGAATCCTCCTCTGGGCGCCATTAATGGCTTCGCTCTCGCTCTCTTCTCCGTGCAACCTAGGGTTTCATCGCCGTCCAAGTCCCAGATCGCGATGTACCAAATCTCAAGCTTCAAATCTCCAATCTACCGTCAGATACGACGCTCGCTCACATCAAACTGGAACAACTCCGATTTCAACTGCGTTTACAAAGCCTTTCCTCGGCGTTCTTCCTTCGAATCTTCCGAATTCGACTCGTCCGTCGCCTAGTCGGAGGCTCAGTGTTCGATCCTCGTCGTCGGCGGCTGCACCGGCGGAGAAATGGCAAGGAGCATCGTTGAAGCCGTTAATGGCGTCGATCGCGACCGGAGTTATCCTATGGTTCGTTCCCGTACCTACGGGTGTGACGAG
The DNA here is from genome assembly GCA_035771175.1 of Paratinospora sagittata. Classification (NCBI taxonomy): domain Eukaryota; kingdom Viridiplantae; phylum Streptophyta; class Magnoliopsida; order Ranunculales; family Menispermaceae; genus Paratinospora; species Paratinospora sagittata. Next base: position 46,921,761 of record CM069597.1, read on the forward strand.
GAACGCGTGGCAGTTGCTCGCGATCTTCCTCGCTACGATCGTTGGGATTATCACTCAACCGTTGCCGTTAGGAGCGGTTGCGTTGATCGGACTAGGTGCGTCTGTTTTAACAAAGACGCTAACATTTGCCGCTGCTTTCTCGGCGTTCGGAGATCCGATCCCGTGGCTTATCGCTCTTGCGTTCTTCTTCGCTAGAGGTTTTATCAAGACTGGTTTAGGTAATCGTATTGCGTATCAATTTGTGTCTCTATTCGGTAGTTCGTCCTTGGGATTGGGTTACAGTTTGGTGTTCAGCGAGGCGCTTTTAGCGCCTGCGATTCCATCTGTGTCTGCGAGAGCGGGCGGGATTTTCCTTCCCCTCGTTAAATCGCTTTGCGTTGCTTGTGGAAGTAACACAGGGGATGGAACGGAGAATAGGTTGGGGTCGTGGTTGATGCTGACGTGTTTTCAGACTTCTGTGATTTCGTCGTCTATGTTTCTCACGGCTATGGCGGCGAATCCGCTGAGTGCGAATTTGACGTACAATACGATAAAGCAGACGATTAGTTGGACTGATTGGGCTAAAGCTGCGATTGTGCCTGGTGCGGTGTCGCTGATTGTTGTTCCGTTGATATTATATTTGATATATCCTCCCAGTGTTAAGAGCAGTCCTGATGCGCCTAAACTTGCGAGAGAGAAGTTGGAGACTATGGGGCCTATGTCTAAGAATGAGAAAATAATGGCAGCTACTCTGCTTTTAACGGTACACAATCTTTGCCAGCCTTTTATCTTTTTTGGTTTATTTATTTTTTTCCTTCGGTTGCTTCTAATCCTCATTTTTCAAGTTTTTTTCCCTTTATTGTAACATTTCTGTTGGCCGTTGGCCGTTGGATGCACCTGAAGAGTGATTCATTATCACTAGTGTAACAATAGAGGTAGAGGAAGACCTAAAATAACATGGACGTACATAATTAAGAAAAATTTAACTTCTTGTAATTTAAATGCCGACATAGCTTTTGATTGAGCGGAGTGGAGGAACCGACCCCATGTAATTGGGAAAAGGCCGAGTTGAATTGAATTTAACAATTCTGTTGTGGTTTCTATGTTCTTGCTTGTTGACTTAAGTCATTTGGGCACGTTTTTAATTAGTAAATTAGAGCCATATAAATTGAAGTAGGGACCTTGGCGCAAAGAGAAGCTTTCCCTATTGTGGTTTGGAGGTCATATGATGTATAATGTTTTTTTTTATTTTAGTTTATTTTTTTAAAGAAGTTCTTATTTTGGTATATTTAATTTTTTAGTGATAGTTCTAGATAGTTTTTAAATTCGTTTTCATTATTTAAGTGTATTAAAAAGTGTTTAGAAGTGTCTAAATAGATTTCTAATTGGATTAGGAAGTTGCTTTTATGTTATAGATAGGTTAGGAAACTTATTTTTAAGTGTTTTAGTTAGTTTTTAAGTTGTTTTAGGGGAGTTATTTATATAAAGAGCTCCAATTACGAAATTTAGGAGATGAAAATCAATTTTTTGTTCTCTTTGAATATTTTATTCAATAGAATATATATTTGATTATTTTTTGAGTATTTTTGTTCTTGCTTCCACAACGAATCTACATGATCATAGATTTGAAACTTGAAACAAGCTCTTTGCGAATTAAGGGGTAATGCTGCAACATTTTATCCTTCACCAAATCACACAATGGCAAGAGCCTTGTATATTGAATATGCCCTTCTTCTTTTTTATATTAAAGCTTTGAGTGCACTTTGGTATCATTCTAACTAGTGATAGTTTAGTGTGCCTCTTCGCATGTAAATTCAAAAAAGAAGAGGTTTGCGGTCTTGAAAGATGTGAGTGGAAATTCCAGACACCTAATTGATCAATAAAGTGGCCATGATTATGTCACTAGTCTAAAGTTGTATGCCTAGCTGATGAGAAGAAATAGCTTAAGTAATCCATTAGAAATCTTGCTTCATTGGAAAAAATAATTGGTTCTATGTGTTGAGGGCAATGGACATGGCGTCATGTCCGCTAACGTGATGAATAAAAAAACATTAAATGTGCTCACAAATTGATGTGCCCCTCATAAGGATATTCAATCATGCCCCAAACAAAAGTTTGTGGGAAATAAGATCTAAGAATCGAGAGTAGAAGAGGAAGATCTAAACTAACGTTATACATGTAATCGAGAGAGATTAGCTACTCATGGTATAACTGCAAACTTAATCCTAGATAGGAGGGGTAGAAAAGGCAGATTCATCTAACGAACCCCATGCTTTTGAGAAAGGCTTTATTTAATTGAGTTGCTCTAGGTCAATTTTTTAGCTGCTTAAAAAAATTCCTTGTACCTTTGAGGTTTTAGAGCATCCTCACCTGACAAAAAACTAGACTTCATACATATTGGAGACTTGAAGGAGTATTATTATCTTGTACCATGTCATTTTTCAAAAACATGATGGAAAAACCTTTTAAGGTCAAATTGCACTCTCATACTTCAACTGCAAAATTATCAATTTATATTTCTATGTGTTGATTCCCTTAGTTGTTAGGATAAGGTTTTGATGTTGTTTTTCTAGTGAGGTTTAGTTGGGAATTGTTTGGTAACTAATAAGGTGATAGCTACCCATTCGTTTTACATATGTCAGGAGGAGGAAAATGAATGCGGGACAAGAGAAGATAAGGGACAATATGGTAAATACGGATGATGCACGTGTTGTAGATCTGTGAAAGAAAAGTGAGAAATAAGTGTGTAATATAAATAGTAGGGTGTAAAAGGATTTGGTTTCATTCATGGATTGATTTTTGGGGAAAAGTTTTGTAATAACAGGTGTGAGCAGTTCACTCAAATAATTGCTTGTATATTTCTTGATTCTTATTCTTTCTTGAATACAGAAACGATCCATTCCTTCTTTTCTTCAATTTCTTTGCCATATTTCTTACAAGTCCCTATCAAATTGGTATTAGAGCTGTAACGATCCAAACATGGCGGGTAAGAAAACAAAATCGATAATGGAATCTATGGAAGAACGTGTGGAATTGGTGCATGAGGAATGGCAGAAAGAATTGGAAAGGGTTAGTTATTATTGGATCGTTTTCGGTCGGCGCAAGAGGGAAATCTCTATGAGAAACTTTTAGCTGTGCGACAAGACGGTTCAATAAGAGATTATCAACGGCGATTTGAAGAACTTGCAGCACCTTTGTTCGACGTTAGCGATCAGGTGTTAGAAGGAAGTTTCATTAAGGGCTTAAGTGCTGAGATTAGAGCCGAGATACGAATGCTTAAACCAAAGGGTTTGGGTCAAATAATGGAAATAGCGCAAAGGATCGAAGATAAGAATCACGCTTTGTTTCAGCTGCGGCATTATGGATCAGCGAACATCGACAAATCTATGTTTTATGCATCGCAGTCTACAAACCTTAGTGGCGTTCGGTCTTCAATTCCAGCATCAAAGACGGTGATTCTTCCATCGGTGACTAATCGAGGGGCTGTTGCACAACATCCGACAACGTCTTACAAACGTTTGTCTGAGACAGAAATGCAGCAATGACGAGCGAAAGGGCTATGTTTCCGGTGTGACGAAAAGTATACTGTGGGGCATAGATGCCAGAAGCGGGAGTTGCAGGTTTTGTTGTTGGCAGAAAATGGTGATTCCGATGGTGCTAGTGTTGTTGATTGTGACGAAGTTGGGGATGATTCTGGAGTAGAGGTAACCCTAAATTCGGTGGTTGGTTTAACCACTCCAAAAACAATGAAGATTAAAGGGACAATTGGCCAACAGGAGTTGGTTGTGTTAATCGATAGTGGATCGACTCACAATTTCATCACTAACAGCTTAGTGGAGAAATTGGGTCTTCCATTGACAAAGACAAGTAGTTATGGTGTAGTTATGGGCACGGGTGTTACCGTTTCAAGGCGAAGGTATTTGCAAGGGAGTGATCCTATCGTTATCGAAATTGGAGATTGTGGAAGACTTCTTGCCATTGTTGTTGGGTAGTTTCGACATCATTTTGGGTATGCAATGGTTGTCAACATTGGGGTCGACTAGTATGAATTGGGCTACGTTAACTATGAAATTTCGTTTGGGGGAAACACAAATCACTTTACAAGGAGATCCAAGTCTTAGCCGAATCTTGGTTTCTTTAAAAGCAATGATGCGGGCAATACGGCATGAAGGTGAGGGTATATTATTGGAATTAAATTCCATTTCAGCGACTGTGCATCAAGAGGAAGTTGCTGTCCCAGAAACTGTACAGCAGTTATTATTGCAATTTGAAGGCATTTTTAACATGTCGGTAGGTCTTCCACCTGTGAGGTCGAAGGATCACGCCAGTGTTTTGAGGTCGGGGGTCTCTCCAATAAGTGTATGTCCTTATCGATATCCACAATTTCAGAAAGATGAGATAGAATGCTTAGTGGAGGAAATGTTAACGGCCGGTATTATTCAACCTAGCATTAGTCCTTTTTCGAGCCCGGTATTACTTGTTAAAAAAAAAAAGATGGAAGTTGGCGTTTTTGTGTGGATTATCGCGCTATTAATAAAGAAACGCTGGCTAACAAATTTCCTATTCTGGTTATTGACGAGTTGTTGGATGAATTACATGGCGCTACGGTGTTTACTAAGCTGGATTTGAAATCCGGCTATCACCAAATTCGTGATAAGCCGGAGGATGTTCCAAAAACGGCTTTTCGCACTCATCATGGCCACTATGAGTTTTTGGTTATGCCTTTTGGCTTAACTAATGCTCCAGCTACGTTTCAAGCATTGATGAATGATGTTTTTAGGGCTTTTCTTCGAAAATTTGTCTTAGTTTTTTTTTATGATATACTCATATATAGCCCAACGATGGACAGTCATTTGGAGCACTTGCAGTTAGTTTTACAAGAGCTGCAACGTCACCAACTCGTTGCTAATAAGAAAAAGTGTGCTTTTGCGCAAGCCACGGTGGAATATTTGGGCCATATTGTATCTGGTAATGGGGTGGCAGCTGATCCTTCGAAGATTGCAGCTACGGTTAATTGGCCGCAGCCGAGAACTTTGAAAGAACTTCGTGGGTTTCTAGGCCTTACAGGGTATTACCGCAAGTTTGTCAAGGGTTATGGTCAATTTGCTTGGCCATTAACTAAGCAGCTCACGAAAGATAGTTTTGGGTGGAATGATGACGCTGATAATGCATTTCAGTTGTTGAAAGAGGCTATGGTCAAGGTACCTGTTTTGGCACTTCCTGATTTTTCTAAACAATTTGTTATTGAGACCGATGCATCGGGCTATGGTTTAGGTGCCGTACTTATGCAAAACCAGCATCCTATTGCGTTTTTTAGCCAAATTTTGTCAAGCAGGGAGCGTCTCAAATCGGTGTATGAACATGAACTTATGGCGATAGTGTTATCCATTCAAAAGTGGCGTCCTTACCTTCTTGGGCGCAAGTTTGTGGTGTGCACTGATCAAAGAAGTTTGAAGTATCTATTGGAGCAGCGTTTAGTAAGTGAGGAGCATAAAAAATGGTTGACCAAGTTGTTGGGTTATGAGCCCCATGTTGATTTCCAAGCATACCTTTCAAAAATCTTAAAACATATTTTCTTAGTTGGTTTGTGTAAATTTGAAGCCAATTCAGAATTCTTCAACCCTATGGTTTCATTGTTTTACGCACTGGGACGTGATAAACTTGATAGAAATTTCTATTTTGCATTTTAAGACATCTTGCATTAGTCACAGATGTGTCTAACTTGAAAACCTATACAGTTCTACCTTGGAGAATGCATTTTTGCATGTGGAAACTATTATACTTACATTGAAGGTTACTTCACAGCCATGTTTAACAATTATAATGCTTTTTGCATCTCTCCATGCAGGTGGGGCTATGGGTTTTTGGAGGAATGCTCAATGTGGATGCCGTAACTACTGCCATTCTTGGATTGACTGTCCTCCTTGTAACAGGGGTTGTGACCTGGAAGGAATGCTTGTCTGAAGCAGTTGCCTGGGACACCCTCACTTGGTTCGCTGCACTTATTGCTATGGCTGGTTATCTCAATAAATATGGTCTCATTTCCTGGTTCAGCGAAACTGTAGTTAAGGTCTGTTTCTTTTCCACATTCTGGGAAGAAGCTCTATACTTGCTTGATACATTTCTTGCTTTTCTTTTATTGCCTCATTTCTGGCTTGTTTTTCAATTCAGTATATTCAGGTTAAATGATCAGTTTCCATTTAGCATAGGGTGGTCGGACCATTCATGATAAATAATTTTCCAAAAGTTTTAAATATGTTTGAACAAAATTTTCATTAACAGTGACGTGATATGAGAGCATGAAATTGTTAGCCTTCATTATTAAAGTAAGTTCACTAAATCTGTTTTTTAATGCAACATCCTATGTCCTCTTGAATCTTTCCTGCCATAAAATAAATGCAGGTATTTTTTTTTTTTTGGGCATATTTGTAGATGTGCTTGTGATGTATCTCCAAAATGATTGCACTCTACTGCTCCTCTTGCTAAATATGCTCCAACTCCGCTCTGTTCCAATTCTAAACCAATATTTGTTGCTTGATGAAGGCTTGCAGGTTCTGAAACAGTTCACAAGAATACTTTGTTTCCATAATCCATATGGACCATACCTAACAAATTATCCATCCATTGTGAGCTATGGATAATAATGTGATACAACGTATTTGTTCTGTCCTTGTTTAGCCGAAACTTTTCCTTCTCAATTCCTATAGATTGATTTTCTACCATTTTCTTTTTGCGGGTTGATGCCGGAGCATGGCTGCTCATTTGTGAATGAGGACTCTTTAAATAGTTATTAAGGCACTAAATTGACTGTTACTTTTTCAAAACAGGTAGAAAATGGCATTGTCTAGGAATTTTGGCCATCCATTATAGTGAACTAGTTGTGGCATGAGTTCATACAACTTGTGGTGCAAATATAAAAGGCATGTTACACCCTTAAAATAAAACCAAAGAAACACTAGAATATCACCACTCTGGATAAGAACTTGCAAATCATTATTCTTTTGCTAGTAGAGAAGAAGAAAGAAAAATAAAAAATAAAAAAGTTACATTGTTCAGGATGAGGCACTTTAGCAGGAAATTTCTGCCCCTATGTTCCTATGCTGAATTGTTTTTTTCCCTAACAAAAAATTGGGGAAAGAAAAAGAAGAAAAAAGAAAGCCTTGTTCCTATGCAGTTGCTATGGAAGAATTGTGGATGCTGGAATTTTGTGTGAAACAAGATGTGGTTTTCTTGGCTAGGTATTGAAGTTGAATAATAACCTACTCATTTGCATTATGCATGAATTGCATTGGATGCTTTTTCTCAATTTATCATTTTTATCACATTTTTTTTTAATATAATCATCTTCTTCGATGTAGGTTGTTGGTGGGCTTGGTCTATCATGGCAGTTGTCATTTGGAATATTGGTTCTTCTCTACTTCTACTCCCATTACTTCTTTGCCAGTGGTGCTGCCCACATTGGTGCCATGTTTTCTGCCTTTCTGTCTGTAGCAAGCGCTCTGGGCACTCCACCACTATTTGGGGCAATGGTGTTGTCCTTCCTCTCCAACCTTATGGGCGGACTCACCCACTATGGCATAGGCTCAGCTCCAGTTTTCTATGGTGCAAACTATGTGCCACTGGCTAAGTGGTGGGGCTATGGGTTCATTATCTCTGTCGTCAACCTAATCATCTGGCTTGGTGTTGGAGGTGTTTGGTGGAAGGCCATTGGCTTGTGGTGAAATGGGAGGTTAAGGTTTTCCTACCCAACTCCAGGAATTCACTAATTTTTGCCTGCTCCAGGTACAAATGCACTTGCTTTACTACTCCTGCCGAAGGCCGTAGAAGCTTATATTGATTCTTTACTTTGCAAGAATTATTTTTTCAGTGTAATGTAGACCTTGGAAAGAAGGTCTTCTCACATGTTTGCTAAGTAGAATAGGCTAGAACTCCCATTGGAAATTTTGACATGGTAGGATTGCCTGCAACTGATGAGTTATTAATTGGTTGGATGCTTGGTAACTATTAACTGTTGATTAGACTTTTTCGGTAGTTGGTTGCAATTACTGAATTACCATTCTTCCATGATGAATTTCTGGCATTTTTGGGATGATTATTCTTTCATTAGGTGGACCAAGATATCAAGAAAAAAAAAATACTGAGGTAAAATTCTCATTGATCAAAATTAGGTTGGATGAAATATACACACACATTCCCGAGAAGTTTTTTTCCCAGAACCTGATTTAGATGGCAAATGGTCATTGTAGCTTGTGCCATTGTACTCACTTTGACCAATGGCCTCTGCTCGCTCCCTGTTTCTCAATTTGTTAAATTATATCTAGTGTGACAGAGTGGTATTTAATTGATTTGATACATGTTTGGTAATCATACAAGTTGTAATACATAGCTGCTCTTTCTCATATCCATTGATTATGTTAATGAATTTATCATCAAAACCCAGTCCTTTGTCTCCTCCTTTAGATCTCCTACAAGCTGCAAATGCAAACTGGTACAAAGTGAATACATAACCCATTGCCCCTGAGGTGTCAATTGGCATGTGGGTCTATTCGCTACATTATTGACCTGAGTGCATGTCTTTGGGAAGACTAGGAGGTTATCTTTCTTCATGATATGTTTGAAGGCAGAATTATCTTACAGTTTGAATTTCTGGTTATGTAGCAGTACAATACAAAACATTGTAATGAAGTTTTTGCAATCAAGACAAGTGTCGTAGCATACAGGGTTTTGTCAACAGTGATGATAGAATAGTAGTTTTTATCAGCTTTCTAGGTGATAGCCGGAGGAGGATGTTCTATTACACAGATTGTTGTGTCTATTAGAGATCATTTCGTATTGGTGAATTGGGTTTCAACAGCTATCAGTCAAACCAAATTTAGGTATTTTGCATTTAAAGATAAAGGAAAGTGCATTTAACTATGTAAAGATGCTTGTGTATTCGTTGGGCTAGTATTGATTTAGGCTTGAGATTGAATGTTTGTTAGTTGCTCATGTGTTCAAATCCCACTATTTGAGTTGTTTTATTTCTGGATTTTGGTTTCTTGGACTATGTAGGATTTTAACTTTGTAACTCTCGTGTATATTACTACTCTTTATTGGGTGAGAAACTGAATTGATAGAATTTTATCTCTTGTAATCTTCCATTATAAGATTTCTTCATCTCCTTAATGTTGAATCATGTAAATATTTGCTGTCTTCTAAGCGTTTAATTTGTTCTTGTATGCACATTTGTGTCTGTTGTATTTATTTCGTTGCGATAAACTCTAAAAATATATAAAGTCTAATAATGTCAATAATTTTATAAAGCTAAAATTTTATAAATATACAGTAAAAATCATGTGAGTAAACGTCGGTGATAATAATTAAGATAATATTTCTATTTTTTTTATTTATTTAGTCTTGTTTGTTTGAAGAGCAGTTATAATTTCGAGTTCATCCCACAAAAGTCTTCAAAAGTAAGGGAAGTTCAACTAACATATTTCTTCACTAGGATCACACATGCAAATAACAATATTGGATTTTGAACCTATCAAATAAGATCCTCTTGAAAGCCATAAATCTCTATACTCCCTCATTCACTGTCAAAATGTGTTGACAAACCTATACCTAAGAAACGATAAAGTTGATTACTCTTTCTATAACAAGAATAATATTTTAAAAGTCTAATAATATTCCTAAAAGTCAAGATCCCAACTTACTTTATCAAAAGAGTTAATAGATGAAATGTACATAAATATTGAATATCTTTTCTATCAAGTTAAATTCAGATGGCTGGCACTTGTCTACTCTTCTCTTTTCTTTTTTACTGTTTTGTTTATGGGGTTTATCTTGCAGAGCAATGGCCTTGAAAAAAAAAAAAAATTTAAGCATTTTTTTAAAAAACACCTTGAGGAAAAATATTTTTGAGAAAAAAGTTAATTTTTTTTTTAATCGTAATTTTGTTAGAAGCAGATGCTTCATAAAATATTTTTAAAAATATTTTTATTTGAAAAAGTTTTTCAAATGGAGCCAATGATTAAATGCATTTTATCTTTTCTTAATAATTTATCGTTATTGTTCTCAAATTTCTGTTTGACTAATTTTAAAGAATTGCCCGTAATGATATCCTTTTATATTTCAAGAAACTTGCTGGATACATTTGTCAAAATACTGTTTACCTTACTCTACGAGCTTTATTTTTATACTTCTGAACTACATTATATAATTTATATATTATATATTATATGTCTGATCTCTTAGTACTCTTAATTAAATGTTTTATTGCTTTTCAAAGGTCATGCAACAACCCAATTAAGCATCTTAGCTTTTATTAGTTCTTAGGTAATGTCATTATCTTTAGTACTTTTAATGAATTAATTAATACAAGTGGGGATCCTAAAGCATCCCTATATCACGCCTTACCTGGCCTGCATAATTTTTTTTGGTTTTGTGCACATAAAAGAAATCTATTATATTATGCAAATGCATTTATTTCAAAAGAAACTAGACATGTTTCAACACCATTATTTGCCTTTATTTTTGTATCTTATTAATCATTATATTAAAACATTAAGTAATTGGAGGGAAAACAATTTGTCAAAAGTATAGATAATGAACCATAATTAGGCTGTGACGTTTTTTTTTATTATATTTTAATGAGTTAGATATATAAGAATATGATTCTAGCATATACAAAATAAGTCTATTTTGGCTTTACACGATATGGAAAATGTTTTTAGAAACATATTTTTCAAATACACTTTCTTGTTATAGTCCCTTGAAAGTTGTTGGGTCTTAAAAAAAAATATGTTAGTCAAAACATTATTTATATAATAAAACTTTTATACTAAGCACTAAAGAAGTAGAAGTAAAACCTTGGCCATGGAAAGGTATTGTTCTTGATCAGAGTTCAAGTTTTGAGAGAAGTTTAAAAGGGCAGGCCAGGCGGTGTTTGGCTTGAAAATTGAGAAATAGTTTTTATAAAATGATTTTTACTCATTTCTTGAAAATGGGCTAATTTTAGAATTTTTATCAAAGAAATTATTTCGAGATTTTGTCTAACAAACATGCATTCTCTGTTTTTTTATCATAATAAAGTTTTTTTTTTTTTGTAGAAAAGAAATAATATTAATTTTTTTGTCGTATTCTGGGTTGTACAGCGTGCCCCTTACTTAGGTGTCAATAGTATCAAATAAATAATCGTTTCGATGTAGACCAACTGCGGTTGGGTTGTTACATGGCGGGTTGTTACATGACGATATGATAATATTATGGATCTATAATGGTTAGGCGTTCGTTCCGAGGGGTGCGCCCAAGTCTAATCTTGACTAATTAATTTTTCTCACCCTAATACTTTTAGATTTTCAAGGCCATCTTGTTACGGAAAGCACCGTCTCCATGTTGGTGTCTATAGCAATAAAGTTGGAATGGCTATTAGGCAGTTACCTTACTTCTCACTATAAATGTGTGACAATTAATCCTTATTTTACACTCTATTAAATAGTAGGGCCTTTGTATAATGTATTGAACCTTTAGGAATCCTTCTTTATAGAACAATATATATAATGGAATAAAACCCCTTATCTTATGTTTGTTAATTTCTCTGTATTAATGTTGTCCCAATGAAAAAAAAAAATAGCAATCTAATCATTCAATTCTTTAATCCAAGTTCCATGATTCATATCTAGTATTAGTTGGATAAAAAGAGATCAACTTAGTATCAAATACAAAGTCTTGTTTCATATTCGTTTTGAATTTATTCTATCATTCAACTTTTTCTAGAGATTTGTTTCTTATACCAAATATATAATATAAATTAATATAAGCATTAATATTGATTTAGAGGATTATCCTCGACCATCCATACAATACAGAAACCTCTTTTCCTTTAATCCTTTCTTCCATGGCTTTTGAGCTTTATGTGATCATTTTTCCATAAAAGAATTCTGCTATTTTCTTTATTCTCTATTTTTTTTTTTATGCTAAATAGCATTAAAAAAGACAAGTTTGATATCAACCTCTCTTTTTTTATTATTTAAATACTCATTATTCCCACCAAAAATAAAAATAATAAAAGAGGGATATCCATTAATATAAATTTATATAATTACACGTGTCATACAACTAGATGGTCACCTCTTTAATAACTGAGACAGGGGCACAAGAGTCACTTCACATGTCCGAAACACGACAACAAGTCGGACTTTCCAAGGTGAGGGGTGTGGCGTTGGGAACCGACGGTGCGATCAGGTGGTGCCACGTGGACTATACCGATAAGACGAACCTCAGATTTTCGCGCAATCAGTACGTCTCATTCCCCACTAGATAACAGGACACGTGTCCGACCAGAATCGCCCAGCACAAAAACAAAGAACTAGCCTTATCATGTGGGTCCAATTTGGACACGTGCTTAATGAGTATTGACTGAGTGGTAAAAATGGGTAGATCAGAACCGTCCGTGTCGTTCTCGGGATGATTTCCATTACGGGTCTGACCGGTTTTAGAATCCGATTCGGAACCGATTCCCATCGGGTCGAAACCGATTTAAAGCATATTCTTTTGAAGCCCACCACCTGAGTGCATCGCCGACCCCACAATAGAGACCTTCCACCTTAACAACATAATATAATTCAATATATTTTCTATTACGCGTGCTCGAGGTTTTTCCTTTTATAAATATTATCATTTCAACATATTTATTTATAAAATTAAATATGTTATAATAATTAAAGATGCTATGTGTTTATTAATATAAAACATTGCCCCGTACCTATTCTGTCTATACGGGATTTTTTTCCCATACCCCTAATGGATAGTTCGGTCTACTTGGTGGGCTTATATCTGTTCAAAAGTATTAATATTGTCTTTAACATAATCGTCTTTGATAAGAGTTTTACTTGAAAAGACCTTAATTTATATTTTTGTCGTAAACTTATTCATTATTGATATAAATTTATTATTTTAATTTATATAACCTTCGAAAAATCTCTATATTAGATCAATTGTCACTATCATCACAAGAAATAAGAACTCTATAAATTATTTGACTCATGGGCACACATTCATACACGATTTTGATAAATGTATGTCTCAATCGAATTATCAGCTTTGATATAAACTACTTGTTGGGTTGGCTTAAATATTTATTAATATTAATATCGATTCCAACTTAATCATCGCTAAGTAGGTTCTATTTCAAAAGACTTTAATACTAATAAAGGCGATTGAAATCCCAACTTTTATTTTTTTATAATGAACTTGCTTATTATTAATTCGAAATTATTATTTTGGTCGTCATCCTTACAATGTCTTTCTTAGGCTCACAGGTATGAAAAAAATAAATAAATAAAGTTTAAGGTAAATAAAAAAGAAATACACTTTAATTAATTTTCCATTCTTATTTTAATTACATCAAAGAATTTTTCTAGTTATAGGAGTCGCGCGGTTACGAATCTATTTTCTCATTACCATAGTTTGATTAAGATTTATATGTCATTTCTGTTTTAATTACATCAAATAATTTTATTTTTTTAAAGAATTTTTCAGGTATAAAAGTCGGTTACTTTGATGCATTGCTATTATTTGAAATATAGAAAAGTGATGGATGATAAGCAAAAGAAGACTTGTAATATTTCCTTTATTTCACAATCAAAGATCTTGTAGTGGAGATCGTATTTTTTCTATTTTTCATCGACTCAATTATTCATATCCAACATTTAGAACCAACAAATCAAGTTGATCTTTAGTGCAGGGCCCACAAAAAGAAAGGCCGAACATCTAATTATTTGATTTATCATAACTATAGTAATTTAGATAAAGTAATATATTAATTAAAGTAAGCCAGTTTTTGGCTGCATATCAAGAGATTAGATGAGAATTCGATAACAATAAAAAATAAATGTAAAGATGAAAGAAAATCAATAAGGTCTCGAGCAACGCCGCCGAAGGCTAGCTCGGTGGATATGGAAGAGGTCGTAGGTTCGAGCTGAGAGTAGAGTTAGAAACTGTTTGCAGTTGCTAATGCATTACGTGTTCCCTCACGGGTATACATTATGCATGTTATAGTAGTTCTACTTGTACGGTGTTATAGTGGTAGACCGGGTTGGCCGACAATCATCCCACGTTGCCTTTGATACTCAGAAGGAATATGTATAAATGTGTTATATTTACCTCTGTCCATGCAATCTTTAATTATGAATAAAGAAAAATTATGTGAGGTAGCTAATAATTAATATAAAATTTTATTAAATCAACTCTTTTTAAGTACTAACTTATTCATTGATATAACGGAGTAAAAAAAATATATTCATATAACCGACCTATGTAATTAAAAAATGATTTAATTGAGTTGAGTAAAATAAAAAATGTGTTATATCTATATTATATTTGAAGGACATATAGTCTATATTGATAAAAATGTAGCAGTTAAATTAGTATATTAATATATTATAAATAATAAGAGTAATGCTACATAAATTAAAGTAACAACTGTAATATAAACCGTATGGCAGCGTTACCGTTGGATTTTCATTAAATTACGTGTATAAATCACGTTTGGTAAAATTTCTTTTCATATTACAGTCATTTTGCCTGTCTGTAAGTTCAAATAAAATCTTGCGAGTAAATTTCAAAGATGACGTCAATCACATTTTTCTAAATTAAATTCCCTATATCGCATTCTCGTATTCTAAAACTTCGTTACTACGTTTTGATTTTTCGTTCCAGTTTCGTGATATCTAGAACCGAATCACCATAATAGATTACTAATTTCTCGGAATGTAATCAGTTCCCAAAAATCAGAACGAGATATTTCAGTCCTCGTTTCTAGTAATTCAATTCCAATATATCCTGTGGGCCCAATGTTCTGGTACGTGCTCATACATTGGTAGTAATTCGAAGTACACTACGCGTCGAGTTTTAATTCGTAAATACAGATCCGAGATAGACATTGCAAGACAAATAAGGAAAACTTGACGTTTCTAACCCGTCAACTACTCGACACGTGTACTCTTATCGTACTCCCGAAAGACACGAGAGCGACTTTTTATTTTTATTTTTTGCTAAATTAAATATTATTAATTTCAAGGCATTTTCTTTTTCTCGCCTTTTGTCGTTGGTGCTCCACGCCTTTCCTCTCGATTTGACTCCACATTTAATCGAATTTGACTCCCGGGTTGAGTCCGCTCGTACACGTGTACTTTCTACAGAGCCATTGCGAGGCCCACTTCTTGCAACCGGTCACCGGTTCTATTCTTCCACGCTTGGGCTGGTGAACCCGGTTACCTAACCGGTTCTTCCACAAGCTTTCCACCGGTTCGACCGGTTTTCAAGGTCTTGTTTTTTTAAAAAAAATTATTGTTTCTTGAATTCGCGAATTTAGATGTCATGAAGAGTGAATTTCGATGGAATTTCATATTCCGCACCAGAGAGCTGAGTGAGAACGAGCGTGATGGATGTATTTTATAAATTATTTGGTTATGCCCCCATATTTGTTGGCAGTATTCAAATTTGGTCCTCTAAGAGTTTGTGAAATTAAAATCACCTCCTTTGAAATTTGCCACTTTTCAAACGTCCGTTGAAAGCATGAAAAATGAGGAATTTTAAAGGACATGATAGAATTTTTATTTTTTTATTTTTTTATAACTAATTTTATAAATTCTTCAATCATATGTTATAGTTCACTCTCCGAATCAGCAAACCAATTTCTTATATATTGGTCGTAACTTTGTATTTTACCATATGCTTGAGGACGTATCATCGTGCTATCTTTACAATTATATTGCCGAAAGCAATGAAAACGATATCCAATAGCTCAACCTTTTTACCTTTTAAAGTGATGATATTTTAATAGCAATGAAATTAGTCATTAGCTTAAAATAGAGAAAAACAATTTTTGTGTACTACTTAGAAGAGAAGTGACTGTTTCATTATAGAATAAGATAAAAATCTGAATAAACATATATATTCATCATCTTTGATAATGAAGTTGGGCAAATCTCAATTTTTTCAATGTAACTTCTCAAGTTGAACCAAAGTCGATTAGTGCAGTAGTTGGATGCAAGCACACCTACCTTAAAGGTTTTGAGTTCGAAACACTTCTCATAATTTATTGGGCAACATCGTCTTTGAGTATTTGTAGTCCTACTTTAAAGGGATTAGGGGGTGTAAGTCTCCGATACTTGTTGATCTAAAAAAAAAAAAGGTTGTATTTGGTTAATAATTAGATATAGTTTTTTACATCTAAAATTTTGAAAATACGAAAAATACATTTGTTTAATTGAAACCCGAATACAATTTTTCAAAATTTACAAAGAAAATAAATTGTTTATAGAAAATGATAAAATGTTCTTTTTTGAGATGTATTATACTTTTTGAATCACGAAGCCAAAGAAGCCTCGCTTTTCAAGTTTGAAGCAAACGTTTGTTCTTTATTGAAATTATTTATTTATTTTTTTAATATCAAAGTTAACACAAAAACATACATGTATCTAATTATAATAAAACCTATCTTTGAGGAGGGGTGTGACAGAGGTAAGAGTCTTAATTTTCTATGTCGTTTATGCAATTGAGTCATTTATATGAAAGCAGTATTTTATTATAATAGGTAAATTGATAAAAGACATAGTTGAAATTATTTATGTTAATTAACTATTATTTTAAATCAGATTGATGTAATTTGAAGCCATATTATATATGTATAACAAAGTTCACAAAATTAGTACTTTTGTGGCATCATGCATTCATTAATTTCTTCCATCAAATCAAATAGCATATCTTTATCTCATTTGAAATCCGATTCGTGTTTTGCGTATAAATAGATACAAGTTCCCAATAATGTATCGTTGCTATAAATTTAAGCATAAGACATATAATTTTTACAGATTGTTATTAATTAATCTAGCTAATATTTTTTCATTTCCTTATTATAAATTAAGAGAAGTTTTGGATGCTTGTATTTGAGATTATTTTATAAAATAAGTTACATGATGGAGAATTCCAGCACATCTTTTTAAATAATTGGGACAAGGCTTTGTATGTAGCCAAGAAGTTGTATAATAATAATAATAATAATAATAATAATAATAATAATTATTATTATTATTTAGACATGTTCATTGTACATTATTTTTATTATTCATTAACAAAAATAGAATAAATACTTTATAAGAAAATATTACGTATAAAGGTATTAAAATTATATTTGATTCGTGATCTAAAAATTAGAATATAACAAATAAAAGTAAAAATTCAAAAAATAATATTTTATTATTTTTTGAAAATAACATATTTTTTTTGCGAATCTCGAAAGTATGTTTTTTTAGTTTTAACTAATTAAATATTTGTTTTTATATTTTTAAATTTTTAGACATAAAAAATTATATTTGAATTATAAATCAAATGTAACCTTAATACCTTCGATCAATATTAATATATTATTATATTTTTACTAGGAAAAGTTTCCAAATATACACTAAAATACTCAATCAAATGGAAATAAAAGGGTTATTTTTTACTCATTTGACCCAATAAAATAAAAATACTGGTAAGTCAAAGGAGAAGTCATAATTTTGAATAAGGTAAGTCTTTGCAAAATAGGTAATTATTGAGGGATGTACATTAAAAGCCTCACTATTTATACAAATTTACCTGCATTTGTGCGTTTCATTTCATGTTCATTTAGTGAACTCTCTCTGTCTCTGTCTCTCTTTCTTTCTTTCTCGCTTTCTCGATCGCATCGGCGAGTTTTTCAACAAAGTTTTTATGATTATTATTTTTGTTTCTGTGAGTTTTGTTGAGTTGAGTCTTTAACCGGCGATGGAATCTGCTCATTTCATCGGTTCCTGTTCACGAATTTCCGGCGTCTCCGGCGGCTCATCGTCTCCCGGGGTCGGATTATCGTCGGTTCTCGCAGATCGGTGAATCTCCGCCTTACGTGGTTTCTGTACAGATATGTGAAGTCTTTAATGGCTTTCTCTCTCGCTTTCTAGATGATTTTCCCGCGACGGTTATGGAAATCGGTGAGTCCGACAGTTCAATGTGCGGTTGATCATCGATGAATGTTTAGCTGATTTGAAGTAGCGGTGTTTGATGATCTCTGCATGTTCCGGTCTTTGGTTTTTCTTCGTGATTTGTACTTATTTGATCGATGTTTTGATCTTTTTTTCTTTCGGTTTTTTTTGTTGTTTTCTTTATTTGTTTGCGATGATTTCTTGGTGAGAATGTGAGATTTGAGTGATTTGTGAAATTCTGATTTTTTTTTTATTGTTTTTTGTGAAATCTTTCTGTTTTGGAAAACTAGTGTTCCATTGTTGGAATGTGTCGTTGTTGATGCTCCGTTTAAGCTCAAAGGATTAGTGTTTCTTTGATGATATCCGTTTTTGTAGTACTTTTTAGTATTAGATTTGGACATGCTAGAGTTGTTGTCTGGATCGAGTTTAGGAGGTTTAACTTAATGGTGATTTTGCGTTTGATGATCTGTTTGTCATGGTTTCTTGCATTTTTTATGACCAGATCTTCCTTTTCGTATGGTTTTTAAAGGTTGGGATTTAATGATTTTTAGTCTTTTGGAGGTCTAGTGTGGTGACCTTCAGTAGTTATAGTGGAAAAAGAAACTAAGGTTAAATTTTTACATACTTTGACTGATTTGTTATCTAAAATTTCTGAAGTTTGCACAGAGTTTTCCGCGCCATTCTCGCATCTCCGTTGAACTCTGTTTTAGGGATTGGTAACGCCAAGATCCACATTTTCTTGCTATAAAAGGGCTTTCCCCAGATTTCATGTCGGATGTCTAGATTTTATTTCCAGTTTTTTTTTTTTTTTAAGTGTTTGATTTATCTTGAAGTAGTGTTTCCCTGTCTCGGATGGCCTTTTTCTGAGGAAGCTATCTGTACTCTTTTTCTTTTCTTTTATTTTGTTTAATTTTCAATATTTAGTGGATTTACTGTAGGTTTACAACGCATAAGTTCAGATTCGAGGGTTTTGGTTGTGATGAGTTATCCTTTTTTTTCAGGTGGATTTCCAGCTAAACAAAGCATGTGTGGTGGCCCAGCCAATGTAAAATTAACAGTCTTGTCGTCTCCATCTACAAATCCGACGCTTCCCACAGAAATTAGAACTAGTAACACAGACATGAATCACCTAACTATTGAAACCGAAGATAATTTTTCCAGTTTGCTTGAGCTTGCTGCCAATAATGACCTTGACGGGTTTAAGAGATCAATGGAACGCGATCCTTCCGGTATAGATGAGGTTGGACTCTGGTATGGCCGGCAAAAGGGATCTAGACAGATGGTCCTTGAGCGTAGAACTCCCCTGATGGTTGCTGCGACCTATGGTAGCGTTGAAGTCCTGGAGTTCATACTTGCTTTTTCTCAGGCTGATGTAAATTGCTCTTGTGGCCCGGATAAGAGCACTGCTCTACACTGTGCCGCTTCTGGGGGATCGGTAAACGCTGTTGATGTTGTCAAGTTGCTTTTAATTGCAGGCGCTGATTTGAATTCTGTGGATGCCGATGGCCGTAGACCTGTGGATGTTATTGTTGTTTCTCCAAAGTTTCCCGACCTGAAAGTTGCCCTTGAAGAACTTCTTTCCAAAAATGGTTTTGATGGTCCTGTTAATGAGCATAATCTGCGAATCTCTACATCCACTAAAAGTTCTAATTCGCCGCCTCTCTCGCCATCCCCTGATAATGGGTCCCCTTCATCTCTGTCAGATTTGGTATCATCGCCAATGATGAAATTAAATGGTTTCCCGGTATCATTCAACTCAGAGAAGAAAGAATACCCAATTGATCCATCTCTTCCTGACATCAAGAACAGCATCTATTCTACTGATGAGTTCCGAATGTTCTCATTCAAGGTTCGACCTTGCTCTCGAGCCTACTCCCATGATTGGACTGAGTGTCCGTTTGTTCATCCAGGTGAGAATGCTCGGAGGAGGGATCCAAGGAAGTATCATTACAGCTGTGTTCCATGCCCTGATTTTCGTAAGGGGGCATGCAGGCGAGGTGATATGTGCGAGTATGCTCATGGGGTCTTTGAGTGCTGGCTTCATCCTGCCCAGTACAGGACACGACTCTGCAAAGATGGAACAAGCTGTACAAGACGAGTTTGCTTCTTTGCACACACGTCGGAGGAGTTGCGACCCCTTTATGTATCCACTGGCTCTGCTGTTCCATCTCCCCGTTCAGCAGCTTCACCTGCTAATGCAATGGATATGGCAGCCTTGAACCTCTTGCCTGGTTCCCCCTCGTCAGTTTCTGTTATGTCACCCTCACCGTTCACCCCACCCATGTCCCCATCTGTGAATAGCCTTTCGCACTCTTCAATGGCATGGCAGCAGCCAAATGTTCCAACCCTGCACCTTCCTGGAAGCAATCTTCAGTCCAGTCGCCTGAGATCATCTTTCAATGCGCGAGACATTCCAGCTGAAGATTACAATATGGAATTTGAAGCGCAACAACAGCAGCTCCTCAATGACTTTGCCTGCTTCTCACAGCCACGCCTCAGTTCTTGCTCTATGAGCCGTCCTGTTAGAGCCAAAACCTTGACTCCTAACAATCTTGAAGATCTCTTCACAGCTGAAATTTCTTCATCTCCTCGGCTGTCTGATCAGGCTGCCATGTCAACTGTCTTCTCCCCATCTCACAAATCTGCTGTCCTGAATCAATTTCAGCAGCAGAGCATGTTAGCACCAATTAATACTAGTGTTTTCTCCCCCAAAAATGTTGATCACCCTCTCTTGCAGTCCTCCTTTGGTTTATCATCACCAGGAAGAATGTCACCTTCAAATGTGGAACCAATCTCTCCGATGAGCTCTCGAATAACCTCGATTGCTCAACGGGAAAAGCAACAGCAACAACTTCGCAGTCTCAGCTCTCGTGATCTTGGACCCAGCGTTCAGGGTGTTGTGGGGTCTCCTGTAAATTCTTGGACAAAATGGGGATCCCCAAATGGTAAATTAGATTGGTCAGTTCATGGCGATGAACTTGGCAAGCTTCGCAGATCATCCTCATTTGAACTTGGGAACAATGGGGAGGAACCCGACTTATCATGGGTTCAGTCTCTAGTGAAAGAATCACCTCCAGAAATCAAGGATAAGCGGGCAATACTGAATGCACCTGCTACTTCTGCAAGCGAGGGCTCAAGTTCAAATTCTCAGGTTGAGTCTATTGATCACTCAGTCCTGGGAGCCTGGCTTGAGCAGATGCAGCTTGATCAGCTTGTTGTTTAGAAAACTCAAAAGGTAGTAAAGAGGGATAAAAATTATTTCAGTAAATAATTCTTTTCGGGTTTGTTGGTGGGGAGGTGAAGGCAAGGAGGTAGCAGAAAAAAAAATGTTAGGAGGGGAAAGGTATAGAAGAAATTCATTTTCACCACCATTTATTATTATTACAACAGCACAAGTCAGGAAGGGGGAAAATCCTCTCTGGGTGAAATTTCAAGGACTCCTGGATAGGTAATTTTCTCCCAAACAATAGGACTCTTTTCTGTGTTTTTTTTTTTGACCCTTTCAGATAGTAGAGCTATATGTTTCATTGATTGAAATGAAACACTCAGCTTTCTGGTTTCTTCATCAATTTATTATCTTCTGGTAAGTCAGTCACTTTGGGGTTGAATTTCATCAGAGAGTGGGTTGGTTAGTAGGTAGAAGAGGTAATATGTTTTTTTTAACCCCCTTCCTTGAAGGGATTTTCTTATTTTGACCAGGTCTGCAAGAAAAAAAAGAAAAGGACGTAATGCTGACTATGTCCCAAGTATAGTGGGGTCGGCTGAAAGTGCTGAAAGAGAGAGGGGAGGAAGATGTATATGTTCCTTTGGTGATGTAACACTGAATTGAAGCTTTCCTTGGGTGATATTATCATTATTATTATTATCATTATTATTATTCTTATTTATTTCATTATCTCTTTTATTTTCTCCATATCTATTTGTCTGTCTGCTTTATTTATTTTCTTTCTCTCTTATCTCGTTGGAGTTGGTTTGGATTCGTGGGTTTTAAGAAAGTATGGGAATCCCGTGACTTCTGTGGGGTCCCTTATAGTGGAGGATCATGGGGGGTAGCTTTTGAATTTTGGGTGGTGGAAAGGGCATTTCTTTGGATTTTTTCAATTTCTAGAGAAGTTGAGAGGATTCAGGATACATGCATACATCTATTGACTAGGAGATGTGAATGTTACTTTGCTTAGAGGATGGATGATGGACCAATGGGCCCTCTTGAGTGTCAGATATGATAAATATTCTTGGGACCAGTTGTGTCTGGTCTTGTGTTTTTATGGATGTTACAAGACTTCTGTTGCAATAGAGGTGTTTTTACAGCTCTGCAGAGAAAAGATGAACTTGGCTCTAGAATAAACTGGTGGAATAATGTTTGATGCTAGGAGTAAGACTCTTATCTTGTCTACAGAGGCATGTGTGTGGCTGTGATTAAATCTAACACCAATGTTTGTTATGGTATTTGCTGTTATAGTTAATTACAGGAGTCTTGCTCTGATAAATTTTGCTTCAACAGGTGAATTCATATGTTTCTTAATTTAGGTAGTATTTGTTGCTATTATAGGCCCGAGTTGTTTTAGTTAATATTTGTTGTAAAATTGGATCAAGCACCCAACATTACGTTTGATGAGCGGTGGAGTTGGAGTGGTATAAAATTTTATTATATAATAGATTTTGAGTTGGAGCTTATTTACTATATAACGAAGTTTTTAAGTGTTTGTGGCCGTGTTTCAATAGACTGGCTGTGGGTTTACTACTTTTTAACTAAAAAAAAACAGAAAAAACAAATAAATATTGAATTGAAGCAAACCCTTTATGGTAGAAGTGGACGTTACAATGCCGTAAAATCTTAGGTTCATGCACAATACTTGGCTATAATATGGTAACCTGTACCCCTGATGGCTATGTGGATTTATGGTGATATTTGGTGGTTGGACTTCGAGATTTTTTTTCTTTCATTTTCAAATTTCATTTTTGTTTGGAAAAATTATTCTAGTGGATTTAATGCGGTGGTTGTTGGGTTGTGGAGCAAGATCTACCAAATCTAGATCCCAAGCAGTGCTTTCAAATGGGGATGGTTTGTTGGGAAGTAGGATAAAGCACCTACACATGCTTGTGTGGACTCCTACAATGATAATAGGTTGCTTGATGTGCACACTTGCGTACATATTAGTGAGATGGCATGTCACATCTACAAGCATGATATCTGTTTAAAAATATATTTATGTACACACAATGTTTTGGGTCATGTCAATTTCAATTATATATACAGTGTTTGCATCACATAGCACTGTTTTTCCTCTGGTGTTGGACTTTTTTCTGCGCATGTTCTATGTATTATGGGGCCGGGGATTTAATCTTGGTTCATACATGGTACAGTCATTATCAATGGCTGTACACCAATGATTGTTTTTAAGGCTTACATTTTTTTTTTATTTTAGATCGAGTTTGTGTTCATATTTATTTGTTTATTTTAAAATAAATATTTAATAAATTTTGTAATTTTTAACTCTGGAGTAGTCTTACTTCCGAAAATTGTAAAGGGGGTTAGTTGGGACATTGGGGTTATAGAGAAAAAAGAAAAAAGAAAGAAAGAAAGGGTATATTAGTTTTGGAATTTAAAATGTAACTATTTGTGTACACAAGAAATACAATTTTCTAAAGGACATGAAAACCATAAATCTTAAATTGATTTGAGTGATTAAGTTTTGACTGGTGATGGATTTAAATGGGTTGGCACTTGAAGCAAAGGGTCTTACTTAATTTGTCTATTGCAAGATCAAGAACCCTAAAATTTAAAAAGATTAGTTAGTAGCAATAGTGGTCAACTACTATGATTCAATAAAATCAATAGACAGATATTATAAAATTAATATATCGATTTAAGGAGGTGAACTTGATTAATAATAAAGTTTAAGTTGAGTGACTTCACTCGATTACCAAACCCCAAGAAATATAGGAATCCAATATTGCTTTGCTCCTTAATTAATAATGCTATAGTAGTTTAAATTGATTATGATATTAAATTTTTAACTCAACTAAATATTTTTTTAATTAAATGGGGTTAGCTACTTGAATCTGCCTTTATTTTCTTTACATGATTATGATCTCTCTGTGTTATATCTAACTAAGCGTTGGTCCTAAAAAAAGAAAAGAATAAGGTGTTCCACGAATAACATGCCTCTATTTGTATTCACCACAAACACTTGCTACCTACCTACTTATATTCACATCTTTGGGTACGAGACTAGTCCCTGTTAAAGGCGAGAGCAGTATGGTAGACTTTTTTTAACGAGGGTGTGAGGATGTCTTAAAGAATCGAACTCTAAAATTTTTATACAAGGTCGACCTTGATATTCCAACTTGTTTCTAGTTAGCAAACCACTTAGTGGTACCATGATCAAAGTTTCATTCTAGACTAGATAGACCTTAAATGGTTACCAAATTAGTACTTCACCTAGTTGGGACCAACCACTAGCCCATGCAACTTGTAATTGGGTTTGTATCTAATAAATGTGTTGTTGTTCCAAAAATATGGGCTGGACCTTATAACCTAAATCATGTGTATTTGTATTATTTCTCAAGGTTATTTAATTAGTTGCTTAGTTACATTTATATCAACTTAATTAATAGAAATTTTTTTCTTTTCTTTTGTATACAATTAGTACAAAAAAAATAAAAAAATAAACCCTAAATAATTACGGGTGTTTCGAAGCTCTCCTCAGTGATTTATGATGTACTCAAATGAACTTTGCCTTTGGTTTACGTTTACCTTTAGTGACACGAGTCTCACATTTACACGTGGCTTCCATTCACAGCATTGACAGGAGTAAAACGAAGGAAGTGATAAAATAGAAGATCCACTGAAACTGCGCTTACCATCAGATCCAGCATTTATATCTCAAGGATTCCGAACTCTTCATCTCTCTCTCTCTCTCTCTCTCTCTCTCTCTATAACTACTCTGTGTCTCTAACTTTCTCTGCGTCAATACGCGGCGTTCGCACGTGCGACGACTAGTGCGTCATTTTCCGGCGAGATTCCGGGGAGATGCCTGCGTCAGCATCTTCAACGACCAGCCGGCCGGAGGACTTGATCGGACGGCTGAGATTCGGCGACGGAGAGGTGAAGCTAAAAGCCCTAAGAGAGCTGAAGAATCAGATTATCGGCAACAGAACGAAGAAGCTTTCGTACATCAAGCTCGGAGTTGTGCCGGACGTCGTCGGAACACTTGCGTCGGCGGCCGAATCCGAATCCGATTCCGATTCCTCTCTTCTCATCGAATCCGCCGCCGTCATCGGAAGTTTTGCATGCGGCGTGGACGCCGGCGTTAAGGCCGTTCTTGATAACGGAGCTTTTCCGCATCTGTTTTGGATTCTGTCCAATCCTCATGATAAAGTATAAACTGGTGAAACAGTTTGATTTGTTCTGTTTTGGATTTTTCATGTTGTGGTTTGATTGAAAATTTAGCTGAATTTGGAAAGATTTTGGTGCCAGTGAAGAACTAGAAGAATTAGATGACATAAAAATGCTATAAAACGGTTAAAAATCTATATGCTGTTAGGAGACTGATGCTTGATTGCTTAGTTTATTCGAAATTCTGATTATCCATATTGTTTTTCATTGATTGAGTATTGCTTTTCTTTTCATAAGTAATCCTAATAACTTATAATCTAAGTTCCTAGAATCTAAAATGATGGTGGCGGAGAGGTAGCATTTTTAAGTTATATACCTCTTGAGCTGAGATTGGTTCAGTGCTCCAAATATGTGTATCGATAGTTCTAGTTCTCGACATTTTTGTAAAAGAGTAACATATAGTTCAGTCTCTAGTTCTATACATTGCGATGTAAAAGGTCACTCACTGATTGAATTAGTTCCGAGACACTAAGAGAGAAGGGTGAGCTACATTATGAAACTGGGGTGCTCGTATAGTTACTTCACTAATGGATGCGTTCAAATCTTCAACACAGATGTGGCTCTTTGCTTGCTATCCTCTAAGAAGATAAAACACTTAAAAAAAAAATTTACACTTACAATGTAAATGTCCGTGAAATTTCCCTAGATGTTATATCACTAAAATTGTAGAGAATAAGTCAAATTATTGACAGGCAAATGCGGTGCCAAAGTATAATTTGATTGGAAAGTTTAATGTGTAGCTCATTATGTTTTTGATGATCAATAGCATAAATCAGCAGTTCCTCTTCTGCCAGGTTTAATACATATCCTATTCTTTGGGATTAATGTTGAAATATACTCATTATCTGATTTTCGTTTATGAATTTTCACTTGCCTAAAACAATAATTTACCAAAGAGATGCTCTTTTTATGCTTCCATACTGATATTTGATGTCTCTTACAATTTGCCATCATCTTCACCATATTGCTCTTAAGTATTCTACGATTTTGAGAAAACTATTCATCAGCTTTGAACATTAAATTTACCTTCCCTACTGCTCTTTTTCTAATGTAACTGCAATGTATTTATTTGTATCTTTCAGGTTGTGGACACTGGTGCACGTTCCCTGCGGATGATTTTTCAATCGAGACTGGCTCCAAAATATGATTTCTGTAAAAATGAAAACATGCAGCGTCTTCTTTCACTTCTGAACAGTGACAACGACAATGTTACAGGACTTGGTGCTAGTATCATAACACACTCTTGTGAAACAAGCGTAGAGCAGAAGGCCTTGTGTGGTGCTGGGGTTTTAAGAAGACTTATTACCCTTCTCAATGGTTCTCTATATCAGAGAGAAGCTAGTTTAGATGCATTAGCTGCAATTTTCAGGGATAATCCTGAAGTCATTGCAAATTTTGTAGACCTTGATAATGGAAGAGCTTTAGGCTCCCTAACAGAGTTAATGGATGACAAATCTCCTCGGACAAGATTGCTTGCAAGCGTCTGCTTGATTGTCATAGGCCATACTTCTTCTTCCCACCTGCAAGACATGGAATTAAAAAACAAATTGATACTGATATTGGTTGAGCTTCTTGAAGAGTCTGATCGAGTTGGGGACAAAGTCCCATTTGCTTTGACAAATCTAATTGCAGACAAGGAAGACCTCCAAAAGCTAGCATTTGAGGCTAATGCTCTTGATAAGCTTTGCAATTTCCTGCAGAAGGGTACATTGCAGGTCAAGCGTTTGGAAGGGTTACTGTTGGCGATAGCTGCATTGTGCTCAAGTTTGGAAAACTGCAGGTCAAGATTCCTGTCTTTGCAGGTTAGTTTTAATTTTATATAGTAAATCAACACGGTAAATTAATGGTTACTAGTTGTTTCTTTATTTTTCTCTTGTAGGTGTTTTCAAGAATCTCGATTATTAGCGAGGCAATTTACATTTCCCTTTCTAGATTCTGAAAATTCAGATTTACACATTTTGTGAGTATGACCTAATGGTGCACAAACCCAATTTTCTTTTTGTCCAAATACAAATTGTCCTTGTTGAGAGAAAAATTGTAGGCCAAGAACATTCGCTTGTGTCGTTCAAAATTAAATAGAGACCATTCTCTTGTGATTAAACCAATTTGACCACTCTCCAGTGATTCGAAATCCTCTTGAATCCAACCAACGTGGGGTTGGTTTGATAGATAGGGAGCTTTCTCCACGTTGTAATATTAAATACTTGTCTTGATCGACTTGAGGAGGATTCTCTTGCCTCTGGGAGACTGAATGCTTCTCTAGTAATTGATTAGACAACTCCATAACCTGGTAAGGAACAACACTAAGTAGAGCAAAAAATGGAGGATTTTTTGGCTTTGGGAAATATAGGTTTCTAAGAATATCAGATGTCTCCCTCAGTTTATTTATGTATGGGTTTCTCAAATTCCACTGTGAAAGAGGAAAGCATCCACTTTTGGGCTTCACTTGACATAATAGTTGACTCATAATGCAACTTTTTCACTTTCCTCACATGCCAAGTGTGAGAAATGTTACAAAGGGGTTTGTCCTCGTTGTGAGATCTTTCCATGTAAGTTTTTTAAGCAAAACCTGGTCTGAAAAGTTTGGTATATAGGGAAGAATCACTTCTAAAAGCATACCATCTTAAAAAGAAGTAGAAGGGAATAAATGCTGGTGATGGATTTGGCATGCTGCCTAGCTGCAAGAACGAAAAAACTTACCATACAAAATATTTGTGTTATGCTTTCCATCATCATTATCATCGTCGTTATTTTCATCAAAGCCTTATTCTTAAAATCTATAAACTAGCCAAGTGTAGGGTTCTAGACATGTTCTGGCCTTTACATTGTGTCTATTCTCATTACATTGGATATATTTATTGTGGTCTGTATTTGCTGTTGGTTGACTAAATGAATTATATATGCATGGGACAAATGCATTATGCTTTGTACCTTTGGAATATATATACTATGGTCTATATTCACTGTTGCTTAACTTGTTCAGTTCTTTACATATGAGATGTTCAAAGTTCTTTAGAGCTGACAATGATTAGAAAAAGGCATATTGTTTATCAGCTTTTGGAAAACTTGCAGTTGAAATATAATACTTTATGTAAGCTTGTTCATTGAGGTTTGCTTATTTTGATTAAATAGGTCCTGAACTTGGTGACTGATGCCTTGAAGCATGATTCAGCTGAAGTACGAATTGCTGCTTGCATCTGTATAAGAAATGTTACTCGGTCAGTTAAGGTTCGGAGTAAGAATAATTGGTTTTCATAATAGAAGTTTTTATTTGCTTCTCCAAAGTTTTATCCTGATAGTATGTTTTCAGAATCTGAGTGCAGGTCATTTTATGAATGAAATGGTTGTCATTCCCTTGATTCAGCTTTTACATGACCCATCTACTTCAGTCCAGGTTTGTTTCAACACCTCTCAGTGATGAATTCTCATTTGAACCTCACCCAATTATCTCCAGACTGTTGTTTTTCTTCCTAATCAACAAAGATGATATAATTTATAATTTCATTTATAAGCAATTAAAGAGATTGAATTACATTCAATCATCTCCAGATTTTTGTTGCTTATAAGGAAGATAAATGAATACATCTCTATGCACTCTTAGTCCTAACAGTTGGACTTGAAACTATATAAAGTTAATGGCCAATATATGTGAACCAAATTTGGATCATCTTTGAATGTGTTTGTTGTCAAAGAGTAGCTTCTTAGGCCATTGGTTGAGAGATGCACAAGATGTATAAATGCTCTGATCACCAAGATGCTGCCTTTTAATCTGGCTTCCCTGAAAAAGGAAAAAGTGGACAACTCATCTCATACAAGTTGGCTTACAAGATCTACCTGGGTTGCTCACCATGAATTATCTTTAACCTATCATTTCTATTGAGAACTATGTTTTTTTTTATTGCCCTGAATTATCATGTAAGCATTTCTGTTTAAGACGTCAAAAATCAATTTCTCAAGTTAAATGACAAAAATATTGACAATAACAATCTATAGTTTAAGAAATCCTTAAGATAAGCAGTTTTGGTTGGAGATTATCACAGACAATGTTCCAGACTGAATACTTCGAGCTTTAAGCATTATTTTATGTGATTATCCTCCATTGTTTGTCTGTATATCCTTGTAGTACATATCTTCATCAACAGTCTGTTATTGTCTCTGTAATGGTGCAGATTTTGTTGCTTGAGCTTGAAATATCAACACTAATACAGATGCTTAATTAAAGTTTTTCTGGTGTAATTTCTGAATTTATGATCTTATTAATGTGGAGTAGAGCTGCGTACATAGTTCCTTTCCTAAACCCTGCAACGGTTTGCCCTTTTTATTAATATATCTATTCCATTCATCTAGGACTAATTTACTTACTTCTTGTTCCTCACTCTTGTTTGCATAATTTCCTTACAAACTGATACTCAATGAAGCCCTTTTCCCTGCTATATAGGGGATGGGTCAACTACACGAATCTGTTACCTCCACTCCTATCTAGGGTTAAGTCAACATTTGTTTTACACTTAGTTATATTTTCTTAATTATTTTGTTCATGTTACTCCTCTGCATCTATCATTATTATGAATTGTTAATAGGTTGCTCTTCCTAATTGACGCATCCAATGACCTTCCTTTTAAAGTGATACATATTCCAAAATATTCTAATGAAGTTCAAGTATGCAAATCATGAATGCATGGAGATCTAAAGCCTTTAACTCTGCGCCAATCAGAAGCCTGCCTTTTGATGGATGCCACCAAGGATACATTCTACTCTGAAACCAATTTCTCTAGTCTCTCATTAGTCCCTTGACTAGCTGATTTACCCTTGGAATGCCGAGGACAACAAATAACAATTCCAACAATATTCTGCTAGTCAGCAAGAAAATGATCCAGTTTGGTTTTGATTCTTTGCCAGGGATTAATACTATGTCATGCTGATAGTGCATCTTGGTTTCACTGACTGTAGCAAAATTCCATTTTTGTGTTTTTATTTCCTGCCTTTACATAACACTTCTTCCTTGTCTATGTTCGCTTTTATTTCTTTATTTATGAGAATTATCAATGCTTCTGGATTTCTTTGGTGAATTCTGGCACAGCATGCTTCTTATCTACATTAGTGATCATCTTTCCAGGTTGCTGCTCTTAGTGTTATTTGCAACATAGTGGTTGATTTTGCAAACAGAAAGTCAATCTTCATCAGATGTGGGGGTGTGAAAGAGCTTGTTCAGCTATCTAAATCAATGGATCCAACTCTCAGGCTAAACACAGTAAGGTCTTTGAGGAACTTAATATTTCTTGCAGACAACAGAAGCAAAGAATGTGTTCTGTTGGAGCTGACAGCATCCACATTGGCAAGTCTTATCTGTGGTAATTATCATGCTCATATGCTTTTGTTTTAAAGTGTGCTCCCAACCTTGTAGTTGTATCTGTTTGAACAAGAACCTCTCTGACAGCATTTATACAGCAGACCCAGAACCTAACATTCAAGAGCAAGCACTAGCCCTTGTACGCAATCTTGCGGAGGGGGGTATTGACTCAATTGAACATGTCTTTGCTGAAGATGGTATTATCATAAATGCTATTGGAAGGCAAGTACGCAACGCTTCAAACTCAGAAGTTTGCATTCAGGTAGAGTTTTTCGAAAATATTTTGCTGTGATCAGTTGCAAATTACAAGAACCAACCAGCTGTAAAGAGGAAAAGCCTCTTAGTCTTGCCTTCTTGTCAAATTAAAGTGCAAAAACTTTTGTGCCTATTGGCTGTTTTGCTCATGATATGCCATTAAATTCACTATTGTAGGGAGTATATGCCCTTGGTAATGTTGCTACTGGGAGCGAGTTGCATAAAGAAGCGGTGATGCACCAAATCATGCCGACTCAAGTAGGTGGGAGTGGCCAATCTGTAATAATCAAGTTCTTGCAGGGGAATAACAGTCAGCTACGAGTTGCTGCCATCTGGTGTGTGGTAAATCTCACTTATCCAGACAGTCCCGGTGCATTGGATCGAGTCACCAGACTACGTGCTGCTGGTATAATTTCTCAAATCAAGAATATGGTTAATGATCCCTGCTTGGATGCAAAGGTAATCACAAAATTATCTCTTAAGAACAAAACCATCTGCTCATCTAACCATGGTGTTTCTACACTTTCTGAATCATAATATATACTTAACCAATTGTTTTGCAGTTTCGGGTGAAAACAGCTCTTGCACAATGCATGAATTGTGGCACCATCTCCAAATGATCTTTTATTCGGAGCAAATGGTATCGACGATTTCTTGATAATAAAAAAAAAAAGAAAAAGGGTTCTGATTGTGGAAATTGCTTGGTGTATCACCTTATGTATGTGGTGGAACCATATCGTTCTCTGGTCCCAAGGTAAGATGTATATAGCATATCTACAAAGACACAAGTTCCATATCTTGTGTGGTGTCAAAAGTAAATGAACTGATCTTTTGCCTTATTTTTCACAGGTGCCCATATCTATGCTGTATCCCAAGTACTGAGACCGTGGTAACGTTACAAATATCTGATGGAGCTCTGATTTCTCCCGCTCTAAGGTCACGGATTCACTCATGTACATTGCAGGTTTAATTCCTCGTTCTATAAGGTCAATATTTTTATATTTTTCGTTGGTTTATCTGTTCGAGGCTCTTTATGTATCTTACTAATTTTGTGATTGTACAGTATCCGAATAT
The DNA here is from genome assembly GCA_035771175.1 of Paratinospora sagittata. Taxonomy (NCBI): domain Eukaryota; kingdom Viridiplantae; phylum Streptophyta; class Magnoliopsida; order Ranunculales; family Menispermaceae; genus Paratinospora; species Paratinospora sagittata. Next base: position 46,953,802 of record CM069597.1, read on the forward strand.
GGAAAATATGTATTCAACTGTAACTTATGAGATCACATTAGGTTGTTAAGAGAGTTGTCTTTGTTTCTCAAAGTCTATGTTGGTGGTGATTCTTGTTTTTCTTGTGAGATGAAACTTTTGTTCCTTTTTTCAAATGAAAATTCTCTCTTCAACTTGGTCTGATGAGCAAACTGGAGAAAGTAGATTCATGTAGCTTGTCCTATATAATTTGAAAAAAGGTTTTGTTGAGTACCTATAGATATGTATGATATGTAAAATCAATCGTTGTTGATATATTCGAATTTTATTTTTTTTCTAGTTGCATTGAAATCAGTTATAAGAATACACTTTTTAATTTTATCAAGGATTAAAGTTGACATTTAAATTATAAATAATAATTACAATTAAAGTGTCGTATCAGTTGTAAAAGTCATGCAAATTAAAGGGTCTAACCAACTCTTACATACACAAAAGGATAAAAGAAAAAGAAAAAGAAAAAACCTCCATTTTTTTATATACAAAACATGTTATGTATTTTCTTCAGGCAAAAACAGGGGCCTCTGCAACCAGCTGCTCATACTGATAAGTGATACATCTCAAGGGTGTTTGACCTTTGGTTCTTCTCCTCCTCCCACGCAAGACTTAACCAATTGTGTCAAACCCTTTTTACTCTTCTTCCTCTGCTTCTTCTCTTCGTCTCTCCTCTTCTTTTCCTGTATTTCTTCCTCCAACTGCATACACAACTGACACAACACACCTTCATTAATCAACATTACTACACCAATAGAGAATATAATGTCCCAACGGCGGACTAATACTAGTAAACTCTTGAAAAACTGTTTTCAAAATTAATTAGGAAACACATTTTGAAAATTGTATCTGGATCACAAACTAACATAGCCTTGGCATGACACAAAGGCTTTGCCCCTACCGCACTCATGAAATGAAAACCAAAGTCTTACCTCCAAGACATTCTTTTAGTTTTCTACGAGGTGTCCCACACTTTTCGAGTATGAGACTAGTCTCTATTTAAAGAAGGAAACTTCTATTGTTCGAGGCAGAGGGCACCTTCGAGAATCGAAGTTTCAAACTTTTATTCAAGACAACCTTAGACGTCAGCCCACTTCCACCGAACAGACCACTCGTTGGTATAAACTAATTTTTTTTTACTTAGCAAGGTTGCACCCCTACTTTCAATTAGAGGTAAAAAATAAAAATTATAATAATAAAAAATAAAAATAATTTTTTATACCCTCTACACGTGGAGTTAAAAAAAGACCACTTTTAGATATGTATATCTAGAATTGTTACCTTGAGAACACGATCCTCTAAGACTGCAACTCGAACAATGAGAGTGCCCTTGGCCCGAGTCTCCATTATAACTGCATCAATGGGTCTACAACGCTTCTCAAGGCTAAGCTTATTGGGTGACGAGTTCAAAGATGAAGAATTGCCACCTGCATCAGTAGTAGTTGTTGTGAGAGTCCCACTTGAAGGCGCAGATGAAGTGTAAGAATCCCTCGGTGATGCCGCCGCTGCAGTCACTCCTTTTATCTCCTCCAGATGCCTTAACTGGACAAGTAATATATGAATATTCACTTCAATATATATATATATATATTTATTTATTTAATGTATCTTGATGTGTATAATACATAATTTAATATTTTCAAAAAAAAAAAACCTAAATAATCTAATGAATAAATAATTATAATTACATACAAGTGATACACCTAGATGATGTACTCCTATGCTTGAGTCATTTGTTAATATCTATCCATTATTGCTTGATATATATAATTAGATTTTTACATGACAATTATAATTTTTAGATTAAATAATTTCTAACATAATAGAAGAACAATTTTATATTGGATAGTTATAACTTTTGGATCAAGTAATTTCTAACATCCTCAGATCGTTTTGAAGTCACATGTATAAAATAATAAAAAAGACTCATCATCATGTGCAAGAGTAGACTAACTGAATTTTAACATATATCACTATAAGTAAACATTTAACTATAAAATTTTAACTAGAGGTCGCTACAAGATTTTATACCTAATTGTAGAATTTACCCAACATATATATAATTGCGTTTGTAATTAGAATCAAAATTCTCCATAAATTAATTCATGAACCCAACTTTCTTCAACAAAAAAACAACATTAAATTCAAAAACATAGATCATGATCTATGTATATATGATGTCTGTATACATAAATTATACATGGGTCTCACCATGATGTCGAGTCGGTCGAGCCGTGATACAATTGGCTCTGCCGTTGACGCCATTTTTATGTTCAGTGCTGTTCCTTACTACTTGTGTGTGCGTTGATGTTCTGCGGTGGTGCCAAAGAAGGGTTGAAGAAGTGAGGGAAAGGGGGTATTTTATAATGTTACATTGAGGACACGTGGTGGGGGTGTGAGTGAAAAGTGGCAGTTTATAAAGATGACACGTGGATGATGATGCATTGATTGGGGATAACGATGATTTCGTGTCCATTCTTTCTGTTAGACACGTCACCTGTGTCAGTGCCGGTTGGGAGCTTCTAGAAAGCTGAGACAAAAAAAAAAAACCAAACTAGCTTGTACGTTTGCATGAAGGCTTAGGAATATTTAGGATTTATTATATTACAAAAATAGTCTTCTTTTTTCTTTGAAAGAAAAAATAATCTAATTCATGTAGTTTTAGGTTTAATTGCAATATTATAAGCTTTTTTTTTTTTTTAAGAAAAATGCTAGAGTAACATCTCAGTGTATATTTATAGTATGCATCATATTTGTACATTTTTTTTTTAAAGTAGAACAACGTGCTCAAAGCTCAATATCCCTCTCTGTGAGTAGAACAACGTGCTCAAAGCTCAATATCCCTCTCTGTGAGGAGTCGAGCCCCCTTTTCTATGAGAAGATACAATATTAGTAGTTAGTTGTATAACTAATTTCATCATCAAACTGTACTTTCAAGGAGGTATCAAGCTAGTTCCCAATTCATTAATTCCCCCTTTACGCCTTAGAGTGAAACATAAATAAAAGTTAAACCTAAAACCTTTGAGTTTTAAAGCCACTAATTTACCAACCGCACCAACTCTATGTTGGTGGTTGTCGAACCTCTTAGGAACCCACTAATCCCTACACTATCAATTTGACAAAAACAGTCCCACCAAAGAGTGCGCTATTGGTCGAGTTTGATAATCTCTCTTTCACGGGTTCGGGTGCGATACTCACATTTGTACATCATTAATTTGTCTGAAATTATTTATCAATACATGATTCGAGATAATTTAATAATGTATAAAGATGATGTAAACTATAGATGTACACTTTGAATGTTCTTGTAGCGTTACTCATTTTTTAATTGCTAGATTTGTTACCTTTGATCATGATGAGTAGCAAACTTTTTAAAAAAGAAAATCTTTGCATTCTCATTGATTCAATTTATTGTTTTAGAATATAGATTGTATACAAAAGGCAACCCCCTTTATAAGTTTACCCTTTTAACATGTACAGGCTATTCTTTTAACAAAGCCTTTCATTTAATACTGACCATATACATATTTATAAAAATATGAAGCAGCAACTTTTTTCTCAATAATTTATGGAAATAATACAAAAAGAAGCCCTTGTAACCTAACTTGCTGAGAATAAAAAGGACTAACCAACCATGTAATATAAACAAATAAAAGATAACAACACCTAAATCAACCTATATATATCTATGTTTAACTAAGAGATCATCCAATCCTTTCTGTGTTTGTGTCGTCCGACGGCCATATCACAGTCTCTATAAGTCTTTCGCGCATCAACTCCAAGTTCTCATCCGAGATTTCTTGGTACATTGCAGCATGATCACATTTCTATTTTTTTCAAGGCAAGCAAGAAAAAGTTTACATAGATTATAAGGCAAAGGGTGATTCTAAAGTAGGAAACTTTTTAACTTTCAAAATAAGACTTCAAGAACTAAATTGATTAAGCATTACATGTAAAAAATGGAGTAGGAGAAAAAAAAATAGGATTTTCCAATGCTTACCTTCACCCATTTTCCATAAAGGTGAAGACGAGTCACCATTACTCGTTCTGCGAGTTCTTGTCGCTCCTGCCAATTAAGAATTTAAGAACTGTAGTTCAATTATTTTCTATTAATGTAAATTAGTTTTTGTAGTGTATGCTTTAACTTCACATTCTTAAGAATACCTTAACAAGGTTGCGAATGAAGCGTTTCCCATCTCCCGGCTTGTTTGTTACTACAAAACTGTGAACAAAGTGAAAGTAAACAGAAGTTCAAAAAAATTCATCTGTGTGTGTCATTACAAGAACAATAGCAATACAACAACCAACTTTCATTAATGTTTAAACCCTTGTTTAAGGGGGAGAAAAAAGGATTGCTAGCAGACAAATTTTCACTTACTCATAGAACCACCGGTACTGCGTTGGATTCATCTCGTAAAGCTGGTGAAGAACAGTCCTTACAGCTTTGTATGTGATATAGTTTAGTAGTTGCTGCAATATAATAGACTCTTGATCAGAACAAATTAGCATCAATGTGCTACAAACACCTTCAACAATGATACTCATGCAACTGGTTGTATGAAGTCGCTGGGATGTGCGAAACTGTTTGTCACTTGATTCGAAGCACTTCTTTTTACACTATTTCGGAAACCCAAATTGGGATTTCCCTATTGGGCCAGGTCATTTCGGGGCAAGCGGATCATTTATCATAAAGAGGATGAGCTTCAAGAGGATGGAATGAAAGACAATTCCGACTCCGCTTTGTCTACGAATAGAGCTGGTGCGAATCTAGTTACAATCTCTTAAGTTTTCCGAAAACAAATCCATAGGGTATGATGACAGTTTCCCGTAACATTTTACAGTCAATTCTAGCCAATGTAAAACATCGCTTATCATACATATATGTGTTGGACAGATCCCCTTTTTTTTTTTTTGTTGTTGACTAGTACTGACAGACCCGATTTTTCGGTAATTCTTTTTTCTTGGTAAGAAAAGATGGACAATTTTGCAAGTAGTTTACGATAATAATGCACTAGTTTGTTCTTGTATTAAAATCATGGTTATTGTCGCTAGACTCTATCCTTGTAAAACACAAACTAGCCAGATGACAGAATTAACTGGCTAAGTTATAAGTTGACAATGTCTTGCAGAATCTGAGAAAGATATTGAAGTGTAAACAATGAAGGAAACAGAGTCAAAATGATTTAGTGACTGTAAGCACATTTCTAATATAGATACCACACAATGATTTCGAAAACATGAGAAGAGACTTATAACAACAGAAGAGAATACAGGGCAACACTTACTAATCTTATTAGTATATGCTGTATTTTCTACAAAAGCATGACCAATGGAAAATAAGACTAGATACCAAATTCTTTCTCTACTTCTTTCAAAAGCATCATCTCCAGAGTCTTTAACAAGTTTTCTACGTACATGTAGAGTAGTAGTTGAGGAACTCAATGAAACATCCATCAAATTCTGAGCAATTTCAAAAACTTAATAATTTTTTTTTAAGATTAGGAGTATGTATGATATATATACTATGGTTTCTCAAGGAAAAAAAAAAAAAAAAAACTGACAGGATTTTCAATGAAGCCTTATTTTCTTCAAAATATCAAATTTTGAAGTTTAAATCTCAGCATAAGTTGATGAATCAAGGGCCTTCTTCAACAATCAAAGAACACCCAGAATTCAAAATCTACAATACAGTATTGCAAATTCATATCCACAATGACTGAAATATAGTGTCAAAGGAAACCAATCAGTAATCAAACACAGCAGAACATCCCAACTTTTTAACATCCAACTAATCTAAACAAATTACCCAAATAATTCATCAATTGAGATCCTCTTACCACTTTAACATCTTCAAAGCTATCTTCATACTGTCCGGCCAATTCACTAATAATCACAGGACTGCTAAACTTGCGCTTCTTGTTCAAATGCTGCAGATTCACTATCCCAGAAAGCAATCTGCCACAGAGGCGCCAATCATACCAAGCATCAACAAAAGAACTACTCAATTCCAATTGCTTCTTCTTCTGCCGCCGCAACTGCTTCTTCCCAATCAAATTTCTGTGCAACTTACCCAGATCCGAACTACCTCTGAAACCCATGTTAGATGAAGATAAAGCATCTAAACACACACATGGGCAGCTGTGGGAGTCCAAGATTGAAGAACCCACAACAGGTAAAGCGCCCACCATCCTCAAAACAGATTGATTTTTTTCTTCAGAATTCTCACAAATTCTGAACAAAACAGAGATGCCCACTTCGAGAATTCGTCAAACAGGTGGTGGGCACCGATGATTTTCAGCTGAAATCTATGACTCTGTCAAGTAAGATGAGATTTCTGGGAATTCTGATGAACAGAAAGTGTTATTGGGTGGAGAATTGAAAAGGGAAGTGTATTTTTAAAATTTTTATTTTTATGTTTGATTTTCTTTTTTTCTTTTGTAGTTGTGTGAATTGTCACCAGACGATTTTCTAAGGCCCAAATCTCTTGTCTAAAAATGGCTCAACTTTCGTCAACTAGAGAGAGAGAGAGAGAGGGAGATTTGCCAACTTGGTGGGAGATGTGGCCACGTGGAGGGATATGATTGGGAAAGAGAGGCGTGCAAGATTCACTGTACGTTGAGAAATGTATCTAACCAGTTGTATTAAGACGGAACGGGAAGTCTAAAGGTTCAGATTCTATTAGTGTTTGGTGGGAAGAACGAAGAAAGAAAGAACACATGGTTTGCATGCAATGTAAGGAGAAAGCGGGACGCCATTGCATTTGTATTGTGAAGCCGACATGATTGATTTAATAAGCTGCGTTCTACTACTCTTCCTTTCATCTGAATTCTTACTTATTACTGTTGGTCGGTCTTCAACGGCGGGCTGTGGCCAAGTGGGTGTCATTTGAATTCTTAAAAGAAGATATAATATTAATTAACTCGATTTTAGTTCTTAATTTAATTAATATGTTAGTTTTAGGTTCGTTTGGAGAATTTCATCACATAAGTCTCTTAAAAGAATACTTATATTATATAAATGTTTTTGTTTGAAAAATATTACTCTAACTATAATAAGAGCAACTACATGTGCAACCATATAACTTTATATTCATAAAAAATGTATATTTTGTACATCTCAATATATATAATTTATGATCGATCCAATAAACATAAATATTACATGTGTAGTGCTAACATAAAGTCAGTGCAATTGGTAAATAGGTGACTTTGAAACCTAAAAGTTTCAAGATTAATTCTTGTCACTCCCTCACCTCTTAGGGTGAGGGAGATTAATGGGTCATTAAGAACGGGCCTGATATCTTCTTGAGAGTGCAGTATGATGATAAAATTAGTTATACATTTAACTACTAACATTGTTTCTTCTAAAAAAAAAAGAGAAAGAAACATGTATAGTAATTATAAGTTTTGTAGTTAGATTAACATTTTTGTTTTAACTGAATTCTGTGGCTCCTATGATAGATAGAACTCATGTTAAAAGTTCACTTTAAGAGTTATTGGCATCTAGTCTCTTTTCATTTTAAGTAATTATTATATTGTTTTGCAAGAGTTTGAATTTATGTCCAATATATAATTAAGCATTGTTATGTTGTGCATATCTTATTAATTGCAACTTTTAGGGAGAAAAAAGATGACTTGAATTTAATTACTCTTTGCACTTAGAGTTGCAAACATTTTAATTAATGAAATATTAATACAATAATTACAACAACAATAATAATAGTAAAAGGTTTGTATCACAAGTTCATCAACACCGCCATATGAAGACTCCTCTGAGATGGCTTTGATCGTGAGAAAAATATTAGCTTTTATTGTACCATTGAAAATTTTCAGTCAGCTTCAGGCCCACATAATCAACACCCTTAAAGCATCAATATTTCTTGAAGAAAATTCTTGACGCACTTCAAAATCATTTTGCATAGTAAAGTACAGAATACTGGCCAGAAGAAATGGAATACTATGATGAATTTTGTCCGTTTATTTATTCACTCATTCTTGTACTCCAAGGAGTCATATACCTAATCAGTAACCACCTTCCTTTCTAAGCACACGTGGCAGGTTCTGACTAGACGAATCAGCCTTCCGTCCACATACACTGTATAGTACAAGAAATTATGCTTTCGGGCTCTTATTCTCTTTTGGGTCTGCCACGTTTCGTGCAGTGGAGACCTGGAGTTACTTAAGATGCCCCACTACGTACTATACTGAATCTCTGAACTTTATTACATTTACTCTCTCTCTCTCTCTCTCTCTCTCTCTTTCTGGCGGGGTTTTAGTTAGGGTTTTTGAAGCTTCAGATCTGCATTAGAGACCCGAGGTAGAAGCTTTGTGTTTCATTGTTTCTCTTAGAGTGTTTTAGCTGTGTTTTTAGAGGTTTTTTGATAAAATTAGATGTTACTCTTTGTAGAAGAAAGCAGTTTGTAGCAAATGCTTCACAAGATCTCAAATGGGTTTCTCTCAGAATTAATTTTCCAGTTCAGATTTCAGTTGGGTCTGTGTCTGAATTTCAAATATGTTCATGTTCATGAAATGGGTTCATTTCTAGCTAGCAGTTACTTCTCATACAGTTTTTCTCTATTTGAGTTTGGTAAAGGTTAGTTTTTCAGCAGCTCGTCATCAGCCAAGTTTAATCAGAAGGTAGTTTCAGTTATCCATCAAGATTTCTCAGAAATTAATTAATGGCTCCATCAGCAGCTGGTAGAAGAAGAAAAAGAACATCAAGAACAGTACAGAGCAGAAGACAACTTTTTCAAACATCAAAGAAGAAATTTTCAGAAGAAGCTGTTATTCTTGATGATTCTCTTCATCAATTTCCTTGCAGCTCATCAACCAAAACAAGTACCTCTTCTTCTTCTTCTGATCATCATAAGGTGAGCAAAGAAATTAGCAAAGAAGAGAACTTGATCAGTAATATAGATTTGTGTAGCAATAATGAAAACTGTTCAACTCCTAAAGCTCGGAGATTTAGAATACCAGAGATAGAGACTTGCCCACCAGCACCAAAGAAGAGAAGAGTGATTTCACAGTGCTCATCATCACAGAGGTCATCATCACCCATTTCCTTCTTTGCTCCTCCGGATATAGAGCTCTTCTTCTACTTTGCACTTCATCATAACATTTCATCAGCCAGTTGAAGAGAAGTTTTACATATATTATTATTGTAGGTGCTTATATTATACTAGATCATATAGAATTAAAGATCTCACTTGTTCAAGTTCTTGGTTTGATTTTGATCCTAGGTTAGATACTTAGTGATAGTGATGTTTGGTTTGGTAATTCTGAAACTCTTGTTTTAATTAGCACATCGTTTTGCTAATTTTGTAAGTTTGGTGTTTGTTGTTTAGAGGGTATAGGCTAGGCATATATACTGATGATGATCAGCTAATTAAGATTAATTAGCTACTTGATGGTTTTGTTTTAGTTATTAAATTTAGTCATACAGCTGCTAGTTGATCTTAGTTAATTTTTAGTTGTGTGGTTTTTATTTCTGAGACTTTGAGGTTTAATTTGTACTTCAATTGAAGGTGTAATCTTCACTGCCCTTAATTAACAGCTCTTTTTTTTATTATGTAATTTTATCTTAGAGGTCAACCTTAGGAAAGGGAAAGGCAAAGGGTGTATTGAACTTGTTTTGAATATTACTGAATCTTCCTCTCTTGCACCTATATGTCTTCATTTCTAATGTTGTGTTTTAATTTCGACTCTTTTCCCCCCTTTTTCTGGCCTTTAATTAGACAGTGATGTTGATGGCACTTAAGTAGATATTACATGATCATCCCTATATATTCTTTGTAGGAATCAAAATCAATTACTTACTTTATACCATCATATTGATCAAGAAGTCGAATTTAGAATTTGGGTATAGATTAAATACCTGAAAATGCCCCTGCCTTATTAAAGATATAGCTTAAGAAATTAGGATTGACATAATTAAAAAAATAGAGTGATTATTGATAAAAGGTTAAGTTTTAGCAAGTATTGCACTTTCATTTTTTCGTTTTCTATTTTAGCAAAAAACATGAATGATATATGGCTAACGTAAACAACGGTGGGTTGGTTCAGCCAACCTTGAGGTGGAGAGTTCGAATCAGGACTCATGTCACTCGCTAATATGTTGATCAACGGTTCTAAAGATGTTTGTGGCCGTGCTCCCGGAAAAATTAGTTGGAAACCAAATAAATTATGATATCTGCCCAGCTCAAAAAAAAAAAAAAACATGTATATATATATATCCAATGTAGGTCGTATTCAATATACAAAACTTCAAAAAGGTTTTGAATAAAATCATTTGATATATATTTCCACATTATCTGATCCACACTCAAATTCATATAATTAAGCCAACACTCTTGTTATCCCGAGGGGCTTTTAAATTAATGACCAACAATATTATATCATCTATAAATTATAAATAAATAAAGCATCTAGCTAGCTTAGAGATTCCATCTTCCCACCATGGAGCTCTTTTTTTTTTTTTTTCTCTTATAATGATCGACAATGAAAAGAGGAAAGAGATTAAAGAGATAAACTTTATTAGATGTACTATACATTTTGCTAATTAATTAATTTAAACTCATTTTTTGTTTGGGTAATTAAATTAAAATTAAATGAAGAACATGAAAAAATGAAAGGTTGGTGAAATCATGGTGTCAGATCTCGGTAGTGTCCGTGTGGAGCCAACTTTGGTCAGAGAATCCAATGAAAGAGCTCGTGCGGCTCTCTTTAATCTAATCCACAATCCATTTTCTCCTGATATATTTGGGGTTCTAACAAGCTAGAAGAAACATTATATCCTGAGAAAATGACTAATTCTCGAGAGAAGATGGAAAATCTCGGCTCCTCCCTTGATTGGAACTTTTGAAGGAAACGAGGAGAGAAAAGAACATTGAAGGACTGTGGGTTGACAACGGCATTTAGAAACTTAATGCACTTGTCGGTTCTTAAGGGAAGTTAGGGTTTCTAATTAATGGGTCGGGTCGAATCCAAGGATCCAATTACAACCATCTACTCAGCTAAACTCTACTCTTTGTTTTGTTTTGATCCCGCCCTTTTGCAGGTACGAGACTGTTTTGAAGTCAATAACGTTATATGGGATTGGACAGTCTTTTCTTATAGTGAGCTTATAGACGTGAACACGAACTCGAACTCAAACTCAAAATCAAGACTTCGTTCATCAACCATAACTTATAATTCGCTCCGCAACCAACAAGCCTATTCAATTTTGGGTAGCTAAACTTTACTTTTTACGATTGAACAAAATGAAAAAATAGTTAAAGATTATAATCATGACAAACGATGATAGAGTTTAAGTCTTGTCGTCACATTGAATAGCACAATCTTTATATGAGAGAAAATTATTTAAATCGTACCTCATTTTCCCTAGACTTAGTTATTGTGCGTAAGCTAACCAAAATATATACCTCGGGTTATCAAAATATATGTATATATATCACATACAATTTTCATGAATCATGTATCACTTTTTACTAAATATATATATAATAATTTAGAAAAAAAAAGTGTTTTTAAATCATATTTTGAGGATTATTGTACTATTGAATTTATGTTTGGCAGAGATGAAGAAGAGATCTCTACTCTAAATACACACCATACAAAAGCACTTTGAGTTTATTTATATTTTCATTTGAATAGGATCAGCCTCTCAATGGGCATTGGAGTGGAGAATCAATAGGCTTATAACTTTAAGTGATCAATTAATTAGTAACGGCCCTATCATGTGTACTGAAACTAGTTAATTAATTATTTAACATGTATATAATATAGTACCATCAACTTAATTACATTGTGGACCCACCATATTTATTATTTTTTTTCTTTCAAGATAGGGTGGGTAATGGAGAATCATTTGAGTGGGGTTTGGTGTAAGATACTGGATACTCTTTTTGTTTCTTTCTTGTTTTTTCTATTATTTTTTCATCAAACATTTTGCATATATGGATCAAAGCTTTTGCTCTCTTCAAGTGGGTAACTTTTTTTTTTTTTTTTTTAAATTTATCATTCCAATGATGGCCTGTCTTACAAATATGAACTTTGCCCATATTTCTATCAATTTTCTAGAATCCGAGGTTGCCTCATAGACCCACCTAAATGCTTTTAATTGCAAAGGCACTGCTGTAGGAAGGTTTCCTTTCCTTCTTTTGTCTTTTGGGTCAAAACATCTAATGACACAGTGCTAAGAACCTTCGCCTAAGGCTGTCATAAACTGCACAGCTCCATGTTCATGCATGGTCCTTTCAAGTCTCCCTTTAAAATATACATTCTATATATTTCTTATTCAATTTTTTTTTTTTTTCTTGTTATCTTCTTCCTCTTCTTTGTTTTTCATTATTATTGGCATATGATTTCTTTTTTTATGTGCTCTTCGATGTCTTAGATCATTCACATACTCAAAGTTGGGACACCTTTCACTTGTGGATGTTTTATATTTGCACTTTGTAGTATTTCTTTTGCATATTGAAAGATGAGGACATCACTCGGGTACCGCCCCTTACTCTTGCAGCAGCCAAATTTTAGGTGGACTAGTCTTACCTTAAAAGGAAAAAAGACACCACCCAAGTGCCGGAATTCTGATGACCAAAAAAGTAAAAAAGAAACAAAAAGAAAAGAAAGAAAGATGTGACAAGCATGTATTATATGATAATTAGAAAAAATGTCTAATTAAATGTGTCTTACATGTAAATAAAGACTAATATCCTTTCAAATATAATTTCGCAATTTAACAATAAAAGTAATTTTGTTAAATCCATAGTTAGAAATCGTTATTAATATAAAGAAATACAATAATGTCCCAATTACAACCTAATCAATTGATTCAACAATTAATTGTTAAATAATTCACATCAGATACACCGATAACGTTCATTCAACATTTTCTAAGGTTGAATTGAATATTCCTTTTCTCAAAAAATATATATATATATATATATATATATATATATATATATTCCTTTCTACCAGCTAGGTAGCCAAAAAAAAAAAAAAAAATACTGGTGGGCCTTATTTAAAGCCCAGAATTTAATCCAAAAATATAAGCCCGGGTAGTCGATGTTGGGCCCAAATATTGTACAACAAATATTATTGTCCAGCCTTTTTTTTTTTTTTTTTTTTTTGGATTTTTTTGGATGATACAAAATAAAATGAGGGGCAAAAGAGGTCTCAATGGACACCTTCTGAAATTAACTATCATGTTTTTATTTTTTATTAGGAGAAATTTTTTTTAACTTATTTGCAAGAAAATAAAATCGAACTTCTAACTTCGAGTAAAAGAATTTGAATACACATCGGTGTAATTAGCTAATATTTATTATTATATATTTATATATTAAAATTCTTTAATTAGATAATATATATCTAATGCTCTCTAAAAATTAGATAACTATCTTCCTGCGATATTTATTCACATTTGACCTCTAGTTTTAATTTTGGGGTCATTTATACTTGTTTTTAGGTGTTGGCAACAACATCAAACAATGGGTATTTTAACATTAAAATAATAAGAAAAACAATAGAATTATAATAAATATAGTGGATGACATTAATGTATCTATCAATATTACGATTTCTGATTGACTTTTGAAACAATGAGGATTTTTGTCCGAATTATTTGATATTTAATAAGAAAAAAAAAAACCTATTGTTTGATATGATGAATGAATATAATAATAATAGAAAACCTAGAAAGAAATTTTGAAAATGACTCGACACGTGTCTGTCATGCAGCGTGTTTCGTAGATTTAGGATAATCTGGTGGTTCGATATTAGAAATGACGATTACAAAAGTCAAACCTGATTTCTCCTTGGCGGGAAGCCTGCAAAGCGACAAAAGAAAAACCAGTTGAAAGGGACAGAAACAATTGGCAGTTCTTAAATATGGCCACTGATGATGTACTCCGCGTCGTGCATAACAGCCGTCCGCCTTCAAATTTACTTTGAAATTTAAAAAACAAAAAAAAACATATAGGGTGTGTTTGGCAGATAGAATTAAATGAATTTTCATGTTTGACAGTCATAAAATAAGTTAAAAATAATTTTATCACTCATTTTATTCCGTTTTCTCCTTTTCTTTTTAATATTAAACATGTCAAATATATAATGACTTTATTTTTAGTCTTATTTTATATTACATTAAATACAATATATTCTATTTTTAATCTAATTATATCATATCTTATCTAATTCAATTTAATTCCTTAATAATAATTATATCCTATTCTACTTACCAAAAGAGTCCATATAGTATTGCTAAAACTTATCAAAGGTGGTTAATACGATGGTTGACGGATTAAGGAATAATTGAATAATAAAAGGGTCAAATTTCACGATGAGCAAGAAATAAAAATATTGTTTATTATGTAAAAAATAAAAGTAACGATAGAAAACTAAAATACCGATAGACTCGAGCTATTTATAAGAGAGTTTGTGTAGCAACTGATTGTCGGATCGATACATTAGTATATAAATTAATAAGTTCTAAAGTAATTTGATGCATTGTGATTAAAAATTGTAGGGGTCTAAGATATATAGTCAAAGTCTTGTTTAATGAGAAAATCATATAATACATAAATTACAAGAAAATATTAATATAACTGTACAAAATAAATAAATAACTGTAACTACGTATTTATTTTTACTAGGTCATTAATTACACACCGCCACCTACTTCCACGACCCTGTGCAAAGAAAAGAATCCAACTCTCAGGAGCATGGGATCACTATGGCAATTCGAAGGAATGAGCTGTCTCCGTAGCTTCCCAAAAACAACAAGAAAAAGGCCACGCGTCATAAACCCACAAGCCACAATGGGCGGCCAAGGATTATACAATAAAAAAACTCTGTGCCTCGAGGAACGTGACAGTTGACGGTCTCCGTCAATAGGTTTCGCTTCTTCTTCTTCCGTGTCTTCCTACATTCGGGAAGGGAAAAAGCCTGTTACCTGGCTTTACGACAGGCCATACTAAACGACAACTAACGGCGACACGCCGTCATCTCTCTCTTCCTCTCCGTTAGATCACCACCTACTTCCACGCCCCCTGTACCGTGGACCAAATGTGCCACGTAGCGCAAAATGGCGTTGCTGTTGGGACCCACGCGTTTGACACGTTATGGTGTCGAATGAGTCTTAAGCGCATGCAACTGTGACTTGGGAATTGACTCACAACCAACCCTTGGTTAGTTAATTGCACGATTTAACTCTGGCCATTGGTTAGGACTAAAAGATGGAGACTGTGGAATGACGGATTTACCCCTTGGTTGTAATTTGTTGACAAAGAAGGACTGCTATTGTTTTCTGTTGCTTTTAGTTTTATGGTCTGTAGGCTCCTTTGGCCTTGAGAGAGTGTGTTTTTCGTCTTTTTTTATTATTAAATTAAATATTATTAAAATTAATATATATATATATTTTTTGCATCATAAATTGCACGATCCAAATTCATTTGGATTTTACCTTTTTTTTTTTTCTCTTTTTCTCACAGGTTTAGACAAGAAGGATGATTGAATGTTTGACTTATCTTTTCTAAAATCCAAATGAATTTCGATCGTGGAATTTACCTAGTCAATTCAATTATCGTGCTAAAGCATATATATATAGCAAAGTAGGTTAAAGTTGTAATGGTATGTTTCACATGTTAAAAAAAATACTAACACGGGATTAATTCGTTGGTTTAAGGAACGAACTATAAAGTTAAGTTAAGAAACTCATTACGAGTTTAAGCCTATCTTCATTTATTTTCTGTTAGAAAATGTGTCATTGTCCCTACAAATTATTGAATTCGAAAGAATTAGTTTCATCCTAAAGAAGATGAAGACACCTACCGAATGCTGAAAAATCGATACAAAAAAAAAGAAAAAAAGCAATATGTAGATTTGTTTTTATTATTATACATAGAATAAGTGTTTAAGTTATCTTCCACTGTCACGACGCCCCTAACGTAGGCTGACGTCATGATCGGCACAATGTACTATACATTATACATCCATATATACGGTGTACAATACACTGTCAGCCTCAATGTAAATACACAATTTCAAATTCCTTGATAGATTTCAAATCAAAATCTATATTCATTCATTTTCGCACTCATTAACATTCAGATCTTTATCATCATAACAGTCTTTCATATCCCAAAACGTCAAGTATGATTCATAGTATCACCCCACTCACTCGTCTATGTGATAATATATATATACATGCTAATTATACATATCAAAATTAATCATATTGTAACCATTCTTCCATACATACATAGCAACTAAAGTTTCCAGAAGACGATTTATCCTTTCTTTGCTTTTCCTTTTGCTTTTGGTTCCTTACCTGAAATATTGTGAGGTAATGAGGTGAGCTACAACAAGCTCAGTGAGTAAGTTCCATTCTATGGCATTCATATGCATTTAATAAACATGTTGATAAAATCATAATCAAATACATTTAAAAATGCAAGTGCAAAAAGACAATACATACATGCACAAAATAGCTTGGAGCTTCCTGCAATATTTTTCAAAACAATTTCACTTTCCCACTGAAAGTCATATCCATCTCCCACCTTCTAAGTATAGAGCGAGACTCACCCCTCGTTCGGCCCAAACAAGGGTAGCCTAACTGTCCTCTCATACTCAATTTCACAATCAATTCCAAGACAGCCGCTAAGCCCATGAGATACTCAAGGTACTACTCATGCGGGACTTATTCCTGGAATGACTCATGTTCTAACATGTTCTTACAGGTTAGACATGCTTCGTTTTTAAAATATTTTTCATGTATTTAATCAATGCAAATTTATACCATGACATTCATACATGCTTATCATTTCAAACAGTTCATAGCTACAATGCCATACAAAATAACCAAGAAATGGAATGATACTCACATAATGCCAACACAGCCTAATGTTGACCAAATATCACAACCACTGCGTACTGTCCTCACCTATTCCAAACTTTGCTGTAATTTCACCAAACAATAATCAATTATTTTTCATATGATTTTACTCTCAAATATACCCATAAATACTACGTGTCAGTATATAATTATGAAACTTAATCTTATTTGTATATAAACATCTCAATCCCACCTATATATTATTCCATCAATATATTTGCATGCCATCAAATAAATCTCAAACCTATCCATATATACATAAGTTAATATATTTTTCAACCTCATGCATATATGACTATATATACACATTAATATATTAATATATGCATTCAGATATTACTATACACATTAATATATTAATATATACCCATTCATATATTACTATTCATTCATATAGTAACATACGTACATATTATAATTCTCAACATCCTTTTGATCACCATAATTTTCACCAACATACTGTACAGTTTCAATTTGCCAGCACATAGGCTTCAGTCACTGAAATTCGACTCCAAGACTCCTACTCAACGAGATTTGGAATACCCAAATTAATCATGAAATTTACCATTTCATCATCAAATTAATCATGTAAGAACATCATGAATTTCCAGCCATTAAACTCATTCTTCCAATCATCCCATCTACCATTGAAGATCATCCAAAATCAAGTATGTTGGATAACTCATCAAGAAGATTACAAAATTGGAAAAGTTAGCTTAAAATACCACGAATTTACCTTGGTTTGAAGCTCCCAAACCCTCTGTTCTTCTTCCTCAACGTTTGCTGAAATTGTATTTTTGTTGCTTAGGTTGGTTCATATATTCATTTATTCAATTCAACAACTCAAGAGTGTCAAACGTTTTGTAACAAATGTCTAACAAACTTAACACTTGTGAAATGAAAAGTTTCACATGTGTCTAACAAGTACAAGTGTCCAACACATTTGCATTTGTTAAATGAAAAATGTCATACGTGCATAATAAGTCTACCAACTATAACAAGTGTCCAACCAAGTTAACACTTGTTAAATGAAAGGTTTCAAATGTGTATAATAAATATAACAACTATAACAAGTGTCCAATAAGTCCAACAATTTTAACACTTGCTAACAAATGTATAATAAGTATAACAAGTGTAACACTTGTGAAATAAATAAATAAAATAATAAAAGGTGAGCAACCCATTTTCATTTGATTCCATGCTCCCCTCCATTATACTTAATTGATCATAACACATGATTATTTTATGTATTACACCATTATACACTAATACATATCAATCACGACAATTTATTAAAATACCTCGTACACACTGTATACGAGTATTATACACATCGACTACGTGCACAAGATCGTATTGGGCAGTCCACGTCATCATGACATCAGGTGCGGAAAGTAGGTCGTTACATCCACTCTACTATTTATATTACAAGTTGTTATATCTATTTTAATTATTATTTTTTAAATTATTTTTCATTATTTACTTTCTTTTATCATTGATGGTACTTATCATTATATCAATCTTCTTAATGGGAATTATCCAATTTATTTGTTTTTAACTTTGACTTTGACATTTTAATACATGTTTATTTTAACAACATCTGATTATTATGTTTTTTTTTTATGTTTTATATTGCATGCTCCAAAGGGCCTTTACTTTACACCTTTAGTTAAAAAATTACTTTGTAAAGCATATATTAGCCTACTAAATATATTTTTAACTACTAATCATATAATATTCTAAAAATGTTTATCTACTTATCCTAAATTCCTACCCGTTTAGTTTATTAATCGGTCAATCTTGAAAATATCTTTTTAAATGATTTTTCCTATTTTATTCAAGAGAAAAGTTATTTCTAAAAACAATAAAAATATTATTTCTAATTATAATTTTATTTTTTAAATTATGTACCAAACACCGAATGGGTTATCTGGTTCTGAAACAGTATATGTTAATCCGGTACCCATTCACTCCCTTTTGTATAAAGTGCCGTACGAAGCGTGTAATTCACAGGACAATAATCTTATCCATTCCTAGACGGGAATCTATAACGAGGGGACAAATTAGCCATAACTAAAAAGTACAGGGGTATTGACGTCATTTAGAGGAAAAAAAAGAAGGTCCCGTTGTGTCTCTTCTAAGTGGGAAATATTAATTTTAACAGACAAAGAGAGCGACCTTTGCGTGACTATAAACTAAAAATCAAATTAAAAAAAAAAAAACCAAAAATACAAAAATACAAAAATACAAAAAACTAAAAAAAAAAAAAAAAAAAAACTTTCTTTTTTTTCTTTCACTTCTCACTGTTCTGTCTCACTTTTCTCTGAGATTTGAAGAATAAAAATGGATTTTTTTTGAAGAAGAGAAATCTGTGGATTTGAACTTCTCACCAGAGAATTTCTAGGGTTTTCCTCACAAAGTTTTTCTTGGATTTCCAGTGAGTATTTCTTCTTGTTCTTGTTTTTGATCGAAATTTCTGGTTTTTGACTTATCATCTTTCGTTTTCACGGTTCTACATCTGCTGGCATGTTTCTCGGAGGGTTTGATTTCGTGATTTGGTGATCTTATGTTATCTTTTTTTTCTATTTTGTTGTTGTTGTTTTGGGAAAATTCTTTGGTTTGGTGATTTGTGTGGTGGTGGTGGTATTGGATTTGTTGATTGACTTGGGGGAATTTCGATTTGGCATTAATTTTTCTCAATTTCGTCTCTTTTTAGGGGTGTTTCTGGTTTTGAAGATTTGCTGATTTAGTTTTTTTTTTTTTTTTTTTTTTTTTTTTTTTTTTTTTTGATGTGGTAATAGTTGATTTGGTGATAGATGCTGTTTCTATGTGGATAATCTTGCCATTTTTTTACTATAATTTTGTGATCGTCGGTTTTTTTAAAGTTAGGGTTTTTATTTTATTATAATTTTTTTAGTTAAATTGTTGTGTGGAGTGACTTCCAGGTAAAGATACTGATGGGAAGGTATTAAATTCGACAAGAGGAATAACCATAGCGTGCAAATAGTTGTCCATGCATTCTCTTTTCTCTTATTATTGTGTTTTTAGTTTAAGTGTGAGTGAGAGAGGGAGGCTGGTGATCATGGAAGACCATAAGTTCAAGAGCTACAAAGGAAAAGAAAAACACGGGTCAATAAACATAAATGTAGACTTGCATGCTATGGAAGTATACCTGTAATTTGTATTTTTAGCTATGTTTCCGTTGCCATCCTTTTATTAGAGACAAATTGCAGTGTAGTTTACTATAAGTAGAAGCCTTGTTTCTTAGGTTTTGAGGTTGCATGGATAGTAGAAAGCTGGGGGTTCTGATTAATATAACTATTTGTGCTGTGGTACATGTGACGAGGAAATGGTTTTAGCTTATTGGTGCATAGACTCTTATCGATTGTAATGTCATAGAATCAGTTTTTTTAATTGGGCACTGGTGTAGATCTTTCGTTATTGTGACTTCGAGGCAGATCTCCCTTTGTGGAATCACCCTTGAAGTCTTAAGGAATTGAAACATTTGGCAGTTTTGAGTTTCAACTTTCATGTGCTAGTCTTTTGAGTTGAGCTGTATCATTGTTTTCCTCAATGCATGTCAAATTTGCTTTGCCAGTGGATCAGAATTGAAGTCTTCACCTTTTGTTTTCGCTATTTGTTTGCATAGTTTCTTGCTCTTTTGTTATCAATCAATTAAAACAGATATAAGAGAAGATGGAAAGTTGGAAGCTTGCTGGTTTTATTCAAAAATCAATCCTGATATGTTCGCAATATGTGAGTGGATTTTTCTTTCTTTCTTAAAAAAAAAGAAAAGAGAACTTGGATCATCTAAATACGGAGTTCAATAAAATCGGTGATCTTGTACTGTAAACAGTTATAAGATTGTTTTATCCATGACCTTTGGTGTCCATCAACTATCTACAAATTGCCTGCAAATATTAGTGTTCTAAGTGACTGAAGTTTTCATCTACTTAAAAGTTTAATGAGCCTTGTTATAAGCTGGAGTTCTTCCAGGTGCAACTAAGGCATTGACATTTTTTTTCTTTTTTTGCCATGATTGCTATTGTTTGTATATTAGTGTCTCTAATCTCTATTATATATCATGAGGTAACTGATGCATGAATGGATTTCTGTTCATCTTTGCCAGCACAAGTCTTGTGCAAGCTCCTTTGAAGTCATTTTGTGCTTTTGAGTCCTTTGACTATATTTAGAAGCATAATTACCTGGATGTTTTTGGCCCTAGATGATGTACTAACTACTAAGTACTAACTAAAAGTTGATGAAGGTGGTTAATCATTTGGCATTGGACTTGAATGACCAATAGTGTTGTTAAGGGTGCTAGGTAAACCTAAGGTGCATGGGGCCATCACCACTTGAGAAACAATACGAGGTGTGTACATGGCCGAAGCAAGGCATAATATACACAAAACTTAATTAGAAATTAATCAAAATAAAAATTATGGAGTGAAGTTTAAATTGTTTATTTAATTAACCCAAATAAACAATCTTAATCACACAAGTAACAACAAAATGACATGTGATATGATGTACACAACACAAGTTAAAAAAAAAAAATAATATGATAAAAAGTAACACGTGAAAAATCAGAATTTTTATAATGAAACAAAACAAAAAAATACTTAATGAAGGGCATACCCAATATATGAGGCTTTCATCATAGCAGAGTTTGAGGAAGTGACGAAGTACATGACCTTGCTCTCGTATTAGAGAAGTTGTTTTCGGATTTGAACATGTGACCTCCAGTTCACAATGGAACAATCTCAACTGTTGTGCCAAGGTTTTCCCTTTTGAAAAGAGTTAGAAGAAGAAATGGCTTTTTTAGTTGAAAAATGTGATAAAAATAAATATAAAAATGTAGTTGTCTCCAAAATAAATCAAAATTGGCTGCACTTCGTGCTAGGCTGATGGTATGCAAGTGCATCTAGCCCACTTGGGTGTTTGGCAATCAGTCACATGTTTCTATCTCCAATTCAAGCCCTTTCAAAAGGCACTTTAAGAAAACATCTCTTGAAAAGATGTTCTTTGGTGGTCCTTATTATATGCCTTTTTTGATTTAGGGCGATTTTAGTCATGTGAAATGCTTAAACCTAAAATTATTCTCAAATTTGTTCTTAATTGGTGGAATTCATTGGTTTAGACTATGTAAGCCACAACGAACCTAGAGGAGTAGTGGCCAAAGACCCTCATTATGTCCTATCCAAGTGTACTTGATCCAATAATGCAAAACCTACTTCTAAAAGAACGCTTTGTGGCTTCCAACAAAAAATCTGGTTTCCAAAGCCTAAAACCCCAAAAAACCTTCCAAACAAGGAAATTACATACTCCCAAATTTCCTTTGCAATTGAAACTAACAATTCCTTTATCATAGTCAACAATATTTGAATGTGTGTTTATAATTGTGGAGCTCAACTTGAGAATGTAGAACCCAAAAGACTAATGAAAGCATTTTTTTTAAGATCATTCCGCCAACTCCCTTCTATATTTGACTCTTAGATAAAAAGTTAATTATGGTCAATAACATTCCACTGCAAAAAAAAAGGGTAGCCCAGAGCACGAGATTCCACTATATGAGATATAGGAGAGGCTTGAAAAGATTGGAAAGCTAGGGGAAGGATATTAGAATGATATAAGTTATAACAATGAAAGAAGAGTTTTGAGGAGTTTTTGATGAGGTTAAATTTTTTTAGATAATTAAATGACGCTCCCTATAGAGTTTCCGATGTGTGAGATTGGGAGACTGCACACATCTCAAGGGACTGTTTGGGTGTTCTTAGAGGCTCATATACTCCTGAATGAAGGAAAAAAAGAAGGCTTAGAAATCGCTTCTCGAAGAGGTGTATTCATGCCAGCTGACTTTGAAAAACAAGCTGTTCGTGAGGTTGACCAAAAGAGGCAAGTTCAAGCCAGGCTGAATACTTCTCCAACAGTAGAAATTAAGGACACCAACTCGAGAACTGAATTTAAGCTTGAAAAGAAAAGATTGGGCTCATCGCAGAAGAAATTTGTGAGAAAGTTAGAAGCAATAGAGATAAATAGAAACATGATAGAAAAAAGTGAATGAAAAGACGAGGACCCCCCCCCAAAAAAAAAAAGAAAAAAAAGAAGAGGGATGCAAATAAGAAATTCATAAAAAAGAAGGAAAGAAGAGAAATAGAAAAATTATATTAAAAAAAAAACACAGGAAAAGTTGATACAAAAACACAACCCCCCCCCCCACAAACACACCCAAAAAAAAAAAAAAGGGAGAGAATGGAATTTTGTAGAAGATTCATGTCAGTCACCCATATTGTAGTCAAGGTGCTTGAGTTGTTCCTTTCCTTGCTTGGGAACTGGGGATGTCCCTTGACTAGAATGATGACTAAAACACTGAGAAGAAACATAAAGGTTGAAAGTTCTCCAGTGGAAATTGAAGGCTTAAAGCCATGGCTTGAGCTAGTGATAGAGGATATGGCCATGAACCTTGAATTGAAGAATGGTGTGGCTTAGATAGAATTGAATCAGTGGGATCCAATCGGCTAGCATGAGAACTAGTGATATTCCTTTAGATGATGCTTTTTTTTTTGTGATATGTGGATGGATTTTTGATCCTGTAATCAGTAGCATGCTTTATAATTTTCTCCTTTCCTATCTTCTAGTAGTTTTGATGTGATTATGTTGTTTGACTCTAGGTTTTTTCGTGGCATAATTAAGTAGTAGTTTGACAATTTGGAGGAAGGAAGGCAGAAGCATGTCCTCAAAATCTGAAAATGTAAATCCATCTGAACCCAATGACCAAAGCATTCCACCATCAATGGTAGGTTCTCAACCTTGGTGGCGTGTTGTTGGATATAATGCTGCACCTCCAGTTGTGCTAGGGGAGAAAGCATCAAAATCTTCAATAGAACCAGCAGCTAGTGGCATGGAAACAAAGACTAGTGAATCACAGGATGGTAATCTGCATGAGGGTGCTAGTGTTAGTAAAGAAATGCAGACTACTCTTGGACCACATTCAGGTACTTTCATGCTGATCTATGGATCTGCTGTAAAAGTATTGTTGCTTAACTCCTAAAACAGGAAATACATTTTCTCTTATAGCAGAGAAAAATATATTGTTCTCCTATTGCCTAGTATCATGTAATTCTTGTTGATATGAATACTTTTATCATTAGCTTGTCTTATTATTAGCTTATTCTATTCTTTTTATCTCCTCTACTTATGTTTCTTTTGTACTTAATACTCTGTAGTTTTATGACAACGTTTTTCGGGAAGTGTTTTTTTTTTTTTTTTCCCTTTAAAATGTGTTCCCTTCTATCTGAAGAATGACTTTACTCACCAGAAATACAAACTAAGGTGACCTTTGCATGGTTATGATAGAAGAAGTATAAAGACATGTCAGATTTTTTTTTTTTTGACACATGATCTTCCGTTCTGGTCATTGATATTTTTGTATTTATGTACATACTAATCAACAAAAACAGCGGCTAAGTATTGGCTTGTAACAATCTCCCATTGATATTGATATCTTAGGGATTCTTTTGAAGTATTCTTTTACCACTGAAAGCATTTCTCTGCCCGCTTCAACATTTAGTATCCATATATTATAGCATTATAATGAAATAAACGTATTGATTTGACTAATATCCAGAATCTCCCTTTGCACGCCCGCCCGCCCGTAAAACACAAACACACGCACACACATATCTCCAAAAGAAAGTGAAGGTGTATGTTGAGATCCCTGTCATTGCCCACTTATTATTGTTGATAAAAGAAGGGGGGGTTCTAGTCTATTTTGGTAGGTTTTGCATTCTCTGGTAGTTTGATGGTTGGAGTGACATTTTTGCGCTTGCATTGTTTTATTTAATTACTTTTTTAAGATGATTTCTTCTAATAATTTCCAGATGGCAACTATGGACATGAGCACCACAATTCACAGCATGCTGCTTCTACCGTACCTACAGCTGGGGGTGACTACCTAGTACCACATCAACAGCTTGAGCTTGTTGGCCACTCAATTGTAAGTGCTTCTTCTACTTATTAATCTCTTCTAGATTGAAATTTAGAGCTGAGGTAGGTCCTCTGCTGGTTCATTTGTCATGCTTTTCTACTCTATGAAATGAATGCATTCATGTGCCACATCTTTTGCAAGTAAGGTACTGCCTAAGCAATTCTAAGTAATCCTTTTATTTGTTACAGGCTTGTGCACCTTATCCTTATTCTGATCCATATTATGGGGGACTAATGACTGCCTATGGAACTCAGGCTTTGGTATGTAATCTGTAGTCTTCTCTGCCATATGATTACAAAGTTGTGCATCTTAGTTGGGTAGATTTACGTATTGTTATCTGTTGGGGAGAAAAAGGAAAGAAACAAAAAAGAAAAAGGAAATCTTAATGATTTCATGTTCAAAGTTTGTATGCAGATAAGAGGTTTGAAAATTATGATGGTTGTTTTATTGTCCAACACATATCAACGAGTTCTTTTACACAAATGTGATACTCAATTTTTCAAATCAACAAAACCTTTTCCCAAGGACATAGGGTTGTCTACATGAATCCACTTCTTCCACTTTGCTTTATCAAGGGCTAAATTGATAGTTTTATCACAAGTAGATATATTTTTCTCAATTATCTCTATTTCTATGTTATTTTAGATCTTCTCCTGCTTCTATCATTACCACCAATCGTCAATTGGTCACTCTTCCTAATTGGGCATCTAATGGTCTTTGTTGCTTGTGTCCAGTCCATCTTAACCTGTTTTATCTCGCTTTATCTTCAATTGTGGCTAATTTTACCATTAGTCAAATTTCTCCATTTCTAATTTTATCTTTTATGTCTTACTACGTATCTATCTTAATATTTGTACATTTGTTACATTTAATATGTTAACATATTTTTTATTGCCAGCAGTCTACTTAGCTTAAATAATTATGATATGTGCTTGACAAAAGAGATGCTTTTGTTGTTTATTTGTGCAATCAATGGCTATGGACTTGAAGACAACTCCTTATGTTTCATAGAAATTCATGTTAGTGGATTCATTTTTTGTGCATCCTTTATGGTCATGAAATTATATAGGGTGGGTATCATGCTTTTGGTGTTAAACATGAAGTTGTTCTTCAAATGATCATTGGGATTATGGCAGGTAACTCCTCATTTGCTTGGAATGCATCACCCTAGAATGCCTTTGCCTCTTGAAATGGCGGAGGAGCCTGTGTATGTGAATGCCAAGCAATACCATGGAATTCTAAGGCGAAGACAGTCTCGAGCCAAAGCTGAATTGGAAAGGAAACTCATAAAAGTCAGAAAGGTAGATCAACAAAATGTCTTGATTTTGTTATTCCAAGTATGGTGTCATTTTGATTTTTTTTTTTTTTTTGGGTTATTTTTTCTATTACTCTTTTTTTGCCTCTTTATGAGCAAGTATAATGGGTGACATTTTTGTGTTGGTGGTTAGCATAATTTGACCTTTAGGCCTCTACATACCTATTTGAGGCATAGAATTGAGACATATAATACCACCTTTAAATCTGATTTTCATTGATTTTTTCTTAGAACAATATCAGTTATTATTATTTTCTTGGACGACAACCAATTCTTTTTGGTTCTATGACCTTTTAGTAACATCCTTGCTGCATATATATGGTTAGTCTAAAAATAATCCTTTTAATATTTGCCATATTAGTTTATACGTTTGACAAACAATTATTGTAAATTGCACTTAGATTGTTGAAAAGTCACTATAACTTCTAGTAAGACCTGATATTTCTCCAATGTGGACGTAAAGTTGTGTACGTTGTCCCTTCCCTAGGCCAAGCAATGGCAGGAGCGTTGTGCATTGGGTATGCCCTTTTTTTATTTTTGGGGAGGGAGTGCGAGGGGGATAGGGTAAGGAAATGTGAACTTTTTTAATATTCCAAATGTTGGAAATTACCATATTACTTGTTTTCTTATATAACGTTAGTGGATGACCATTTGGTATAACCATTTGGGGGGAACAGCTGATGATGGTGACATATGGCTGTGAAACATCATAACTAAAACTGATACATGAGATATCATTGGAGTCGATGAGGACCTACAATTTTGATTCACGTACTGAAAGTGCAAATAGATGATTTCAAACTGTCTATCTGGGAGGGAAAACTTTAGGTGTTAAATAAGATAAATCTTTTGCTAGATTCCATTATAGGATTAGATGTATATTTATTTTAACCTACTGTACGAATGATGGCGTAAAAAGGTTTGTAGCTTTATTCAATGTAGTCTTGCCATTATACAATATGGCCTCTCTTTGTAGTTCTCTTTGATAGTTTATCACAAATATACTGAATTGCTGATTCCCCTATTATTTGTCGACATTTCCACATTTGGACCCCCAATTGATTGCTGTTTGATAGGAATCTAGGATTTTAGGTTAGATGGGCATGTAGTTTTTTTCACCTGTTTAATATTTCTTCTCTGGTTGGTCCACATACTTTTTCCACATGGGTTTTGATTTTTGGACTTAATTGGTGCATTCAGCCTCTCCAGTCTTGGAAGGCACAGCTGCCTTTGTCAAGTAACACAGTGACAGATCACATGCTCTTTGCTCAAATAATATAGACATGTGACATGTTGGTACATGGTTTGGAACCAAAGCTACTGACCTCATTATGTTAATACTTCCTGACAGACATCATATGAGTTTCTAAAAATATGAACTCTATACTGTAGATCTATTTGATAGGTATTGACAATTTCACCTTTTATGTACCATGGGAATATTCCAATAAAACAGTAGTGTATATATATCAAGATGATGTATTTTTGCACTATTTTATCATCTATATCTCATTGTTAGTGACTTAATCTATACTCTCTATCATGTTGATGAGCATGCATTTTTGTTGTCCATCGTCGATTTTATTTAAGTAATCAATATATCTGTTTTCTTTAATGAATCTAGGAGAAATGTAATTATGGTAGACTTTTGCTATAAATGGTGATTATCTATACAAACTTTCGCAAAAGAGTCCAATTGTTTTGGTGTAAGATTTGATCATCAGTCACAATGAAATTGTGAGATTATACCTGGCATTTTAAAGTACTAAGCACACTCCTTTGGAACAAACTGTTGACATTTCATGAACTAGCTTTGTGATGCACAAATGGTCTTTCCCCTTTTGCAGCCATATCTCCATGAATCTCGGCATCAGCATGCTATGAGAAGGGCTAGGGGTTGTGGAGGCCGTTTCCTTAACACAAAAAAGCCTCAAAGTTGCACAACCAACCCTGCAGCTGAAAAGGGCACGGATACTGGTGGTGCTGGAACACAATCTGCAAGTTTCTCTGTTACCGAAGCTCCACCTGCAATACATTCTGAAAAAACAAATTTCTATAATGGGCAAGAACAAGCTAAAGGGCACCGGCGGGATACCAACGGGCAACATTCATATTCCAATGGTAACAGCAACAGCAGCGATGGCTGCTACCAACATCAGCAGGGCTTCAGGTTATCAACATATCACCCGATAACGGGTGAAAGAGGCGAAGAAGATTACTCTTGTCAGCAACGGGGAAGCATCACGGTGGGTCGGGCCTCTCATAGGGCTCTTGCCATCTAATGAACCCTTCCCTGCTCACATCCTTTGAAGGGTCTCTCCAGTATTGCTCTTGCCCTAATGTTTAGTCCGAGAATAATGGGTGTTTTCCTGCAATTCCACTTAAGAAAAGAGTAGCAATGTTGGAGGGATGAACCTTTATATATACAGCCAAAGAGGGGAACGGGGAACCCCCTTGTTATGTGCTGTATCTCAGGCAATTCATTCTTGGCTTGGTCATTGTGTTGGTTTGTGTTTTTTTTTTTCGTTCTTTTTTTCTTTGATAGTTGTGAGGAGGCTATGTAATATACCCTCCTTTTTACACCTTGTTTTCTTATGTATAAAAGGAAAGTGATGAATAGGGATGCTTAGAAGAATCAAGTAGCTATGAAAGACAAAAGACAAATTAAACACTTTTTAAAGTTCTTTTCTTTATTTTTCCTTATCACCCCTTGAACTTGTACTTGGAGTTGCAAAACACCATTAAAAAAACTTAAGCTGTGTCATCATCATTAGCGATTCTGTTCCTGTCATATGCCTTTGTTGGCTCTATAATCCTCAATAATGACAGATTTTACTGTACTCTAGTGCATGAGATGCTATTGCAACTTGCAGGTCGATGGGGGCATTTATACCTGTGAATGTTAAATGTTTCAAAGTTGTAATTGGGTTGGTTACAGGCACTGTTCAGAGAAAGCAACTGGTAAAGACACTGAAAAAAAAGTGATTCTACCGTACCCACTTGAAACTGATGCTGCAGCAGATAGATAAGATGCATTATCTCACAACCCCATCACTTGTACCTGATGGGATCCAGCAGAGTTAAGACAGGTTCGTATAGGCCTCTTTCAATTTGCCGACCAGCCAAGAGCCTGACGGCCCTGACCACACACCTGTTTGAGTTGGGTCCTCGGGAACAGGGAGTTCTTTCTAGGGTCCACATGTATGTCACAACCCTTGACCATTATAAAGTATTTTTGTTGAATTTGATTCTTTAATGGGTAGATTATTTTAGGGTTTCATTTGCTGATTTTATCTTGGTTTTATTTATTTATAGATTTCGAACTTTGACAAGTTCCTTCTGAAATCAGGATTCTCTGAATATCATATTCTATTTTGCTTGGACTTTTGGGCACTGCTGGTTTGGAATCTATGAAAGTTACATAGATTAGCTTTGACTAGGAACTTTTTTTCTAAGTTCTTAGAATTGTTGGGTTTATGCGTCATGTTCAGAAGCTGAAATTTCACGTCTCTCTATCAACCTTTTTCACATGCCATCTAATGGGTTCTCAGAAATGAAATTGAAATGCTCATAGAGATAATAAACCTTTTTCAGAAATTGAGAAAGAATTCATAAATTTCTCATTGAAAGCCACTGCAGTTCTCATCTCATTCAGCCATGGTTGAGATTAGATGAAAGGACAACAACAAAAAGGCACTGTTATAGAAAGAGTCTCAGAAATTCTGATAGAAAAGAAAAAAATAAAGAATGGAAGACCCAAATCCATCCTTCAACAAGAGCAATTAACACCACATGTAGTGATATTGCAACAATTGTAAAAGAACCTGAATCAAAGCAACAGTTTAAACTGAGACCTGAGTTAGTTTTTTTAGTTGGCTAAATGTGAGAGCGGCGTCGGCTTCTGTGATTCTTTGATGTTAAGAAGATTGTTCACAAATGGTTCCATTGTATACAAATTGAACCCTGCTTGCAATGGACTTCCTTCCTTAAGTGAAGATGCATCCAAGTACAAACCTGCTCAGTTCATATGCAAGGAGGTAGTCGGATATAAATATGAAATTTTCCAAGCAAATCAATCAGAACCCACTAATTCATTTCAGTGATAATAGAGGCCATGGATCATGATTACAAAGGTTTAGGGAATTCAGAGTTCATAGATTAAAAATAATGAAATGTATGATATAAATGCTGTATTTCTAGGAGGAAGTACTTACAAGATGGATAACTGGTAAACTCTGTGCTCCCATTCATTTCCAAGATTTTCTACAAGAAACAATTTAATTATATCAAAATGATATTCTTGGAAGGTCATATATATGAATGTGATTAGAATAAAAATGAAGGGATGCTCAGCGATGCAGCGTAAAACACACCTTAAAACTCTCATAACATGTTTTGAGATCGTCATTTACTAAGATATGGTCGAAGAGACCCGAAGATTTTCCTTCTTCAAGCTCTTTTCTTGCATTTCTCAGTCGCTTTTGAACCTGTTCTTCTGTTTCTGTTCCTCTATACAAACAAAAATGAGATTATTTTTGCTTTTTTTTTGTTTTTTTAAGTCAAGTTGGATACTTTTAAACAAATGATGAAGTGGCACTAACTCACCGTGCACGAAGACGCTTCTCTAGCTCCTCAAATGAGGGCGGGCAGATAAAAATGAAAATAGCTTCAAGAGAACTACCTCGAACGGACCTTGCACCTTGAACATCAATATCAAGTATGCATCTCTACAATGAAGCCAAATCAAACAAAGCAAATTAAGCCAGCAAGAACCATTTCACTATCCATACATAAGTAATGATCCTCAAATTTTGAATGCAGAGAACTCTTTCCCATAATAAGGATGATGCTTTACATGTTTTCTTAGTAAAATTCTCAAAAACTGCTTTCAAATATGACTAACCAAAGATGTTTTCTTTGTTTTCAAATAGAGAAAACTATATCCAAATCACCTGAACCAGAGAAGGCCTTAGAATCCATGTTCAAATACTCCATGCAAACAATTGATACAAAAACAAGATTTTGGAATAGCTTGAGAAATGTGAAAGCTTTACCTTCCCCGCATCTTTTACGGCATTGACGGCTTCAATACTTGTTCCATAGAGATTTCCATGAACAGAAGCAAACTCCAGGAACTTCCCACCTTGTATCTCTTTCTCCATTACACTTCGTTCGGTAAAGTGGTAATGAACTCCATCCTTCTCCTTCTCTCTTGGCGCACGAGTCGTGTGGCTCACGGAGAAACCGAATGAGAACGGAAACTCTTTCATAAGCTGCGATATTAATGTACCCTTGCCCACACCTGAAGGACCACTTATGACTATTGGCTTAGGATCATTACCTTTCACTCCATTGCTCCAAGCAACTACTTCAGTTTCCAAAATCTTCTTTTGCTCCCTAACAAATGGTGTATCCACCACCTATGACACAAAAACAATTGACCGTTTAGAAGAGCAGATTCATAAGAACCTGATTCATGATTAAACGGAAAGAAAAATACGAGATGTTAGGAAACAACCATATAAGATCTAAAACATATACTGCATTTGGAATTGCTAGTCGGTTTTGAAAATCAAGATATGATCTTTATTTAGAAGCACGGCAGAGTGGTCTATGCTTGGGCCTGGTTTTGTTGTGGCCAATACAACAGGAAACCCACTACCCCTTTACTAAAACAGATAAAAAAAACGAAACTCCCAAAACAAAACCCAAATGCAGGAAGGTCAGATTAAATGGAACCATGTGCCTGTCAATTTATTGAAGATTCCAACACCAATTGACATGCTAGTTCCATCATCTGAGCCCCCTATCACATACTGATCAAGACCGTGGGTACCTCCCGATTATAAAGATGATTGAATTGTAACGGAAATTTAGAAAAGAATAGAGTAAACAAAGTCATGATAAAATATTGAAATGAAGTGATTGGAATTGCTTACAATTTTTTCACCAACGGTGATAGCTGTTTCGGAGCCTCTAGATTTGGAATCAAGCCCAGTAGAAAAGGTATCTTGCGTTCCCCCAACAGCTAACTCCTGGGCTTCCACCTGATCACAAAAAAATATGCACAAATCAATCCATGTAGTTACAAAAACTAATTGAAGAAACTCAAGACATAGGTGTGCAGAAAACATGGTAAAAACGAGCAATAGGAAGTAGAAAGAAGAAAAGCCAGATGCAAGGAACGGCATCTCACCATGATTTAATCTCACTCTCTCTGATTCAAGCTTTCCTCTGAACAAGACATTACATAAAAGAAATCAAAAAGAAAGATCGATGAACAAAAAATAAAAACCAGATTCACAGAACCCAATTACTCAGCATTTGATAAAAGATCACCCATGGCAAAAGCTGCAAATTAAACATTTTAGAACTCTCCCAAAACATTATTGAAACAACACCCAAATGCCCATTAATCAAAATCAAAAGGAAATCTACAACAACAATGCTGAAAATAAAAGAAAACAGAGAAATCTATCATGTAAATGTTGGTTTTCTGAGGAATTTATCATGAACCCATATCTAAAATCAGCATTGGCATGAAAGAAAACAAATCAAATCAATGACTAGAACCAAGAACAATGAACCAGTTTTTTTTTTTTTTTTTTAAAAAGGATCACCACAATCTAGTTAAAATCTTCGAATCCCATGATTTTATTTCAGCTAAAATCAATAAA
This sequence comes from Paratinospora sagittata, assembly GCA_035771175.1. NCBI lineage: Eukaryota > Viridiplantae > Streptophyta > Magnoliopsida > Ranunculales > Menispermaceae > Paratinospora > Paratinospora sagittata. Next base: position 46,986,683 of record CM069597.1, read on the forward strand.
GGGTGCCCAGAAATAATGTGTAGCAACAAAAATATGAATCCAAATCAGAGACCCAATAAAAAGTACCTGATTTCTAGGAAACTGAGAGGAAAAAATTTCAACTTTTTTTTTTTTTAATCGCTTTCTTTGTTGAGGGAAGTTGACTGTTTCAAGACTGCAAGAAACCATTCAACCTGGGTATGAGAAGAAGTCTCTTCAATTCCAAAAGAATTGAAGAGAAGAAGAAAGCTCAAGATCTTTGGCGAAGAGGAAACTAAGGGTTCCCAGGGCTTTTATAGCAAGGGGAGAGAAAAAATAAATAGAGAAAAAATAATTAAAAATTAAAAATTAGGAGACTATTGGCGTCATATTCATGAATTCACGCAAAACCAAGAAACGGTCTTCTAGTGGGAAGTTTCATGGAGGGGCCTTCAAACAACTTCGAGACTTCTTTAAAAATTCCTATAAAACCTATAGGTTCTGGAGACCTTTATTTTATTTTACTTTATTTTAAAAGTAGGGTTTGGAAAATATCTTGGGTATTTAATATAAATTTGAAAATTTTATTGGGTATTTATATTAAAATAAATGATATTTAATGTTTGTTTTGAATGGGTCTTGACTAGAAAAAATAATGGATTCATTAGTTCTTTGGTAGCTAAAAAAAAAATATGTAGAGAGGTTGACTTCTTACTTCCAAAGCATACGCAGGATGTCTATTTCTATTTTATTCAAAGCCATTAGCATGATTCGAACTCTATTTTGCGCTAAAGTATTACAGTTATCGAATCAATAACACAAATTTATGTTTTTGAAAGTAAACAAATATATGTATTAATAATAAATGAAACATAATACAAGTCAAACAAGCACTAGTAGTACTCGAATAACAAGCACAATAACAGAACAACAACACCGCTCTTCACCAACCAAAATAACTTACAATAAATATTCTCCTCAATTTCTCATCCAATTATTAATAGAATAATCCTTGTTAATTCTAAAAGCTAATAACCAAGAATTAGCCATAAGAACAACATCGTTTCAAACCTCCTCCACAGTCTTAGTCACACCAATAAAAATACAGTAATTGCATTCTAAGCAAATTATTTATAATGTTACAGGATTAACTGATCTCATTACATTGACCTGACTGCCCTTAAGACCACGAATATGAGTCACCAACAAACATTCTTCACTTGAGTTAAGACGAGAGAACTCATCCCCAATTCTTAATTTCCATTTGTCCCCCAACCTTATTGAGAATGAGCATCCAAAGAACAGGTGATTAGCATCATCTCCACTGTTAGCTCAGTATTAAAGAAACTATTTTCTAATTTAAATCTGTGACCTTCTGACCTAAGCCTAAAGTCCCTACGAATCAACCTCCAAGTTATATAACTATTTTATTATTAATTATTCTCGTTCCATATATAACACATGAATGTTTTACATAAGATAAGACAGCCAACCAAGTGGATAAGTTTATTAGCCGACATAACTTAGTACAACATTTTCACCACGCTACGGTTCTTATATACTATTAAAAAAGATTCAGTTTGTTAGGTAATTTATATTTATTTTTGGAAATTTCAATTCAACAAATACTTTCCACCTTTGAAAAAAAAAACTTTAAAATTAAAATAAGTCATGGCCATCAACCAAAGAAAGCAACGTTCACACCTCCATATCTAAAAATAAATAAATAAATAAAAATAAATAAAAATCCATAGCTTGGTTCAATGAATAATCAATAAATTTTGTGTGAGATACTAATTGTTTTATATATATATATATGTTTTACTTTTAGTGTTTCCGCTAACTTTTCTGCACAGCGAAATTATTCCGAAATCAAAAAATGTAAAAGTTATTGAGTATCTTTTTATAAAATAAATGAATAAGTGTGAATATGAAATATTAATTTATTAATATTAATTTTTTGGAAAGATGGAAGCTTAAAATGAAATATTGGCGAGGTGCATTGAATTGAATCGAAAATCGAAATGCAACATGGGGTTGACCCCACTAATAGCAGTAATGTATTAGTAGAAGACTTGAAGTAGCGTGAGAATATTAAAAAGTAGATGAGAGAGAGCCTCACTTTTTACTTATGCTCCCTTCATGCACGCTTCACAAGTGGGCATAATTTATTTATTTATTTTTTCTTTATCCTAATTCCAAGGGCCAGAAATAAATTAAAAAAATAAAAATAAAATCATCACAAAAAATTGTTCCAAAAAAAGGGTCTTATGTATTTCTTTATTTAATTTTGAAATTCTTTTAATTATAAAAAAATTACTTTTTTTTGTATGAAAATTACTCATAATTGATTAAATTGTATACGAGAAAACATCTTTTAATGATCACGGGTGATCTTTCTTCTTTCTTATTCGGTAAATGTTTTACGAAAATCCAAGCAATCAAACTTAAAAAAAAAATAAAAAAATATTGGTTAACTTCTTTCAAAAAATCATCAATTTTTTAAAGATTTTGATTTTCTCAATTATCAAAATACCCATAAGAGTTCCCACTAAGTTAGTGACAAGCACTATAACTTTAATATATGTAAAATATGCAATATAAATAATGTTGGAATTGATGAGGGAATTTCTTGAGCACGAATTTAAATGCTTTGGGTCCACTTAAAACAAGCTAAAGAAAATACTATAGTGTAGAGGACAATGCAAATGTTTTAAAAAGCTTATAAACTAAAATCGTACTTTTATTTTTCTCTTTAAATATATTATAAATATTTAACTAAAATGATGCATTTTCTTTATAAAAGTTAGAGAGACAACTTATTTGTCTGGATCCAATACTTTTAACAATTTTTTTTTTTTTGTTTTTTAGCATGAGACTAGCTATGTTTTCATTGTTTTGCTATGGTTTTGTTTCAACTATAGCAACTAATATTAAAAGTTTTTTTTTACATGTTGTTCTCAGTTTGGGTAGTTGCACCAAAATCCAGGTTATCTTGCTTCACCATCTGAAACAAAAAGCCCATATTTCAATACAACCCAACCCAAAATTTTAATCTGAAGCTTTCCAATCCAATCATCTTGGCTTTCCTTGATGTTGCTATTTCTGAGAGCACCCAAATAGATAGTTTATGTAAAGAAGCAAAAGAGCTGTTGTTATTTGTAGCTTTGTGAGCTATCTCACAGATTGAGTGGCTATGCTTCTGCAACCATTTCTCTCATTTCAGAACCCACCATGGCTCTCTCCCTCCTTTCTCCAAGAACTCCCAAGAGGACCCGTTTCTATTATCAATTTCAAGACAACAGAGATAAGAAGAAGAAGAAGAATAAGCCCTTTTCTTCATGCTATAGAGAGAGAATCTGAGTTCGAATTGGATAGAGAAAAAGCTCGAGAAGCCTTGAAAAAGCTGGACCAGCAGCTTCAAGAGCTGTCCCAGAAAGAAACCAGCCCACCCAAGAGAAGGGTTTCTTCTTCCAAGCTAGGTAATCTTCTTCTGTTAATCTTTGTCCTGAAATTTGAGTTTTTTTTTTTTTGGTTGTTTCAGTTTTTTGGTATGATGAGTCTGATTTTATTTGTTTTTTTATTGGGTATTTTGAGAGACCCAGTTCTTGATTTTGCATGATTTTGAGTGAATTTGGAGGTTTATGATCTCATTTGAATCATCCAATTTGGTTACTTTTGATTATGGGTGTGTTAATCTAAGAGACGTATGTGTTTGAGTTTGAGCTTTTTAGGGGAATTCATAAGACTTGTACAATGAGCTACAAATAAATTGTTTAGATTTATTTTAGCATGATTGAAAACTAATTCATGCATCATTCTTTTTTTTTTTTTTAAAGAAGAAACAATGTTAGTTGTTTGTTATACAACCAGCTCCATCACCAAACGGTACTTTCGGAAAGGAATTAGGCCGGTTCCTGACCCATTAATCCCTCTCACCTCCTAGGGTGAGGCAATGACAAGTGTTGAACCTGAGACCTTTGGGTTCCAAAGCCACCTCTTTACCAACTGCACCAACTCCATGTTGGCTATTCATGCATCATCCTTACGATAATTATTTACAAAAATTCGTCATAAAACTCAACCTAGCTCAACTAAACGATTTTCCAACCATGTGGGATCGGCTTCATGAATCTGCTTCCTCTACTTTGTTCTTCCAAGGCTAAATCGACATTTAAATTACAAAATATTATATCTTTTTCAATTATTTTTGTCTTTGTTATTGTAAGTCTGTCTAACAGAATTATCATATAAAATATCTCTTTTCCTAACTGGAGCATTTAAAGGTCTTATGGGATTATCATATACTTGATAAGGATTAGATGTATGTATGTGACTTGTGGTATCTCATTTTAATTACAAGTGAAGAAATTTTAAATGGCTAGTAATGCCATTTAAGTCCCACTAAATTATAGCTAGAACAATGGAGATATTATACATTAATGAACTTCCAAAAACTCCCCAATTGTTACTAAAAGAAACTCATTCCTTAGATCCAACGACATGGAGTTCGATTATTCTAAGGCATGCAAGGCTGAAGAATGACCAAGCAATCCTTGATTCGTATACCCAAATGGAAAATTTAGGTGTTCAACCTGATAATCTCAGTTTACCAGTAGTTCTCAAGGCCTGTTCTAGGCTAGGAGCTGTTGAAAGAGGCAAGAAAATCCACTCTCATATTCAGAACACTGATTTAGTTGAAGATGTTCGAGTTCGAACAGCTTTAATTGATTTTTACTGTGGATGTGGGCTTCTCCAAGAAGCACGCCAGGTGTTTGAAGAAACAACGGACAAAGATGTAGTTTCTTGGAATGCAATGATTTGTGGGTATGCTCGGTGCTCTCGGAATATAGATGCTATAATGTTGTTTATGCAGATGCAAAGGGAGAATGTGAAACCAAGTTCTGTTACTCTAGTTAGTCTTCTTTCCTCATGCGCTGAGGCCGAGTTTTTGGCTTTCAGATTAGGACAAGAGATACATTGTTACTGTTTAAGGAGAGGACTATTTGATTTGAATCCTCATGTGGGCACTGCTTTGATAAGCTTCTATTCAAGAAGAGATGTTTGGGCTTCACGGATCGTTTTTGATTCAATGAGGATTAAGAACATTGTGAGTTGGAACGCATTGATATCTGGATTTTTAAAATTCGAAGATTTTGATGAGGCTTTGAGGGTCTTTGTACATATGCTAATTGGTGGGATTAAGCCGAAGGAAATTGCAATCTTGGTTGCTATCCAATGCTGCATAGATTCTGAATATTTTGACCTAGGAAAGCAAATACACCAGCTTGCAATTAAATTTGGCTTTGCCTTTGATTTATTCATAGTGAATTCATTACTCAATCTGTATGGTAAGAATGCAGATTTAGAATCATCAAGGAAGCTGTTTGAAACTATACCCGAAAGAGATGTTGCCTTGTGGAACTCTATGGTGTCAATTCATAAAGAATGTGGCTACCATGATGAAGCCTTTGCTCTGTTTGCTCGAATGGAATCAGAAGGTGTTAGAAAAGACGCAACAACCATTTCACTTGCATTGTTAGCTTGTATAGAATCAGATAATGACTTGAGAAAAGGTAAAAGCCTACATGCTTATGTAGTCAAGAATCAAATGCCCATAGATGTTTCCGTTGGGAATGCACTGTTGAACATGTATGCCCAACTAAATTGTATCAAATCTGTCCAAAAAGCTTTTTATGAGATTAGAAATCCAGATGTAGTGTCATGGAACACTTTGATTTTGGCGCTGGCTCGTAATAAATTGGCGGGTGCTGCACTGGGCATCTTTCTCCAAATGCAGCAATCAAACTTCAAGCCCAATTCTTATACAATGGTTGCCCTTCTTGCTACATGTAAAGATGAGCGTTATCTAAATATCGGGCGTGCCATTCACGGGCTTGTAATGAGATGTGATCTTGAGCTCAATGCATCACTGTGTACTGCGCTCACAGATATGTACGTGAAATGTGGTAAGGAGGAAAATGCACGGTTTCTTTTTGAGAAAGTTCCCAACCGAGATTTGATCTCGTGGAATGCCTTGATCTCCACTTATGTCGAGAATAATCAGCCTAACAAAGCACTTCTTCTCTTCCATCGGATGCTCTCTGAAGTGGAACCAAACTCCATCACAATCATAAATGCTCTCTCATTGTGTGGTCATTTAGCCAATCTACCTCAAACCCAATGCATACATGCTTATGCCATCCGAAGAAATTTTGCATTGAGTTTCCATATCCCCGTAGGGAATGCCCTTATTACTGCATATGCAAGATCTGGTAGCTTACGCATTGCCGAAAAGGTCTTAAGAAGCCTACCAAAAAGAGAGGTTGTTTCATGGAATGCCATGATTGCTGCGTATGGCATGCATGGACATGCTCAAAAAGCTCTCATGGCATTTTCTCAAATGCAAGAAGATGGTTTTAGCCCAACTAGTGTCACTTTTGTTTCTGTTTTATCAGCTTGTAGCCATGCAGGTCTGATTGAAACGGGTTGGAAGCATTTCCAGTCGATGAGTTCAGATTATAATATAACATCGGAGGTTGTTCATTATGCTTGTATGGTTGATCTTCTTGGACGTAATGGGCACTTAAAAGAAGCTAGCGAGTTTATAAACTTGATGCCCATTGAACCCGATGCATGTGTTTGGAGAGCTCTGCTTGGTGCTTGTCGGGTATACTCGGATGATATTGAACTAGCTAGATCGGTCTTTAAAAAACTTATTGAATTAGAGCCTTTGAACATTGGAAATTATATTTTGTTATCTAATATATATGCTGGAGTTGGGCTCTGGGAAGAGGTTAGAAAGTTGAGAATGGAGGCCAAGGAGAAGAATTTAACAAAGCCTCCTGGAATTAGTTGGATTGTTGTTAGAAGCCAAGTTCATACATTTACTGCTGGAAATAGGTCACATCCTCAGTCCGATAAGATATACGGGAAATTGAATTGCTTGATGAGTTTCATGAAGGAACATGGATATGTCCCGGATCTACACTGGGTGTTGCAAGACTAAACAATGATGAGAAAGATGAGAGGCTATCCTTGCTCTGGATCAATATCTGAGGGTTCAGAACCTCAAAAAATACTCCGGTGGATCAATATTTGGGGAGCAAGAATGAGTGATGATGGTGGCAAAGAGAGACCTTTCAACCTGACCAGTAATGGGATCTGAGGCTGGCGGAGGACTATATATAATATACAAGGTAATCGATATATATAGAACGTTTTTCCTTTTATCATGCCACCTTTCAGATATGCCAGGGGGTCATTGATACTTTCATCTTCCTTTGGAATTTTTTCTTTTAGTTTAAGAGCTTCTTCAAGATAGAGATAATTAAGAAAGATACAACTACTTGTAATATAAATGTTGACTCATAGCCCTTGATAGAGCGAATGGAGGAAGCAAATTCATGTAGCCGATCCTATATAGTTGGGAAAGAAATATCTTTCAAAAGTGGTTATATCTTTCTTAGTTTTCTCTATCCATTAATAGAAATCCTTTAAAAAAAAAAAGCTAGAAATTCTCAAAGACCGGTTCCTCGTTGCATTGCTAGGTTTTGCATTTCACTGAAATGAAGATACATCACTTCTCAATCAATAGATTTTTGATAAATCTGTCAACATTTTTATCTATTGGAATTTGATGAGATAAAAGAACATCTGATAGCCGAATCACACTGTTGTATTCTATCTTGAATCTCTGAATCGAACCTTACTAGTCTCTCACTTTAGTTATTATTGTTAGAAACCACTCAACCCAAAAGCTATAGCTGTTAGATAAGCGCCCAACAATGCATATCAAGCTATCATCAACAACTATTACTGCTTCTATCTTAAATAACTTCTTAACGATATTATTCATCTCTTACAATTTTCAACACAAATAAAAAATCTTTGGTTAAAACTGCAGTTTCTTTCAGTTTATATGTCAGAACTTCTTTGTGCTAACTTTGTCGACTAATGCAAATATTTTTTGAATAAAAATTGCAGTTTCAGAAGCTGAAGAACTGAAGAACATAGTAAGGGAAGAAATGCCAGAATTCCCTGAATTCTCAGCATCGTATGCAGCATTCACTCTCCTTGCATTCACCATCTTGTACAATATGTTCTTCATTACTGTCATTAAACCATCTGTGGATGGCTCGTAACCACAGCTCCTATGAACAACTACTACAACACTCAGAAGATTTGACACCAATATGCCTAGGAGATCTCTAATGAAATGTAAGTTTGAGTTCAAATTATGAGTTTTTATTTCATTTCTAAGAAATTATATCATTCCCTAGTGTTTGTTCCTACTGATTTTTCTTTTTTAATATTAATGAAAATAGTGTAAGAACTAAGCATTTTATAAACATTTCAGATTTGTCAAATTTCATTTTCATAATCCCTGTTCTATTACCTTATAATATAAATATATGGTTTCTATCTCACAAACATTTTTTTTACAAGAAAAAAAAAATCCTTTACTTAGTTAAGTAATCTTTTATATTAGAGGTGGCATATCTAAGGATAACTTAGAAAGAGTTTGAATGTAACTAACGAGTGGTTGGCTCAGTGGAAGCGACTGAGTCCCAAGGTTGTCCCTCTATAGAAGTTTCAGGGTTTCGATTCTTTGAGGCGTTTTCGTTAGGAAAGGTTTACCATTCCACTTTTGCCTCAAACAAAGACTAGTTCCATATCCGAAGGTGTGGGGATACTTGGTGGGAAACCAAAAAAAAAAAAGAGTTTGAATGTAGTAGCAAGAGTTGACAATTTTCTTGTTAAAAAACAGAGTTCATAAGTTCAACAATCACATGTAACATATTCCATATGGTTATATATCCATTCATGAGAAAAATCATTTTGTTTTCATTTTTAATATACTTATAATATATGTTGTCACAATCTTCTAATTGGTTCGGAGTTGGGGGCTAAGCACAATAATTTAAAAGGTGGGGTGGGGGAAAATGGGCCACCGTACCTAACCAAAAAGGTAATACATGAAAGGGTAAGCCTTCATTATATTTTAAAATAATTTTGACGTGTCATCGATTTTTTAATGAAAAAAAAAAAAGAAATTTCTTAAATGCTTTATTTAAAAGTAAAGAAGTTAATAATTATTAATTCAAACTGACTCCTGTCTCAAAATGATGGGAGATTTTTCAAAAAGGGTTTTTTAAAAGCACTTTTACGAAAAGGGTTTTTGAGAAAAGTTGATATTTCTTAACTTTTTTTAAAAACAGATGTTACAAAATACTTTTAAAAATAATTTTACTTTAAAAATATTTTGAAAAAGCTCTCCTAAATAGAGTTTATATATGCTTTATACTTACATACATACGTATACATGCAGGGTGAGGTACATACACAAAAGGAAAATACCCTTTGATTTAATTTATTAGTTTACCTTTGTAAATGCTTAAATATTATTTTAAATAACAAGAGGACATTTTTGGGAGAATTAACAAAAAAAATATTCATATCATTATGTAATGGGAGAGTTAAAATGAGACTTGTAGAAGAAGTACTTTGAGAAGAAGACTTCTATACTCAATTAGGTCAAAACTCATTACGGAGAAGAAGACTTCTATACTCAATTAGGTCAAAACTCATTATAATAATAATAATAATAATTAATCAATATATACTCTTGAATCTTCATCATCATATCTTGGTCCCTTTCTTGCTCAATATTCACCAACCAAAATATTTTTCATATAATCAATTTCATTATTCTAACAGTGGTTATCAATAAAATCACACAATTTTTTCATAGATTACATTCCTTTTTCATCATAGATGATCTACTTTAATGTAAAGCTATTCAAAGATAGTTATGATTTTAATTATTATTATTATTATCCCCTCACTAATCAAAAGCTATTCAAAGATAGTTATGATATATATATATATCTTAAATGTTTATTAATTAATATAGAGAAACAATGTATATATATATTGGTTGACCTTTGATGTATATATTATATGCCATGTATTTGTGCAACTATTCCACCAATAAGAAACTAGCTAGTTTTTGTTAGATGGATAAATATGTTTGTTAGGTGTGAGATTCTGATTGAAAGAATCTATATTCCTAGTTAGCAAAAAGTAAGTAGTCAGTCGTTTTCCAAAAAAAAAAAAGAAAAAAGAAAATGTAGTTGGTAAAATATACAATTTCTTTTTTCCACCAACATTAAATTCAAACTTATCATCAAAGCGTTGGCTAGTTCCAATGGCGAGCATCTGAACTCCTTCATTTGAAGTCGAAGTTCAAATCTCTTGAGAGGTCTTGACTTTCTCTGACCTGTATCAGCATCCTCTAGCCTTATGGTAGTACTTAAAAAAAAAAAATTAAACTTATCTATTTAACTTCACAATCATGCTTCCTAATTCATAAACAAAATTAATTTGTTTAAACACAACATTAAGCCAAAATTATCTTTTACTTTTATTTTAGAAATCGAATAAGATTGAATATCTTGTTGTTGTGTAACTTATGAAAACAATCAAAAGAAGGATCATTAATTAATTAAAGGGCATTTAGTTAATATTTAAATACTTTTATAATTTTGTATAATAACAATAGTAATATGCTATATTAGAAACGGGAATTAATTCACACTATCATCTTTACATTAAGTATAAAATTTTTTTTAAAAAAATTTAATTAGAAATAGATTTAAAAAAAAAAGTAAAAAAGAATGATCATGTATGTGGGTCCCATCCCAACAATAAGGTGGGCCCAAAAATATTCATAGCCCAGTGGACCCAGCCCGGGCCCAACTTTCGCAAGAATGGAACACTATAAAGATAAAAAAAAATGGGTAGTCGTCGAGTTTGACCAGCCAGCCGAAACGTGGGAAAGGAGTTTTGTGTTCAATTTGAGGCACTTTTTCTGTTGTGACCAAACTGCCACTGGCCGCGTCACGAGACTCGCACGCGGTTCTTTGCGAATTGACGCATAATTCCCTACAAACCACACAAAATTACCCAATCACCGAAAAAACAATTAAAACGATGCGGCATAGAACGATAAAAATGGCAACTTGGCAAGAGGATTACAGGAAGAGTCTTTTTTTTTTTTTTTTTTTGTAAATAGTATTAATTGTAGGATATAAATTTTATGAATAAATAAGACTGTATTTGATTTATAATTCAAAAATAATAATATAATTTTAAAAAGAAAATTTTAAAAATAATTTTTTATTATTTTTTAGAAATATTTTATTTTTTTAATAAAAAAGTAAAAAAAATTATTTTAAAACTTTTTGAACTAAATAAATTTTTAATAATTTTAAATTTTTAAGTACAATTTTATGTCGACCCATATTCAAAACTAGTAAAAAATATTAAAATAAATATATATAATTTGGTTTGTAAGTTTGAAAAATCAATTAATTTTTTTCAGTGTGGTTGAGATTCAAATTCTATTTAATTTATCAAAAAAAAGAAAATCATTATTAACTCAATCATGTTAGAATCTTTTATTGGGGGTAGATTCGTCAAAATGTTGGTGCAGCCAATAAGAGGATGTTATTATTATTATTTAACAAAAAAAAGGAAAAACTTGTTCAATCCAACGGCCATGGATGGGTGATGCCTGGTTGAGGTTAAGATTTGTCAATTTAAGCAAGCCAGATATTCGACCACGTGGCAGAAAGAGAATCATTTGTCTTGCGTGGTGTTGGAACCGTAAACGACGCCCGGGGAGAAGAAGCTGTCGGAAGTTTTAATGCGATGGCAGCGTGGCCCTGAGAAGAAGGAAGCTGGCAGCTTCTAGAAGCTCACCACGTCACCACCTTGCATGTGGTCTTACGTCTTTAAGATGAAGGCACGTGGATCTTATAGACGGCTAAGATTAACCTACGAAACCTATCTTCGTCCTAGGCCCCCAAGTTGTGGACCTTTAGTTTTGAAATTTGTAAGGATTAATTAATTAATTTACTTTTTACAAATCAAAGATTATAATTATTTTTTGAAATTAAAAAAATATAATGTAATTACTCTGTGCCGTGCAACACAAATAATTGAAAATATGTGTTAAAAATAGTTAAAAAGTAGATGTTTTACGAAACTCGTATCTATTTTAAGAAAGTGTTTGATGTCTTTGTAGTACTCGAACACGAATTAATTCCGTTCCAAGGACAAATATGTCAGGTGAAAAACTAAAAATAGTGTTATATATATTTCCAGTTCACACGTTAAATAAGTTTTAAAATTAGGTATAGAAAGTGATTGCTTGGTATTAATGGAGAAATTAAACAAGCAGCATGTTGAATTTTGCTTTGCTAATATTACCTGATATTGCAAATCCAACTTAATTAATGTATTAATTTTTCCAAACTTGGAAGTTGATTGAATGATTTGTCCTACATAATTTTCATTTAATATATAGTATCAAATGATTCATACTTAATACAAAGAATCTATCATCTATACTATACATATAGTTTGCAAGTGATAATATTGACATTATTACAAATTCTTGGCATATTTAGGTGAGCCACCAGATTAATTATGATGGTATTGCGACATGTGACACTCATTATGACGTGACCGTATATATTTCTTAAAAACACTAAACACAAAAGGATATGAGAGCAAGACCATTTTGCACCTCTCATGTATATGCAACAAATATTATAATTTTTTTTTTAAAAAAGGTAGCTCAATCAGCATTAATTTAAAAACATTGACTAATACCATACTAGCTATAGTGACCCACCCAATATTAAATATTATATTTATTGTTTTCTAATGATGACGTGCAAGTTTATGGTATTTATTTATTGAAGTCCTAATGATTTATATCTAAATTAATTTGTCTCTAGATAAATTAATTGATAGACAACATTTATTTCAAATAAAACAAAGATAGTAATTTTACATTTAAGGGCCCATATAGCTAGTTTGGGATTTAAAAAAAAAAAATTCTAATAAATTAAATAAAATTTGGACTGTATTTTTTTTATTTGAATATAAAACTTTAATTGGTGAAAAAAAATAAATATAAAATAACTGTAATCATTTGATGGATTGATTGTTTTGGAATTAAATCTTGAAGTTGCGCGCGGAGCACGGAATAACAAAACCGTTATCTCGGGTCCAACTGCCGCCTAGGGCCTCCCAGGTTAAGGGTATTTTGGGGATTTCAACGAGGGCAATTCGATCATAAGAAAAACCATGGCACGACGTAAATATTCCTCAAAACCAGGGACAAAATGGGGAGAAAATTCCCAATATGATTTTCTATAGTGGAATATTCTCTGTTTTGTTTTGAGAGGAGGGAGAGCAGAAGGGAGGTTTGACCCTCTCCTTTTTCTTCTTCAAAATTTTTTATCTGATCATCAATGGTGGATATGTTCACACCCTAAAATCCTCTCCGACAAAAAACACAACAAAATTAAAAAAAATTCCCGTTTTCATCATCTTCCTCAAAAACCCTTCTTGGGAAACCCATTAAATTCACATCCCAATCTTCCTTCCTTTTTGGGTTCTTCTCAGATTTCTCAGACCCTTTGGTTGGATTCAATTTTCTTGTTTCCTGGATGTGGGAAGATACCAGATTTCATCATATCTTGCTTGTACCCAACTACCTTTTTGGTATCAAACTCAAAAGATTTGGAAATTTTGAAGATTTTTAAATAGCATCTTGGTTTCTGTTCGTTCCTCTCAATTTTCTTGATTTTGATTTTGCCACTTTTTTTTTTTTTTTGTTCTAAATTGGTTTTTTCTGCCTCTTATTTTACTTGAATCCAACTACCCTTTTGGTATCGAAATCAAAAGATTTGGGAAATTTGAGATTTCCATCATTTTTTCCATCATTAAATACCATCTGGGTCTCTGTTCTTTCCTCCTACTTTTCTTGATTTTCATTTTAATTTTGATTTTTCCATTTGTGTTTTTTTTTTTCTTTTTGAGAAAAGTTTGGTTTTTTCTGGGTTTTGTTTGAAGAAGATCTGGGAATTTGGGAAAAAGTTTAGGTCTTTGATTGTTCTTCTATAATGGGAAATTGTTGTGCAACGCCTGGTGGAGGAGTTCCATCGGAGGAGAAGAAGAAAGGGAAGAGGAAGAAACCAAACCCTTTTTCAATCGATTATGCCGGAAACTATGGAAATTCCGGCGCCGGTAAGCTCACCGTGTTGAAAGATCCGACGGGTACCGATATCTCCGGCAGTTATGAGCTGGGTAGGGAGCTGGGGAGAGGTGAATTTGGCATAACATATTTATGCACTGATAAATCTTCTGGTGAAACATTTGCTTGCAAATCTATATCAAAAAAGAAGCTTAGAACAGAGGTGGATATCGAAGATGTTCGAAGAGAGGTGGAGATCATGAAGCATTTGCCTCATCATCCCAATAATGTGAGTTTGAAGGACACTTATGAGGATGATAATGCTGTTCATCTTGTAATGGAGTTGTGCGAAGGAGGCGAATTGTTCGATCGGATCGTTGCGAGAGGGCATTACACCGAAAGGGCGGCCGCAGTTGTTACTAAAACAATTGTAGAAGTTGTTCAGGTAAGAATTATCAAGAAATCTTGATCAGTTCAAGCTCTTTTTATTTAGATTTTGATAATTTAGTTATAGTGGGATTTTTTTGCTTTATTTTATTGTTTGCTTGGTTTGATGGTGATGAAAATGTTAGAATCTTCTTGTGAAACTCATTGCACTAGGCAAAGCAAAATTCTTTGATTGATTTGTTTTTGGTTGTTTCTTTTTGTTAAAGAATCCTGCTTTTTGGATTTTCACTTTATGTGAATAGCCTTTTTTGTCTGATATTGCATTCATAAATTATTTGGTTCTTCTCCAAATGATTCTTATCATATGTGGTGGTTCACATCACTGTTTTTTTTGTTCCTAAAGGTGCCCATTTCACTTTTATAGTTGTTGTTCTTTAGATTGAACTGTTGACAAGACTTTTTTGTTCAATTACTAGACTTCTATAAACTATTGGAATATCCTCATGGTTATCCTTCATTCTATATTTCACTTTACTCTTCCATTGTTCTTCTATCTCCATTTTCATTTTTAATCATAATTCTTTTCATTTTTTAAATTTATTCCCTGTTTTAAATGCATTATGAGCTTGTAGCATACACATACCAGTTGCTTTATTATTAAAATTTTACTTGCTGTTCGTACAACTACAGTATAAAGTGTTTCCTAATTACCTCAGGTTGACTTCATGAATCTTGTTTTATCTTTATTTTACACCAGGTTTGAACATATTGCTAATGTGCTCAATGTTTTCTAAAACTTAAGATTTATATCATAAGTAAGACTTATTAAATTGTTCCAATAAATATTAGACTAGTTTGTTCTTTGGTGACGTGCAATTGCATAATTTAGTTAGTTATTTTGTTGCAGATGTGCCATAAGCATGGGGTGATGCACCGGGACCTCAAACCTGAGAACTTTTTGTTTGCAAACAAGAAGGAAACGGCACCCCTTAAAGCAATTGATTTTGGGTTGTCAGTGTTCTTCAAACCTGGTAATTTTTTCATGTACTAATCATTGGATTATTTTTAATTTAAATTATATATTTCGTCCATTTATCTCATGTTTAATTTTTTTTCTCCAGCATTGTATTCTGATGTTATGGCATTTTTGGCAGGTCAGAAGTTTACTGAGATAGTTGGAAGCCCATATTACATGGCTCCAGAGGTGCTAAAACGAAATTACGGTCCTGAGGTTGATGTCTGGAGCGCCGGTGTAATCCTTTATATCTTACTTTGTGGAGTCCCACCCTTCTGGGCAGGTTGGTCTCTTTATATCTGGTTAACTCAGTTTTTTTCCTTGATATCCAATGAAGATTTTTTTCTTTATAAAATTACGTTGCTTAAGCTGACCGTGGAAATTAATTTTGAATTTCTGAGCTTACACCTAGTGAGTGGGCAAAATATAGAAAAGTAGGAAAAGGATCATGTCAAACTTGTTATTTCCAACTATCTGAAATACACCTTTGAGATTTCATTATGTGACACTTTCTTCTATAACATCACTTGTTTTCCTCTTCAGAAACTGAGCAAGGAGTAGCACAAGCAATTATTCGCTCTGTCATAGATTTTAAGAGAGATCCATGGCCTAAAGTTTCTGATAATGCAAAAGATCTTGTGAAGAAGATGCTTGATCCAGACCCTAGGCGGCGGCTAACTGCTCACGAAGTGCTTGGTATTGTTCTGTTTTTTCTTCTAATGTTCTTGTTTGCTTGTTCATCCAGTTTTCTTTAGTTCAACATATAGAACTGGTTCCCCATCTCTCGTAAGTATGTCTTTTTAGATCCTGGAATCTGATAATTCCTAATTCTGTCACCGCAGATCATCCATGGTTGCAAAATGCCAAAAAGGCTCCAAATGTCTCTCTTGGTGAAACTGTAAAAGCAAGGCTCCAACAATTTTCTGTGATGAACAAATTTAAGAAGAGAGCTTTGAGGGTAAGGATTGAACAAATGTACTTCTGTAGATATTGTGACTTGCAAGTCCAATCGTTAATGACTGAGTTGACTTAATGCCTTTGAAATTTCACTTCTTTAGGTGGTGGCCAAGCATTTGTCTGTGGAGGAAATTGCTGGCATTAAGGAAACATTCCAATTGATGGATGTAAATAACAGTGGGCAGCTCTCTCTTGCCGAGCTTAAAGTCGGGTTGCATAAGATTGGTCATCAAATTCCCGATACAGATGTTCAAATGCTAATGGAAGCTGTAAGTAAATCTTGTACTTTGACTGAAACACTCTGCACCTCGTTAATTCCTGTCTTATCAAGATCTTTTAGAACATCACCATGATTATGCTTTCCTTGGTACTTGGACTAGTGCCAAAGTCTAATCACAAATATACTGACTGATATCAATATCAGGGCCATGTAATTTATGGGCTTGTTTCGGTTTTCTTCTTAGTGTTTTTTTTAGGAAATTTTCTCATGGTTGTTTTGTTATTCAATCGCATAACTATGACCTCTTCAAATTTAGTTGTGAAGGAATTTTTTCTTGAGAATATCTTCTTCCCACCTCCCCACATGAGAATTATGGTGTTAAAATAAAAGGGTTGAGAAAACTTTTCCTCTGTCTTGCGAGCCAAACACTAGAATTTATGATTTTCTCAAGAAGATCACTAATTTTCTCAAGAAAATCTCATTTTCTCAGCTAGCAAACACACCCTTAGACCTTTGTCTATATGCTGGTTAGATTGGCAAGAAGAAGAGAACAATTTGGACAAATTGACTATAATTGTTCCTTCTTTTCTTTTTTTGCTTCTCAAGATTGATATTACTTATTGAAGATGATATTTTTAAAAGTTCCATTTAGTTGTTAAAGGCCAACCTTAATCTTTTTGATTCCCTTATATGTTCATGTCTCAGGCTGATCTGGACCGAAATGGAACTTTGGATTATGGAGAGTTTGTCACAGTTGCAATTCATCTTAGAAAAATGGGCAATGATGAGCACCTTCACAAGGCCTTCACATTTTTCGATCAAAACAACAGTGGATACATAGAAATAGAAGAACTACGGGAAGCTTTGGCCGATGAGGTTGACCCCAACAATGATGAAGTTATAAATGCTATTATTCGCGATGTGGACACCGACAAGGTCAGTATTTACATACTTAATACCATGTTCATGCCAAAATGTCTCTTGAATAGATAGGAATGTTCTCATTCTTGCTTGTAAACCATGTAAACATATCAATCTGCTCCATATATGTATATGGAGGTCATTTCATTATCTTGTTTGATTCAATTAAATTTTGTTGGTTGGGATATAAAATTATTTTCTTCTAGCAAACTTTAGCTAGTAATTCCAACTCATTCAACATTTTGACCATCCAAATGTACACAATCTTACTTGAATCTGATTAATTGCAGGACGGGCGTATAAGCTACGATGAGTTTGCCACGATGATGAAGGCGGGTACAGATTGGAGAAAAGCATCGAGACAATATTCACGAGAGCGGTTCAATAGTCTCAGCTTGAAGCTGTTGAAAGATGGGTCTTTGCAGTTAAACAATGAGGGTAGATGATGAGACATTAAAAACAAAAAGAAACAGGGAAAAATTGAAATTTAACTCTGAAAATTGAAATCTACAAAAGAAAAAAAAATGTGGGATTGAAAAAAAAAAAAAAAAATCCTATATTTTTGCTGGGCAATACCCAATTCTTTCTTTTCATTTTGGTGTCATTCTGCTCTAATCAGAACCGCTATTGTTGTTGGGGGATGAAGGTGGTATCTTGGTGTTTTTGGGGTTGGCAAATGCTTCTGAAAGGCAGATTTGTGTAGCTATGTAGAAATCTTCTTGAGAGGTGAAAGTTCATATAGAAGAAATGTGTTCGAGAGGAGAAGAGCAGTAAAAGATAGGAATATTGATTCTCATTTCTGCTTGTAAACCATCTGAACATATCAATCTGCCTCATATATGTATATGGTGGACATTTCATTACCTTGTTTGATTCATTAAATTTTGTGTTGGTTGGATTTTTTATATCAATTGGGTTCTCTTCAAATTTGTCCACTTCTCTCTTTCATATTTAAATTATAAGTAGTTATATATATTTTTATTATAAATTATTAGTCGGTTATTTTTCTTAACTGGTCCATCTATGTGTTTCTATTGTATGTGTTTAACTGATGATTTTTCTCCTTGATTTGGATCTCATCCTTTTGTGGTTGGTGACCCATCTGTTTGCAAGTTAGTAAACAAAAGTCAAATTGGAGGAAATGGTGCATTTATTAGTCATGTGAATCTTGTCACGAGTCACCATTTTTGTGGCTAACTTTTTTTCATCTAGTCTCGTGGGTGATCCATGTGGTTTGCTTCCCATGGATTAAACAAAGAAACTGCAAATCTTAAAACACGCAATATGTTTGATTGTGTGGATGTGTGTGTGTGATTTGAATGGGAAGACAACGAGAATAAAAAACAAGATGAAAATGAGGCCCAACATTCATATTGATGGGTTTTTCACTTGGATGAGTTCCAAGCCGAAATAAAATATATAGATGGCAGTGTAGGAATGGAAATAGAGAAAATTAAACCACCAAACTAGATGTGAAGTAGTTATAGCTCAAATTCATGATTCATTCTAATATGAGTTCGAGCCTTGTCGTCAAGTGGGGTGTGGAAGCAGTCTTTGTCCAAAAAAAGATCTCTTACGTTGTAAACTATGTGTGAGATAACCAACACACCCAATGGGGGATGTCATTCTCTCCCTTCATTGGGGCTTGTCCTTGGGAATTAGTTGGTATGCGTAAGCTGGACTGAATACCCTAAGATACCAATACAAAAAAGAAGAGAATGAAAACTGAGATTCTTAAATGTGCCTAGAGCTTAGAAGACTATGAGAAATAAGTATTTATGATCCAATTCCACCTATAATGCAGTGGAGAGAATTGAACCTATAACTTCTGTCATAAACCCTGAAGCTAGTGTTTTTTGATAAAAAAGAATTTGCTTTAAAGGACATAGTAGGATATGATATAATATATATAGTCAATTTCAAGCTAGACAAAAGAGAAGGGTTAGGTTAAGTAGAACGCATGACTTTGATTTATCCCTTGATACTTCATAAATTGAAGAAGAGGAAACAGATTCATATGGTTGACTCCTTGTAGTTATGAAAACACTTTATTAAACAAAGTACGATAAGATAACATAAAAATAAAACATAGATTGATATGTATAGAGAATTCAAACCTTGGTCTCAAAGCTTGCATATTGTACGTCAAATCATTGAGCCAAAGGTTTAGTATTTGTTGAACCCCATTTCAGTCCGCCCTGCGCGTAGAAAGATATTGTCCTTCCTACACACTTCTAAGTTGATCATATACGCCTTTAGTGGTAGGTACCACATATTTCGTTTTTTTCCTTTCTTGCTAGTTTAATTTAGGGGATGAAGCTTTTTAATATGAATTTTAATTTAAAAGAACACATAGTTGATCTAAGAGTAATCTCTGTTCCATTGATTTTGGATGATGTTTTGTTAGGAAAAGAAAAGATGAATATAATTATTCTTGGGTGACTTCTTTAAAACTTGTCGGGGGTTTTTAATATAATTATTCTTGTTTTTACTTTAAAAAAAAAAGATGAATTTTTTTTTGTCAAAAAAAGAAAAGATGAATATGAATATGAAGTTTTTATTATCTTGTAAACAAGAGGCAACATTTAATTTCAGTATAAAATAATAGGAAAAATGTCTTAATTAGAAAACACAAAGCAATCAAATCAAGTGGCTAATCTCTTTTGTTCCTTTGCCAAAAAAAAAAAAAAATCTCTTTTGTTCCGGAGTAAATTTTGACTCTTTAAGAAACAAAACATACTTTAGGTTGCGTTTGATTTCTAACTTGAAAATAATTTTCACTTTTTAAATAATAAAAAGATCAAAACGGTGTATAAAAACATGTTTGATAGCCTAAAATCCAAAATTTTCTTTTTACTCTTCCCTTCACCAAACAAAGAAAACTTGAAAAACAATATTAAGTCGTTTTCCAAGTTTTCCAATTTCAAGGTTTGGGTACTATGAAAACAGATTCCCGTTTTTAGGTACCCAACTAAACACAACCTTAAGGTTTAAAATTTTATTTTAGTAAATAAGTTATATTGGTAAATATAACTTTTTTGAAAAATGCTAAACTAATTACAAAAGTTGCAACTGTATATGTAACTATACATACCTATCCATTGAATATTAGTGATTTACATATCTAAAGGTGTATAATAAATGATCCAATAGATATACATGTGTAATTACACATATAATTACAATTTTTTGCAATTAGATTAACATTTATAATTTTAGTCAAGTAGTAGATCATAAATTTATTGCCTTGAAACATGTATCGGGACCTTAAAACTCTTAATTATAAATTTGCGTTTAATGAAAGGAGACAAAATGCCTTGTGACGTCAGTTAGGTAGATGTGATAGGCTACTATAAATATATACAAGCGTCACAGGCCATTAGAATTTGTTTGGGAGATCAGGTTTTATTAAAAGTCTCTTCACAGAAGGGGCAGATGAGATTTGAAGTGAAAGTAAAACTTTCTCCTTGATTTATTGGGCCATTTAAGATCCTCCCTTGGCATATAGGATTGCTCTACCATCTCAGCTTGTTGGAGTTCATGATGTATTCCACTTGTCTATGCTGAGAATGTGCAACGCAAACCCCACGCATGTACGTATGCTTGATGTATTACAGTTATAAGTTGGGGAGGATGCTACTTACGTGAAACAACCAATTTAGATTGTGGCTCGCAGAGTTCAAAAGCTCAGGAATAAAGAAGTTCCTCTAGTAAGAGTCAAGTGACATTTCCATGATAATGAAGAACAAATCTGGGAGCGAGAATATTAGATGCGGGAGATGTTTCCGGATTTGTTCATCACCTGAGGTAAGATTTAACCTTATCTTAAATTCTGAGGACGAAATTTTCCAAGTTAGGGAGATTGTAACGACCCACATTCACAAATGACGTCACAGTGATGTAAATTGTCCAATTCTAAATGCTTGTGTAAATATTTAATGTGCATTATACTTGTATTTTGATCATATATATATAATGTATGTTTTTTATTTATTATTTAGATGATGATTTGTCAAATGCATGCTATTTTAGAGAATTATCAATATTAATATTGTCATTTATGTGCTAATGAGATTGATAGTGATAACAATACCCATAACTAAAAGTAATGTATTAATAGTGACATATTAATATTAATGTATGTGTTATTAATTGTATAATGGGTCCATTTGGACCATGATTTGAAATGGACATATATTGATTAAATAAATGAAAGAAAAAATGATGGAATTGTTAGAATTAATGGATTGGTTAACAACTCACATGTGAGGTTGTGATTGGGTAGAGGCCATGTGGCTAACAAATGAGCCCTTGAACAAACACTTGGCTTGGTGTTGAGCATGAGTGCACGTGGGTGTAACATGTGCCTCAATCTCTCATTTTCTTCCGTGGGGGAAGTTTTTGAGAGAGAGAGGTTGAGAGAAAGGAATAAAAAAAAAAAAAAAAAAAGGAGAGGAAGGAGATAAGAAAGCTTCCTTACAACATTTGGCATTAGAGGCATGATCTCTTTGATCCATGGTTAGATCAAGCTTAAAATTGGTCAGCTTGTTCACCTTTGATTTCTCTTCATTATGGTCGGTGGAGATCGTGATCAGAGTCTAATGTTAAGCGTTATAACCTTCTAAATACAACTGGTCGGAAAATATGGATTCTAACACAGTTTAGATCAAACTGTTGAATCTCCTAAATCTATCGTTAGATGGATGTGATACTTCAGAAGGTGGTTCATAACTGAACTTTTTGAATTATTAACGGTTAAGAAGTTTAATGTTTGAGTATTTTGTGAGATATAATCACCTAAATTCAAGTATTTTCAGCAGGAGGGGAGAAACCGTCCAATTAGAGCTGGCTTAATCAAATATACGTGTCTCTTTGATCTTCCGATGAATTTAGCTCAATTTTGGATATTTAATTATTGGATATTTAATTTTTTTGACAGTTTGTTACATCCAAACAGTGCATTGAATTATGAGTGTAATTAATGCTTCTAATTCCATTATTAAAGGTGTTTAAATGTGAAGCCATGTATTTGACCCTAACTCTATAAATGTGACCTATAGCTTTCCATTTGGAATGCATGTGACCTATATTGCATAATTGGCATGCTTGAAACATTGGTAGTGTCAATTGATGAATTCTCATGTTATGGATTGTTGATTAGTTTAATTTGGCCATGTTGGCCTATTGTAGAGATTTCCCTGAATTGGGGATTTTGATGCAATTGATTTGGAATTGATAAATTGAGCATGTGATGGAATGCAAGTGATTTATGTTGACCTAGGCCTAGACTTTGTATGATCATGTAATTTGGCAAGATGGATGCCTATGGGTTAGACATTGATAATTTAGAGTTGAGTGTTGAATTGTAGGGATTTGGGGATTTTATGAGAATTATGCAATTATGCATAATTGAACTTGAAATTGATCATATGTGAATTTGATTCATTTCACGTCATTGTGTTTTGATTGGCCAATTTGAGGGCTTTTGGCTTATGGTTGGTATTGAGTATTTCTCATTTTATTTCTCTATTTATGGCATTGTATTTATATAAAATGATGTGTTAAATGATATGTGATAATGCTCATTTTGACATTAAATTATTATTTTATAATAGAACATTATCATATTTTAAGGCTTGTGATTTAATAATTAATTATAAAATATGTTTGATTTCTTCATTTCATAAATCCATAAATTTTTTAGGAAGCAAATATATCAATTTTAAAATCATGTGCATAATTTAAGATCATCATAATTAAATTTCTCATTACGCGATATTTGTGTTATTGGAGGAAAAAATGTACGAGAAGTTAATCATGATGGAGCCTATGAGCATTAAGAGCCTAAAGATCATCAAATTAGAGAAGTCATCACCCCACTTGGTTTCATGACACATGGCATCATCCCATTCATTCATCATTTGAGTGAAAATTTTGTGAATCCCGATGAGCATCTACGGCTACGATGGAAGATGGAGGAATCTCAAGTCAAGGAGAACACATGGCACACATGGAGACATCATCATCATCTTGTAGCGGATCCCGAGAATAATCCAAGGGATGAGTTTGAATTTATGAGAGAACCAAGGTTGATAGTGATTAGTCAAAATATATCCCAAGATTCCCTCTTATTTCTCTTTTCTCTAAACCACACCATGCTCCTATGTCCCCTACTATGAAGAGCTACCTATCACCGTTAATTTGAATTTGCTATCATCTTATTGGAGCATGAGCCACTTGTACCATTCATCCACATCACCCACTTAGACCACCTCCCATTGACTCATTTTCTCTCTTGATTATTTATATAAACCCCTCAAATCCACACTTGAGGGCATATTTTCATTTCTCTTTGATCACTTAGGAGCTCTCCATACCTCTCATATTTTCATTTTTCTTCTCTTTTATTTTTGTTCTTTCATGGCCTTCAAATCCATGGAAGGCTAAGTCTTTTTAGGGCTAAGAGGAACCCCTCTCCACTTTCTTCTTGGAATTCTTGGGTAACATTTATATTTGGATTTAATTGACATATGTGTTCTCTCATGCTTTCCCTTGGTTTTATATTTTTCTTCATACATTCTATCATGTATTTTGTATGTTTGGATTTGCAAAATCCAAGGAAAGATTGAGGTATTTTATTTTCATTTTGTAGTGTGAATTTTTGTAGTTTTCTTTAATATGTCATATCATGTATTTCACATACTTGGAATTCACATTTAGTTTTCACACACATTAGAACACTAGTTCTATTTTGTATTTTCATGATAAATATCTTTTGTGAGAGAATACTACTTTTTAACATATTTGAACTTAAAGATTTATTATTGTAGGTGGGAAAACTCTTTAATTATTTCCACCCCTAATCATGTTACTCAAGAAGGACTAAGAGAGAAAAGGATTGAGTATACTCTAATGCCCTAACTTTTCATCTTATTGTTATTCCTTACATTATCATTCATCATTTACAAGTATTCTCATTTTACTATTATTTCATTTTTTTCTTATTTTTCATTTTATTATTTGTAGCAAACTATAGTTTTAGGAACTCATCCCAATCATTGAGGTTCGACCTTCGGACTCCTCCAAGTTTATTACTTGTATTTACTACATCATTTGCCTTAGTTTACACTTATAATTTGTTGCATCATCTACTTTATGTCTAGGGTATAATTATGTTGTAATTCATTGGTTTATTATTTAAAGAGTTCATTTATGCATATCTTTTTTCACTTAAAAGTGTGCACATAAAGTAAGCATCAATATGCATTTTATTGTTTATGTGCATAGTATTTATGATCATGACAAATGGATTTAGATGAATAGCCTTGAGGATTTTAGATTGAATACTTTGACATTGGTTATCTTTTCACATACTTGTTCCTTTGAAAAATGTACCTCCGGAGTCACTTATAAGTGCGTAATGGATGAGACTTTCTCTATGAGGAATGTAAGGGTGAAAAGATTTGTGATGGATAATGCGTTGGTCTGAACCCATAGCGCAATAGGGGAAGTGTAGGCATTTATTATCCTGACGTAACCTCATAGAGGCGTTTGCATACTTTTTATGAAAATGATGCATAAACCATATGATTAGTTTGAATCATGTATGTTATACTTCAATTGATGCATTTGTGTTTATAAATGTTATTTCAATGGTATACATATTTTTTAAATGCATTTGTGGAGATTATTGTGATAATTATTCATTAAGCTAGTTGAGATCACCCATTTTTTCCTATTTTTCTCAGGTTCAGATCCAAAAGAAAAAGGCAAGGCTTGACGTGAGCAACCTTTCTCTTCTAATTTTTGGATGTAAGTTTTATATATTTTTGGGGACTTGGGTTTAGTTTCAATTGTTTTGTTCTTTTAAACTTGTATATATAACTATCAGAGTAGATAAATATATAACACTTAGATGGATGAATTGTTATGACTTTTTGGGATGTTGGACTCTTGCTCGAGTTCCATATGGATGTTCGTAGATATTGAACCTTGTGATATTTATTTTTGCGATGGATTTGATCTTGTTTCTTTTGGATGATGAAATTTTATTTCGATTTAATTATATTTGTCATATACATGTTATGTATTGTGTTTATTAGGGTTTTTTTTTTTTTTTTGCGTATAGGCTTATCAGTGCCTCATGTTTTGTTGAGTAATGACATTATCTGAGGTACTGTGCCGATCGTGACGTCACTCGGTGAGGGGTCGCGACAACACATTTGTCCTACACCATTGTGATGTAAATTCATTTGTGGAAGTAAAAGAAATGAAAGATAAATTTTCTTTTCAAGGAATAATTTCCTAATGGTCAATGCCATTTTATTTTAAATAGGAAATTGAATACACTATTAGAGAGTTCTAAACTTTATACAAATATTTTCCCTTCATGATTAGATTCATATACTTGTTTATCTCAAATTTATGTTTTTTTTTAAAAAAAAAATTGAGGATTGATTGGATTGGGAAACTTTGATGGATTTGTGTTTTTTTGTGTGACTTTAGTCAATTTATACGTATAAAAAATTACTAAAGAAAATAGTATAACTTAATAATATTAAAAAGGATTTACACTTGTTTGTTTGGTCCTTAATAATTAGTTTCTAAGTAGATAAAAAGGTTGCAACGACATCAATGGAGGCAATAATATTATTTGTACAAACATACTAATAAAAAAAATAAGAAAACACACTAATATGGAAGAGAAAAATTGAAACTTGTTGAATTGAGTAGCAGGAAAGGTTGGATACTAATGAATGGAAGGAGACTGTTGGATACTAATGAATGGAAGGAGACTGCTATTGAGAATAATAAGATGAAGCAATAATATTATTTGTACAAACATACTAATAAAAAAATAATATTATATTATATTACACATTATTTTTGCTAATGTATATGGGAGAGAAAAAGAAGGTTTAGAAGTGGAGAATTAAAAATATTTTTTGAGGTGCTTAACTTTTTTTTGTTATTTTGAACCATTTGGTCTAATTAATATTCCATAGCGGTTTCTCTTTTCTTCATGTCAAAAAGACTATATATATTAATAGTACTGAATATATTAATGGCTTGATCTTCTTCTTTCTCCTCAAATATACATAAGAAAGAATAATATATAATAAAAATAATTATAAATAATTTTATTTTGGATGTGTTTGGTTGGCAAAAAGGTTGGACAAAAGATTATTAAATTTTTTTTCATCATTATTATCCTTTGATATTAAAGTTATTAGACAGTATATTTGATTCAATACATTCATAAAAAACAAACCACTAATGAATATGAATTAAACAAAATAGTTCAAGGTAACAAAAAAATTAAAAAAATATTAAGTAACTTGTAGCATTGTTTTTTATACATTTTTAAAATTATCCTCTTCTAAATCTTTTTTTCTCTCCTATCAATTATAGATGAAGTAACAGACCAAATATATAATACAATATAATATGATATAATACAATATCATATATTGAGATTACTGATTAGTGATTAAACTATAGTTGATATTTTAATCTTATTTTATCGTTATCTCTATTATTGCATTTTCTTTTTTATTACTGTCACAAAACATTGTCAAACTATTACCTTATCTTAATTAAATATTATTATTAGATTATCTTACTAAAAAATACTATACACATCCTTGATGAGAATAATGGATAATAAAAAAATAAAAAAATCATAATGGAAAGTGGATTGTACACCCACCCATTAGTAGATATATATTTAAAATTCAAAATAGAAAGTTGATTGTACAGGAAAGCAAAAAACAATGTATCGTATAAATAAATAGAAAGTGAAAAGAAAGTTAGGACTTTGTATAACAACTTTCATCAGTGTTATCAATAATTGAGCACACGGCCACCCATTAGTGGCTAATCATGTATATTTAAAATTCAAAATAAAACGTGGATTGCATAGGAAAGCAAAAGACAACATATTGCATAAATAAATAGAAAGTGAAGAAAGTAATAGACAATGTATTGAATAAATAAATAGAAAGTGAAAAGAAAGTTGAAACTTTCTATAACAAATCTCTTTAAGTGTTATCAATAATTGAGTTTACTATAGTAACATTTTAAAGTTATAATAGAGAACATTCTTAACTTATCTCTATTATTGCATTCCCTCTTCGTCACAAAACATTGTCAAACTATTACCTTATGTTAATCAAATATTATTATTAAATTATCTTTCTATGAAACACTATACACATCCTTGATGAGAATAGTGGAGAGTAAAAAAATCATAATAGAAAGTGGATTGCATACCCACTCATTAGCGGCTAATCATATATATTTAAAATTCAAAATAGAAAATGAATTGCATAGGAAAGCAAAAGATAACGTATTGCATAAATAAATAGAAAGTGAAGAAAGTAATAGACAATGTATTGATTAAATAAATAGAAAGTGAAAAGAAAGTTGAGACTTTCTATAACAAATCTCGTGAGTGTTATCAATAATTGAGCACACCCACCCATTAGTGGCTAATCATGTATACTTAAAATTAAAAATAGAGAGTGGATTGCATATGAAAGCAAAAGACAATTGCATAAATAAATAGAAAGTGAAGAAAGTAATAGACAGCGTATTAAATAAATAAGTAGAAAGTGAAACGAAAGTTGAGACTTTCTATAACAAATCTCGTGGGTGTTATCAATAATTGAGTTTACTATAGGAACATTTTAAAGTTAAAATAGAGAACATTTTTAACTTATCTCTATTATTGCATTCCCTTCTTTATTACTGTCACAAAACATTGTCAAACTATTACCTTATCTTAATTAAATATTATTATTAAATTATCTTTCTACGAAATACTATACACATCCTTAACGAGAAAAATGGAGAATAAAAAAAATTATAATAGAAAGTGGATTGCACACCCACCCGTTAGTGGCTAATCATGTATATTTAAAATTCAAAATAGAAATTGGATTGCATAGGAAAACAAAAGACAACGTATTGCATAAATAAATAGAAAGTGAAAAGAAAGTTGTGACTTTCTATAACAAATTTCGTGAGTGTTATCAATAATATTGAATAAATAAATAAAAAGTAAAAAAGAAAGTTGGGACTTTTTATAACAAATCTCGTGAGTGTTATCAATAATTGAGTTTACTATAAGAACATTTTAAAGTTATAATACAGAACATTCTTAACTTATCTCTATTATTGCATTCCCTTCTCTGCCACAAAACATTGTCAAATTATTACCTTATCTTAATTAAATATCATTATTAAATTATCTTTTTACGAAACACTATGCACATTCTTGATGAGAATAAAAAAAAATCTTAATAGAGAGTGGATTGCATAGAAAAGCAAAAGACAACGTATTGCATAAATAAATAGAAAGTGAAGAAATTAATAGATAATGTATTGAATAAATAAATAGAAAGTGAAAAGAAAGTTGTGACTTTCTATAACAAATTTCGTGAATGTTGTCAATAATATTGAATAAATAAATAGAAAGTGAAAAGAAAGTTAAGACTTTCTATAACAAATCTCGTGTGTGCTATCACTAATTGAGTTTACTATAGGAATGTGACCAATGCATTTTTTACTTTGATCGGATGTCCCGATGGTTGTTTTTACTCCTGTGATCGTGACCCTTGTGTTTTTTATTTCATTTGCAGATCCATCAACCACAGTTGTTTCTTTCTTCGTTTCAACTGAAGTTGAGGGAAAATCGTTAGCACTTGGCGTGAATAGAAGGTATAGGTGGGTTACTGAAGGGGAAGAAAATGTATGAAAGTAAGAAGAAGAAAAAAAAAACCCAATAAACCAGAACTCTATTAATCAATAGAAATTAATTATAGAGAGAAGTAAACCTTAAAAAGAGTGCTAAAATCTCACCATTTTATCTATAGTGACCACCTACATGTACCTTCTATTCATGTCAAGTCCTAACGATTTTCCCTCGACTTCAGTTGAAACGAAGAAAAAAACACCGGTGCTTAGATGGATCTGCAAATAAATAAATAAAATCTCAAATTGGAAGATCACGGGTGAGCTTAAAAATAAGTAGCAAACCTGTGAAGACCTCTCGAACAAAAAGAGGAAAGGAACGACCATTAAAGATGAAGGGAGAAGTAAAGCATCCCCTTCTCGCGCACCACCATTGATCCCTCTCTCAAAATATATTGCAACGGCAACGCACCAGTGTATTTATACCTTTCGTCCTCCCAAAATATGATTTTATTTTTATTTTTTATGAATCTATCCATTTGATTCAAAGCCCCATCACTATCTACATCTCTTTCTTTAATCATGCTCATCAGCTCATCATCTCTCAATCCCTGCAACACCAACACACTACCACATAAGCCAATAAAGTAACTTGAATAACTTTAGGACATAAAACAAAAAGGGACTTGAATAACTTTAGGCATGCATAAGATGTAAAAACATAGCACATAATATCCAAATCTCACTTTCCCATAATGTTGGGAATTTTCTCCACAGACAAAAAATGCTTACCAACCCAACAAAACAAACAAATTATAACATCAATGAAAGCGCATAAATAAAGAAAAGGGCCGGAATTAGGAAAAAAAATGAGAGAATACAGTTGTTCAATCGGTTGGTTGGGTAGTTAGTTTACCTTGATCACTTGTGTTCGATTGGTCCGGGATGCTGTGGCGTTGGACTTCAGTACTGGACCTTGATAACAAGACAGAGGTAGGCGAGAGAGAAAAAACATGTATAAATGTGAGGAGGAAGAAAAAGACAAAGGGTCAGGAGGACATGAATGTATTTTTTGTCTATCTCAATTATTGGAGAGAGTTTTTATTTTTTTGGAAGAAGAAAGGGAAAGGTGGTAATTATTGAAAAGACACATCAACGGCAGCAGCACCCGTGAATGCAATAATGTATAAAAGAAAAAAAACTCATGCTATATTTCTATATATAATAACAGACTTCTAAAAAAATTGTTCTTTAAGTTGTCAAAATCGTTAAAATCAACAAATTCTTTTCATGTCCTTGTATTTTTTGGTTAATGCGTTGATACGAAACCATAGCGCAACAGGGAAAGTGTAGTCATTTATTATCCTGACATAATCTCGTAGAGGCGTTTGCATACTTTTTATGAAAATGATGCATAAACCATATGATTAGTTTGAATCATTAATGTTATACTTCAATTGATGCATTTGTGTTTATAAATATTATTTCAATGGTATATATATTTTATAAATGCATTTGTAGAGATTATTGTGATAATTATTCATTAAGCTAGTTGATATCATTCATTTTTCCCTATTTTTCTCAGGTTCAGATCCAAAAGGAAAAGGCAAGGCTTGACATGCGAGTGACATTTCTCTTCTAATTTTTGGATGTAGGTTTTATATATTTTTGAGGACTTGGATTTAGTTTCAATTGTTTTATTCTTTTGAACTTATATATATATATATATATATATATAACTATCATCGTATATGAATAATTATCACAATAATCTCCACAAATGCATTTATAAAATATATATACCATTGAAATAACATTTATAAACACAAATGCATCAATTGAAGTATAACATACATGATTCAAACTAATCATATAGTTTATGCATCATTTTCATAAAAAGTATGCAAACGCCTCTACGAGGTTATGTCAGGATAATAAATGACTATATAAATATATAACACTTAGATGAATGGATTGTATATGGCGTTTTGAGATGTTAGACTCTTGCTCGAGTTCCATATGGATGTTCATAGATATTAAACCTTGTGATATTTATCTATTTTTCATGGATTTGATCTTGTTTCTTTTGGATGATGAAATTTTATTTCGATTCAATTATATTTGTCATATACAGGTTGTGTATTGTGTTTATTAGGTTTTTTTTTTTTTGCTTAGAGGCTTATCAATGCCTCAGGTTTTGTTGAGTAGTGACATTATCTGGGGTACTGTGCCGGTCGTGACGTCACTCGGTGAGGGATCGTGACAACATATTTGTCCTACACCATTGTGATGTAAATTAATTCTGTCGAAGTAAAAGAAATGAACGATAAATTTTCTTTTCAAGGAATAATTTCCAAATGGTCAATGACATTTTATTTTAAATAGGAAATTTAATACACTATTAGAGAGTTCTAAACTTTATACAAATATTATCCCTTCATGATTAGATTCGTATACTTGTTTATCTCAAATTTATGGTTTTTTTTTAAAAATAAATAAATTGAGGATTGGTTGGATTTGGAAACTTTGATGGATTTGTATTTTTTTTTGTGTGACTTTAGTCAATTTATAGGTATAAAAAATTACTAAAGAAAATAATATAACTTAATAATATTAAAAATGATTTACACTTGTTTGTTTGGTCCTTAATAATTAGTTTCTAAGTAGATAAGAAAGTTGCAACGACATTAATGGAGGCAATAATATTATTTGTACAAAGATACTAATAAAAAATAATAATAAAACACACTAATATGGAAAAGAAAAACTGCACTTGTTGAATGGAGTAGCAGGGAAGGTTGGAGACTAATAGATGGAAAGAGACTGCTATTGAGAATAATAAAATTAAGGAGCTAAAAGATTAGTATTATGTGTAAGACTTTTGTATGGAGGCAAGTACATTGTTTATACAAACACACTTATAAACAGATAATAAAACCTAGTAATATGAAAAAGATAAATTGCACTTACTTGTTGAATTGAGTTGCAGGGAAGGCTGGACACTAATGGATGCAGGGAAACTACTTTTGAGAATAATAAGATTAAAGTGAGGAAAGATGAGTATTATGTGGCGTTTTTTTTTTTTTTTTTTCTGCTTTGCTTATTTGTAGTTATATATGCTAGATAAAATTTTTAGCTTTCGGTGGAGGATTACTTGGTGTTTTGTTGTATATTTGATGAAAAATAATTTATATTTTTTAATTAATGGTGGTGGGATGAAAACAAAACACATTGTTAAGTAAAATGGATTTATTGAATAATTGATGGTTTTGTTTTCTATTTTTTGGATGAGAAAACAAAATAAACAACAAATCAATTTGGATGTATTGAATAATTTAGGGGGGCAAGAACAAAATAAATAAATAATGAAATTGATAAAAATAAGATCAATTTGGAGAGGACATGTATGAAATTTTGATAATTGCATGATTTGAACAGTTTAGGAACAGGGTTTTTTTTCTTAAGTTGGAGAAAGGAGTAATTATTAAATGAAAATGAAAATGAAGCTATGTATTGAATAAGTAATTATAAAATGGAAGATAGTTTGGAGTTCCAGATGTAATATTGAATTAATAAGTATAAAATAGAAGACGGTTTTGATTGCCATTATTTGGTCTATATAAAAACAAATGCTCGTGATTTCATTTACGGAGAATCATTAATTAATTAGGCAATTATTTTGTGAATAGTTGAGTAGTTACCAATAAAAAAGGAGGGTCGTTATTTTAGTTAATTTCACATCATATCAATATATTATATTATATTATATTATATTACACATTATGTTTGCTAATGTATCTATTATTGATGGGAGAGAAAAAGAAGGTTTAGAAGAGGAGAATTAAAAATATTTTGTGAGGTGCTTAACTTTTTTTTGTTATTTTGAACCATTTGGTCTAATTAATATTTTATAGTGGTTTATCTTTTCTTCATGTGTCAAAAAGACTATATATATTAATGGTTTGATCTTCTTCTTTCTCCTCAAATATACATAAGAAAGAATAATATATAATAAAAAATAATTGTAAATAAATTTATTTTGGGTGTGTTTGGTTGGCAAAAAGGTTGAAAAAAAATTATTAAATTCTTTTTCATCATTATTATCCTTTGATATTAAAGTTATTAGACATTATATTTGATTCATTACATTCATAAAAAACAAACCACTAATGAATATGAATTAAACAAAATGGTTCAAGGTAACAAAAAAAATTAAAAAATATTAAGTAACTTGCAGCATTGTTTTTTATACATTTTTAAAGTTATCCTCTTCTAAATCTTTTTTTCTCTCCCATCAATTATAGATGAAGTAACAGACCAAATATATAATACAATATAATATGATAATATAATATCATATATTGAGATTACTGATTAGTGATTAAACTATATTTGATATTTTAATCTTATTTTAACGTTATTACAATTGAAATTCTTTTATTTATTGCCCTTTGGCCAAAAAAAAAAAAAAAACCCATAAGGCCAACGAAACATTTTAAAGTTATAATAGAGAACATTCTTAACTTATCTCTATTATTGCATTCTCTTTTCTATTACTGTCACAAAACATTGTCAAACTATTACCTTATCTTAATTGAATATTATTATTAGATTATCTTTCTACGAAACACTATACACATCCTTGATGAGAACAATGGATAATAAAAAAAATCATAATGAAAAGTGGATTGCACACTAATGGCTAATCATATATATTTAAAATTTAAAATAGAAAGTAGATTGCATAGGAAAGTAAAAGATAATGTATTGCATAAATAAATAGAAAGTGAAAAGAAAGTTAAGGACTTTCTATAATAAATTTCGTGAATGTTATTAATAATTGAGCACACCGCCACCTATTAGTGGCTAAGCATGTATATTTAAAATTCAAAATAGAACGTGAATTGCATAGGAAAGCAAAAGACAACATATTGCATAAATAAATAGAAAGTGAAGAAAGTAATAGACAATGTATTGAATAAATAAATAGAAAGTGAAAAGAAAGTTAGGACTTTCTATAACAAATCTCTTGAGTGTTATCAATAATTGAGTTTACTATACGAACATTTTAAAGTTATAATAGAGAACATTCGTAACCTATCTCTATTATTGCATTCCCTTCTCGTCACAAAATATTGTCAAACGATTACCTTATGTTAATTAAATATTATTATTAAATTATTGTTCTACGAAACACTATACACATCCTTGATGAAAATAATTGAGAGTAAAAAAATCATAATAGAAAGTGGATTGCACACCCGCTCATTAGTGGCTAATCATATATGTTTAAAATTCAAAATAAAAAGTGGATTGCATAGGAAAGCAAAAGATAACGTATTGCATAAATAAATAGATAGTGAAAAGAAAGTTGAGATGTAACGACCAACTTTTCGCACCTGACATCATGATGACGCGGACTGCCAATACGAGGTCTTGTACACGTAGTCGATGTGTATAATACTTGTATACTGTGTGTACGAGGTATTTTAATAAATTTGTGTGTTTGATCTGTATTTTATGCATTGAACTGGCCTTAGGTATTTATGCTTAAATACCTTGGCGTTGGATTTCTTTCTATTTACTTGTTCTTTGGGGAAAAGTGCCAACGGAGTACTTGGATTGGTACTTTGTGAAAAAGACTTTTCGAATCACTGAGGAATGTAAGGGTAGAAGGATTAGTTGGATAACGTGTTGGTTTGAACCCATGGCGAAATGGGGGAAATGTAGACAATGTTATCCTGTTGTGACTTCCTGTTGAGGCTTTTCTAAAACTAATGCATGATGTTATGTTTAGTTTGAAGCATGTATCATGTATACTTCATTGATGCATTTAAATTTATGAATGTTATTTCAAGTTTCATACATGTCTTTCATAAATGCATATGTGGAGATTTTTGTGAGAAGTATTCACTGAGCTAGTTGAGCTCATTCCATTTTTCCCTTATATTTTTCAGGATCAAATCGTAAAGGAAAGGGCAAGGCTTAGAGTTGATGTAGCCTGCCTTACGTCTTTTAGATGTGAGGTTTGATTTGTACATAAGGAAAATAGTAGAAGATATTTGTGGTTGAACTTTTGTTAGAATATATAATTATCACAGATACTATGAGATATAACATATAGTTCGTGATAAAATTTTGATATGTATATGATAAATGGAATAATAATAAAATAACATTTTGAAGTTCCATGCTTTTAGTAAGGATAGTCGAATCTTATGGATTGGGTTGATGACCTCATATTCTGGTTGATGATGCAATGTCTTAGTATTTAATTCAACTATCCTGAGCATATACAGACTATATTTTCGGATTGTATGTGTAACCTTCCGAGTAGAGGCTTATCAGTGCCGATCGTGACGTCACCCGGAAAAGGGTCGCGACATGAGACTTTCTATAACAAATCTCGTGAGTGTTATCAATAATTGAGCACACCCACCCATTAGTGGCTAATCATGTATACTTAAAATTTAAAATAGAGAGTGAATTGCATAGGAAAACAAAAGACAACTTATTGCATAAATAAATAGAAAGTGAAAAAGTAATAGACAAAGTATTAAATAAATAAGTAGAAAGTGAAAAGAAAGTTGGGACTTTCTATAACAAATATAGTTAGTGTTATCAATAATTGAGTTTACTATAGGAACATTTTAAAGTTATAATAGAGAACATTTTTAACTTATCTCTATTATTGCATTTCCTTCTTTATTAATGCCACAAAACATTGTCAAACTATTACCTTATCTTAATTAAATATTATTATTAAATTATCTTTCTACGAAACACTATACACATCCTTAATGAGAATAACGGAGAATCAAAAAAATTATAATAGAAAGTGGATTGCTCATCCACTTTAAAATTTAAAATTCAAAATAGAAATTGGATTGCATAGAAAAGCAAAAGACAACGTATTGCATAAATAAATAGAAAGTGAAAGAAAGTTGTGACTTTTTATAACAAATTCCGTGAGTGTTATCAATAATATTGAATAAATAAATAAAAAGTAAAAAGAAAGTTGGGACTTTCTATAACAAATCTCGTGAGTGTTATCAATAATTGAGTTTACTATAGTAACATTTTAAAGTTATAATACAGAACATTCTTAACTTATCTCTATTATTGCATTCCCTTCTCTCTGTTACTGTCACAAAACATTGTCAAACTATTACTTTATCTTTATTTAAATATCATTATTAAATTATCTTTTTACGAAACACTATACACATCCTTGATGAGAATAAAGGAGAATAAAAAAATCATAATAGAAAGTGGATTGTATAGGATAGCAAAAAACAACGTATTGCATAAATAAATAGAAAGTGAAGAAAGTAAGAGACAATATATTTAATAAATAAATAGAAAGTGAAAAGAAAGTTGAGACTTTCTATAACAAATTTAGGGAGTGTTGTGAATAATATTGAATAAATAAATAGAAAGTGAAAAGAAAGTTACTTTTTATAACAAATCTCGTGTGTTATCAATAATTGAGTTTACTTGGAATGTGACCAATGCATTTTTTACTTTGATGGGATGTCCCGATGGTTGTTTTTACTCCTATGATCGTGAACCTTGTGTTTTTTTTTTTTTTCATTTGCAGATCCATCAACCACCGTTGTTTCTTCCTTCGTTTCAATTGAAGTGGAGGGAAAATCGTTAGCACCTGGCGTGAATACAAGGTATAGGTGGGTTACTGTAGATAAAAGAGATCAATAGGATGAAGGGGAAGAAAATGTACATAAGTAAGAGGAAAGAAAAAAAAACCCAATAAACCAGAAGTCTATTAATCAATAGAAATTAATTAAAGAAAGAAATAAATCTTAAAAAGAGTGCTAAAATCTCACCATTTTGTCTACAGTGACCACCTATATGTACCTTCTATTCATGTCAAGTAGTAACGATTTTCCCTCAATTTCAATTGAAACGAAGAAAAAAAAACACCGGTGCTTAGATGGATCTGCAAATAAATAAATAAAATCTCAAATTAATTTTATTTTAGGTGTGTTTGGTTGGCAAAAAGGTTGGAAAAAAGATTATTAAATTTTTTTTCATCATTATTATCCTCTGATATTAAAGTTATTAGACAGTATATTTGATTCATTACATTCATAAAAAACAAACCACTAATGAATATGAATTAAACAAAATGGTTCAAGGTAAGAAAAAAATTAAAAAATATTAAGTAACTTGCAGCATTGTTTTTTATACATTTTTAAAATTATCCTCTTCTAAATCTTTTTTTCTCTCCCATCAATTATAGATGAAGTAACAGACCAAATATATATAATATAATATCACATATTGAGATTACTGATTAGTGATTAAACTATAGTTGATATTTTAATCTTATTTTAACGTTATTATAATTGAAATTCTTTTATTTATTGCCCTTTGGCCCAAAAAAAATAAAAACCCAAGAGGCCAACAAAACATTTTAAAGTTATAATAGAGAACATTCATTAACTTATTTCTATTATCATTCTCTTTTCTATTACTGTCACAAAACATTGTCAAACTATTACTTTATCTTAATTAAATATTATTATTAGATTACCGTACACATCCTTGACCAGAATAATGGATAATAAAAAAATCATAATGGAAAGTGGATTGCACACCGACCCATTAGTGGCTAATCATATATATTTAAAATTTAAAATAGAAAGTAGATTGCATAGTAAAGCAAAACACAATGTATTGCATAAATAAATAGAAAGTGAAAAGAAAGTTGAGACTTTTTATAACAAATTTCGTGAGTGTTATCAATAATCGAGAACACTGCCACCCATTAGTGGCTAATCATGTATATTTAAAATTCAAAATAGAACGTGAATTGTATAGGAAAACAAAAGATAACATATTGCATAAATAAATAGAAAGTGAAGAAAGTAATACACAATGTATTAAATAAATAAATAAAAAGTGAAAAGAAAGTTGAGACTTTCTATAACAAATCTCTCGAGTGTTATCAATAATTGAGTTTACTATAGGAACATTTTAAAGTTATAATAGAGAACATTCTTAACTTATCTCTATTATTGCATTCCCTTCTGTCACAAAACATTGTCAAACTATTACCTTATGTTAATTAAATATTATTATTAAATTATCTTTCTACGAAACACTATACACATCCTTGATGAGAATAACGGAGAGTAAAAAAATCATAATAGAAAGTGGATTGCAGACCCACTCATTAGTGGCTAATCATATATATTTAAAATTCAAATAGAAAGTGGATTGCATAGGAAAACAAAAAATAACGTATTGCATAAATAAATAGAAAGTGAAGAAAGTAACAGATACCGTATTGAATAAATAAATAGAAAGTGAAAAGAAAGTTGAGACTTTTTATAACAAATTTCATGAGTGTTATCAATAATTGAGCACACCCACCCATTAGTGGCTAATCATGTATACTCAAAATTCAAAATAGAGAGTGGATTGCATAAGAAAGCAAAAGACAACGTATTGAATAAATAAATAGAAAGTGAAGAAAGTAATAGACAAAGTATTAAATAAATAAGTAGAAAGTGAAAAGAAAGTTGGGACTTTCTATAACAAATCTCGCGAGTGTTATCAATAATTGAGTTTACTATAGAAACATTTTAAAGTTATAATAGAGAACATTTTTAATTTATCTCTATTATTGCATTCACTTCTTTATTACTGTCACAAAATATTGTCAAACTATTACACAGCACACCGCAGCGGCTAGTACCCCAGGATCATGAATGGTGCAGGACAAATGATCCCGAGGTACTAGTCTACGCTGCGGTGTGCTGTGTACTTGGATATAACAATATTATGTGGTATATAATGGCTGGGGTACGCTCGGTATAAGATGTCCATCACACTACCGATATATACAGTTACTGTCACAAAACATTGTCAAACTATTACCTTATTAATTAAATATCATTATTAAATTGTCTTTTTACGAAACACTATACACATCGTTGACAAGAATAAAGGAGAATTAAAAAATTATAATAGAAAGTGGATTGCATAGGAAAGCAAAAGACAACGTATTGCATAAATAAATAGAAAACGAAGAAAATAATAGACAATGTATCGAATAAATAAATAGAAAGTTGTGATAACAAATTCCGTGAGTGTTGTCAATAATATTGAATAAATAAATAGAAAGTGAAAAGAAAGTTGAGACTTTCTATAACAAACCTCGTGTGTTATCAATAATTGAGTTTACTATAGGAATGTGACCAATGCATTTTTTACTTTGATCGGACGTCACGATGGTTGTTTTTACTCCTATAATCGTGAACCTTGTGTTTTTTTTTTTTCATTTGCAGATCCATCAACCACCGTTTGTTTCTTTCTTCGTTTCAATAGACCAGAACTCTATTAATCAATAGAAATTAATTAAAGAAATTCATAAACCTTAAAAAGAGTGCTAAAATCTCAAATTAGAAGATCACGGGTGAGCTTAAAAATAAGTAGCAAACCTGTGAAGACCCCTCGAACAAAAAGAAGATTGGAAAGGAACGACCATTAAAGATGAAGGGAGAAGTAAAGCATCCCCTTCTCTCGCACCATCTATTCATTTGATTCAAAGCCCCATCACTATCTACATCTCCTTCTTTAATCATGTTCATCAGCTCCTCATCTCTCAATCCCTGCAACCCCAACACACTACCACATAAGCCAATAAAGTAACTTAATAACTTAAGGACATAAAACAAAAAGGGACTTGAATAACTTTAGGCATGCATAAGATGTAAAAACATAGCACGTAATATCCAAATCTCACTTTCCCATAATTTTGGGAATTTGAATAACTTTAGGACATAAAACAAAAAGGGACTTGAATAAAACATAGCACGTAATATCCAAATCTCACTTTCACATAATTTTGGGAATTTTCTCCACAGGAAAAAAATGCTTTCCAACCCAACAAAACAAACAAATTATAACGTCAAGCGCATAAATAAAGAAAATGGCCGGAATGAGGAAAAAAAATGAGAGAATACAGTTGTTCAATCGGTTAGTTGGGTAGTTAGTTTACCTTGATCACTTGTGTTTGATTGGTCCGGGATGCCGTGGCGTTGGACTTCAGTACTGGAACTTGATAAAGGGACTTGAATAAAACATAGCACGTAATATCCAAATCTCACTTTCACATAATTTTGGGAATTTTCTCTACAGGAAAAAAATGCTATCCAACCCAACAAAACAAACAAATTATAACGTCAAGCGCATAAATAAAGAAAATGGCCGGAATTAGGAAAAAAAATGAGAGAATACAGTTGTTCAATCGGTTGGTTGGGTAGTTAGTTTACCTTGATCACTTGTGTTTGATTGGTCCGGGATCCTGTGGCGTTGGACTTCAGTACTGGAACTTGATAACAAGACAGAGGTTGGTGAGAGAGAAAAAGCACGCATAAATGAAAGGAAGAGGAAAAAGACAAAGGGTGAGGAAGACATGGACGTAATTTTTTGTCTATCTCAATTATGGGAGAGGGTTTGTTGTTTTTTTTGAAAGAGGAAAGGTAACAGTGCTAATTATTGAAGAGACACATCAACGGCAGCAACACCCGTGAATGCAATAATGTATAAAAGAAAAAAAATTAACCCAAAAATACAAGGACACGAAAGAAATTTGTTGATTTTAACAATTTGGACAACTCAGAACAATTTTTTTAGAAGTCTGTTATTATATATAGAATGATATCAGGAATGAGATATATATCTTCATCTCAAATAGAAATTATCAATTAGAAACACAAGTCAATGATCGCAAAAATTATTCCACATACAAGCAATATGATTATATATATTGGTGTAAAATTTGACATGAATTGGAAGTAATGTACTGAGCTAGAATCTGCTTAGGAGTTGACTCGCTTACTTAGGACCTCAGACCTGAAAGGGATAGAAGAAAAAAAATAGGCTATCGTAAGAAATACCGATGTAGTACTTACCAAAGATTCTTCAATGCCTAAGTCATTTTTGAGCTCTTTCGAGCATTAATTATATTGATTGGAGTAGTTAATTGCTTAACTCATTAATGAGGGGTAAGAGAATATTTATAATAGTTAGAATCTTTGACCTAATTGGTGTATCGTCGTAATTTTAGTTTAAAATCTTGAATTTGTCACAACAAATCTCGCGTTATCCTTATCTATCATCTAATGATTTAGCTGGTAAGCTCACCATGCCTGATTTTGCCACACAGGCAGGTCAGTACTTGGGTAACACCAGATCGATATCAGTTGGTCCCAAGCTGGCATTCGATCTGGCTGGTATAGCTGATGATGCGTCATACATAATCAGTATACGGAGAAATAGGTCCAACAATATATATACATAATCAATTCATTATAAATTAATCACGATCCACGTTACATCAACATATGATATCTTTTCCATTTAAATAATAACAATGAAATAAAAATCTATTATTTATTTACGAAGAGCCGTGAGGTGTACTGCTTTCATGGTTGCATGTGGGTTCCGAACCATCCACCAACACCAAGTTGGCGATATTTTTGAATAAGATGATCTCATCATGCACAGCAGACCTTACCAACCCAAACAAAAATGTTAGGTTCAATTGTTTCAAGCAAATTAAACGAGTTATATATGTAGATCGAGACAACAAGATAAAACTTTTTGAATTATATATTTTATGCCCCAAAAGTGATTCCGTAAGAACGATCACTAAGTAAAGCAAATAAGTACGGCCATACACGTCCTCTCAACCGTAACATGTCACTACCACATAGCAAGTCCCACGTTATCTTGAAGAATATCCTGTACTCATCATGTGTTACACCATTGCTAAGATTAAAGCAAGGTAAGTGATTCCGTAAGAACGATCACTAAGTAAAGCAAATAAGCACGGCCATACACGTCCTCTCAACCGTAACATGTCGGCCCAATGACATGATTATTGTTCATTGCGCAGTCAGCACGCCAAACAAGCGCCACATCCGCACCCAGGTGGCATTTTAAGGAAAAAGACGCATTCCTTTCATATATTTTTTTTTTAAGTGAAGGGAAGGCTTCCCTTCACCACTTTTTTTTTATTTGAAGAGAAGGCGTCTTTTCTTCTCTTCAACAATTTTTTTTTTTTTCAACGAGCTTGGGCATTCGTTCTTATTCCCTACTAAAGATCTTTAAACTAAACCATCAAAGAAGGAAGAAATTTCAAGAAAGTAAGGTTGAAAAGAAGGAAATATCAAATGGGTAATCTGGATTTTTTACAGGTTTCAAGAGCCCATTCATCAAGAAATAGATGCTAATTTAGATTCTAGAAACTCAATTTGGAGGTCAATCCTCTTGTAAGCCCTTTCAAATGGTTTATTTATGTAGGAAATTTGGAAGAAAATTTATCATTT
Source organism: Paratinospora sagittata (assembly GCA_035771175.1). NCBI lineage: Eukaryota > Viridiplantae > Streptophyta > Magnoliopsida > Ranunculales > Menispermaceae > Paratinospora > Paratinospora sagittata. The sequence goes on from CM069597.1 coordinate 47,029,249, forward strand.
TTCTTTCATTTAAACAAGTAGCGTAAACATTACAATAATTCAACATAATTTTAAAAGGAGTAGACAGGGCTGACCTTACAGGGGAAGAATTCATCCAAAGACTAAAAGTACTGCCTGAAGAAAACCCTAAAGAAAGCTCAGAAAGAGAGAAGCTCCGTTCCTCTATGGTAAAAGTTATCATAGCTTCACCAACAGGCATTAGGGAACCATGAACTGAACCGTCACTCTGATCTCTATTTCTTGATGAATGGGCTCTTGAAGCCTGTAAAAAATCCAGATTTTTTTTCTTTCTTTACCTTTTTTTTTATTTAAAAAAAGGGAAAATCCAGCATTTCAATTCATATACCCCTTTGATATTTCATTCTTTTCAACCTTACTTTCTTGAGATTTCTTCCTTCTTTGATGGTTTAGTTTAAAGATCTTTAGTATGGAATAAGAAGAACGGATGTCCAAGCTCGTTGAAAAGACGTTTTCCCTTCACGTTAAAAAAATATATATTTGTGAAGGGAAGGCGTCTTTTCAACGAGCGCGGACGTGGCGCTTGTTTAGCGTGCTGATTGCGCAATGAACAATAAAGTATGGCAAATGGGTCATTATTTGTATGTAGATGACATTTGTGAGATTTTTTTTTTTTGAAGGGTAATCATGTCATTGGGCCGTAACATGTCACTACCACATAGCAAGTCCCACGTTATCTCGAGGAATATCCAGTACTCATCATGTGTTACACCATGATTGTCACAAATTTTTTTTACAAATTTACAAATATCATTAAAATTAAAATATTGATCCTTTTGTTATAATATGACCGGTAAATGTCGAGTTAACAGAATTAAAAAAATGCTTTTAAATTTTTATTTTTTTTTAAATTATAAGTGACGCCCAGTCAACAACTCTAACATCCAAATGTGATCAACTTATCTGTTAACTATGACATTTGTAAAAAAAATTTAAAAATTTATGACAATTAGGTCAAAAGCCCAACATATAAAAATACTCCAAATTATATTCCGCTTAATTGTTTGCATAAAAAGTCATGCTACTTTCTTCAATTTCGGCTTTTAGCGTTCAGTCTATAAAGAAAGGGAGAAGTTGGTTTACATCAAAGCAATTTTCTTCTTCTACTTCTTTTTTTTTTTTTTTTTTTTCTTATCTTATAAAAACATAATATATATATATATATATATATATATATATATAGTTTTTCGACATCTAAGTGTTGTCTTCTTTACTTTTTGGCGAGACTAATCCACCTAAATTCGAGAGTGGTGACATTCGTTACTTACAACTTTTTTACCACTTCTTCTTATTGTCATTTTTTTTTCATAATAAAACATATAAAAATTCTTGATAGACGTTGGATGTTTGCGGAGATGCGTATATTGAATATTTCCACAATAAATATCCAAGATTGATGGGTTCAAGCCTTGGTTTAACATTACTCTAAAAACATGTTTACTCATTCATTATTTTTAAAACTCCCTCTCTCTTTACTTGCTCATTACCATTGATTAGTAAGTATGTATAAACTGACCTAAATAATACCTTAGATTACCCTTAAGAAATTAAAAATAAAACACAAATAGCTCTTTTTAAAATGATTATTGTGTACCATTAAATAATTAAAATTAATATAATATATTTATTTATTTTAACTAATAAGTAATAGAAATCAAAGGCTAATAATAGGAGAGAATTAATAGGAAAAAGATAAATGATTTTTATTTCTTTAACTTCATAAATTCACTTCTTTACTCAATTTTACAAAGGATCAACTTGTAAATTAACCATAATCATTTTGTACGGTTTTATTTTATTATTTTTTCTTAGGGACTAAGGATATGTATGATTCTTTCAAATAATAAAAGTAAAAAATGATATGTATCATTCCTTTGCAGGCAGCAAGGCGGTTCGAGTATAAGGGCACGTGAACATAACTAATTGTTCATGTATATCTCCCAGTGCCCTTGGAAAGCGCAGAAACAGAGTAATTAACAGCCGCTGCGCATACATACAAATATGCAGGAGCCGCTAGGCGGCAGCAAGTGGAGAAGAGGCCTTTCTGTCAGCGTAACGTGAAAACAGAAAAGCCCAACCCGTTTTTATATCATATATGTTCTGAGTTTGACGCACGTGCATCGGTACCGCCGTTATGGACTCTTCCTCTGCCTTCTTTATCGACGTAGCACGTGGCTCCACTTGCGCGCTTGCTTTTACAACCATTACAAGTTACAAGGCTTGCAGTTTCTACTTTTAACTTCAATGGTTGGATTCTATTCCGACTTTAATCTACCATCGTCATTGTATTATCATATATGCACACTATAAGTCTATAAGTTATTCGATTCATGTAGATTTTCATTAATATTGATATTTTTTATATGCATATAATTAATAATATTTACATTTATAAGATTATAATTTTTGCATTAAAGTAGGTGACGGCTGCGAGACTGCATGGTCTGAAAATGATCCGTAACTTTCAATTATTAAGGAACTCATAGCGACACGTGGCAGCTATAAAGCCTTCTCTCTCTCTCGCTCCATTTTCTAGCTGAACGACGAGAAATTCGACGATTGAATACCGTCAGGCGCGACGAGAGAATATCGTTTCTTAATGCCGACGTGTCCAGTCCCCATGTGTCACCTTCACAGGATAAATTTTCACCAACCCCAAATGAATACGTAACTACAAATATCGTCTACCTTGGTCGGCTTTCTCATCCGACACGAGTGACGCGTCAAGCCGCTACGTGAATCAAAACTATCAGGCAAATGACGTGGAACGTCCACGTGTTAGAAGCTGAGAGGTCCTTGAGAGTCCCACTTGGACACGTGAATGCCTTACATGCAAATGCTTGGTCTTGTATACTATCTATGTAATCTTTTAATATATAGAGGGTGACAATAATGTGAAAATTAGTGTATTCCAGTTTGCTTTTTATAGTATTAAACAATGACCCTTCATTTGACATAAATAAGAATTTAATAATGGGCAAGAATAAGTTTTTAACCTTACTATAGTATTCCAGTCTGAAATTTTACTGATTAATTGGATTTTATTTTAAAGTTCTTAAAAAATATCCTGCACATTTAATTTAAGATAGGCACTACATATATGACTTACAATTTCTCACGAGATATCAAATAAATATATATAACCGCGTAATATTTCTCAAGTTGGCGTGGGGGCGGAGCATGATTGACTCGAGACAATTTTTTTTTGTTTTTAATTAAAAAAACCAATATAATAACCAATATTTAATGCCATTAATTTGGAAAGACGTGAAGCACTATCCAAAAGACGACAAAAATAATGCTAGTGACACGTGGCATGGTTTTACGGGGATCACTGATCACCAAGAGAGTTGCTCAAGCTTTAACGCTTCGGACAGTATATAAAGGGGGCTGTGTCTCTCTTCGTTTAAGTCCTCAGATTTTAGTTCGTGTTGTTGTTTGGTCTCTCTCTCGAGAAACACTCTGCAGCGGAAGCACTGCGCTAGCTGCTGAGTTCGCCTTTGATCTTTCTCTTGTTTAATAACACTGATTTCTCAGTGTTGAAGTTTCGATTAGTTTCTTTGCGTATTTCACTGAGATTTCAGGTGAGTTTTTAATCTACTTTCGAGATATATGTTGATGAGATCTTTAATTCTTCCTGTGTAAAGTAATCGCGCGAGAATTGTGGGTTGATTTATTAGTGGATTTATATTATAGCCTCAAAATGATGATCTCATGAGTGATGAGTTCCTCTTGTTAGATTTGGATGTTGTTCCAGCGATTTTCTTTGATTATAGGCAAAATGATGCTTCGTGTGAGCTAAGGTCATGATGTTTGTAGCATTTCTGCTTTGCTATCTGTTTTTTTTTTTTTTTTTTTTAATCCGGAGAATTTGATTCGTGAAGGTGGTGTTAAGTGAGACGAGCTAATAGCTTATAATTTTGAAGGTAATCTGATTGTTTCGAGTATTACGACGTCGTCTACACAGATCCATGGATTTCAAGACCTTATGTTTCGATGAACAGAGAAAATTTCGTGTAATATATAACTTCTTGCTTTGATCGTTGAAGGTCCGAAATCGGCGTCGTAATCGCACAAAACATATTCGAATTGCATCTTCATCGTGACTCATTTCACGATTCTTTCTATCTTTTAGCTTCTCTGCTCTGTTCTTAGAGAACTTGTTTCACGATCCTTCTCATCTTTTCGCTTTTCTGCTCTGTTCTTTAAATATTCCTGACTATTATAGTTTTGGTGGATTTCATCGCTTGTGGGGGAAATGAATGACTTAAATGTCGGTTGTGCCGTTTTTCTCTTTAACTTTCTCTAATTACTTATTCAAAAAGGAAAATGCAAAGCTCAAACTATGCCGTCATGGTCAGCAACGGAACGCTCTGCGATCAGCAGAACTGCAGAACTCGAGGCCGCAAGTCTTTCATCATCTCGAGTCGCCAATCATGATGAAAATAATAATTTTTATCTACTTAATTGCTGAAATGACTTTCATGCCATTGATTTTGAAACTAAGCAAAAATATTTTGTCAGTCGTAAACAAGCTTGTCGTTCAGTTAATTTCTTTGTTGTTTTCCTTTCCAAGTAGCTAACCTTGTTCCCGTGATATATTAAGCAGCTGAAAGATGACGGTGACACCGAAGATCTCGATCAATGATGGGAAACTGGTGGTTCACGGGAAGACAATTTTGACTGGTGTGCCAGACAATATTATTTTGACTCTTGGCTCCGGTGTTGGGCTTCTCGCTGGCGCCTTCATCGGTGCATCGGCTTCTGATAGCAAAAGCCTTCATGTCTTTCCCATTGGCACCCTTGAGTAAGTACAAACTTTCATTTATAAACTTGGACAACTTTTAATTTTTGACACATTTTGGGCCTCAGAGCTTCGATCTCATGGCTTTGGAGTTAAGACGGTTTTTCAGTGAGTGATTTTGTATACATATATTGATTTAACAAGGACAAAATAAAAGATTGAATCCCATTTGGTACTATTTGGTTTGTCAAAATTTTTGCCAACTTAGAATCCAATGGTCCACTTTCAATGGGAGTGGTGGCCCCGCTATAACCATCCCAATCAGATATTTTGTTTATTTAGTCCCTAATTCGTGTTAAAAGTTCTTAATTTGATGGAAATGGATTTTGATCAGGCGATTGCGATTCATGTGCTGCTTCCGCTTCAAGTTATGGTGGATGACACAGAGAATGGGGACATACGGAAAGGATGTTCCTCTTGAGACCCAATTCATGCTCATCGAGAGCAAGGACGAGACAACTGAAACTGGTGCTAAAGAAGATGATGCACCCACAATTTACACTGTCCTCCTGCCCCTACTTGAAGGCAACTTCCGTGCCGTTCTTCAAGGGAACGACAAGAATGAAATAGAGATCTGCCTTGAGAGCGGTGAGTCATAAATTGCACCATCACCATGACACAAATGTCACAATTAGTCATGTCGCATCCATCCGCCAGGGAGGAAGGGGCCAACAGTACAAAATCGGATGGAGCTTTGTCTTATTGCAAACACATTCTTGTTCCACTCCGAGCATAAACCTTATTTATGGAGTTCATATGATGGAGATAGGTGTTCAAAAGAACCGAAAACAATTTTTTTTGTGTGCTGACTCATTTGCAGGAGACAATGCTGTTCAAACCAATGAAGGACACTACCTAGTCTACATGCACGCTGGAACTAATCCCTTCGAAGTCATTACCCAGTCTGTAAAGTATGATTTTTATCACTTGATGAAATTTACAAATTAAGTTCATGGAATGCGCTAAATGGAAATTTGAGATGAGTTTCTTTTGTGTGAAACAGAGCTGTTGAAAAACACATGAAAACTTTCCACCACCGAGAGAAGAAAAAGGCAAGTAAAACATCTTTTTCTTCCTTTGCGAGCATGAGGAGAAAATATATCTTCCTCATTCGGGGCCTTCTTTTCATCAATCTTACATAGTTTTTTTGCATTTGACTAATTGCAGTTGCCTTCATTTCTTGACTGGTTTGGTTGGTGTACCTGGGATGCTTTCTACACTGATGTCACAGCTGAGGGTGTGGATGAAGGCCTTAAAAGGTGAGAAAATAAAGAGTTGGGATTTTTGTAACTTTACTCATGGTATGCTGAAGTTTGATCCAAGGCCATAACTCAAATATTGATGGGTGAAATCCTTCTTATTGTTTGAATGCCATATCTGCGCCACTGAGTTGTATGCTTCAATTTTAAGAAAACTTTCTTTCCATGCGAAACAGATTTAACTAATCCAGTTTCTTGGTTGTATGATGCTGCAGTTTAACCGAGGGAGGCACTCCTCCACGTTTCTTGATAATTGATGATGGATGGCAGCAAATTGGACATGAAGCCAAAGAAGCCAAGGACTGCCTTGTTCAAGAAGGAGCACAGTATGATCAATCTTTCTTTGAACATATCTTTTTTATGAACTCATTATTTTCCTAGAACATTTGGGAATGATGTGAAGTCTTTGGTTATCAGTTGACACACGGTCATGTTAGATGAATCATTCACACGATCTAATCCTGAATTATTGTCATTGTTGTTGCTCTGCAGATTTGCTAGCAGACTTACTGGAATAAAGGAGAATGCAAAGTTCCAAAAGAGTGGAACCCCTGGCTTAAAGCATGTTGTGGATGAAGCTAAGGAACATCACGATGTCAAGTGCGTATTAACTGTTCCCTCTTAAATCTGACTGTGGCATAAATGAATTAGCACTCAGTTGATTATGTGACCATTGATAACTCTTACAACTGTGATCCAAATCAGTCAATGAGAGAAGCATCACTAGTTAATGTTTTATTATGGTTGAATTAGCACTCAGTTGATTTGTGACTATTTATAACTCTTTAACTACCGTGATCCAAATCAGTCAATTAGATAAGCATCTCTTAGTTAAAGTTGTGTCATAAAATTTAGCAGTATTTACTTTTCAAATTTTGCCCACAATTGTAATTTCTTAAAACTGGGCAGGTTTGTGTATGTATGGCATGCTCTGGCTGGTTACTGGGGTGGGGTAAAGCCAGCTGCTGTTGGTATGGAGCATTATGACAGTGCATTGGCCTATCCAGTGCAATCACCAGGTGTAATTGGCAACCAACCAGATATAGTTATGGACAGCCTTGCAGTCCATGGGCTCGGATTGGTACACCCCAAGAAGGTCTTCAACTTCTATAATGAACTCCATGCTTACCTGGCCTCTTGTGGGGTGGATGGAGTTAAGGTTGATGTGCAGAATATCATTGAGACTCTTGGTGCAGGCTATGGTGGACGGGTTGCACTTGCTCGCAGCTACCACCAGGCCCTTGAAGCCTCCATCTCTCGTAACTTCCCAGATAATGGTTGCATTGCATGCATGTGCCACAACACTGATGGGATGTACAGTGCTAAGCAGACTGCTGTGGTTAGAGCATCTGATGACTTCTACCCCCATGACCCTGCTTCACACACCATACACATTTCTTCAGTGGCATACAACACCCTCTTCCTTGGTGAATTCATGCAACCTGATTGGGATATGTTCCATGTAAGTCATGAGAAACTCAACTGTAAACTAAGATTTTCTGCTCATTTTCAGTTACAACTTCATAGCCAGGTTTTCTTCGCCAATAGTTTTTAAGAGTTAAATTTGAATGGAAATAGATTTCCTACCTAAACAATTGAACAAAAAGTACTGTACTTATGGTAAATGTAATGACATACCGTTTGTCTATAAAAGCAGTTGTATTGATTTTGTAGTGTTGTTGACATGGGAATATATGTTTTGCAGAGCCTTCACCCAGTTGCTGATTATCATGCTGCAGCGCGTGCAGTTGGTGGATGTGCAATCTATGTTAGGTATTTAAGGGTTTCTTGAAGTTTTTATTTGGAATTCACTTAGCCAAGAACAGTAAGTAATATTTGCACCATTTTGTCGTAAAACAGTGACAAGCCAGGCAATCACAACTTTGAGCTCCTGAAGAAATTGGTCCTTCCAGATGGATCAGTTCTGCGTGCCAAACTACCAGGCAGGCCAACCCGTGACTGCCTCTTTGCTGATCCTGCCAGGGATGGTACCAGGTTTGCCAATCTTACATTTCTTAGGTTGATGGATTTGTTAGTTCTTTGTATGTCCTCCCACGGTAACTTGAAGGAAGGCGATCAACTATCTTACTCAACGTGTTTACCATGCAACAGTTTGCTAAAAGTGTGGAATGTGAACAAGTGTTCTGGTTTAGTGGGTGTCTTCAACTGCCAAGGTGCTGGGTGGTGCAAAGCTACGAAGAAAACTCGCATACATGATGAGTCTCCCGGCACTCTTACTGGGTCTATCTGTGCCACTGATGTTGACATTATTGATGAGGTTGCGGGAGATGACTGGAATGGTGAAGCTGTTGTTTATGCATATAAATCTGGTATGCAATCTCTTCTTGGTTGAAGGTCCTTTCTTGCTATGAACACCTTCGCTTGAAGGTAAACTGTGCATCACACTATTTTACTTCATTTGTGCAGGAGAAACCATTCGATTGCCAAAGGGTGCTTCACTTCCAGTCACCCTTAAAGTTCTTGATTATGAACTGTTCCATTTCTGCCCCCTTAAGGTAATTCTTCTCTCAAATCTTAGAATATATTTATTTTCTCTAAAGGTCCCTCCATTGCAACCTGGAGGTCATAAGCTTAAATTTGGAAACATCTTCTCCACAAAAGAGGGTGTTATCCAATGGTGCGAACCTCACACATTGAAAATCCCCAATTATGTATTTTCTCTGAAGACGACTGGTGGTCTTTAGAATCTGTAGCCCTCAATGATTGGACTTGATTCATGGATGCAAAAGCTGTGGATGTGTTTCAGTCTTCGCATCCATGAATGCTACTTACAGATACATCTCTTAGCTGCTTTGGTGCCTTAACATTGAATTAGGTTTTTCATCTGATAAGGGGGCTTTATGCATCACATGCCAATGTTGTGATGCTGTCTATTGGATTTTTATCTTGATTTTTTTTTTCCAATGTAGTATCATGTAATTTACATGGCGAGAAGCTACATTTAAATTTTTCCAACTAAAATGCAGCATACAAGTACTAATAGAAGCCAAGTTTCCTTTCTTTTGATGCTGGAAATTGCGGCGAACATCTCATTTGCACCAATAGGCCTTCTAGACATGTTCAATGCCAGTGGGGCCTTGGAGCAGTTCGATCTGGCTTTGGAAAATAAGAATCCAGAATTCTTTGATGGCGAAGTCTCCTCTGAATTATCTGGTTCACTTACTGAAAATCGGTCACCAACAGCAAAAATTTCCCTCAAAGTACGAGGATGTGGTCGTTTCGGTACCTATTCATCCCAGCGGCCTCTCAAAGTCTCTGCCGGTGGCACCGAGACCAACTTCGATTATAACACCGACACTGGACTGCTGACCTTCAACATACCAGTTCCAGAGAAAGACATGTACCAATGGCTGATAAAAATCCAAGTTTAAGAACTGAGAGACTAAGAAGAAGAACCTTTACATCTACCGGAATGAAAGGATGGGTGAGGCATGCCACAGAGAATTCAATGCAATATCTGGTTATTCGACTCTCTTGGTACTTTCCCCAATGCTATATCAAGAGCTGCATAGTTTGCATTTGCAAAAGAAAGTAGCTGGAGAGAAAGCTTAACTGGCTCAGAATGTTACTACTAGTCATCTTGATTCATCCCACTGCTCCTGTCATTCGAGTCATCAAATGGTGCCAAGTTAGCTACTTGGTTCATTAAATCAGTTGATCATTTAACTGCAATAATTTCTATTCCCCTGCTGAATAAGCGTTTGTGTTGATGCAAATGGGGATTGGTTTGGGGTTTTTGTAGGGGAGAGACTTGTCATGGTTGATTGGTTTTACATGTACCATTTCTACTACTACTACTACTACTACTACTGGGTTGTGGTCTTCATATAAATGCAGTCAAGTTTAACTTAATTTCATTGTTTTTTCTTTTTTCTTTTGTACTTGGTCATTTGTTCCAACCAACAAGTAAAGCCTCTGCATTTCTCATCTCATGAACTGAATGGCTCTATTTCAAGGCAAATGAACTTAGACAAGGATGACAAACATTGTATTTTATTTTATTTTGTTATTATTATTTTTTTGATTCAATGGAGCCAGGCTCTAACTAAGGCCTAGCAAAACACACCCAAGGCATCACTTCTCAGAAGGTGAAAAACTCACGGGGGAGGATCATGAAGGCTAAACTGACTGTCGCTCTGTAGACCCATATTAGCTAAGAAATCAACACTGTTGTTCCCCTCTCTTAATATATGCGAAGAATGCACTCCCAATCTCGAGAAAGCAGCTCCTGGCAATCTTTCAATACACCGTAGAGGGGATGTCCATAGCAGGGACGCAAGGACTTGTTGGAGTAGGTGAACAACACATTGAGAATCAGATTCCACTACAAGCTTCTTCAATATTAGTTAGAAACGTATCATTTTTGTATTACTTTTTTTTTTTTATACTCTTCAACTTAATTTAATTTAACTAAACTTTTTTTTTTTTAAAAAAAAACTTCATCGTCTTTCATGTAGTTTGATTTAGTAAACTCATATCATAATTGATTTGATAAAGTTTTATATTAGCTATCTTATCTGATGCTACTTTCTTCTTCTGTTCGAGCTGGGATGTAACCGGTTGGGTTGTGTTAGGTTGGAGCTAAATTTCAATCCAACTCAAATTAGTTTGGGTTAAAAAAATTGAAACTCTAACCCAAACCAAACTGCCTCTCAACCCAACCAAACTAATTAAAATTGGGTTGGGTTGGGTTGGTCGTTCAGATTAAGAATCTTGACTTTTGAGATGAATTAAATTATACCTATAAATTTGACATACAAATTTTATATTAATAAACATTAAACATGTAATGTTTCTATTTTAAATACAACCATATCAATATGTAAATTTGACAATCATTTTAAATTAGCCATAAAATATCAAGATGTTTTAAATAAAATCATATTCATCCACCCTCATATCATAATACTAAATTAGTTCGGTTTGGATTGAGTTGGTTGGTGTTTTAGGCTCCCAATCCGTAACCCAACCCGAATAATTCAGATTGAGATTTTTTCAACGCAACCCAACCCAAACACAAGACCAACCAAACCCAACCTGTTAGGTTTGGTTTGGTTTGGTTCGATTGGGTTGGCTTACACTCCTAGTTCAAGCTTAGAACCTGCGTTGAAAGATATTTATATACTCAACACAAGTTGATTTCTTTATGCACGCGTGTGTGTATATATATGGATTTGTGGTCGTGACTTTAAGTGATGATCAACATTTTTGCCCTTATTCACTGAAGGAAACCAAAAGAGTGTTGTGTTGCAACTAAAAAGAACAAAAGTGACAATCTTTGATTCAAAGGCCTACTATAAATTTTGTGTTGAGTTTTTTTAGCACCTCTTATGGAAACATTTGGAGGGCAGCTAAATAAACCACAAAAGGCTATTTCTACTATATTCTATTCCCGATATCCTTACCACATTGAACTTTCCTAAATACTTTTTTCATAATTTCAAACAAATTTATCTCCTCTAACCCAACCCTACCTTACAAATTTCAAACATATTTCTAAAAATCATAAATCACTATATTCAAAACCCTTAAAATCGCTTACTTCCTTAATATTATCTCATCTTCAGTAGAAAAATCGATGGTTTTGGAGTATTTTATATTATTTTTTCCAACACGAAAGGCGGTTGCGATTCGAAGTTTTTCGAACAAAAATTACTAAATCGATAAGAGATTTGTTATTAAAATGGTATGTTTTGGTACTTTTGTTTGCGAAAAATATCGTCGGGTGTTCAAAAAAATCACTATGGGAAGAACTGGACCGCGATCGATTTGGAGCTATGATATTAAACTGATTGCGGTGGTTCAGTTGAATACGACAAAACCTTACATTTTTTGTTTTGTCATCGTTGACCAAACCATATAATTTTTTTTAATGTATTTAAAACACAAAAAAATATAAATAAAAAATGAATGGTTTGGTTTGTATGACTGAACGGATATATTGTAGTTCGGTTATGCAAGACCGAACTCACGATGAAATTGAAAAAAAAATAAAAAATAGAGATATTTTGGTATAATAACATGAGAGTATTATTAGAAATCAAAATTGATGATTTGTTGTGGTGTAAAAAATATTTTTTTGTGATTTATTTCGTTGCCTCAAACATTTGACTTATGTGGCCAATATTGCAATTTTTTGTTTCGCATATCTTCTAAGAGGACTGCTACACCCGGTCCGGTCCGACAGGCTCGAGTTTTCTTGGACGGTTCAACCGGATAGTGTCGCATAGTCCGTTGATACACACATTTATTCTTTGCATTCATTTTTCATTTTGTAAACGGAACTTTCTCTAGGGTTTAAGAAAGGAGAGTTAGGGTTTTTGAAATTGAAGTTCAGTAATGGGAGGGTTTCGAGAAGATCCACCTTCTCCATTTGCATCTGTTTCTTCTAATCACTTAATTCATTTAGTTTTGCATCTCATCACCTCCTTCTTCCGATTCTTATTATATGCGTTTGATTTCTGCAAGATTGAGGTCACCTACGAATCGCACCACGGATCTTTGCCTTTTTCGTCACAACAGAATCGATCAAAAGAGATCTGTTGCAGAGACTTGAATTTGTGAAGATGTTTTGGTGGCTTCAAACTTTTACGTCTTTGAGATTTTTTGAATTTTTAATTATTTTTCCAATAATCTTCTTTCGTAATCTACCTTTTTCATCTGCTTCTAGTAATCAATAGGTTTTGCATCTCATCACTTTTTTCTGATTCTTATTATGTGCACCGGCGAGATTGAGACGACTTCTCTGGGATCGGTAGGGTTTCATTAAAGCTTCCTCTGTAAAAGCAATCGTACCAAGCACCGTAGCATTTTTTTTTTTTTGGGGGGGGGGGGGGGGGGCGGCGGGGGAATAATCAAATCAAGCAAGGAAATTAGTAGCGGAGATTTGAATTTGTGAACCATGTAGTTGGTGGAAGGCTTCGTTGAGTTTGAGATTTGAATTTGTGAAGTAGTTCTGGTAGCCCTAAACTCTACGTCTTCGTCATTTTTTTCTTTTGATAGCTGTTTATGGTTGTTTGATCCAAACAATGGCATTGTTATCATCTTCAGTATTTATCGATTTTATAGAGGTTATGATTGTAGAATTCTGGTGGTCGATTAGGCTCAGATAATGATCCAAATAGATCTGGTTTTTAATACTTATATTACTACTGGTTTCATATAGTTCTGCCAGGTTGTGCTAAGATGACGATCCAAATAGATCTGGTTTTTAATATTTACGTTACCACTGGTTTCATACAGTCCTCTCAGGTTGTTTTCTAGATTAACAGGTTGCAATTTTTAAAGATAAGAGCTATACATTTTATAATTACTTGTAAATTAGGATTGCGTTCTTAGCCTTAGGCCTGAATGAAGGGGGAAGACTGTAAACAACCCTTAAGGTTGAACTCATATTTTGAGATGCTAATGGTAGAGATCGAGCTGATTGTGTTTTTGGATATGTTTTTCTTGGACTGGATTTTTTTTTTTTTAAATTACTTCTTTGCATGTAAATTTTCATGTTTAACCAGTGATATTGATCTTTGATTTTTGTGCATTTTTCATTCATATTTTTTCCTGACATCTAATTTATACTTGCACAATTCTCAATGATGAAATATTCAGAAAACTGAACTTTGCATGAAATTACCAACATGGAGTTGGTGCAGTTGGTAAAGAGTTGGCTTTGAAACCCAAAAGTTCTAGGTTCAACACCTGCCACTGCCTCACCGTAGGAGGTGAGGGGGAGTAATGGGTCAGGGATGGACATGATACCTCTCCGAGAGTGTGGTATGGCGATTGAGTTGGTTATACAATTAACTACTAACTACTAACATTGTTTCTTTTAAAAAAAAAGAACTTCTCATGAAATTTTAAAAGACTAGATCTCCTTCTGTATGTTTATGTTTTTCTAGTACTGTACTAAGGAAGGAGTTCTTTGCATGTAGTTTGCAACTAATGATATTGATCTCTGATTTTTTCGGCCTTTGTCTTCGTATTTATTAAACTTATAATTTTATAGCTCCACAATTCTCAATGATGAAATATTTAATAATCCGAACTTCACATGAAATTATAAAAGATTGGTGTTCTCCTTTATGTTTGCGATTTCTGGTACTGAAGTAAGGAAGGGGTTCTTTGCATGAAATTCACTAATTGGGCACTTAAACTAATGATATAGATCTCTGATGTTTTTGGCATTTGTGATTCATCCACAATTCCCGATGATAAAATATTTAGTAATCTGAACTTTGCATGAAGTTTTTAAAGGTTGGTGCTCCCTTTATATGTTTATTGTAGAGGTTGAGGAACCGTGATTTCATGCTAGGTAGATAGCAGGCAAAATGAGGGATGTTTTGTGGAGGTTAAATCTCAAAGACCATTTGCATGTTTGTTTTGCCAGTGACTATTTCTGATTGTTTCCGCATAATTTCACATGCAATAGCTTTTCAGAAGTCTTGTTTGTATGAAGGGAATTTCTCTACTCAACTCAATAACCTTTTTTAACTAAATGGAATCAGGTATATGGATCTGCCTCCTCCACTTATTTCTATTAAAGTCAATAGTACGAGAACGTCCTAGTCTTTCATGTATTCTGATTAAGTAGATTCTGGGCATAGTTGAATAGACACAGTTTTATGCTATTTGTCAGCTAACTAATGCAATATTCCTCCTTTTTCGCTTGTGTAGTGGTTGAAGATTCATGCTTCCAGTCCCTGTTCAAATGGATTGCCTTTTGTTCTATGTGGACCTGTTTTAGTTAACTAAGCTCAGCAGCTACTGCAAAAACAGGTACTGAGACAACTTTTTCGTTTATTTATATGTCTATTTATGTTATGTAACCTGTTAAGGTTTGGTAAAAATTGTACCCAACAATTAAAACAAGAAAACATGGACAGAACTAAAGATAACATATTTATGTACATAAAAAATAGAACAAAAGCTCTGATTATTATTTTAAAACCTCCAGTCACTACATCGAGAAGAAATTCTCTTTGTATTGTTTGATTTATTATTTTATATATAAAATAGTGTGCATGCGTATGTGTTGAACATGTGTTTTTTTTTTTTTTGGCAAGGAACATGCTTTCATTGTGTTTTCAGAAGGTCTTAATTTTTATTGGTATTAATTTTATTTTTTTGGAGAAGATATTGGGGTTGTTCATCTTACTGATCAACTCGAACACTTAATTAATTTGGGTTGGGTCAATGTTCTATAATTTAACCGATCTATGAACCAACCTTAATTAATTGATAATAATAGTTATTATTGTATTCATCATTTTCGCTATAAAAACTTACCATGATTGAATTACGTAAAATTTTATATATGTAAATAATATGAAAGAAATCATCTTATTAATTATTATAAGATTCACATTTGACTTAGAAATACTTTTATAAAGTGTTATTTAGAATCCATAGATATATTGAATAGATTATGCAATTTTATAATCTACATATTGAGTAGGCGTTACTTGACCAACCCAATTGAAACCAACATGAATTCCTTGAGTTTGGTTGGGTTGGTTTAATTTGCTTTCAAATCGACTTAATTGGGTTGGATTTGGAATTTGACCAAAATCCGAACCAACCTAACCCATGAACATCCCTAGAAGATGTTATATCATGATATAAGTGACTTTTTTTGGAAAAAAAATGGGAGCTGCGGTAATTGTAAGTAGAACGTTATTAATAAAAACAAGAACACAATTCTAAGTTAGAGACTTGATTTCTGTGATTATAAGTTCGTAACTCTATGAAGAAATGGGATGAAACTTGTTTCTGCGACTGGTTTAGACAGTATTACTTTGTAATGTTCATGTTTTACTATTTATAAAATGTTTCTTTTATTGACCAGATAAACTCTGAATAATAGTCTTTACATGGGGTTGTGAGGGCTTGTTATTGATCATTAAAAGCCACAAGCAATCCAAGTTCTCAGCCATGTGAATTCAAAGAGTCAGTTTTGTTTCTCATTATCTTATCTTGTCTAGCTTACATAGCAATTAAAAGCTTTTCCAAATAAAGTCTGTGATCTTAGTCTTTCTGGCCTTCTTGGCCCATCTGGGTGAAGCTCATGATATATATCCATGTAGTAGTTTTAGCTTGAACACGATTCCTGTTCCTAATCAACAAGATTTATTTGAGTACTATCAAGGTATTCCGGTTGGGTATATGTCATTGGGCAACCAAAAAAACCTGGTGGGTAGTGTTGATTTAATTGGGTATACAAACATGACGAATGCTTCTCCTGAAGATAATTTTGATTTTATTAACAGTTGGGTTTATGTGTTCTTGCATTGATTCTAATGATGAAAAGATGCGGTTTTCAGTGCATGAAGACAGAATAAGTTGAGTAGTAAAGTTGGAGCAGGCGATGTTAGTGTTGAAGAGGTTGTTCCATGCAAGAATAAAGAAACATTGTTCATCAGGTACCACGAAGAGAATATTAACATGACGATCACTTAGGAATTCATGGATTGATTATAATCTGTGTCATGGCATAAAATAGTATTTAATAGGAAAGAGGGTCAATTTAACAATATTAAGGGGAAAAAAGGTGGGTTTAGTATTTGTATTAATTGTAGAAATTAAACCAAAGGGCACCCGCTGCACCTTCGTACAAGTATTCCTTAAAAATTAACTAAAAACAAATACTGTGCTTACAATACAGCTATTAAAAATGAACATACCTGCTATCTATTTTTCTTAAGTGCATGAAACAGTGTTACAAAGGTTTTTCAAAACGTTGCAACTTTCAACTGGGATTTCAAAATTGCTATTGAGCGTTAACATGTTCAAAGAGTTTCAAAGCGCAACGGAAAGTATTCCCCAGTAAAACCCTGTAAATGGTATTTTCGCTAATCGGGTTGAAAAATCTAATGATAATTGCTGTGAAAAATTTATTGTAAAACGTGGCACCACTTTTTAAACGCTACCTGAGAAACCGTTGTAAAATGGTCTATAAGAGCTTCCCCTCTGAGAATTCACTATTGACAGCCGCTGTAGAAGGTCATTACTCCCGTGTTAAGAAGTCTGTAAGGAAGCTCTGTTAGAGTCTTTGTAAGAACCCCTGTTACAAGTCCAAGAGAGAACTGCGGTAAAAAGAAGCCGCGAATATAAGTCTGTCGGAGGAGCCACTGTTTAAAAGTCATAGATGAGCCGCCGTAAAAAGTTTTACTGAAATTGTAGATGAGTCTTGCAGCTGTAACAAGTCGCCGCGTGTAAAACCGCTGTAACAAGTCGCCAAGAGCAGACTGAAGTTAAAAGTCTCTCCATGTAACTGCTGTAAAAGGTTTTAGGAAACCGCTATTAATAATCCTGTAAGATATAACCACTGGAAAGTCCATCAACGTATTTTTTATTAATTTTCTGTACATGATACCGCTTATCAAACCGCTGTTAAAAGTAATGGTGTTCACTAAGTTGTCCTTTGATGGAGGCCGCTGTTAAATGTCTATAAGAGGAATCTGTGGTCTTTTGAAAGAAACCCGTTAGAAGTCTTAGCAGTATACCGCTTGTTCTTTACTGTCCACTGTTAAAGATACAAAGTGCTTTCAAAAATGATTAAAGTTGTCAAGTCTTTGCTTATACCACTGGTTATTTTCTTTACCTCATTGGAAACTGACCGCTGTTGTATATATTAAAAATTTAATGATTAAAGTTGGTCAAGGGTCATAATACTAACTTGAGTTTGGAAACCCCTTTCAGCATCAGAAGTCTTAATTCCAGACTTAGAACCTCGTCTTAACTTTTGCCATTCCTGGTTGCTTTCAAGAAGAAACATGGTCCATGTTAACAAGTTTGAGTGCATAAGTAAACCCACCCCTAGTGCTGAAATCTGCCCAAATTGAATTCAACTTCAGCCCAACCTTACTTTCTTGTTTTGAGTGTTTTAATAAATTCTAGGAGAATCTCCTCTTCTGCAAGGTGACCCACCCTCTGAGATAAACAATACGAAAAAAAAAAGATGTTAAACCTGAATATAATTAAAAAAAAAAAAAAACACTATAAATGGACAAGTATTTCAATTTTCAACATCCTTGATGCTATACACACTAAATTATACAAACAAATCACAAACAATTGATCAAGAATGAAAAATGCATTAGGTAGAGAGAAGCATGTAAAGTCTGCTAAACCAAAAAAAGGTTTGCATTGGCTTCAAAAGCAAACACTAGTACAAATAACACTCCCATGAATTTTAAATTAAGCATTTATCAGATTAGAATTCACTTGCAACATGTATAAGAAGATTGTGCATTAAGAACAACCATCAGAAAAAAAGAAAGAATAAAGTATGAATAACATATGCAATTGAATGTTTTAACATCTTACATCAATTACCATATGCATGTCCAACAAGGGTAAATTCCTCAACTAGTAATATACAAATGTCAAAATTCAAAAGCTAAATTATTACCAAACCCAAATCTCTCCACCCCCAGCCACCACTACATGAACAAATTACAGATCAAACAAAATCAATCAGAAATTTAATTTGTTTCTAGCGAGAAGTGCCAAATATATATACACACACAATGTAACCTTAATGACCAATGGTTCAAATAGTTTGAACTTAAATAAAAATACACAAAACAAAGATATATAGTGGCAAAAGAACATAAAAAACTAGAAAAATGTTAATCTAACTACAAAAAATATAACTCTTAAGGGTAACTACACATTGGTGTGTTACATATCTCAAGGTATGTAATAAATGATCTAATGGTTATGTAAGTGTGGTTGCACTTGAAGTTGCATTTTTTTTTATAATTAGATTAACATTTCAAAAAACTAACCATTAATACTGGGAGTGGTACCTGAGTAGTTGTCTTGATTCAAGAACTTTATTGACATGGGTTAATGGGTATTTGAATACTTCAAGAAGCATGAAATAGCCAATTAGCCCCAAGATATTAAATCTATGAGCAAGTTCCTAATACTAAGAACTTCAAAAGAATGAAGAAGCATAGACTAACTTTAAAATTCATCAAATCATGCTTTTGCTAACCATGTTAGAGGATTCACAATAGTGAGTGTTTGAACACTTCAAGAAAGACCAAATCAGCCAATAAGTCCCAAAAGAAATTATCAATCTATAAAAATAATAATTAGCACACGAAAATCTCATTTCATGAAAAAATCATGAATTTGTTTATGTATACATACGAAAGTCTCTCATTTAGGATAAAACTTATAAATTTGCTTATATGCATACAAAAGTCATATTTTGGTAAAAATTATAAATTTGCTTATATAAACACATAAAAGTTCTATTTTGGTTGAAAATTATAAATTTATTCCAATAAGCACAAAAAAGTCAAATTTCAGATAAACACACGAAAGTCTTATTTTGGGTGAAAATTTTGAATTTCCTTCTACTAGCACACTAAAGTACAATTTTGGTGAAAATCACAAATTTGTTTATATAAACACACGAAAATTTAATTTCATTGAAAAATCATAATTTTTTTTTATATGTGTACACGAAAATTCCATTTCAGGTAAAATTTATGCATTTGCTTATATAAGTACATGAAAGTCCTATTTTGGTGAAAATCATAAATTTGCTTATATAAACACACAAAAGTTCCATTTTGGTTGAAAATCATGAATTTATTCCAGTAAGCACAAGAAAGTCATTTCCTGTGAAAAATATGAATTTAGTTATATAAACACACGAAAGTTCTATTTTGGGTGACATTTTGAATTTTCTTCTATCAGCACATAAAAGTACAATTTTAGGTAAAAACCATAAATTAGCTTATATAAAGACACACAAATCTCATTTTATGGAAAAATTATGAAATAATTTATATATGCACATGAAAGTCCCATTTAGGGTAAAACTTTTGAAATTGCTTATGCAAGCACATAAAAGTCTTATTTTGGTGAAAATCATAAATATGCTTATAAGCACACGAAAGTACCATTTTGGTTAAAAATCATGAATTTATTCCTAAAAGCACAAGAAAGTCAAATTTAAGGTAAAAATTATCAATTTACTTATATAAGCACGAATGTCCTGTTTTTGGTTTAAATTTCGAATTTACTTCTACCAATTGATGAAAGTACAATTTCAAGTGAAAACCATAAATTAGCTTATAAAATGACACAAAAATGAAAGTACAATTTCAAGGCAAAATCATAAATTTGCTTATATAAGTATACGAAAGTATCATATCAGTTGAAAATAATAAATTTATTCCTATAAGCATAAGAAAGTCAGATTTTGAGTGAAAGATATGAATTTACTAATATAAGCACACGAAAGTCCTATTTTTGGTTAAAATCTCGAATTTACTTCTACCAGCTAATGAAAGTACAACTTCAAGTGAAAACCATAAATTAGCTTATAAAGGGACACGAAAATCTCATTTCAAGGAAAAATCATGAAATAATTTATATATACACATGAAAGTCCCATTTAGCGTAAAACTTATGAATTTGCTAATAAACACACGAAAGTCTTATTTTGGTAAAAGTCATAAATATGTTTATATAAGCACACGATAGTACCATTTTGGTTGAAAATCATGAATTTATTCCTAGAAGCACAAGAAAGTCAAATTTAAGGTAAAAATTATCAATTTACTTATATAAGCACGAATGTCCTGTTTTGGGTTTAAATTTTGAATTTACTTCTATCAACTGATGAAAGTACAATTTCAAGTGAAAACCATAAATTAGCTTATAAAATGACACAAAAATGAAAGTACAATTTCAGGGCAAAATCATAAATTTGCTTATATAAGTATACGAAAGTACCATATCAGTTGAAAATAATAAATTTATTCCTGTAAGCATAAGAAAGTCAGATTTTGAGTGAAAAATATGAATTTACTTATATAAACACACGAAAGTCCTATTTTTGGTTAAAATCTCGAATTTACTTCTACCAACTAATGAAAGTACAACTTCAAGTGAAAACCATAAATTAGCTTATAAATATGCTTATATAAGCACACGAAAGTACCATTTTGGTTGAAAATCATGAATTTATTCCTAGAAGCACAAAAAAGTCAAATTTCGGGTAAAAATTATGAATTTACTTATATAAGCACACGAAAATCCTGTTTTGGGTGAAAGTTTTGAATTTCCTTCTATCAGCACATGAAAATACAAGTTTTGGTGAAAATCATAAATTTGATTATATAAACACACGAAAATCTCATTTCATTGAAAAATCATGAATTTGTTTTTATATGCACATGGGAGTCTCATTTAAGGTAAAACTTATGAATTGCTTATATAAACACACAAAACTCCTATTTTGGTGAAAATCATAAAATTGCTTGTATAAGTACGTGAAAGTACAATTTCGGTTGAAAATTAGGAATTTATTCCTGTAAGCACATTAAAATCAGATTTCAGGTGAAAATTTTTAATTTTTAGTTTTGGCTCAAAACTTCAAATTTACTTCTATTAACACATGAAAGTACAATTTTAGGTAAAAATCATAAATGTGATTATGTAAGCTCACGAAAATCTCATTTCATGGAAAAATCATGAATTTGTTTATGTATGCACATGAAAGTCTCATTTAGGGTAAAACTTGTGAATTTGCACGAAAGTCCTTTTCTAGTGAAAATCATAAATTTGCTTATATAAGCACAAAAAAATATCATTTCGGTTGAAAATCATGAATTTATTCCTCTAACCACAAAAAAGTAATATTTCGGGTGAAAAATATGTATTTACTTTATAAGCACACGAAAGTCCTGTTTTGGGTTAAAATCTCAAATTTACTTCTATTAACCACATTAGAGTACAATTTCAGGTCAAAATCATAAATGTGCTTATATAAACATCCAAAAATCTTAATTCATTTAAAAATCATGAATTTGTTTTATATGCTCACAAAAGTCTCATTTAGGGTAGAACTTATGAATTTGCTTATATAAACACTCGAAACTCCTATTTTGGTGAAAATTATAAAATTGCTTGTATAAGTACGTGAAAGTACAATTTCGGTTGAAAATTAGGAATTTATTCCTGTAAGCACATTAAAATCAGATTTCAGGTGAAAATTTTTAATTTTTAGTTTTGGCTCAAAACTTCAAATTTACTTCTATTAGCACATGAAAGTACAATTTCTGGTGAAAATCATAAATGTGATTATATAAACTCACAAAAATCTCATTTCATAGAAAAATCATGAATTTGTTTATGTATGCACACGAAAGTCCCATTTAGGATAAAACTTATGGATTTTGCATATATAAACACTCGAAAGTCCTATTTTGATGAAAATCATAAATTTGCTTATATAAAAGCACACTAAAATTCCATTTCGATTAAAAATCTTCAATTTATTTCTATAAGCACAAAAAAGTCAAATTTTGGGTGAAAAATATGAATTTACTTATAGAAGCAGACGAAAATCAAAATCATGAATTTATTTTTATATGCACACAAAAGTCTCATTTAAGATAAAACTTTATGAATTTGCTTATTTATGCACACGAAATTCCTATTTTGGTGAAAATCATAAATTTGTTTGTATAAGCACACGAAATAACTATTTTGGTGGAAATTCACTAGTTTATTCCTATAAGCACAATAAAGTCAGATTCGGGTGAAAATCATGAATTTACTTATATAAACATACGAAAGTACAATTTCAAGTAAAAATCATAAATGTGCTTATATAAGCCCACAAAAATCTCATTTCATGAAAAAATTATGAATTTTTTTAGGCATGCACACGAAAGTCCCATTTCAGGTAAAACTTATAAATTTGTTTATATAAGCACATGAAAATTCTATTTTGGTAAAAATCATAAATTTTCGTATATAAGCACACAAAAGTTCCATTTTGGTTGAAAATTTTCAAGTGAAAAATATTAATTTACTTATATACTCACACGAAAGTCCTGTTTTGAGTGAAAATTTTGAATTTATTTCAATCAACACATTAAAGTACAATTTCAGGTAAAGTCATAAATGTACCAACATAAGTACACAAAAATCTCATTTCATGAAAAAATCAAGAATTTGTTTATGTATGCACCCGAAAGTCCCATTTAGGCTAAAACTTATGAATTTGCTTATATAAGCACACAAAAGTTCCATTTCGGTTGAAAGTCATGAATTTATTCCTGTTTTGGGTGAAAATTTCGAATTTCCTTCTATTAACACATGAAAGTATAACTTCTGGTGAAAATCATAAATTCTCTTATATGCTTATATAAACACACGAAAGTCTCATTTCAAGTAAAACTTATGAATTTGCTTTTATAAGCACACAAAAGTCCTATTTTGGTGAAAATCATAAATTTTCTTATACAAGCACATGAAAGTATCATTTCGGTTGAAAATCATGAATTTATTCCTCTAAGCACAAGAAAGTCATATTTTGGGTAAAAAAATATGAATTTACTTATATAAGCACATGAAAGTCCTGTTTTGGGTTAGAATCTCGAATTTACTTCTATCAACATTGACAATACAATTTCAGGTGAAAATCATAAATATGCTTATATAAGCACATAAAAATCTCATTTCATGAAAAAATCAAGAATTTGTTTATATATGGACACGAAAGTCCCATTTAGGGAAAAACTTATAAATTTGCTTATATAAGCACACAAAAATTCTATTTTGGTTAAAATCATAAATTTGCTTGTATAAACACACGAAAGTTTCATTTCGATTGAAAATCATGAATTTATTCTTGTAAGCACAAGAAAGTCATATTTCCTGTGAAAAATATGAATTTACTTATATAAGCACTCGGAAGTTCTATTTTAGGTGATATTTCGAATTTTCTTCTATTAGGACATAAAAGTATAATTTCCGATGAAAACCATATATTAGATTATATAAGGACACAAAAATCTCATTTCGTGGAAAAATCATGAAATAATTTTTATATGCACATGAAAGTTCCATTTAGGGTAAAATTAATGAAATTGCTTATGCAAGCACACGAAAGTCCTATTTTGGTAAAAATAAAAAAACATGCTTATATAAGCAAACGAAAGTAAGGGTGTTCACGAGTTGGGTTGGGTCGGGTTGAGGTCAAATACCAACCCAACCCAATCCAATAGGACCCCTAAACCCAACCCAATAACTTTGGGTTGGTCTACTTCAATGTATTGATTCTAAATTCTTATTTCCTAAGCTAAATTTTAAGTCAAATATGAATATAAATATAATTTCAAATAATGTTTTTATTCATATTATTTTATTAATGAGATTTTATGTGATCTGATAGCAATAGGTGACTAATAAAAATGCTAACTAAAGAAATACATAATATTCTTGATGAGTTCGGGTTCATCGGGTTGATTTGCAAAAATCTTGACCCAACCCAAACTTGATCATGTTGCTAATTCCTAACCCAACCCAACCCATAACGTTCAAGTTGGCCAGGTTAATTGGGTTGGACAGTAGGATGAACACCCCTACACGAAAATACCATTTTGGTTGAAACTCATAAATTTATTCCTTGAAGCACTAGAAAGTCAAATTTCGGGTAAAAATTATAAATTTACTTATATAAGCACACAAAAGTCTTGTTTTTGGTTTAAATTTCGAATTTACTTCTATCCGCACATGAAAGATATCAAATCTATGAGCAACTTCCTAACACTAAGAACTTCAAAAGAATGAAGAAACATAGACTAACTTTAAAATTCATCAATTCATGCTTTTGCCAATCTATAGAAATAATAATTAGCAGCTAAGTCTCAATCCCTAACCCAGGTACCTAAAAGCATCAATATAAAATCAATAGCTAGAAGACATAAAGACCCTTGGATCTAGTAAGTGTTAGCCAAAAGAAAACTAACCAAGAGGTTCCTGCTGGAACAAACTGCCTCAACACCATTACAGAAACCTCATTCTCATAGCCATCAATTTCTACATAAACCAACACAAGAAATTACCACCACCTTACAAAGTTATAAACACTAGAAAATGACTTTTCCTACCAAATAGAAAAGACAAACTTAAAGATGTAAAAAAGGAGGATGCAGTGGACATGTTTAGGGCTTGACTCACATGTTTGTCCAAACATTAGGGAAGCAAATGTTCAAGCTTAAACAACAAATCAAAGAAGAATAAGTCCTTTCGTCTCTATTGGACATTTCTCAAACACGTGATGCATCACAACCATTACCGAAACTAGAATATATATTGCCACCACCACCATGAAAACACATTCAGCTGTTAAACAACAAGAAATCTTTGGTACTTTGTTTAAAATAGACAATGATGGATCGTTTGTAAGCTAGGCTTCCAATACAAATAGATAGAAAATTAGTTTTCTTTCATTAAGCTGCATCAAATTAGTTAAAAAGCAAGAAATTTGATATTTACATTTGTCTGAACATGTAACTAACCATTACCCGACCATTTCGGTCGGGTGGCCGGGTTAACCCGATGAAGTTGTGAAAATTTTATTATTGTTTATAGTGCGAAGTAATAAATGTAAACAATTTTTCAATAAAAATTATTTACTCAAACGTTGTTGAGTTTTGGACTCTTTCAACGACCATCCTAGAACAAAGGGTTTTGAATGTATGAGTTCGACGGAGGATGAGCAATTTATCAAAGAGTAACCCCCTTCCCCCTCCTTTTCCAATGTGGGACTAAAAGTCCTTCTCAGTTTCAATTTATGAAAATATCAAAAGTTTTAATCAAAGACTACATTATATAAGTTGTGATCATTTTATTATCAATATTTAAAAGCCCTCTTACGTATGAAAAAACAATTAACCCACACAATGGAATATGTTGTATGAGATTTGTTAAACATCTTTTACTTTTATAGCCAATCATAAGGGTCAAATTAAAATGAAGAGTATATATATAATATTATATATTTCCTTGCTAGTTAATTTGTTTTTATGGTTTATCTAGTCTAATTGTCTAAACTTGCTTAGAAGTTCAAAATTTTAATTATTCACATAAATTTTTATTTAAGATAAGATTTTAACTAAAATGTAAAAATATATAATATGTGAACAAAATGTATAGACATTTTAGTAATTAAACTATGAGATCAATGCTAAACAACATAAAATTTGGGCAATCTTATTCTTATTTTTTGAAGCAATGAATTTATCATTGGGTTTACGCTATATTATTTTTGACATACTTTCTATTGAAATAGAGTCAAAACCCTATTTATTAAGATTCTCAAATCTATTATATCTTATAGGGCTATTCATTCTAATCATATGTCACCATATATTAAATATATCTAGAGAAATTAAAGATATCAAAAGTGGAGAACAATTCAAATACTAATTCATTTTGCGGCCTTATCTCCTATATAATTCATTCTTATTAATTAATGAAAAGTGCTAAAATGACATTTCTAGTATTGGTCATTGCTATAAATATTTTTATCAATCCACCATTGGATCGTATTGAATCATGCATTAATACGTGAATTCAAGGTAATAAAATGGTGTATTATGGAGTTTGTATTGATATCAACTATAAATATCAATGTAGCACTACCCTTAATTTATTTTACTTTTTTGTTAATATCCCTCGCTCGGACCACCTCCATATCACGTTATTTATATTAGTCAACCTAGGAAAGCTTTCGAGCTTTGCAGCTAGATGATAAACATGATCATTACACTACTAACTCATTCAATTTACTTTGCTAAATTAATTTTCAAATGACCATATTTAGCCTTTGGTTCAATAGCAGCAAATAATTTAATCATTTCAATGGTGTTCCCTATTCATAACTCAATGGTGTACCAAACATTCTCCACTTGTAGTTATATACATAATATCAAAGTAGCTTACATTTTTTTAAAAAAATTAGATGAATACTACCCACCTTATAATTAGATGTACCTCTCATACGACAATTTTATGTTTTTTCAAATGACATCAATGTTGATTTTTATATATAATTGGAGAGCAAAGTTTACCCAAAAAGATAAATAAATAACAAATTCAGCTATATATATATATATTACAATCTATGCATAGAATAGATTATATTCAATTATTCATGCTAATTTAAATGTACTTTTATTTCCATCTTTTCAATAAAATTTTGTGGTTCTAGCCTTTATTAAATTTAAAATACATTTAGCTATGAAATCTAAATTTTGCGGCCAAATATATTTTTAACTATGAATTCAATTTCGTAACTAAGAATTTCATAAGTAATATCTATAAATGCTAAATTTTTAAGCGAAATATAGTTTTTTAGCTATGAAATTAGTTCTGTAATTAAAGATATCATAAGCTAACAGCTATAAACTCTAAATTTTGTAGCTAAATGCAGTTCTAGCCGTTAAACCAGATTTTTAGTTAAAGATTGTGTAGCCAACAGAATGTGTTTTTTGCTAAAAATCAGTTCTGTAGCGAAAGATTCCATAGCCAACAGCTAAAAAATCCAAGTTTTATAGCTAAATGTATTTTTAGCTATGAAATTAATTTCGCTAATTACTATCCCCAAAAGAATCCAGTTCTGCACTAAACATGAAATGAGTCATCAATTGCGCACAGAATCTACATTATTGAAGTTCCAGACATTGAAAAACACACAAAGAGGATTGAATGCCGTGATTCATGTAAACGAAACAGGGCATTGCGCCAACATATATCCAATATGACACAAATGAGAGAGAGAGAGAGAGAGAGTGAGTGAGTGAGATACTAACCTTGATCGCCTTGACTCTGCTGATTCATTCAATTTCACAATGTAAACAATTTGAACAGACAATTGATCTCCTTGCCTCTGAAAAAGATCACAAAAAGTACGTACACCATTACAAAAATTATAGATCTATTATTATGATTTACCTTTACATGCAGGCATAGAACTTAGTTTGTTGAAACTAAACACAGAAGTGAGTGCTAGTAAAACACCATGGAACCACCGAATTTCTCTCTTGATACCGATCCAGACCATAAATTCTCAACTGGAAAGATTTACAAACTCGAAGCAGAAATTGGAGAAAAACTTACCCTTGAAATAGCAAGAGATCTGGCAAATACAACGTCGACGACGAGAAGAAGAAGAAGAAGCAGGCTTTGTACAGAAACGGGGAATGATTCGGCATCCTTACAAGGCGAAGGCGGTGCAGCTTCACGATCTCTTGAATCGGGTCCATTGGCTCCGCGATCGGTTGTCGAGACCGGAAAATCAACGACTGAAGCGTGGAACTTCCGAATCGTATACAGAGAGAGCATATTTGACATTCTTGAGAGAAGATAACTACGCCAGAAGATCATCGCAGCAGATCGGAACTGCTTCACGAGGAGACGAATGCCGGAGCTTAGGGCTTGGGCGGGAAAGCGGCATTTTGAGCTTTTGAGGAATGAGATCTCAGTCTCAGCCTCTCAGTGAGAGCTGTTTGCCTTTATAGCCTTTTCTAAGAGCAAAAGAAGTAATGCAATTTAAAGAAGGTGATACGTGTCAAAATTTAAGAAGGACAGAGTTATTATTAATATTATTATTTTTCAATTTTTTTTAAAAAAATAAAATCAGTCCCAATTTCGGATTAACAAAAAAAAAATTGAGATACCTGAGTGAACTATTGCCTTGTAAGCAAAATTAAGCTGATTTTGGTTCGGATCCAGAAGCAAAAATACAATTTAAAAAAAAAAAACTTGAAAATTAACTTTTTATTATTTTTTAAAAACAACACGTCTTCTTAACAAAAAAAAAAAAACTATTTTTAAATTTTTTTAAACCAAACAAAATTTTAAAATACAGATTTTCTATACGAACGAAACGAAGCCTTATTGTCTGTTCAAAAGACAAACAATATTATTAAATTGTTACATTACTTTTTCCGTTTTTTAAGCAATATTATAAAATTAACTAAGAAAGCCAATGGCCCTGATTCAGAAATCAATACTTGCACAAGTGTTTTTACTCCAAAAACGTTTTAAAAACTCTCTAACAGGGCTAATAATATTTATACGATAGAATGCAAAAAGTGTAAAGCTTTGGGCTCCGCCCGTGACATTATATTTAACTATTTATACATATTTTAAGTACAAATATTATGTGCTTGAGTTTTTTGAGTATAATGATAGAAAAAACCAATTGAAAAATTATGGAATTAGCTATATGTTCTTTTTGACAGCATGAGGCCTATGAGAGTACAATGCTTGTGTGTTTAGAGTGTAGCTGCTACACATGCCTCATTCACGACGATAGTATCTACAGCTGCCCTTTAGTGCGAGATCAAAGCTTTGATTGTTCGCGAAGTTGCTCCTGTTTAGAGAACACAAAATTATTAATGTAAAGAACCCCTTATAAATGTAATATAGCACTGATTAAATAGAAAATCGCATGCCAAGCACACAAGACGATTAATATGAAGCTAAATAAATCACTTTTATTTATGTATTCTATAGGATGCAAATGAAGAGTCCAAAAAAATGAAGAAAGTGCCATAATAGTAGTAAGATTGAGAAAGGAAGGTAAGTATAGAGGATTCACAAAGGAAATAACCTCATGACTGAAGCTATAGCCAAGAAGTAGGAAGTTGACCCACTTGCCGATCAAGCTGACTCTAGAGGAGCCTTAGATAAATTTTCACGCACGCATATCAGATTTCCTTGAATCAATGTGTTCATGATTCAAGAGAATCCAACATACATTGCAGTAAAAAGATTTCAGTTGTGCACGTGTTGGCAATACTAACCTCTGTCACAAAGAACGCGTGGAATCCGTAGGGAACTCTATTTGGTAGCTCAACAACAGCAACAGGATCAGCTGACATAGTTTTCGCATCTATTACATTGACAGCAGATTTTCTGCAACAACAAAATGAAAAAAAAAAAAATGGAGAAAAATCAAAATCATCTCTTGACAATTACAATTAAATGAATTCTTTGCATCAATTATTAAATTTCAAATATGATATATAGTTTAGTACTCTTAAATGGCATTTATAATAGTGGCTTGCTATGAAAGAGTTGAAGGGAATGTGGTACAGTTTAGAGTAAGGAAAGAAAATTACCCAGTGTTTTCATCATGTACAAAGAATATCAAGTAACCATCGTCCTCCTCAGAAGTGACACCGGGCTCACGGGGGACATAAATGGCCTCTGAACCAAATCTTCCAGGTCCCAAGTCATAAAGTCCTTGAACATTTCCTCCGACTTCAAGCTTTGTATTTCCAGGCTCTGGTGTTGCATGTAGATCAAATTTTATGATACCCGTCACCTTTGCGATGCTATCTAGTGTTGTTCCGTAGACAAACCGTTGTTTCCTGAATTTGTGTAGATAATTAGTATACAACTTTAAAATATTTTCCTCATTGAGTTAATTCAACAATATGGCAATTATTTCCATGCCTTGTGATTTGGCCAAACCTGGTCATCCAAAGTGATTATACCTTTGAGAACAAGAACTCTAATTTGGAAAGACTTTTTCATAAAGAATGGAACATAAATGATTCAGCTTTCAAGATGTAGCATGAAACAAATTGGAAATGGACATAAATTGACAAGTCATGATAATAAATTTTGATCACTTTTAACAGACCAGAATTTCAGTAAAATTAAACACAGGAATGGTAGAAGGACCTAAATCCATATCCAAGCTGATGTAGTGTGTTGTTTATTCCTTTTTGTGGTTTCTCTCTCTGATAATGTGGTGATGTAATAATATGTCATGTCAGCTAGGGCATGAATTTAGGTCGTTTTAGCATAACTCAATTTAACAAATATGAAGATATTTGTAAAGAATCACATGCCTCAAACACAGTGAGAAAAACCGAAAGATCCTATCAAATCACTTGACAAATAGAAGCAGTAAGAATTCAGAAAAAAAATTAAAAAATAAAAAATAATCTGGGGGGATACCAATTGTCTAAATGTCTGATATAGTTTTTTAGTCTACAAACTCAAATTCATGGAGATCATCTATGCAAAATCAAAGAAAGTTACCTGCCAGTGTAACTCTCATTCACACGAGGAAAATCTACTGCAGGAGCTGATAGTTTCTTCTGTGATGCTAAACCGGTTTCCATGTTGAATCTCATCTCATATCTATCAGGAAAAAGGATTTTTTATTTTTTCGAATAAAAAGAAAAAAGTTAGAAACAACCACTAGAAATAATAGGTTCAAACATAGCATGTGCATGCATATGGGCTAGAATGTCTTACAGTTCATTCGAAAAATTATCGAGTTTATCTTTTACCGGTCCATTGACCAAGTCCAAATTTGGATTCTCAACTCGACAGGTGATTAATACAATCTCATCACCCTCCTCCCAAGCATTTGCTATTAAGAAGCACAGGAACAATCAGAATACACAACCAGTGAATTTTAAAACATCAGCTTTTCCTTGAATTAAACAAATTGTTGATAATTACACATTCAAAAAAGCTACACAAATCCTTTATCTTGTCAATAAAGTTATATTTAGAGAGAGAGAGGGGTACCATTATGGAAAATGTAGCAATTTGGAAGTTCAAACCATTTGATCTGAAGCTCATTCTTAGCATATCGAGGAAGTATACCAAAGCGTGCTTTCTCTGTTGCATCAAATGTGAAGATCAGCTGGTTTTCCTTCACCATGTCCTGAAAATGGAAGTAAGCATATGTTTATCCCTGAATCTAAGAAACAAGAGGTTTTCCAATCACTACCTACATAAGTTGCAAATTTGCAATATATTCCAAAGAGCAAAAAATAACAATGAAGTACAAAAAGTTTGTATGAAGTGTAAAACACACAAACTGGATTTTAAAATCACAATTCATCTATCTTTTTCTTTCTTGAGAGGAAGCAAGAGATGAACAAATTACTCATCAGAAAAAGATAGAAAAGGTTCAGGGAGTACCGGTAATACTCCACAACAACAGCCCCAACACCAAAAACAACCTACCTTACATAATGTGTAGCCCAATTCCGATTGGAGTACAGAATGATTGGGTATCCTAAATAGGGTGCAAAGAGTGATATGAGGTGATATGATACGGGGTCAGTCTACACTAACTATGATATACACGAGTACAACTTGTACTGTGCCTGAATTTTGTAATTACTTACTACACATTAATATATATACAAAACACTTTGTTTCCTCTTTAAAAAAAAAAGAAAAAACCAAAAAAACCAAAAAAAAGTGTAGCCCAATTCCTAACCCAATCACTAACAGAATACCCATCCGCCAAGGTAGAACAAGCTATGCAACTTGAGGCCACAGGCTCCATGGACTCCCAAACTATATTAGATCCACTAGACTTGTCCTCAAACACTCATTTATCTTAAGAATGTATAACTGCTGAAACTGAGTTTAAGTGTGTTGCAAAAGTCAAATTGCTTGCAATTCTAACCTCACGATGCTACAAACAAACTTGGTAGTCATAATGTCATTAATAGAGGGCTTCAACATTTTAAGCATGGATACTCTTTTCAAAGGTGCAGTGAAATATTTAAATCAATCAAAACAATGAAGTTTGAAGGCATGAACCATAGAACCAAATCATAAATCATATAGACGTAGGCTTTGGTACACGAGTGTCGTCTTCATGTTTATGCAAGTAAATTCATGATTTTCAACCGAAAAGGCACTTTCGTGGGCTTATATAAACAAATTTATTATCTTCACCAAAGTAGGACTTTCATGTACTTATATAAGCAAATTCATAAAGCTTACCCTAAATGGGATTTTCTTGTGCATATATAAACAAATTCGTGATTTTTGCATGAAATGAGATTTTTGTGTGCATATATAAGCAAATTTATTATTTTCAACTGAAATTGTAATTTCATGTGCTTATAGAAGTAAATTCAAAATTTTTACCCAAAACAAGACTTTCATATGCTTATATAAGTAAATTCATAATTTTAACCCCAAATCTAACTTGCTTGTTCTTACAGGAATAATATCATGATTTTAAACCAAAATGGTACTTTCGTGGGCTTATATAAGCAAATTTATTATCTTCACCAAAATAGGACATTTGTGTGCTTATGTAACCAAATTCATAAGTTTTACCCTAAATGAGACTTTCTTGTGCATATATAAGCAAATTTATGATTTTTGCATGAAATTGTACTTTCATGTGCTTATAAATGTAAATTCCATATTTTCACCCAAAATAGGACTTTTGTGTGCTTATTACATAAGTAAATTCATAATTTTCACCCAAAATTTGACTTTCTTGTGCCTACAGGAATAAATTCATGATTTTCAAGTGAAATGGTACTTTCGTGAGTTTATATAAGCAAATTTATGATTTTCACCAAAATACAACTTTCATGTGTATAAACAAATTCATAAGTTTTACCCTAAATGGGACATTCAAGAGCATATATAAACAAATTCATGATTTTTGCATGAAATGAAATTTTCGTGTGCATATATAAACAAATTTATTATTTTCACCTGAAATTGTACTTTTATGTGCTTATAGATGTAAATTCGAAGTTTTCACCCAAAACAAGACTTTCATGTGTTTATATAAGTAAATTCATAATTTTCACCTGAAATCTGACTTTCTTGTGCTTATAGAATTAAGTTCATGATTTTCAATCGAAATAGTACTTTCGTGGGCTTATATAAAGAAATTTATGATCTTCACCAAAATAGAAGTTATAGAACTTTCGTGTGCTTATATAAGCAAATTCATGATTTTCACCTAAAATTGTACTTTCATCTGCTTATTGACGTAAATTCAAAATTTTCACCTAAAACTGGACTTTCATGTGCTATATAAGTAAATTCATAATTTTTACCCGAAATCTTATTTTCTTGTGCGTACAGGAATAAACTCATGATTTTGAACCGAAATGGTACTTTCATGGGTATAAACAAGCAAATTTATGATCTTCACCAAAATAGGACTTTTGCGTGCTTATACAAGCAAATTCATAAGTTTTATCTTAAATAGGGCTTTTGTGTGCATATATAAACAAATTCATGATTTTTGCATGAGATGAGATTTTCGAGTGAATTTATACGCAAATTTATGATTTTCACCTGAGTACTTTCTTGTGCTTATGGAAGTAAATTCAAAATTTTCACCCGAAATAGAACTTTCATGTGGTTATATACAAGTAAATTCCTAATTTTTACTCGAAATCTGACTTTCTTGTGCTTACAAGAATAAATTCATGATTTTCAACCAAAATGGTACTTTCGTAGGCTTACATATGCAAATTTATAATTTTCACCAAAATAGGACTTTTGTGTGCTTATATAAGCAAATTCATATGTTTTACCCTAAATGCGACTTTCATGTGTATGCATAAACAAATTCATGATTTTTGCATGAAATGAGATTTTTATGTATTTATATAAGTAAATTCATGATTTTTAACTGAAATTGTACGTTCACGAACTTATAGAACTAAATTCGAAATTTTCACCCAAAGTAGGACTTTCGTGTGCTTATATAAATAAATTCATAATTTTCACCCGAAATCTAACTTTCTTGTGCTTACAGGAATAAATTCAATTTTTCAACCGAAATTGTACTTTCGTTGGCTTATATAAACAAATTTATGATTTTCATCAAAATAGGACTTTCGTGGCACATATAAACAAATTCTTGGTTTTTTCCATGAGATGAGATTTTTGGGTGCATGTATAAGCAAATTTATGATTTTCACCTGAGATTGTACTTTCTCAGGTTGTGCATATTCGAGAAGCACACTAGACACTATAGAAGACACAAGGTGGCCTACGCAAGCATGCCACAGCTGAACATCATTATTGGAAGACACAACAACAAAAGAGAAGCACAACATAGCAAAAGGAGACATCGCACTGGAGGTGATTGGCTGAAGCTCAATTGTTCCCCGAAGAAGAGGGTGCTGAGTTTGACGATCCTCAACCACAAAAAAAGGGGTGAAATTCAACTAAAGCATTAATATCGGCACAAAGACAATAGACACTAATCAATGGTTTGGAAATTGCAGGAGTATGTAAGACATTATTTAGATGTAAGGGATTGGAAGAAGAAGGAATTGAAACATGCCCAGTATGAGAGATTGAAATTGGCTTACCATCACCCATTAACACTCCTATCATCTCGTGAGATTTTTCACCGAGTTTCGTGTCATTACACTCCTCAACAAAATAGATGTGTTGAACATAAGAACCGTCACATTGTCGAAATGGGTCTCACCATGTTAGCTCATTGTCATGCACCTCTCTCGTTTTGGCCATATGCCTTTCTCACTAGCATTTATCTTATAAACCGGTTGCCTACACCTGTTCTTTCTCATCTTTCTCCTTTTGAAACTCTCTATCATAAAGCACCCTCTTACTCTCATCTTCGCACTTTCGACTACACAGTTACCCTTGTCTTCGCCCCTATACGAAGCACAAATTGGAGTACCGATCTACTTGCTGTATTTTTCTGGGTTATAGTTCTCATCACAGTCTTGATTTCTGGTTGCTTATATATTTCAAGACATGTTCTCCATCCAGCCCGTCACTGTCAGTTCCCCCTAATAATTCTCCACCTGCTCCTTCATTTTGTCCTCCCTTAATTATCCCATTTCAACCCACTAATATGTCTATTGCTCATCCTACTTCCTCTATTTAGTGCCCACCTGAGCCATCCAACACCCACCATATGCAAACAAGGTCAAAAGTTGGTGTTTATGTTCCTAAAGTGCTAGCAGCTGCTTGTTCTATTACTGAGCCGTCAACAGTGAAGCAGGCTCTTGCTTCTTCAGAATGGCGCGATGCCATGCAAGTGGAATAGATGTTCTATGCCGAAAGTCTACGTAGTCGCTTGTACCTACACCTTCTAATCATCCTGTTGCCGGCTGCAAGTGGGTTTTTAAGATAAAACATAACCTAGATGGTTCTCTTCAATGGTACAAGGCTCGGCTTGTGGCAAAGGAGTTTCACCAAGTTTATGGTTATGATTATCTTGAGACTTTTAGTCTGGTTGTCAAGCCGCCCACTATTCGAATTATCCTCACTTTGGCTCTCTGTCATGGTTGGATTCTTTGTCAATTGGATGTCCATAATGCCTTTCTTAATGGTGATCTTGATGAAGTGGTGTACATGGAACAACCTCCCGGATTTGTGCAACCATCCTCTCCTCCCTTGGTTTGCCGGTTACATAAAGCAATCTATGGCCTCAAGTAGTCTCCCCGTGCTTGGTATACAAACTTGAGCAACTCCTTGATACAACATGGGTTTTCTATTTCGAAAGTTAATGCTTCTATGTTTGTATATCATTCTTCGGTTGTTATGATGGTGGTTTTGGTATACGTTGACGATATTATCGTCACCGGTAGTAATTCTTTGCGAGTGCGCCAGCTGTTAAGAGAATTCTCCGGAATCTTCGTGCCACTTTGAACTACGGTCTTCTTCTAACGGCATCTCCTCATTTACCTCTCTTATGCTACACGGATGTGGATTGGGCAAGTTGTCTTGATGACCGCCAGAGTACTAGTGGTTACTGTACCTTTTTGGGCAATAATCTCATTTCATGGTTTTCTTCTAAACAACGCATCGTCTCTAGGTCAAATGCGAGGTCCGAATATCGCAGCTTGGCCAACGGTGCTGCTGAAATTAAGTGAATCAAGTCTATACTTCATGAGCTCCACATTCCTCTGCCTTCGCCACAATTATTGCTCTGAGATAATATCAGTGCAACGTACTTGGCAGCAATTCCGATTCAACATGCTCGCACAAAGCATGTGGAAATCAATTACCACTTTGTTTGGGAACGCGTTGTTAATGGTTCTCTCTTGGTTCAGCACACTCCATTTGAGGACCAGCTTGCTGATGGCCTCACAAAGGCCCTCCCCACTTCTCGTTTTACTGCTTTGCGTCCCAAGCTTATAATCGTTCCACCTCCTGTGCGCTTGCGAGGGGATGATAACCATAGTCCGGATTCTACAACGGTTAAGTTTACAGCCTGACATCAGATGCAGATCCACCTATCACCCAGTGCCAAGTGTATATTCCGTTACATACCTGTGTATAAAATGGGCACATTGCCTCAGTTGTAAACAACAAGAATGAGATAATAGAAATTACCTTCTCCGCCTCTCTGTATCTTCTTCTCTGCAATTCCTTTCTCCCTTCTTTGTTTCTGTTCATTTCTATCTCTGTATTTACAGCTAGTGTTGAAGTTCTATAGACCTACATCAATCAACAATGAAATTGCTACATCATCAACTTCTTTGGATTGACGCCACCTTCTCAAGTTCATTTGATCAATCCTGAGTAGCCTAGGATCAATCCTAGAAAATATTGTTCCCTGGAACATCAAAACTCTTGATATGAATGGAACCGATTTTATGGAAAGCCGATGCTAACAATTTCTTGAGAGATCTTGGCTCTCTCCTTCCTTTTTGAGCATGTTCTTGAACTCAGTCCTGAATCCAAGCCTTTTTGAAGCTTGATACTTCATATTTTGCACTTACCTCTTTATTCAATCACACTCAAAGTATGGAAAATGTTTCATCGAAATTGTCAACTATTACAAAACCAAAGACTTTTTCTGGCAATCAGTGCTATGGAGCCATTAGGATCTTTTTTTTTTTTTTTTTTTTTTGGGCCTAAAAACAATGTGCCCTTAAGCCCCGTATCCCCACCCGTGAGGTGTCAAGCCCCTTAGGAACCCACTAATCCCCACGCCAATGGATTGACAAGAATGGTCCCACCCCAAGGCCCACAGTCAGCCGAGTTTGTAAATCTGTCTCATGGGTTCGGGTGCGATACTTCCTCCCCTAAGGGACCTATGTCATGGAAGCCTTTAGCTAGGTAGAGTGCCCCACGAACGTATTTATTGATCTCCCCACTTTGTCGTGACTTGAACCCTCGACCCCATGAAATAAACCTCGAGTCATTAGGGTCATTTCAGGTATGAATATCCCGTCTCCTTTAACCATTAAATGTTGGTCATATATTGTTCATCACTCTTGGGGCATCTTTTACTCAAACTCTGAAAATGCATGGTAATGGGGATACAACACATATTTACGATGCTTGATTTTGTTCTAATGTAATCAAAACTTATCTCCTCACTGTCAATTAAATTTAGTGAAAAGGATGAGCTATAGATGAAATTGTAGTTGATGATAATACGGACAACATTATTTCTAGCTCTCCATCAAAGATCATGCGGCATCATTGGCCTCAAAGAACCTTTCATATCCTTAAAGAGGTAAAACATTCTTCATGATTAACACGCTATACTTTTTTGTCCAAAAGCCAGTATTGGAGTTAGTAGGTAATGAAACCGAGTGGTTTACATAGAACTATAAATAGCCGTAAAGTCACACCATATGATTTTATGAACTTACAGCACTAACAAGTTTAGCAGTGATACCTTTGGTCGGAAGTGCAGAGGCAGGTCCATAAAAATTGCATAGTTCTCTGTGATGGCAAAGTCATGCATCATGACTGGATCTGATATTGTTATTGGTACAGGATCATGCATGAATCCATCTTTAGAAATGACTCGATAAGTGCAATATGGTGGTGTGTGTGAATAACCAAATGTAAACATTTCTCCTGCATGCAAGGTTGTTAAAAGTCAAATTTTAGTTACCCTTTCATTCAATTCAACTAAATTTGTTTTAGGAGGATGAATTTTACCCGTGACTGGATCAACCTTCGGATGGGCAGTAAAGGAATGTGCCAATCTCTTGTCATAATCCAGCATCCCTAGGGTTTGCAAATCACCATCTTCCAATACTTTAAGGACATCTGCCAAATGCAATAGGCATGACACTTTCAATAGAATGGAAAGAAGCAGGAATGTGTTGATGTGGTATCATTGTGACTGAACTACATGACTGTTTAGCATTTATCTCTTGCCCCAGATAACACTAAATTTTGGACAAAGATACCCAAAAGTTCCTCTGTACTCAAAGCTGGACCTATCTTTGTCAAAGCTGCTAAGATTTGTTCTCTTGAGGATGACTTGTCTCTTGTCTATTTATTTATTAATACAATCAATTTCTTATCAGAAAAAAGGAGCTCCTCTATCTTTCATTTTTTTTTTTAGGTCTCCACTGAATGGAGTTATGAAGGAAAAACAGATAAAATAGTAGCACTTAGGTTAAACATCATTAGCTAGTGTTGGTTCCCACTGGGGTCATGGGGGGTTCTAGATTGGATGCAATAAGTGTATACCAATTAGATTTAATATATGTTTGACAGTAAACAAAATAAAGAAGATAATGGAGGCATTTGCATTAAGATAAATCCTCTAAACATGAGAAGACTTACAAGGCTTATCGGCCTCTTGGAGAGCCAAAAGTTTACCGTGGTGATATACAAGTGCTGTATTACCTGGCAGATATCAGTAATAGTTAGCTTAAGTCCAAAATTACTCAATGCTCAAATCTGAAGAAGGAGTATGGATCTTTTGTATTGAAAAGGTAAACTAGCATTATTCAAGAGCAATGGAATCAATCCTAGTGGACAGAAATGAAAGTGATTCCGCAATGAAAAAAGAAAAAAAAAGAAAGATGAACAAGCAGCCATTTGCAGAGCAATGAAATACAAACCTGTCCCGACTCCATATGACACATCAAGTACTTTCAGCTTCGCTCGAAGAAGTTGCATATTAACCATAAATAACCCAAAAAACCCCTTGAGGTCTCCAACCTTGATGTAGTGCCAAATGCCAGGATTAGTCAAAGAATAAGGTAAAAACTTGCAGCTGTTTTAGATTAATCTACTACCATCCTATACATATATACAATATATATATATATAGAGAGAGAGAGAGAAGGGTCAATGGTTTGACCAACGGTCTTCCTAGTATTATAGCTTTCAAGTCAAGTAATTATCTAATTTACTATCAAGCTCAAGTTTGTAAGAAGTCTCAAGTTCAAGAAATTGCATGTTTACCATTAGCATGTTTGATATTTATTTGTTCTTATATCTCCCCTCTATATCACCATTAGCTACATATTCATTACTGACCCCTATCTATCAGCTATAGCTATTAGGTCAAGTAGTTTCTAACATGTTTTACCCTATAAGAGCACAGAGGTTAAACCTTGCTTTGAACACCCTAACTCACAACTGCTACAAATGAAACAAAAAAAAAACAAACAAACAAAACAAAAACAAAAATTTCAAGTTAGCAATAGATAACTTATTATCCTGAACTTTAGAATGATCAAACATGATGAAGATTTTTTTAATATACGTCAGCACATCGAAAATGGTCATTTTAGGGAAGCACAACATTTACAATTCCAATTCCACAGCGGACTGGAAGGCCAAAGAAAGTGACTATTCCTATGATCAGTTTCTATGACCCATAATCAACAATCTGGAAAAATCAACTGAAAAAAAACAGAATGGAAGACTAGTAACCGAACCTCAATGAGATCACCAAGCCTAGCAATCAATGGAAGCAGAAAATAAACTATGTTGCAAGTGTAAATGGGATAAAAATATGCTACCACAATTTGTAAACCATGTCAACGGTAACATTTGGCGAAGATCTTTTTGGGGGATCTGCTTAGGGATTTGCACTATAGTAGGAACCTCACTATCATGAACAAAAGCCATAATAGTTCCAGACGGTTTCTGAGTTCTGAGGTGGATAGCATGATCTTGGAGGCGAAAAGTCATTTGATGATGGAGTGTTGCCATGATACTATCCATTCTGTGTTGTACACCAGTAAATTGCACTTGGACCTTAAATCGAGTCGGAAGTGTAGGATCTTTAAGACAGACATTAAAGTCGGGAGTGATGGTAAAAACCATAGATCCATGACTCAGGGTAGTAATAACAGTACCTATACAGGCATGTTCATAATCAAGAAGATTTGTGTCCAGCAGAGCAATTCGAGCATACATAGGTAGGTCACCTCGACCATGATAAGAAAGGACTAAGCGAATAGCACCCATATGGAGATGAGTGTATCCGTGAGCTAACCAATGACGGATGAACGATGGTTCAAACTCAAGGGTCACATACTGTTCTTGAAGAGTTGCTTCAAGTTGACAATGGGAAAGGGCAGTACTCTGGATATATTCCTTAATAGGAGGACTCTTACGACTAATTAATTTTTTGACAGACGTAGAAAACGACTGTTGTTTTTTCGTAAATAACCAATACGGATTTAACAAGGGTGGAATAGTTGCACTCACTTTACTATCGTCAGGAATATGGGTAACTTCGATTAAATCATCGATCTTGGATGCTTGTGTAATACAAGACTCAGGAAGACTGGAAAAATTAAAAGAAGAAGATTTTAAAATGGGGGTAGGTTCAGACACAGAGGATGGAGGAAGACTGTCACCAAAGGGATCCATGGATACAAGCCACAATCGGTCACGAACAAGGCACTCCTAGCCGTTCTTGGACCTTCCTGCTTTATCCGACGGATAAAAACGGTGCAAAACAGATTCCTTTAAAAGTCTATGACAAACTTAAAAACCATTTGAAAATCAACTTAAATCAATCTTCAAGTTCTACTGAATCACATATGTAACAAACAAAACAAAGACGAATCAAACCGAAGAAGAGGATACCAACAATAATTAAAACAATAATCAACCAGACAGGAAGATGACTGAGTAGAGACATATCTCAAAACCACACTTTAATTAACAAATAACATAGTACACACTTTACAAAGAAGAGTGGCTCTGATACCTCCGTATGGTTCAACGCTATCATCTTCTCGGTGGCAACGATAAACCTGATCTGAAGCATACTTTTATTGCTTCTCTTCCAAAGGAACTTCATCCTGAGTTAAATCGACTCCTTATGGCTACTGGTCGTCCTCTTGAACAATTATCTCTTGCAGAGATTTTCCAAATCCTCCTTGAAGCTATTGACAAGATTTGTGAGTTAAGAAAAATCATCAAGGATTCATCTAAGTCTCAATTCCATTCTTCCAATGTTTGTGATAAGAAATATCTTGTGATTGGATGTAAAAAGGATTGTGATTGTTCTGGTCAACCTAAGTTCCACAAGAAATCTCGTAAGACTTTTTGGAAGTTCCACAAGAAAAATCCTCATAAGTCTTCTAAAGGATTTCGTTGGAAGAAAAAATGACGTCTTCGTTGTTTCAAACGACGGACCTCTGTTCCTAAATCTGCTCGTTGTTATATATGTAAGAAGCAAGGTCATTTTGCAAAGCAATGTCCAGATAAGAAAAAGAGTCAACATCTTATTCAACAGATTCAACATTCTTATTCTCTCCAAGATGATCAAGACATTGAATCTCTATTTTCAGAACAAGATTCTCCCGATGAAGCTACACTTTTTGCCTATCAAGCTTATTCTTCTGATGACTCTTTACCTTCCTCTGATAATGATCCCGATGATCAGTATCTAGGTATGATTGCTGCTTCTTCTATAGCTCCTTCTCATGCTATGCCATACGTAGAAATTTCAGTTCTCCCTTCCAAGTATGAGAATCCGATCAAAGTCATAGCCTACTTTGACACTGGCGCATTCAAGAGTATGATGAATCCGCGCATCCTTCCTTCTACTTATTGGAAAGCTCATACTGAGTCCTTCAAGGCAGCTAATAATGAGATCTTTCAGACGCATTTGATTACTTCCAGAAAGATTGGTCTGAAATTCTTCCCTAATCTCACTATTTGGACTCATATAATAGGATGTGATCTTCCCGATCAAGACATCTTATTTGGTATGGACATCTATTCGAAATCCAAGCTAAGAATCTTACCTACTGGTATCTCTTATCAGAATCAGACTCTTCCATATACTACTATTCCGAAGTTATATGCTATCCTCGATGTTCCATCCATACAGGATAAGCTTAAGTCATGTTTCAGTGACTCTCACAGGGATTTTACTCATTCGAGTCCTTTATGGAAGAATTCAACATATTATGTCCACTTACCCTTCAAACTTACTGAAGATGTCAATCCTACTAAGGCTATCCATCCTGGCATGCCTCCAGATGAACTTGCCCTTGCTCGGCAAGAATGTGCTGAACTCTTATCTCAAGGTTTGATTGAACCTACTAAGTCCGATTGGGCTTGCCAAGCTTTCTACGTGAATAAACGAGAACTCAAACGAGGAAAGAAACGTCTTGTAATCAACTACAAACCCTTGAACATCTTCCTCAAAGATGACAAGTTTCCTCTTCCAAAGATTTCATCTCAACTTGCTCTCCTTTCAGGATCTACCATTTATAGTAAATTTGATCTGAAAGCAGGCTTCTGGCAATTGGGCATTCATCCAGATGATCGCCCTAAAACAGCTTTCTGTATACCTAATGCTCACTACCAATGGACAGTTATGCCATTTGGTCTCAAGGTCGCTCCTTCTCTCTTTCAGAAAGCTATGACAAAAATATATGCACCTTTGTTGCATACAGTTCTTATCTACATCGAT
Organism: Paratinospora sagittata; assembly: GCA_035771175.1. NCBI lineage: Eukaryota > Viridiplantae > Streptophyta > Magnoliopsida > Ranunculales > Menispermaceae > Paratinospora > Paratinospora sagittata. Next base: position 47,072,609 of record CM069597.1, read on the forward strand.
GACATACTCTTATTCTCCAAGACTGTCGATGAGCACACCCATCTTCTCTCACAGTTTTTGGACATCACTCAACAGTATGGCATCATGCTCTCCGAGAAAAAGAGTATAATTCAAACCACTGAAATAGAATTTCTTGGTATGAAATTCTTCAATGGAGTCTATCAACCTGGCTCTCATATTGCTGTTGAATTATTAAAGTTTCCTGATTCCAATTTAACTGTCAAACAGTTACAGCAATTCCTTGGCGTGGTGAATTATCTCAGGACTTTTCTCCCACATATTAGTCGTTATACATCTGTATTATCTGCCTTATTAAAGAACGATCCACCTCTGTGGCAATCTTGTCATACAGATGCTGTGACTTTTATCAAACAAGTGTGTCAGAACCCTCCACCATTGGTCATTCCTAGCACCGGCTTATTGATACTCCAAACAGATGCTTCTGATTTATATTGGGGTGTTGTTCTTCTTGAACACAAAAATAATGCTGATCATATTTGTGGCTACCATAGTGGAAAGTTCTCTGACTCTGAACTTCATTACCATATCACTATTAAGGAAATTCTCGCAGTTCGGTATGGCATACAGAAGTTCTCTTTCTTCTTAAGACCAGCTACCTTTGAGATTCAAATGGATAATTCATCTTTTCCTAAGATGCTGGACTTTAAGAACAAGATGATTCCCTCTGCTCAACTTCTTCGACTCCAGGAATGGTTCACTCAATTCAATTTTACAGTAAAACATATTCCAGGAAAAAAGAACGTTTTAGCAGATTTTCTATCCCGACCTATCCAAAAGACTAAAACCCAATTATCCCTGTTTACTGAATGTTTAACCTTACCGTTACTATTACAGCCCAAACTGGTAACTAGACCCAAACCCATCCAAATTATCCATCCTCTTGGCTCTTTCCCCCTTATAGGTGCAATATTCCCTCCAGAATTACCCAATCCTACAACTGCCTATGAAGTCCAAGAATTTGCCCGACAAAATCTGTTTTATTATGCCCATAAATATTTTATGGACAATCCTGGTCAAATCCATCATGGAAACCCATTCAATCAGTCCAGACCTTATTTGTTTCTTTTCCATCTTCGGCCCAATATCTCTGATACTTTGTTCTGGTACATCTGGTGTGTCTCCTGCCTATATAAGATCGCCATAACCTTCATACCTTCTCAGTTACAGGATTACTTTCAACAACATCATACTTCTCTTCTTGATTGTTGTTTAGATCTTTTTGTTCCTCGTCACACATGGCAAGCATATGTTACTGAAATATGTCAACAGACTCCATCCAGATTGCATGCAGTATATATCTGTTATCAACCTTTCTCTGATTCTCCTCAAGGTCTCGTTGCAGAACATTTTCTTCAACAGTTTCAGACTTACTCCTGCAACCTTACTCCTCAAGTGCTTACTGGAATTCGAGATTTTCTCAATGATATCAATGGTGCTCCTACTATCTCACCAAGTATTCAAGGTCCTCATGGGTTTATTCCATCAGATCATCTCGATGCATTAATACAGAATTTAGCACCTTGGAGTCCAGAATCTCCTCCAGCTAATTTCCGAGATCCTCCAGAAAGATCTCCCAGTCCTTCTCCACAGGTAAGACGACGATTCAATGATCCTCCTCTTTCTGATGCAGATATTCTTGAATGCCAGCAGCAACAAGCCATAGAAGATCAAGCCCTGGTTAATCTCGGTGTTCGATCTCCTCCACCTGATGAGTTTCAATGCCACCAAGACTACTGGCAACAATTTGAATCTGGTCCCTTTGACCTAGACATGGAAACTCGGTGTGACACCTCTCCATAACTGATCATGGATGATGATGCTCGCCATCTTGCTAACATGAAAAAGATCTCCCTTCTCCGTCTCCGTCGATTTCATGATGCTCGCCGTATATTACAACGACTAAGTAATATTGATCTGTTCTTCTCTTCTCCTCAGACCAGACTTCAGATTCTCCATCGTCTCGCCCGTGTTCGCAGAATCTTTCGTAGACAGCTTCAGCCACTCCTCGATGATTTCATGCTGACCTCACCAGCACAATCATCCACGTCCACATCAACTACTCATCCGTTTGTGACACCTTTCCGGCCGTCTTTATCAATGTCAGACTCTTCCTTATCTTCTGATTCAGCAAGTGCTCCACTTACCATGCCATCACATGGGCATGACCCCACCGATGTCTCCCACTCACCAGATCATGATGATGCTCCTTATCATGAACAGTGAAAAGATGAAAGCATCTTTGCTTTATGTACAGTTAGTGCGTTTGCTTTCCCTAAAGCTTATCCATCCAGCTCAAAAATTCCTCTTTCCAGTTGTTCGTGGATTCCAAGCTACGTGAAGTCCGTAGATTTGAAGATGTTTGAAGTCCGCTCCTCAGCTATAAATAAGAGTTCATTTGTGTGTTGTAACTCAGAGTGACATGAGTATTTGTATTGTTTATCAGAGTTTGAAGTTTGTAAGGTTGAAAGTCAAGTCCATAAGTTTGTAATACTCTACTCTCCTAGTGTGTTTAAAGTCCTAGTCTTTAGAGTGACATGAGTATTTGTATTGTTTATCAGAGTTTGAAGTTTGTAAGGTTGAAAGTCAAGTCCATAAGTTTGTAATACTCTACTCTCCTAGTGTGTTTAAAGTCCTAGTCTGTTTAAACTATGTCTAAAATGAAGAAAGTCTTTCTTTACATAATCACAAAATGGATAAATTAGAAGTTTCCTGAGTTACGAACACTGCCTTATCCTTTTGTGAACAATATTGATGATGTGTCATTCTGTGCTTCTTAGCAGCCACTATGGATTTTAATAGACTTAGCCACTCATTTGTTTCCTTTCTTCCTTCATTTTCAGCCTACTTTGCGAGGAGTTATATTTTCCTTTTCCAACAATACTTCATTAAGGTACTTTCAAGATAAATTTTATCTCAAGCAATTACATCTTATAGCTTAAGAACTAGGACCTTAACAGCAAACATACAATCAAATGAACTGCTGTAATTCTATAGATTTCAAGGAGATGAAACAGAGTAAGATCTATCCATGTAAAAGTTGTTTAAACTTGGTTGCCAAATAATAGCAAAACCAAGAAATAATAGAAAGCCTGGAAGTATAGAATTGCATCAACTTGAAAATCCAAAATAGACACCAAGGAGATGCAACTGATCTGAGGAAATTCATGAAAAATTGTTTGACTTAGTAACTTCTTCTCTTCTTCTTTTTTCTTTCCTGTTTTTTTTTCCTCTCAATCTTTGCAAACCAAAAAATGATGGGAAACCTTGCATTATAGGATCACATTTAGCAGTTTAACCTTGGTCCTACTTACATTGTTACCTAAAATACTCTCCTATATTACTTAATAACTGTTAACTGAACTCAAATTGTAGGATCAGAATGAACATGTAACAAGGTTCTTATAGCATGAATTGGAACCATACCTTCATAAATTTTGATCCTCCGAAAAATTCTTCTTGTTTAAAACGAGATGTCTTCACATAACGTGAGGCATATGTTGCTTTACCATCTTTAATACGCAAAGCATGAACCATGCTGCAACATGAAGGAAAGCATTAAAAGCTTTTGACTTCATTTCCAACAAATAGGAGTATCAACAGATCAGGAAAAACTGCATCCAAAGCCAGAGTCTATCATGTAAGAGTTCTTGTCTTTATTTACTCAAGATTCTTTTAGTGAATGAATAGTCATTTTCAATTAGGTAATAAGCATGGAATTCTCACAGCCATTACATGGTCTGATTAAGGACGCATCCAAGTTCAGGTAATAGCAAACCAGAACTTAACCCTAACAGACAAATCAAAGTTACAATGAACTACCATTTGACCCCTTCAACCTTAGCTTATGCAAATAAGGACTTCTAGTCCTTGTTCAAGAATGCCAAATGAGATAAAATATGAAATGTCACTGCATTCGTGGGTGAAATTTGCAATAATGCATTATCAATGTTGTAGATGATTATTTCTTTCTTAAATCAAGGTTTAATCCTCCTGTGACTCTACTTAAAAAATACATTAGATTTTGAAGTGATACAAACTATAGAAATGCAACTCTTTCCTCTCTATTATCACAAGAAAACACATTTGAACATTTCAAACCACATATTTGGAAGAGTGAGACACATTTTGCAAAAAAATTTAGCATATTTCCTTCAAAAGATCTTGTTGCAATTATCTGTCACCTAACATTTGATTATAGAAAAACACAATCAGATTATCATGCCATCCTGAATCAAAAAAACACAATGTAATCCCTGTTTCCGGTTGCAAATAGAGGAGAAAAAACGCACCCATCTCCATCAAACCTGCACACAGATGGATAGGGAAGTCAAAATTACAAAAAAAAAAAAAAAAAAAAAAAAATGCTTTATGCAGCAGTACTGAGATAACTGTAAATTAATATGCACTCTTTTATAAAAACAAAATACCAAGACCATAAATTCTGTTTTTCCTGAAATTCTATCTCTTGAGACAATTCAATGAATTTTAGTTAAAACAGATCAAACAACAGAGATTAAATGAGTTGTACCAGTGATATCCGGCAACTGGAGCAAACTTTGGGTTTGGGCCAACCCTGACAAACTCACCATTCAAGCACTCCTGATGTGAAACTTTAACTTGTCACATTTTGTAAGAAACAAGCAAAATATACAACAATATTGGAAACAACAAAGACAACAAATTATTTCTCAATCACTTGGGATAGCCTAGTGTTTTCAAGGCGGCAAGGCGATGTCTAGGTGATTTGTCCTGTCTAGGCGAGGCGAAGCCTAGAAGTGGCCTAAGCGATAAGAAAAATATTTATTTATAAGTCCCTAGATAATTAATTAATTATTTATAGGTCCCTCGACAGTTCAAATACAAAATTATATATATCTAACTATATTCTATGATAAATGTTAAATTTTCATAAAATGATAAAAAACAATTCCTATTAATTAAAATCATGTCCATAAAACATTAATTCATATCATAATACACATTATCCAAAAGGTTCAAATGTACAAAACTCAAATATCTATCGCCGGAGAGTAGTCAATGGTTGTCGGAGATTTTGATGGCATTTCTTGGTCGGAGCAAATGAAAAGGATGGGCTTAGAGAGAGAAAGGTTCGAAGGTTTACTATATAAAGGGAGCGCTCCTATTTTTTAAGCTTTTTGTATAAATTAGATAGACCCCCCTAAACTTTTTAAATATTTATACAAACCACCACTGCCTGCCTAGCACAAAGCCTAGGCATTTTCTCCCTAAAATGTCTAGGCGTTGCCTAGGTGACCGCCAAGGCAACGCCTTGAAAACACTGATAGCCAGAAAAACTCCAATTCACTAAAATGTACAGGCATAAAAACAAGATTTTGTTCAAAAAATATTTTTAACAGTGAAGAATTTCTCTTGAAACAGTTTTAGTAAACCTCTTTGGTCTTTAATTGGATCTCTATCTGCTACAAGCAAAAATTATCAGATGCGAACTGTACTACATTTTTTGGTCATAGAATTACAAATAAATGTCTCATCGGCCATCTCAAGTGGTAAAAGATCAAGAATAATTTCTAAAAGGATAGAAATTAGAGGTTCAGACTCCAGGAATCAAACAATTCAGACATCAGCTTCAAATAATGAAATTAACTAAAACAATGATAAGACGTTCAGTCAAACTATGAAGTTAACAAAAAATATCCCAATTTAATACTGGAACATCCACATATATTACAATGTTCCTGATATTGAATTAAACACAGAATCGCCAGCTTTCCTAACATCCGCATGCATTACAATTTCAGCAAAACTTCTCGTTAAAAGATGGAAGCCAATGTTTGAGTTGAAAGTTGCAGTGTTCACAACAGCGTCCAAAACAACCCCCAAATTCAACAGAATACAAAGGAACAACCACTGACCGATAAATATAAAAAGATAGTGATCTTAAAGGGAAACCTCGATGATCAGTGCGCATAAATTCGTCCGAAAACTTAAAACAAGAAAGAATACTGAAGAGGAACCACTAATCAATATATACAAAACCTTCAAAGATTAACAAAAGAAACCTCGATAATCAGTGCATACAAATTTGTTCAAAAACTCGAAACACGACAGAGTACAAAGGAACAACCACTGTGATCAACATACAGAAAGAAAGCGAGTGATCTTCAAGAAGCATTTCATAAATTTCAAAAAGAAAACCTCCATGATCAGTGCACACAAAATCGTCCGATAAACCACAAATCTAACCGATACACCGAAACGAGAGCGATCTTCAATAACCACTTCATAGATTAAAGAAAAACGAAAACAAATACAGATTAAAAAAGTCATCTAACTCTGCTTCTCACCGGAAGATATCCGTTAACAGGAAGATTCTGCAACGGCGGCGTCTCATCTCGAACCGGAGCGAAATTTCCAGACAAATAGTGAAGCGGCTTCTTGGAATCGTAAATGAGTTTCACAACCAGCTTCTCCACCAAATCCACGAACCACGAAGCCACTCCCTTCCACGGCTTCGGATCCACCACCACAATCCCTCCACCGGTGGCTTCGCCGCCGGAGCTCTGCTTCTCCGCTTCCTTCTCGTGCGCCATTATCGCAGCTCCGCTTGGCAGAGAAACTCTTCTTCTACTCTCTCAATCTCTCTCTCTCTCTCTCTCTCTCTCTTCTTATGTACATGTCAGTGGAGAAATTTCTCGCTGTTGCTTTTAGGCAGCGAAATGTGGTACCAGGTGATGCCACGTATACAAATTGATGGAATCTTTTTCATCTGATAAAGCTCTTGACCTTTGTGTAATAAGAACAAACTGCTTTGGCTTTAACGACCACAAAAAACAGTAACGGTGTTGAGGAATATATGATACAGAAATTCGTATGGCGCGGGACGAGCACGTTATTACGACTGTTGTCTTTTCGTTTTTATTCCGAAAAGGCCCTTTAAATATTTGGTTTTAGCGAGGTTTGAGTGCGGAACGTAGATGGGTAGTTTCGATATACTACACGCAAGGAGCATGTACCAGAAAAACCGGGGACTTAAAATGGTTTTTTACCTTGTTTAATAAGCGAGAAAATAATTAAAAAAGATTTAAGAAACAAAAAAAAATTGTGTGTTTAATTGTCCAAATTCTCCTTAAGAAAAATTTTCTCCACCCTTTTATTTTCTCATTCTAATTTTTTCACCTACGAAGGTTCATGAAATATTTTTTGGTATTATTGATAATATTTATATATTTTTTGGTACTGGTTTTTTAACACCTAATAGGTGTCCTCTTCTCATTTGGACGATACTAATCTCTCCGAATTTAAAGATTTGCAGGAGCCAAAGCACCTCTCTCAACAAAGATAAAATAGCACGGGCTCTAACTCGTATTTATATTTATATTTATATTCAAAAAAAACTTCTTATTTCTCATTCTCTTCGCATCATATCAGTATCAAAAAATATTTTTTTATACACTACCAAACAGTCATAAAAGAATTTGCTCTAAAAATTATTTTTTAAGAAAATTATATTATCTCAAAAAATAAAATCTTAGCTATAAAACAGGCCCTAAGTATAAATAGTTTTTTTTAATTCAACCATACTATTAAAATAAAATGTAATTTAAGTTAAAAAAAATTTAGAATTTGTTTTAGTTTAATCAGTTAGTTTTATTTTATTTAATTAGGTTATGTTTGATTTGGTTTAAATACAAATGCTACAATTATTATAAAGAGAATATTAGATATATAATTGGAGTATAAGTGGCTGGATTTGTCATTATTGATAGTTTTAGAAGGAAAATTTGATTAGTATTGGAATCTTTGTTATTTAACTAGACTTTTATCAAAACATGGAAGTATGATGACCATCAACATCGACGCATTGATTGACATTTTAAAAACATTAATTAAAACTTATTTCATTGGATAAATCAACATGTTTTGTCCATATTTATCTACACTTAATTTCTATGAACTTGATAAAGAGATAAACTTGTAATCATCGATCTCTTTAAATAAGATGAAGAAAAATCAAATATATTATATATATTGTAAATATATTTGAATACCACCGCTTAATATTTTATAACTCTTAAGTAATGGAAATAACTTTATAACATCTTCGTATTCATTATATTGACTTTGTAACCAACATTTTATTTATATGTTGTAAATGTAATTCAACACCCTCATTATGGTCACGAGCCTATATAAAGGAGTGTTTGAATTGTAAATAATACACAAGATACACACAATTTTAGCACAAGTTGCTAGATCAATATGAAAATAAAATCTCTTCCCCATTTTTTTATTTTTTCTCTCAAGCATGTCTCCTTTTATATTTGATTATTTGTAATGGTTCTTTATTTATTTTACAACACGTTATCAGCACGAAAGCTCTAGAAATTGAAGGAGATTATTTGTTTAAATGAAAAAAGTATATTGATGGTAAAATTATATATCTTATTTTTTATTTGATACTATTTGATATTGAGTTATTTTATATTTCATTTATAGCTTCAAGCTATGAAGAAAAATTATGTGTTTGAAGCCATATTATTTTATTTTGATTCATCTGGCAAAAAGTTGTGAAGAAAATATTTTATAGCCTAAAGCTATAAAGAAAAAAAAATCTAGCCGAAAGCTAGACTGGGAAGATTATTATGGCTGATTGTACCTAAAGTTGCAATACTAATAAGATGTAAATATTGTGATATTTGATAAAAAAAAAATTATGGTCAAATCCACTGAAATTGCAAGATCAAAGTTATATGAAATAAAATGAAGATGACATTATTTTACACTTCAAATATGCTCCTGATGTAGTAAAATAGAGAGTGTTGAAGTCTTCTCAAGAAAAATGTTGTGATGAAAAATCACATGTTGAAAAAAAATATTATTTTACACTTCAAATATGCTTCTTAAATAGTAAAATAGAGAGTCTTGAAATATTTTCAAGAAAAAGGTTGTGATAAAAAATCACATTTTGAGAAAAAAAAAATTGTGATGAAAAATCATTCGTTGATGTCTTCTCAAGAAAATGATTACGGTGAAGAATTACGAAGCTTATCTAGCTAGTTGTAAATTATTTCCTAAAATAAATGGTATTTTTTTCTTTCTATGATCATAAATAAGAAAATTGATATTACCATGATCATGAGTGCAAATAGATATGACAAATAAATGTTGCAAAGGCCATAATGCATGAGAAATGAATATGATCATAATCATGTATATCATGAAATATGACTATCATAAAGGCCATGATGGATGAAATTAAGTGGCAAAGGTCATGGTGAATAAAAATAAATATGATAAATGTCATAACCATGGATGAGAAACTGAATATGGAAAAAGTCATAATTGAGATTATTGTGAGAATCATGATGGTTATAATTATTGAAAATATAGTTATAGCCATATATATTTCAAATATATTTACTCTTCCACCAAAGTGGAATGATATTATTATTGCAACACAAATAAATTATATAATATAAAGTGTTTGCATTATGTATGAAATAAATTAGCATTGGTTGGATACATATTGTATCACCAAATGACTGATGTTTATTAAGCCTCAATAAAGAAAATAGGTTGAGAAAAATTATTGATGGCTGAGTAATTAGTATATTGACAAATGAAGCAAGATTCATAGTGACACTTAATGTCTTATATTTTATGCAATTTGCTTAATTTTAAAAATATGTGAACAAAGAGATGTCACATATTGAAAAATATTCTTATATATTACTTCATTTATTTTTGGAAAAAGGAAAATTTATAGAGACTTTCTACTTTATTTTTTTGGCTTATTATATCATGAAATTACAAGGTCAATTGAATTATATTGTGATCAGAAACCATGAGTTCTTTGACACAAATATATTTATATTTTGGCATAATTGGCCAAGTTTTAGGAACCTCAATGATATTTTAAATAATGATATAGATAGCCAAATTTTTGGAACCTTGATCAATAATGCTTTGAATAATGACATAATTGGCTAATATACAGTGAAACAATTGTCCTGCCATTAGGGGAAGGAAAGTGAATTTCAGAATAATGAAATATAAAATTGCTAATGCAATATGAGCCAATATAGATTAATTTTATCATTACAAGAGAAAAGTCAAGTTTTTAACATATAAATTGTTATAAGCAATATGAGGCCATGTGCACTAAAGGCTCAAATGAGAAGCCAAAAAAATAAAGTTTAAGTTCACATGATCAATTATGTGCAAAATAATTACAGATTAGTTAACTGGTGCATTTGTTGATAAAGTCATTAAAAGAGAAATTGTTTATGTATTAATACATGAATATGTAACGCTTGGAGTATGATTGACCGGTCAAATGAAATCAAGGGACACAACTTCTTATAAGAGGGAGATATAAATAAAATATTCCTAAAGAGGAATAAAATTATTGAGAAATAAATATCCTATGAAGATGTATGGAGTGATGATTAAATGTTCCTTTTGATAGAAAAAATATATGTTTAATGAAGAAAAAACATATATGATTATTTCTTTAAGAGTTATGGTATGAGAAATATGTATTTCATGAAGAGGAATAAATTGAGAAATGAATGTCCATGAAAAAGACATAAAAACCTCTTGAAAAGGTATAGAGTAAGAAATAAATATTCTATAAAGATAAATAAATTTAATTTAAATGTCTAATAAATGGACAAACGTATGTCTTGAAAATATATGAATTTCAAAAATTAATATTCTTTAAGGAGGAATAAATTTATATGAAGAAATTTCATAAAGTTTCGTACACACACACACACACATATATATATATATGATAAACATGAGATGAAAATAATATTGTTCGTGATATGTTCATTGATATTTTCATTGTCCATTGATATTTTTAAAAAACAGGGATCTTACACCATAGATTGTGTAAAGAATGTCGACGTTGAAATTATTGGCAAAAGTGAAAAATTATTAGCTAAACTCGTTAATGGACGAGAGCTATTTGAAATAGAATTCAAACGCATGAAACGTAAATCATTTTAGATATAAATGATTATTTATATGAAACTATTCAAGGAAATGAATAGATCCATGAATAATAATATAAATGGAAATTCTTTAAAGATTTAAAATGCTCGAAGCAAAAGCTTTAGAATATGACTTTTGGAAGATTCAAAGTTATTTGAATCAAAATTATGTAGCACGTAGTACATTGATATTTATATCATGCATGTGTAATTGTAGTAAGTATTTGTGATCATATGCATATTATGAAGAAAAAAAAATTATTGATTTGTATTTATCAGGGCATATGTTGATTATAAATTTGAAGAATTTATTAGTATGTCTTTAAAAGAGAAATATGCAATTAAGTTTAGAGAAAGAAAAGAAAAATTGTCTTAGTTTGCAAATGAATTATTTTTTAGTGAAACTTTTATCCCTTTAAGTGAAGGATTAAAAGAATTTAACTTTGTATACATGGATAAAACATATCCATTGAGTTCTTTAATGGTTAATCACTTGAAATGAATGAAGATCTTTTTCATCATTATGAATATGATAGAAAATTACTTGGTTTTGAAGTACCATATTTTTATATAATTGATGGACTTATGTATCTTATAAATTATACAAAAATGTAATTTATTAGCTAGCAAGATACAACTTTGCATCAAGTTGAAACATTGGTATACTTCAATATGACAAGTATTATAGATCTATTTCATTTAGAGAGGTCTATATTGAAGACATTTTTATGTATGAGTTGTAGTAGAGTGGTTAAATTAATATTTTGCAAATTTAATATTATTATAATTTAGTTGATTTTCTTGCAAAAGTTTTGTTAATCATAATATTTGTGAAGCTAAATGTACAGCTTTAGAATGCAAAGACTGATAGATGTTTGCAGCCAAGCTACCAAAGAAAATTCATAACTAATGTCAGCATGAGGGAGAGAATTCACTGATATCAACACAAAGAGAGAATTATTATAAAGACGAGTTATTGATTAGCGCACTGTACTTTTTTTTTTTCCTTAGCTAAGGTTTTGTCTCACTGGGTTTTTCTTGCAAGATTTTTAATGAGTCACTACTAACAATATAATGCTCAAAGGAATTTTGTACTCTTTTTCCTTCTAGATTTTTTTTCCACTGAATTTTTTCTAACAAGATTTTAATGAGGCATATTCTCTACTTATGGTGGGTATTCAAAAGGGATAGTGTTGTAAATATATTTGAATACCACCGCTTAATATTCTATAACCCCTAAGTAATAGAAATAACTTTGTAACCTCTTCTTATTGTAACCAACATTTTATTTATATGTTGTAAATATAATTTAACACCCTCGTTATGGAAAGGGGTGTTTGAGTTGTAAACAATACACAAGATACACACAAATCTAGCACAAGTTGCTAGATCAATATGAAAATAAAATCTCTCCCTCATTTCTTTATTTTTTCTCTCTCTTTTTATATTTGATTATTTGTAATGATTCTTTATTTATTTTACAACTAATATAGTGCACCAAGGAAATTAAGGACTAGTTGGTTATGTATAAGGTGGGCACCATTTCAAATAACATCATTGTTTGTTTATATTTAGTATATTTTTTTTCTGTTATATATATATATAGTATCAAAGACGTAAAAAACTGAAACTTTTTTCTTTTCTTTTTTTAACAAGAAAAATAAAAAAATAAAAAGCTGAAATTTAACTATACATTGTGAAAGACAGTTGTCTTATATTGTTGGCCGGATATGAATCTCTACTAATATTGATATTGTCCTCAACTTAACCACTTTTTGGCCCAAGTGTGAGATTTTACTCTAAAAGGTCTCGATACTAATGAGGGTGAGATACCAACTTATATTCTATGTGATGAACATGTTCATATCTGAAGGTCTCGATACTAATGAGGGTGAGATACCAACTTATATTCTATGTGATGAACATGTTCATATCTGATGTTGACTATTATTTCGATCAGCATATACCCAACAAATCTTCATCTTCGACTGAAATGCAGCTTCATCGTGATCACACTAGACAATCAATGTCAAATCAACTGTCTTCATCATCTCGAGGATGAGCAACTCGAGGAACCATCTTGCGACCTTGAGCACACATGCGTGCTCCACCTTGACATACGTGCGTCCGAGCCAAATCATTGGCTTTAATGCCATTTGTTGGGTGGGCCTGTATCTCTACTAGTACCGATATTGTCCCCAACTTAATCACCTTTGAGTTCAGGTGTAAAATTTTACTCCAAAAGGGCTCAGTACTAATGAGGGTAAAATTACAACTTATATTTTATGTGATAAACATGTTCATATCCGAAGTAAGATTATTTCGATCTACACATATCCAACAAATCTCCACCTTAGACTATAATTCAATTTTCATCACGATCACACTGCACGATCCATATCAGATCAGTCGTCGACATCATCTCAAGGAAGAGCAACTCGATGCACCATCTGCGACCATGAGCATACACGCGTGCTTCACATTGACATACACACATTTCATTCGAACCATCGGCTCTGATACCACTTGTTGGGCAGGTCTGAATTTCTACTAGTATCAATATTATCTTCTAACTTAACCACCTTTGGGCCTAAGTGTAGATTTTACTTTAAAAAGTCTCAGTACTAATAAAAGTGAGATACTAACTTATATTTCAAATGATGAACATGTTTATATTCAATGTAAAATTATTATTTCGATCCACTTAAACTCATTAAAATCTAGTTATTGCAGTTGTATTGGAGATCTATATATACAATTATTGGTCCACTTGCATTTCTTAAAACTCCATCATTTACACTTACATCTGGACAAAAAAATAAATAAAAAATTCTTTTATACTTTAAGAGCTCAAGAATATAATTTAACTCATGAAATGTTGAATTGACTAACTCAATACATAAAGTAAGGGATCCAATGACACAATCTCAAAGGCTCCATCCTTTTTCAAGTAGCACAACAATAATCTTATCCTTTTAATCATCACATTTCTTAATTTCGAAGGGTAAGTGCCTACGCAACATACTGAAATAAGGGCAATTTCACTTAGAAAACTGCATCTTGCATGTCTCAATCTGCACTGCATTTTGGAAATCACTTGAGAAATTGCTTGATTTATTTATTTTTAATCACTTGAGACAATACTTTATTATTATTTTGGCCATACCAACAATGTCAAAAATCATTCTAAATAGCATAGAAAACTTGTAGTACTATAAAGAGAAAGTGGGCGTATAAACTTTACACATAAAAATGGGTAGGGGCCAAGGACAAGAAAGCCATCACGTCAAAAAATAAATTATTATAAATCATTACACCTTTCAACTAAATAAGAAGTTCCCAATAAGAACACCCTATCCCTAGTTTTTGCTAAATGATACACTGATTTCCTATCATTTTACTTATACTAAGGGAAACTAAAGCATCTAATGAGCATCATCAGGACCAATTTTGCTCGCTTAAGAAACATGCACCTTCATGAACATTATTTCGATAGTGATCATAAGGCATCAAGAAAAATAATTAGGATTGAGTACTAGTGTACAAACTCACACAACCACATTCGATTTCGTAAAACATGTGGGAGAAGCAAACCAAGCCCAAGTGTACAAACCAAAAAATATATTTTCATTTATAAGCCTAACAAAAGGCATAGGATATATTCCTACAATAATCATTTCCCAATAGAAAAATAAGTTAGAGAAAAAAAAAAAAGGGCCCTTATGTTGAACCCTCAATATGTCACCAAGTAAGATAAGCTTCTTCTAACCCATCCCCTCCTCCCTTTATCCCACACACACCACGGCAAGTCTTTTGGTGATGCCAAAAAGCACTCCAAATGTGCACGCAAATGCCACTCTCTTACTTACCACAACTTACCTTCGTTTTTTCATTTTATCTTACCGGTAAATCTCCCAAACTTGCACCCAAATCCCTAACTGCACCTCCATGCTGCAGCATAGAAGGCCCTTCTTTGACATCATGCACATAAGCATGGGTCTTACGTGAATGTCTATGAGTTTTGGTATTATATTATCCATGATTGGACTTAGTAACCACACCCACCCATCTATGACATATATGATCACAAAAAGAATAACAAATTAAAACCTTTAAACTACACCAACTATATCCATACATAATCCACATGTAACCCTTATATACATTTTTTTTTTTTTTTAGGTCGACGGGTATCATGATTTTTGTCTTTTTAATATTTCTGGAGTACGATCACAAACGCTTTTGGACACTGTTGGTCAACATATTGGGGAATATGTCTCTTGAGTTCAGTTTCGAACTCGCAACCTCACCACTAGAGCCAACCCCCGTTGGTTTGTACACATATATACATACATGTATGTAACTAGCTCATATACATGTACATATCCATGGATGTATGTAGTGTTCATATATGTATTCAACTCAACTAAACATTTTTCCAACCATACATAAGTTGGTGGCTACATGAATTTGCGTCTTCCACTTTACTCTATCAAGGGCTAAGTCAACATTTAAATTACAAGTATTCATATTTTTTTTAATTCTTTTTGTCCATGTTATTTTAGGTTTTCTTTTACCTCTATCATTCATGTAGATTATTACTACGTCACTCTACCTAACCATCGCATCCACAAGTCTTACATTGTATGTATCCATAGGTATATGTAGTGGTTGTATATGCATGTACATATACATACATACATACATACATACATACATACATACATACATACATACATACATACATACATATATATATATATATATATATATATATATATGCTTTCAGGATCCGTGGACACCTATTATATAGTCATTTTGAATTAACTATAGATTAGCATGTATTTGTATCTATACATGGGCATAATGCTATTAGAATGGTGTACAAGTCTGTCCATACATGTGTTTTGGTTATCATGCCAAAAGGAATTTAGAAATGTGGGGAAGAGTTTGGCTACCGGCCAAATGTTCCTTTGGTCTCAAATATCTCCTGTGCAACCAGTCCATACCTTGATCAAGAACAAAATTCAAGCCTCAAAAGGATTGAGTAGAGATCCTTCTCTCTCTCATTAATTTCTATAAATATATAAGCTCATTATGTCATGGTTTCATTACCAAAACTTCTTAAAACTCAAGCAAATATTCCATTTATCTCTGTCTTACAACTTAGAACTATAATGGGTGTAATGGGTCTATGCAAATTCCTACTCCCTCTTCTCATGTTTTTGTCTTTCACTTGCTCTTGTAATGGCAGTTTTCAGGACCCACTTTCTAATTTAGTTGATGAGTCCTCTTCCTTTGTTAATGAAGCCTATCCAACATATATCGGCATCATTGAGAATCAGAAAAGTGAATTCGAGCCAAATGTCTTGAACATGGTTGAATATGAAGATGAAGGACTCACTTTTGAGAGGTTTGATGAAATGGGAAGTCCTGAATCTTCTCTTAAAGTAATTAACGTCGATGATTTTGGTTCTAAAGGTGATGGAACAGATGATACAGAGGTACCCGTTTAGAGAAAATAATGCAAATGACATGATCCTTTCGTTCTAGATGTTGTCCTAATTTTTTTTGCTGAAAGTTTAGTTTTATTTGGTTGAAAATGACTTCATTCATCTCAGGCATTCAAGGAGGCATGGAAGGAAGCTTGTTCATCTAAAGGATCAGTTCTTCTAGTGCCTAAAAACCATAACTATCTTCTGAAGCCAATAACATTTTCAGGGCCTTGCAAATCCAATCTTAAATTGCAGGTGTGAGGCCAATCAGAGACTATAAAGTTAAATATTTCCTATGTTCATGAATAAACTTGTTTCAGATGTTATATCTCTGTGTTATTTATCAGATACAAGGAACGATTGAAGCTTCTGATGATCGATCAGACTATAAAAAAGATCGAAGACACTGGCTTGTCTTCCAAAACATCAAAAATTTCAGAGTTGAAGGTGGTGGAACCATTGATGGAAAAGGGGAGATATGGTGGAAAAATTCATGCAAAGTTGACAAATCTCTGGTAAGAGACTACCAATTCTACCTCCCTAATTACCATTTTACAGAATCATTTTTCACTATTATCAAAGACTTACTCTCCTTTAATTTTCTTGCAGCCTTGCACCCATGCACCAACGGTATGTTCATGGTTTCACATAAATTCTAAATTTTTCGTTTTGGATACATTTGATGTGTTCAAGATGCCAAACAGATTGGAAGGATCAATTTCAGTGGCTTTACTACTTGTCTTGACCAGGCTTTGACCTTCTATGAATGCAAGAATTTGAGAGTACAGAACTTGAGGATCAAGGATGCACAACAAATGCATCTTTCTTTCCAAAAATGTATGAATATTCAAGTTTCCAAACTCATGGTTACTGCACCAGGAGAAAGTCCCAACACGGATGGAATTCATGTCACAGACACCCAAAACATTCAAATCACGAACTCTGTTATCAGAACAGGTAAAAACCTAAACCAAGACAAAATCAAAGTCACTTTCCTATAAGAATCTCCCTTTGGCCAAAATGGGAACTAGGTTCCTCACAAAGAAAATATGTAGCTTTCTGAGACTACCCCCTTGAAAATAAGACTGATTAGTGACATCCATGTCCTCAAATGATACTCTGAAGACCGTTGGTCAAGCCATTGACCCTTCAGTTCCTATCAATCTACCTCAATGTTTGCATTTTGACTTATTAAAACTAATTTCAATCAGTATGACTCTGCTAACTTTTCTTATTTCTATCAAAGCTGCAGATAATTAAACTTTTGGCCAGAGAGAGTCCCATTCAAACGAGTTCTATAAAAGATCTTTTGATTTATCCTCTTATGTGCTGGTGATTTAGAAGAAAATAAGATTTTTGATAGAGTGAAATGCCCAAATAGGCTGGTTGTTAGAAAGAAATATTCTTCTTAGTTCATGTAGAAAGAGTCCAAAAGTTTCAATCTTCTCCAAATGAAAGCAGTGTTGGGCAAACAGAAGCAGATAGAAATTTGGTTTTCACCAGGAATAGGGATCCTAATTTGGTGATTTTCTGGTTTGAAGGTGATGATTGTATCTCAATAGTAAGTGGATCACAAAACGTTCAAGCTATGGACATAACGTGTGGACCGGGTCATGGAATCAGGTCTCTAAATCTAACTCTAACCTGCTTTAAACTAATTAATTTCATCTGAAACTCATTTCCTACTTGCTATGATTTAACTTCTCTTTCTGATTTTATGCTGGTCTTGTGAGCAGTATTGGAAGCTTAGGAGGAGGAAACTCAGAAGCACATGTTTCAGATGTAAAAGTAGATACAGTAAAGTTTATTGGAACTACCAATGGAGTCAGGATCAAAACCTGGAAGGTAACAACTAGTTTTATAAATTTCACTCCATAAACATTTTTACTGTACTGGTTATACAAGTTTTTTCTATTAGAGATAACTTGAAATATAAGTCTAGAAATATATTAGACATCTGGGCATTAATGATTCAACTCACAGGATCATATCATGGATCAGTCTTTGTTCATTACATTGAAAATATTTTTGCTGAAATAAACTGCTTTCTAGTTTTTACAAAAAGATGTCTACAAATTCTCTAGGACCGAATGTGGCATACATACATACATGATATATTCACCATACATACATATGAATATACAATGTTGTGTTAATGGTTCTTTGACATACAGGGAGGATATGGGAGTGCAAACAACATAATATTTCAAAATGTATCAGTGTACAATGTCTCCAACCCTATAATTATAACCCAAAGCTACTGTGATCAAGATGAACCCTGCAAAGAACAGGTAAATGCCACAAACTACCCTAACACTAACAACAATAAGATTCAATCTAGCCTAATCATTATCACAATGACCAATTCAACAGGAATCTGCAGTGCAAGTAAGCAATGTTGTGTACAAAAACATTAGAGGAACGAGTGCTTCAGAAATTGCTTTAAAATTCGACTGCAGCAAGAACCATCCATGTGATGGAATTCTGCTGGAAGATATTGATCTGGTAGGTCAAAAAGATGGAGCAGTAGAAGCTTCATGTGAGAATGTTGAGTTTACAGAGATGGGTACGGTCTTGCCTAGTTGCCAATGCAAAAAGAGAAGTACGGCCCTTAATTGATCATACCGATGGTTCATTTCCCGATATTCCTTAATCTAAATAGTCAACTATAATGGGCATTTCTTGGTTCGTTTCGGAGTTTTGGAACTCTATGAAGGATTGGATTAAAGGAAATTCACGAGGAAAGACTCCAGTGGCTATGGTCTTCTACTACTGAATTAAACATATATCAGATGGATATCCTGTTTATCAGTGCAGATTGTATTGGGCAAGGAAGCACAAGGAAGATCAGCTTCTTTTGAATTGTTTCTTAAAATAATATCATTTGTTGTATTGTGTACATATTTATAAATGCGATTGAGATAAAGAAACTGTTAGTAATTTATACTAAACATGATTCATGTATTTGCATTTAATTAGTACATGTATGTGCATTAACTCATGTTCATGTATAAGCATTTATCATGATACATGTATGAGATTGGTTCATAGGTACATACATGTATGTGTCTAGATTTAGTGATTTATGTATGTAGTTTAAATGTCTTAATTAGTTGATCTAGGGATGCTCATGTTGAGCACTAAATAAATCCATGTACCCATGACATTTGAAATAAAGTTGAGGGAACAAATCATTTCAAGTTTCTCATTCTCTCCTTCCCCTTCAAACTTGTGTACTTCCAACAAAATGGTATCAGAGATTTGAGAAGATCTCTATAAGCAAAAGAAGATGGTGAATAACTTGGTTCCATTCCAAGTTCCTCGATTTACCAAAGATAATTTTGGTAATTGGTGTATTCGAATGAAGGCTTTGCTTGGTCCCAAGATGTGTGAGAAATAGTACACAGAGGTTATGATGAACCAGCAGATGATGCAATTCTATCTCAAAATCAAAAAGACATTTTGCAAGCGACCAGAAAGAAAGACCAGAAGGCTCTTACTCTCATTCATCAAGCAGTTAATGATGGGACATTTGAAAAGATATCTGCAGCAACCACCTCCACGCAAGCATGGGAGATTCTTCACCATACTTTCCAAGGTATGGACAAAGTGAAGAAAGTACGTCCAAAGTTTAAGAGGCGACTTTGAAGCCTTGCACATGAAGGAATCTGAATCATTTTCAGATTATAGTGCAAAAGTATTAGCAGTTGTGAACGAAATGAAGAGATATGGAGAAGCCATGAGTGACACCATGGTGATTGAAAAGATCCTTCGATCTTTGACAGAGAAGTTTAATCACATTGTTGTCGCCATTGAAGAATCCAAAGACCTGGAGGCTATGACTATTGATAAACTCATGGGTTCCTTACAAGCCCATGAAGAAAAGATGTTGAAGAAGAAGAAAGAGCCAGTGGAGCATGTCTTGCAGATAAAGCTTTCTTTGAAAGACAATGAAAGCCATAGTGAGCATAACCAAAGAGGAGATTCAAAAATGGTCGTGGTCGAGGTCATGGTCAAGGAAGAGGAAGAGGTTGAGGAAAGTCCTTCAACAAAGATGAAAATAGTCAAGTCCCAAATTCTTCAAGAGGACGTGGAAGACAAAATAATTTCAGGCCATATCGAAGAAAATATGACAATTCTCAAGTTCAATGTTACAATTGTTAGAAATATGGCCACCATTCATTGGAGTGTGGATATACTAACAAGGTCGAGGAGAAGTCCAATTATGCTTCGAATGACACTGAAACTGTGGAACCAACATTGCTTTTGGCACTCAAAGGAGATGCAGATGAAAAGAACAGTACTTGGTACATGGATACTGGTGCCAGTAATCATATGTGCGGCAACAAATCGATGTTCGTGCAGTTTGATGACTCAATGACCGGCAACGTTACCTTTGGTGATTCATCCAAAATTTTTGTTCAAGGGAAAGGTAACATTTTGATTCGATAAAAGTCTAAAAAGCATCAATTCATTTATGATGTTTATTATGTGCCGGGTATGACCAGTAATATCTTAAGTTTGGGTCAACTCTTAGAGAAAGGCTATAATGCTGCTATCAAAGATTATAGTCTTTCACTGAGAGATAAAAGTGACAATTTCATTGCTAAAGTCCCTATGACCAAAAATCGAATGTTCTTATTGAATATTCAAAATAATGTGTCCAAGTGTTTGAAGACTTGCTACAAAGACTTATCTTAGATGTGACACTTAAGACTTGGGCATTTAAACTTTGGCGGACTCAGGTTATTGGCAAAGAAGCACATGGTGAAAGGTTTACCTTTTCTTGATCACCCCGAGCAGCTGTGTGAGGGATGTATGTTTGGAAAGCAATCCAGAAAGAGTTTTCCCAAAGAAAGTACAACAAGAGCCCAAGAACCACTAGAGCTTGCCCATACTGATCTTTGTGGACCAATCAAGCCAAGTTCTTTTGGTAAGAATAACTACTTTCTTTTGTTCATTAATGATTATAGTCGCAAGACTTGGGTTTATTTTGTGAAGGAGAAGTCACAAGCCTTTGAAGTTTTCAAGAAGTTCAAAACACTAGTAGAGAAAGAAAGTGGCTACCACATCAAATCCTTGCGATCTGACAGAGGAGGAGAATTTACATCAAAAGCATTCAATGAGTTTTGTGAAGCTCATGGAATCTGGCGTCCCTTAACGGCTCCATACTCTCCTCAACAAAATGATGTTGCTGGAAGAAAGAATAGATTCATTCTCAACATGGCTCGAAGCATGTTGAAAAGCAAGGACATGCCAAAAGATTTTTGGGCGGAAGCTGTCGAATGTGCGATGTATCTATCAAATCGGTGCCCAACAAAAAGTGTGTGGACCAGACACCACAACAAGCATGGAGCGGACACAAGCCAAGTGTGTCTCATTTGAGGGTATTTGGCAGCATTGCCTATGCCCATGTACCTGACCAACATCGCTCCAAGCTTGATGACAAAAGTGAGAAGTACATCTTCGTCGGCTATGATTCAAGTTCAAAATGATACAAGCTCTACAATCCAAGCACCAAGAAGGTTGTTATCAGCCGAGATGTTGACTGGACTGTTTGCAATGAAGATTTTGATTTTCTTCCATTCTATAAAGATACAGAGGATGAAGTTGTTCCAAGGGTTGTCACTCCGCCATCGACTCCAACTCCTACTTATGTGGATACATCACCAGAAGCAAGTTCAAGTGAAGGGCCAAGGTGTATGAGGTCTTTGCATGGTATTTATGAAGAAACAGGTGAATTAACCCTTTGTTGTCTTCTTGATGATTGGGAACCTATAGGCTTTGAAGAAGTTGTTCAAGACAGAAAATGGGTACACGCAATGGATGAAGAAATTCAAGCAATCAAGAAGAATGGCACATGGGAATTTGCAAATCTTCCGGCAAGTCACAAAGCCATCAGTGTCAAATGGGTGTACAAGGTGAAGAAGAATGCTAACGGCCAAGTTGAAAGATACAAAGCCAGGCTAGTGGCAAAGGGTTATACTCAACGTCACAACATCGACTATGATGAAGTCTTTGTGCCTATTGTTCGTATGGAAACCATTAGACTTCTCATTTCTTTGGCTACTCATAAGAAATGGAGGATTTTTCAAATGGATGTCAAATTCGCTTTTTTGAATGGGTTTCTTGATAAGGAGATCTATGTGCAACAACCTTTGAGGTACATTGTGACAGGCCAAGAACACAAGGTTTTGAAGTTGAAGAAAGCCCTATATGGTTTGAAGCAAGCACCAAGGGCATGGAATACAAGAATCGACAAGTACTTCCAGACGAATAGATACACCAAATGCCCCTATGAACATGCCCTTTATGTCAAGCAAATTAACAATGATATTTTGTTTGCCTGTTTGTATGTGGATGATTTAATATTTACAGGGAACAATGTGAGCATGTTTGAAGATTTTAAAAGGGCAATGATTCGTGAATTTGAGACGACCGACTTAGGGGCCATGACATACTATCTTGGCATCGAGGTGAAGCAAATGGAAGAAGGGATTTTTATTTCCCAATCTGGATATGCAACAGAAGCACTCAAAAAATTCAACATGAGTGACTGCAAGGCTGCTAGTACTCCTGTTAAATATGGATTGAAGTTGTCGAAGCATGATTCAGGATCGAAGGTGGACTCAACCTTGTTTAAGAGTCTAGTTGAAAGTTTGCGGTACTTGACTTGTACGAGGCCAGACATTCTCTATGGGGTTGGGCTAGTTAGCCGTTACATGGAAGTTCCCACCATGACACATTTCAAAGTTGCCAGGCATATTCTTCGATATCTCAAAGGTACACTAGCTTTTGGAATGTTCTATTCATCTTCTAAGAGTTTCAAGCTTGTGGGGTATAGTGATAGTGATTGGTCTGGTGATTTGGACGATCGAAAAAGTACTAGTGGATTTGTTTTCTTTTTTGGGGATGTTGCTTTCACATGGAGCTCAAAGAAGCAATCAATTGTGACGCTTTCAACATGTGAAGCGGAGTATGTTGCAGCTATTTCTTGTGTTTTGTCATGCACTTTGGCTTCGGAATTTGTTAAAGGCTCTTGGATTCATGCAAGTAGAGTCAATGAAAGTTTTTCTTGACAACAAATCAGCGATTGCATTGTCGAAGAATCCAATTTATCATGATCGAAGCAAGCATATTGATACAAGGTTTCATTTCATTCGAGATTGCATTGCAAAAAAGGTGCTCTAGCTGACATATGTGAAGTCTCTGTATCAGATTGTAGACATCTTCACCAAACCACTTCGGCTTGATGTTTTTACCAAGTTAAGGTCCCTACTTGGTGTTTCTACAAACTGATCATGTTTAATAGGGTGATTTTGATATAAACATGAATCATGTTTAAGAAGGGATGTAAGTAATTTATACTAAACATGATTCATGTATTGCATATGGTTCATGTATTTGCATTTAATTAGTTCATGTATTTGCATTAACTTATGTTCATGTATAAGCATGTATCATGATACATGTATGAGATTGGTTCATAGGTACATAAATGTATGTGTCTAGATTTATTGATTTATATATGTAGTTTAAATGTCATTAATTAGTTGATCTAGGGATGCTCAGATTGAGCACTATATAAACCCATGTACCCATGACATTTGAAATTAAGTTGAAGGAACAAATCATTTCAAGTTTCTCATTCTCTCCTTCCTCTTCAAACTTGTGTACTTCCACCAGAAACTACATTCTTATATGTTGGAGTTCATGTTGGTCTTGCTTCAAAAACAACTGCAGAAAAAAAAAATGCAAAAACTTGGTTACAAGCATGTGAAACGAATAAATTTTTTGAGAAACCTGCCAAATTATCAACTAAGAAGCATTGTTATTTTCATATAAATTAACACAATCACCACCATTTCCAGCATTCATAAATCTTGTGGGTGAGAACAAAGAACAACTGAACATCAACAAGTGAAACAGGTGTAGAATCATCAAATGGGTCACCCCCAATTGCTCCAATACTCATCATTCAAATAGTTGTATGGAGATTTAAGTTGAAAATTTAAAAGAACAGGAGGAGCTACATGTAAAAAGTTGCAAATAATCACTTGGTAATTTGCAACTTGTATTCAAGAAGAAGAAAAAAAAGAAGAAGCCCAATACAACATAGCTACGGAACAATAGAATCATTAATTCTGAACAATTTTCACAGAAAACCCAGAAGCAGGAATGAAGAAAAAGGGAAATAACAAATGAAACAAAACAAAAAATTTAAAAAGAAAAGAAGAAAAAATTCAACTCTATGAAGATTACTGAAGTTAAAAGCTCTAAAGATTGATTGTAGGGTGAGTCTTTGAACTTACCCTTTTGATTTCAAAAAGACCCGATTCGAGTGGAAGTAATCTTCACCAGTAGTAATCGTTAAGTTCGTTCTGGGTCGTCATTGATGGCGGATTCGAAACGAAACTGCGAGATTTTCCAAGGACTCGGTGCTCCGCGGACTACCAGAGCTTCTGCCGTATAACTGATACACGTGTATAATCGGCGGCCCCACTTGATCTCATATAAACACATGAAGTTGGGCATTGATACGCGTCGTCACCACATTTTATCCAAATAATTTTATCTCTATTAAAATCATTTTAGCATGGTTTAAAATCTCATTTAGTTAAAAATACAATATTTAAATATATCTTTTGCTTTTTTTATACTAATATTATATTTAAAACTAATCCTATATTTTATTTATTTATTATTATTAGTTTTTCGGCATCCCGAGGCATCCTCTTTCCCTTTGGTCGAGACTAATTCTCTCCAACTCGGCCATGATAGAGTCATTTAGGTTAATCCTCCTAACAAGGGCATGACACGCTCGGGCTCGAACTCAAGACCTGAAATTCAACCTCATTTATACTCAGTTCTTCAACCAACTGAGCTACCACCTGTTAAAAGTAATCCAATCAAACACTTGTTAAAAAATCTTTACATTAAAAAAATAAAAATATATTTTTTATAATAGTATAAATATGATTCTTTATAACCAAAAAAACAAAATTTTAATACTTACATGTCCCTCGTTATTGTGTCTTGTTTGTATATTTAAGCCCCTCTAGCCTTATATATAATTCATTAGGCTAGGTATCAGCCCTTGTCTTTCAAAAAAAAAAAAAGGTATCGACCCTTCATAAAGCCCAACTGATGTGATGTATCATTATTATTATTATTATTACAAAAACATTGGAGGGTTGTCACTAGTTTGTACAAGATTATTGCGAAAACATTATCCTTGAGGTTGAAGTTTATTCTTCACAAGAATGTTGAAGAGACACAATTAGTTTTTATCCAGGAGAGGCAGATTCTTGATGCGGTGCTGATTGCCGATGAAGTTGTGAAAGAATATAGAGTTAAGGGAAAAAAAAGGTGTTGTTTAAAGTGGACTTCGCGAAAGCTTATGATTCGGTGGATTGAGGTTTCCTTGAGTTTGTAATGAAGATGAAAGGCTTTGGGAAAAGATGGAGGACATCGATGATGGGATGCCTGAGTTTTGTTACCTATTTAGTTGTGGTAAATGGCTGACCAAGGGGTAGGTTTGAGGCTAGGCGTGGGCTTAGACAAGATGATCCTTTATCTCCTTTCTTGTTCACCATCGTTGCTGATGGCCTGAGTAGATTATTGACAAAGGCTAGACAATCTTCGATTGTGAAGGGATTTCGAATTGGTAGGGATCATGTAGATGTGTCTCACCTGCAGTACACGAATGATACCTTATTTTTGTTGGAGGGTAGGGAGGCAAATGTCTCAAATGTTTTGACTATCCTTAGATGCTTTTGTGAATTCTCAGGGTTGAAGGTTAATATGGCCAAGTGCCAAATGGTAAGGGTGAATATTGATCCAGAAGTCTTTTTGCGACTTGCAAATCATGCAAGATGTTCGGTGGGGGTGTGGTCCTTGAAATATCTTGGCTTGCCCTTGGGAGGGAATCCTAGGAGGGTGGATTTTTGGGACCCGATTGTGGCTACTGTTACCAAAAGATTGGAGGGTTGGAAGAGAGCTTTCCTATCTAAAGGGGATCGATTGGCCCTAATCCGATCGGTTCTTTCGGCTATCCCTTCATATTATTTGTCTCTGTTTAAGGTCCCAAAAAAGGTGGTTGGATCCATTGAAAAGAGAATAAAATCTTTTTTTTGGAAGGGGAAGGTGGGTGAAGGGGTAAAGAATATGATTAAGTGGGACATTGTTCAACAAGCAGTAGAAAGAGGCGGTCTAGGCATTGGTAACATAGTTTCAAGGAATACGACACTCTGTGACAAGTGGATTTGGAGACTATTGAATGACCAAAACTCTCTTTGGGCTCTAGTGGTCACTAGCAGATATGGAAGATTATCATTCTTTGGGTTTGAGGAGATGTTGAGGAGGGTGAGCTGAGTCACTTATAGTTGCCCTTGGAAGTTTATCGCTTCCTTGCTCCCTTAGTTTTGTGTGTGGTGCAATCCTCAAGTTGGTGATGGACATACATTTTGCTTTTGGGAAGATAAGTGGATGGGGATAGATCCTTAGCTGCAACTTTTCCAAACCTTTTCCTTTTGTCCTATTTGCATTATTATCCTATATCTTCCTTTTTTGTTGATGAGACGTCGTCATGGTCCCTTCACCTTTTTCGAAACCTATTACAGTTGGACCAAGATGAAGCCTCTTCTCTCCTTAATAGTCTTGCCCAAATTAACTTGTCCACATCACCCCATAACCTCATATGGACTCTTGACCCTTTTGGTCAGTTTTCCTACAAATTATTTTTCCATTCACTATCTGTCTCCTCCTGGTCTTCATCTTTTCCTTTAGCGTCACATATATAGAAGGTTCAAGTTCTGTCTAAAGTTAAGGTTTTTGGATGACTTTTGGCTCATAGAAAGATTAATACCCTGACTTGTTAGTTACCTAACTTTTTGCATTTCTCTTCATTGGTGCTCATTGTGTGGTCAAGCTGGGGAAAACGTGAACCATATTTTTTTCTCTTGTGCGTACTCTCGAATGATTTAATAGTTGTGGTTTCATTTCTCTAGGGGTAGATTCCCCATTCCTAGCAATATAAATGAGGAATTGTCTTTGTCTCATGTTAGAATTAATTCTAAGTTGGTAAGAGGGGTGAGATTCATTGCCTCTTACGTGACCTTATGGTTTTTATGGTTTGAGCGTAACTCTAAAATTTTTCATGATTAGGGGGTGGATTCATTATGGTATGTGATTATAAAGTTTGAGAGCCAATGGGTGCTCGTTTCTAAATGGAATGATGGTTTTTCTCTTTTAGATTAGATTTTTGGGTGGGATCGATGTATGTATAATGGGGGGAGTTGTTGTAAGGTGTGCAATGTCCTGCGTGGGTGTATGCACCACTGGTGCATTTTCTCTTCCGTTTTTGTAAACTTTTCGTTAATGTTTTAATAAAATATATGACCTTTGTTTATGCTAAAAAAAAATTATTATTATTATTATTGTTGTTGGCATTTAAAGTTTATTTAGAAGGTTTTCAAAATGCATACCAAGTACGGTATTTAATATCATACCAAGAGGATCCTTTATCTTAATTGAGTTTAATTTTTAAATCAAACCTAATCATATTACTATATTAGTTTAGACATTACGAGATTTGCTATTTTTTAAAAACTCCTAATTAACTAAAACTATTCCCCACCATTTGGTTAAGCTCGGGACAAAGGAAGCCAGCTCAGTTCCTCAAAAAAAAATAAAAAATAAAAAAGGAAACCAGCTCAGAGCTATTCTTACAACCAAACACCATTTTTCTTACGGTTAAACTGTCCTCCTTCGAATCAACGGTCTCCTATAAATTAACTTTCCTTATTCGATTAAAAAAAAAAAAATCTTCGCCGACACGTTACAAGAGACGTCCGAGAAATCATCGAATCATCTGCAAGAAACCGACAGAGAACACTTGCTGAAATCAATTCTTCTACTGCCACGTAATCAAAATTGACGTGTGAATTACGTCACGACCTGTGTTAATCAGAAATTTACTCCAAACAGTAACGTTTCAACTTCAGAAAGCTAATTAAAAACCCAAATGGCGAAAATGATTGGTTTATTAATCTCTCTCTCTCTCTCTCTAACTTACACTGTCGGTGGTGCTCTTTTTGTGCAGCATATATATGTATATATATAGAGAGAGAGAGAGGGAGGGATTGTTTGGCGATTTCAAGCGACCTTCGAAGGAGCTGGTGTTTGAATTGATTGGAAGATCGATGTGCGTCACTGTGAGTCTCATCCATCATTTTACATTGCGAAATTCTGGAGGTTTCTGCTTGAAATTTGGCTGAGTTTTTAAGAAATTGTTTTGGTTTTTTGAGTTTTGGAAGTTTTTTTTAGCGGATGAGTGGTTCTGGTGCTCAATTGATGGGAAGATCGATGTACGTCACAGTGAGTCTAATCGATCATCTTACATTGCGAAATTCTGGCGGTTTATGCTTGAAATTTTGTTGAGTTTTTTTAAGAAATTCTTTGGTTTTTTGGAATTTTGGAATTTTGGGAGTTTTTAGCAGAATTCGAGTTGAAAATATGTTTTTCAAGTTGATTGGTTTGAGTAGTTATGTAGTTCTTGAGTGTACATCGAGTTTCATTAAGAAATTGCATAAAAAGAGTGTAACTTTGGAATCTGATTCAGATTCTGGAGGTTTCTGCTTGAAACTTGGTTGAATTTTTAAGAAAATATTTGGTTTTTAGAATTGTGGAAGTTTTCAGTGGAATTCGAGTGGAAAATGTGTTTATAAAGTTGATTTGTTTGAGTAGTTCTGTTGTTCTTGAGTGTAGATCGAGCTTCATTAAGAAGTTCGCATCAAAAGAGTGGAACTTTGAAATCTGATTCAGATTCCTTTCTTTCTTTCTTTCTGCTTTTTTTTTTCTCAGGAGGTAGATGTGTAGTAGGTAAATAGATCTAGGTAAGTGTGAAAGTGAGAAGGAAAGCAGATTCCTGAGCTCTTTTGTATGTGTTGAGATGCAGTAATCCAAGTTACGAAGCTTTCATGGATGCTAGTTTCTGCGACGGCAGATCTAGCTGAGATTGAAGTGGCATTTTGATCTTCTTGTTCACTTCTCAGTGAAATTAGTAGCTGTTGGTTGGATTTCTGGTAACCAATGGAGGCAAATGCAGACACAGGGGTTAGTATTCAAATCTTCTACACCAATTCCTTTTTATATGCTGAAATTCTTATGGTTTTGATCTTCTAATTTGATGTGCATTTCTGAATTGTGTTTTTCAGCCTAAGCCTTTGAAGTCTGTAGGAGGTCAGGTCTGCCAGATCTGCGGTGATAATGTTGGCAAAACTGTTGATGGAGAACTCTTTGTTGCATGTGATGTATGTAGATTTCCAGTTTGCAGGCCGTGCTATGAGTATGAGAGGAAAGATGGAAACCAGTCCTGCCCTCAATGCAAGACTAGATACAAGCAGCACAAAGGTATATATCAAATGTAATTCTACTAGTTGCTGTGTCATTCGTTTGAAAAAGTTTTGAAATGTAGGAAACTTGAATCTTTTCATCTAATTAATTCTAAATTGTAGGAAGCCCTCCTGTTCATGATTATGAAATGGAAGATGGTGATGCTGATGATGCGGGCAGTGATTTCAATTATCCTTCCGAAAATCTTGACCAGAAGCAGAGGATTTCTGAGCGGATGCTAAGCTGGCACATGGCCTATGGACGAGGGGATAGTGATAAAGAGGTTTCTGACAACCATATCCCTTTGATGAGTGATAGCCGAGGGGTGGGTTAATTCATTGTTGGCAAGGATAAAAAATTTGGCTTCACCGTAAAGTCTTTGGTCGCTTGATATAAATGTATTCTCCGTGAATGTTGTAAACAAAAACTGAAGCTACCATTGATTTTCTTTAACAATTCATTGAAAAGTTATAAAAAGTAAGTTTTTTCTTCATTTTACAAATTATATCTATTTTTTTACCTAACTTCAATGGGATTTACATTTTACTTATTATTTATGCTTCATTTAGAAAGTAATAAAAAGCAAGTTTTCTTTATTTACATTTTATTCGTGCTTCAATGATTAAAAATTCGACAAAAATCCGGAGAAGTTCAGATAATTTTTGTTTCGTGGTTGTTGGCATAGCCGCATAGCATAAAGTTTATCGTACTTTTGCACTGTTCAGCTGAAATAAGATTATTCTGCATTTTGTTTCTCAGGTTTCAGGAGAGTTGACATCAGCATCTCCCGATCTTCTTTCAATGATGTCTCCTGGGGGTGGCAGAGAGAAACGGGTGCATCCACTTCCTTATACAGTTGATGCCAATCAATCATGTATTCATCTTGCCTCGAAGTTATTTTGATATAAATACATATATATATTTTGTCATTATCTGATGTATTAACTAATCACAGCTTCTTGATTTTTTTTTTCAGCCAATATTAGGGTTATAGATCCAGCTAGGGAATTCGGTTCCCCAGGTTTTGGCAATGTCGCTTGGAAGGAGCGGGTTGAGGGCTGGAAGGTGAAGCAGGACAAGAATGCGGCTCCAATGAGCAATGGTCATGCTGCCTCAGAAGGCAGGGGAGCTGGAGATATTGAAACCAGCACTGATGTGCTTGTGGATGATTCTCTTTTGTAAGTTTGCTACATGATTTGGATGCCTCATATTTTTTGTTATCTAATTGAGCTTGCCTGAACTTGGAATTCAAGACCATTTTCATTAGCAGGAGATGCAGTTGAAATAGATCGGATTGTCTATTTCATCTGCTTAGTGTCAGAGACAATGCTTTGATTATTAAAATAGTCAAAGCAATGACATGATGCTAACTTCTCTAATACTCTGATTCATCTACCTTCAGCTTGAATTCAAGAGAGTTACTTTTTGTCAATTTACCGATGATTGTGTTCTCATATTAATAAACTGATGCTAAGAATTTTAATGATATACTCATTACATGGTTCTTTATTAGAGCAATTTGGGACTGCTTGTCATTGTGAAATTGTCTTTGGCAGCAATGATGAAGCTCGTCAACCCCTTTCAAGAAAGGTTTCTATTCCTTCATCAAGGATAAACCCATATAGGATGGTTATTGTTCTGCGGCTTATCATTCTATCTGTTTTCTTGCATTACCGAATTACCAATCCAGTGCGCAATGCCTATGCTTTATGGTTGATATCTGTGATATGTGAGATATGGTTTGCCATATCATGGATATTGGATCAGTTCCCCAAATGGCTTCCCGTGAACCGTGAAACATATCTTGACAGGCTTTCTCTGAGGTATGTAATCCCCTTCTCTAGAATGCTGTATTAATTGTCACATGCACGGTACACCAAATTGCCTGCTTTTAGTTAGAGAGTTTCTTTATCTCACTTTTAGAGTTTAATTGAGTGTTTGCATTGATAAACAGATATGACCGAGAAGGGGAGCCATCGCAACTGGCTGCTGTTGACATTTTTGTCAGTACTGTTGACCCTTTAAAGGAGCCTCCTCTTGTAACAGCCAATACTGTTCTATCTATTCTTGCAGTGGATTACCCAGTTGACAAGGTTTCTTGCTATGTCTCTGATGATGGAGCTGCCATGTTGACATTTGAAGCTCTGTCTGAAACTTCAGAATTTGCTCGGAAATGGGTTCCTTTCTGCAAGAAATATAGCATTGAACCCCGGGCTCCAGAATGGTACTTTGCACAGAAGATTGACTACTTGAAAGATAAAGTCCATCCATCTTTTGCCAAAGATCGTAGAGCTATGAAGGTTAGAGAATTTTGTATTTTCATTTAAGCTCTCCCTTCTTTACCTATTGTTCTGGTCCTCAAACCATGGTACTTGCATGACTTCTACCGCAGAGAGAATATGAAGAGTTCAAAATTCGTGTTAATAGGCTTGTTGCAAAAGCACAAAAAGTGCCAGATGAAGGATGGGTCATGCAAGATGGTACGCCGTGGCCTGGAAATAACATTAGAGATCATCCAGGAATGATTCAGGTTGATCCTTTTCTTTTCTTTTTCTCTAATTCTTTCTCTTTTCCATTGTTTTTGACTTCAGCATATATTTTTTTATTTGAATGACCTAAGCATATTGCAATGGAGCTGATTAAATTATTGATTCCAGTGCTTGAGTAAATGTTTCAAAAGATATTTCCTGACTCATTGGAAGAACTACTATTTTGCTTCTTTATACTTCTCGACTATAAGTAAAACTAATGTATCATCACTGCTTTCATTTTTGCATTTTCTATTCTGCCTCTTCTTCTAGTTTGTCATGTGTTGCTATCCTTATTTATTTCACTTCAGTTTTTCACATTTTAATGAGTTGGTGAAACTCTTGATGCCAAGCAGATTGTTTTCTATACCATGCTCTTCAGTCTTGTTTGCTCAATGCTTCTCTGTTGTTCACAGGTTTTCTTGGGTCATAGTGGAGGACTTGATACTGATGGTAATGAGCTCCCACGGTTAGTTTATGTGTCGCGTGAGAAACGTCCCGGTTTCCAACATCACAAGAAGGCTGGAGCTATGAATGCACTTGTAAGTAGTTAAACAATCACCTGTGAAAAGCATATATATGTTTAAATACCTTCCACTTATAGTAAACACTACAACAGGTTCGTGTCTCAGCAGTCCTAACCAATGGTCCTTACTTGTTGAATCTTGATTGTGATCACTACATCAACAACAGCAAAGCACTAAGGGAAGCTATGTGTTTTCTAATGGATCCAAATCTTGGAAAATCAGTCTGTTATGTTCAATTTCCCCAGAGATTTGATGGTATTGATAGGAATGATCGTTATGCCAATCGCAATACTGTTTTCTTTGATGTAAGTCTTTTTGCCTTCAGAAGTATTGAGTCTTTTTGTCTTACTTTCTGAGGTTTTATTCGGTTCTATTCTGTATTTGTTTTTATGAGTATGCTCAATATATTTTACCTGGTTACAAAGGGTTCTGAATGAGATCCTAAATCCACAACCTATGTTGTAGGACACTGCAAAAATTTGCTGCTTCTCTCAAAAGAAGTACTCTAGGCCAAAAATCTTTTCATACGGTACTGTTTTTCTAGATGTTTCCTTATGAATGTAAATTTTCTGATCGAATGCTCCATTTTTCTTGTGGATTTTAGATCAATCTAAGGGGCTTAGATGGAATCCAAGGCCCTGTCTATGTGGGTACAGGATGTGTATTCAACAGAACGGCTTTATATGGCTATGAGCCTCCTGTAAAACCTAAACATAAGATACCGGGAATGTTCTCTACTTGCTTTGGTGGTTCTCGAAAGAAGAGTTCAAAGATGGACAAGAAGAGCTCTGAGAAGAAGAAGTCAAGCAAGCACATGGACTCTACCGTACCAATATTCAACCTAGAAGATATTGAAGAGGGAGTAGAAGGTATGGCCTATTTGCTACTTTAACGCACGGCTCTACTGACCAGATTTATTATGCATATGATGTGGTGATCTGGATTTATTGAATTTAGTGTTTAGTTTTCTAAGTTCGTGACAGAAAATTGTGTAAGTTAGCAAAATTGTTGTATTTCCTTAGAGGTTTCTCTGAAACTATCATCTGATCTAGAGCTCAAGGATATAAAGACCATCCATATTATAAAGAACGTCCCACCAACCTGTCAGTCCACCACAAAATGGTCATGAACATGATGAAAATTTATAGTTAACTTTGATTCAGAATTTAATACAATTTATTTAACTAAAAGTTAGTTATAGGCAAGTACTTAGTTAATCAAAAAGTTCACACTTTTGCACTTAGTTTAATTTGTAATCAGTGATTCTGTTGATCTGTTTAACTAGCAGAATGCATATCCTTTTGAAAATTCAGAAGTGGACATAATCTTCTGTGTTTCCCTTCAGGTACTGGATTTGATGATGAGAAGTCATTGCTCATGTCACAGATGAGTCTGGAGAAAAGGTTTGGTCAGTCAACAGTTTTTGTGGCATCTACACTTATGGAAAATGGTGGGGTTCCTCAATCTGCAGCCCCTGAGAATCTTCTCAAAGAAGCTATCCATGTCATCAGCTGTGGATATGAAGACAAGACGGACTGGGGAAGAGAGGTATACTGATTTTTATTTATCTTTGACTCTGAATCTTTCATTCTTTACCAGAAACAAGAGGCTTAGGACTATCTGGCTCCCTAAGGAACAACTTTTGTAGAATGATCATAGTGGATGTAAGGCTGTCTAAGGTTGATGAGTGATAAGACTACAGAAGACAAACAAATGTGGAACTTTATGTAAATTCAAGAAAAATTAGTTCAGTTTCAGAAGGAAATAAATAGATGAATATTGTTTGAAATGGTTTATTATGAAAAAAGAAGCAGACAAAATAGCACTACAAGTGAATGGCTCTGTGATGCGTGTAAAAAGATTCAAGGATAACAAAATGAAAATAAAATAAAAAAATTGATGTTGATGGTGAAATCACCCTCATGTTTCTAATACTTGCAAATTATTGTCAGGATACTTTGCTGATATAACCATTAGCCAATACTTCATGACTGGGTGCTTCAGTCATTCCCCTTCCTATTAGTTGTTTCTTCAGCGAACTTAGAATTTTTTTTCAAAGTTTTTTTCTTTCATTTTAGCCCTTCTTGGTAGGTAGTATCATTCAAAAAGCAGTAGATTTCAATTCTGGTGCCTTGAAATTAAGTGCATTTTCTGTCACTTCCGTTTCTATTAGTTTTTTCCTTGATCTCTAGTTTTAACAAAGCATTAATGATTCCACAGATAGGATGGATCTATGGGTCTGTCACAGAAGATATTCTCACTGGATTTAAGATGCATGCCCGCGGTTGGCGCTCAATTTACTGCATGCCTAAGCGGCCTGCCTTCAAAGGATCTGCTCCTATTAACCTTTCTGATCGTCTGAACCAAGTGCTTCGATGGGCTTTGGGTTCTGTTGAAATTCTTCTGAGTCGCCACTGCCCCATCTGGTATGGTTATGGTGGGCGGCTAAAATGGCTTGAAAGATTTGCTTATATCAACACAACCATTTATCCAATCACTGCTGTCCCCCTCCTTGCATACTGCACATTGCCTGCAATCTGTCTGCTAACTGGAAAATTCATTATTCCACAGGTATTGTTACTATCCTTCCACCCTGAAAACCATTTGGAGTTAATTGTCCTAAAATTGAATTAAACCATTCTTAATACAGTTGATAGTAATTTTTTTTTTTTTTGAACTTATTCCAAATGCTTCATCAGGATTCTCTGAATTTTTTAACTTGTTCCAACTGAACCTTGTCTCTTAATTTTGCTTATACTACACAAACGCTTATGATTCTTATACCGTTTGTTTTTTCCATCTCATCTTTGCAGATTAGTAATTTTGCTAGTATCTGGTTCATATCCCTCTTTCTTTCCATCTTCGCCACTGGTATACTAGAGATGAGATGGAGCGGAGTTGGCATTGATGAATGGTGGAGAAACGAGCAATTTTGGGTTATCGGAGGTGTCTCAGCCCATCTATTTGCCGTCTTCCAAGGCCTTCTCAAAGTCCTTGCCGGCATTGACACCAACTTCACTGTCACCTCCAAGGCATCCGATGAGGATGGAGATTTCGCGGAGCTCTACATGTTCAAATGGACAACGTTGCTCATTCCACCAACAACTCTTCTCATAATCAACTTGGTTGGCGTAGTTGCTGGAATTTCCTATGCTATCAACAGTGGATACCAATCTTGGGGTCCTCTCTTTGGTAAGCTATTCTTTGCTTTCTGGGTGATTGTTCATCTCTATCCTTTCCTTAAGGGTCTTATGGGACGACAGAACCGGACGCCCACGATCGTGGTTGTTTGGTCTATTCTTCTTGCTTCAATCTTCTCTTTGCTATGGGTCCGGATCGATCCTTTCACCACCAGGGTCACTGGCCCAGATACTCAGTTGTGTGGGATTAATTGCTGAGAGCAGAATCAGTCGTACACAGAATAAGAACAGTAAGGATGGTAACACAGTAGTAGTTTCTTATTTTAGTTGCTCAAGCAATTTTCAGTTCTCTTTTTTAAAATTTTCAGGTATTACTTATCATCACCCTTTGTATGTTATGTTGTAATATGTTGCTTGGTTTTCTAAGGTTTTGTCATATTTATTTGTTGAACCAACAGCTAGTAGACATGAAAGTCTGTTTGGGGCTAAAGGAGAGAACTGGCTGTTGGGTTTGGAGATGCTTTCTTTTTTGGTTTGTATATGCAGAAATAGTCAATTAATTATAAAATAAAATTATATCTGTGTTCCGTTTCCATAAGAATTAATACTGGATCTTGGAAATTATAAACATAGGCCTTTTTAATACTTAAAATGAATACTATTAAATATTATATATAGTAAGTATTTTATTTCATTATTATTATTATTATTATTATTATTATTATTCATTTCCAGATGTAATTAATTATATTAATGTCCTTTCAAAAAAAAAATATATTAATTTGTCCAAGTTGCCTCACAATGCTGCTGCATAAGATGCAAATAACCATAAACAGAAAAGTGAGTCATATTCTTACTCCGAGTAAAAAATATGACCTAAAAAATTAAATGGTAGCACAAGTACATTTGTATTGAAAATTTTGAAGTAGGTGGGATAAGAATTTGGATGTAATGATATTACTTATTTCAAAAATATTACTTTTTCAATTCTAGAATTAGAATTTGAATGTAACCTTATTACTCTGAACTTTGATTATTAAAATTAATGTGTTACCTAACTTACCTTCCATTAATGCATTCCAATATATATATATAGGTAAATTATCCTATTCTGACACTAAAATCTGTGGCTTCAACATATGGTCATACCTAAGCTAATAAATATTCTGGGTGTATTTTCAATTAATCATGAATGTTAAATTCACAGATTTATCAAAGCAAATTCTTGTTAATTATATCCCAATTTATTAACAGGAACTTGCTTTCTTTCCATGAAATTAATGTAACCACCTCCGTATATATAGTTCCCAAAAAAAAAAAAAAACAAGGGAAACTGAAGAAACATATGGCACTTATGGGTTTTTTTTTTTTTTTTTTCCACTGCAAGGATGGAATTAACAGATACAAAAAAGCAACATAAATCTACAGAATTTCAAACCCATGATGAACAGTACTAGTACATGCTGCATGATGATGATGATCAAACTGCAAAATATATAAACAATGAAATTAAATGGCAGATCAATGACGGCAGATTCGAGCAGTAGGCATGGTAACGCACACTGGAGCATAAATCTTCTTAGCTTCAGGTGTTCCTGGTTTGGGCTCTTCAGCAAATGCATCACCACCCATACCCATACCCATGATTGCTGCTGCTGCTGCTGCAAACACCATCTCTCTCCTTCCATTGCTGCTGATGTCATGCATCTTCTCGTTAGCACTAGTGTTGCTGTTCATGATCTTCAATTGATCAACTTCTTGTTCAGTTTCATGACTACTACTTGATGAAGATGCTTTGGCCACAACAAGCTGCTGCTTGCCGACGCGGTTGGCCGGAAAACGCCCCCCTGAGACGGCGACGGCGCCGGTCGGAAATGAGGCCATGGTGATTGAAGCCATTGTTGTTGTTGTGGTGGTGGTGTTGATTAGTTGTTGTGATCTTTTTTCTTGTTCGCTTTAGACTATTGTGAGTTGCTATAGTTTATGGAGTGGAAATAATTATCAAACATATGAGGATATTGGTGGTTTTGAGGGTCCATATCCATTATCTTATCCTATTGTATGTTCTGACCAATTCATGCTAGCCATGTGTCATTTTATCTTTGTGGTATAGTTCATGCATGGCTTATATTCTTCCAAGTTGAAAAGACGAATTTAATTAATTAATAGGGTTATAAGTCCTTCATATTTTATCTTTCATGGTATTCATTGCCTTGAATTAAATAGTTTCATACTAGTGAAAAAAAAAGCATGAAAAGACATTTTTTTAAAAATTCAATAAATTTTCAAAAAATTAATAGGGGTAGAACCTCAAGTTCAAAATACACATTTTACATACTTCTAACTAACTTATAACATTATGAATTTATAATTTTTTTTTTTATGAGGCTATGTATAAATATAATAGACCTTAATGTAGTCCAACCCTTCCTTTAGACTTTGCATAGCTACATAGGTAGGAGATCCTTTTTTCTTAAATATATTAAAGTGAAGGATTTTTAACTATACAAGTCTATAAGGATGGACAGCGATATTTCATACTAGTAAAGCTATTAAGAAAATTAAAAACATGAACATATATATGAATTCCTTTTAAGGACCACATCAAATTAATACTGCTGCTTCTGATCACTAATGTCCTTTTTGCTATATTTTGATATATAATTAGGTGTGGTATTTTAAAGTTTCTAGTAGAATTTACCTTCACTGATTCAAGTAAAATTTTCAGTTAATTAAGAACTTTGTAGATAAGTTTTTTTTTTTTTTTTTTTTTTTCAGAACGAGATCGATCCTTAATTATAGCCATTAGATGATTATGTTGTATTTGGCTCATTGGTTCGAGAGGAGGGTGGAAGACTTTGACTAAAGCAAAGGTCTGAAATTCAATTCTTGGATTAGCGAAATTAATTTTCTGGTTTACGCTAATTAATTTTCTGGTTTATCTGGACTGATGCGTAATGGATGCGTCTAGGTTCCGATAGACTAGTCTCGCATCGGACATTAAGTGCATGGAACTGAGATACCAATTCTCTCTTAAAAAAAAAAAAACATAAATGATTATGTTGTAAATACTATTGTATAGTAGTCTTCTTCTTATCCTAATGATATTTCTTTGTATAATATTAAATTGGGTTTTATATAAAGTTACTAAAGAGAATGAATAATGTCCTAAAACAAGTAAAATATTTTCATCCTTGTTTAAAGAGAATGAGAGTTTCAATGGTGTAATTTCCCTAGAAGCTCAATAAAAAATCACATATACAAACATCTTATTTTGCATTTTCATATACATGCTGGGTTTTTAACTTCTCAAAAGCTAGCTGTCTTAATCTGAACGAAGTTATCAATACACTGGTTGAACCATTTTCCAATCAAGAAAAATCTGATAAAGTGATTAAGACTATAAAGAGATAAAAACTTGTTGCACTTGAAAATAAACTAATTAACTTAAAACCAGATTAGAGTACTAATGCTAAAGTGACAACTTCTAAAATACTTGTATGAAGTACAATGATATATACCAACATGGAAGCTAAAAGCCTAAAACAAAATGCAACTTCAAGTGCACGCGTATATTCATTGGATGTTTGTTTATTACATATCTCAAGATGTGTAATAAATAATTTAATGGATATTCATGTGTAATTGCACTTATAATTATATTTTTTTCTAATTAAATTAATATTTTCCAACAAAAAAAATACATCAAAGAGAGCCAAGAAATATATGCATGCATTGCTCCTATGATGCAGTGTAAATCCTAGTTGATATGGTGAGTAGTCTTTCTCTCACTATTTTCTCTCTCTCTATCTCCCTTTGCTACCCACTACAGTTTTAGATCATTTTAGCATGAAAAATGCTTTGAAAACACAGTTAAAAAACACTCAAAACACATATTGTTGGTATTGCCCTTAAAAATTGTTCTTAAATCATTCATCAATTCATGATTCAAGACAATTCAATAAGGGCAATATTAATAACGTATATTTTTCAACAATTTTAGAGGTAATATCAATAATATATATTTTTCAAGTGTATTTTCCTATTACCACTCTTTTTAGCATTCCTTTAAAGACTTATTAAAAAAAAACAAGTATAATGTGAAATTGTCTCAAAAGTGTACTTTAGCTTTAATTACTCTTACCAACCCCTCAAACCTCCTCACCCACCAACGCACCCAAAAAGTTTCACCATAAGTTACTTTAATGCTTTAGTTGAATTTCACGATCACACAATCAAATTCATTTTCAGCATTAAATTAATGGACATATTTAATAGAAATCATATATATCAAAATGTATTTTGCAGTGAAAATGCTAAACATCCCAGAAGAGAAATTCTAATAATAATTAATCTGTCTCTAAAAAGGTCAGGAAATTATTAACACTACATTTAGAGATTAATCACCAATTAAGTAGTTGACAGAGATGATATGGTGCTACACAGCCACACTGAAACTCCGCATTCCCTGCTCCCCCACCTTCTGATCAATGTTGCAAGGTGGAAAAAGAGCAAAGCTAAAACACCATGTTGATGAGTGGCCCATCACCCTTCAAGAAGCTCAGCTCTAATTTGCATTGCAGCTATGCAACACCAGATCACAAGTGATATATTTGAAACTACACCTAATGCCATCAGTACTACTACATTCATTCCCTCTATATATATATAATGCTTACTTCTTTGCTTCTTCAGTGGCAGGCTTCGAGTTCTCTGGCGGTGGTGGCGGTGATGGCGCTGCCGAAACACCACCATCAATACAACTCCGGCACCACCTCTCCACCCACCCTTCTATGTCATGCTCCCCACTTCCGCCAAAATGCCGGCCACCGCAAATTCGAGCGATGATCCCCGCAATGACGCCAATGATTGTGATCACTGCTATAATGACGACTAATGTTTCAATTGAC
This sequence comes from Paratinospora sagittata, assembly GCA_035771175.1. Classification (NCBI taxonomy): domain Eukaryota; kingdom Viridiplantae; phylum Streptophyta; class Magnoliopsida; order Ranunculales; family Menispermaceae; genus Paratinospora; species Paratinospora sagittata. The sequence goes on from CM069597.1 coordinate 47,113,604, forward strand.
CGGTGTGTTGACAGGCAAGACCCCGCCTGAGAGGACGAAACCACTAGGAGTGGTGGTGATGGTGGTGGTAGAAGCTCATCATCTAGCCTAATTGCCACCACTCCCCACAATGCCATGACCATGAACATGAAGAGTTTTTTGCTCTTTTCCAAGCAAAAGAAATGGTTTTCACTCTTGGGTAATAGTGAAGAGGAAATGGAGTTTGAAACATAAGAAATAGGAAGACAAAGATAGGGAGAGATTGATAGCATTGGGAGTAGGATCTCTTTTGGACAAAAGTGAAGGGAGGATTAAAATAGGATTCTCATTTTTTTAAATATTGTTAACTTTGTTTATTGGGTACTTGAGGGTCACACTCTTGTATGATTATGATTCTCTTTACTTTTCTTTGCTTTGTATTAACTAAATTTAAGTTTGTTTTGTCTTTTGAGGTATTGTGGGGTCGTGGGGTCATCCGTATAAGGTGACAAAGATTCACGACTACATATATATGTACATACCCTTGTTCTTTTTATTAGGGACAGCAAGGTCTAAGACACTAGATTCATAAAGTTACACCTGCCATGTTTTTAAATGGACGTTTGATTGATGATTCCTAGCCGTTGGGAGTAACCTCTTCTTCTTTTATTATTATTATTATTATACAAATTTACGGAGAATAAACAATGATAAAGTTTATCAAATAACTTAAGCCTTGTTGGGTACATCAAATACATACATAAAATGTTAATTGAGATCTCACTACATTAGTACCAATGGACACCTTCTAACATAAAAACCTCAAAAGTGGATTCAAAAGTGGTTAAATAAGAACAATATCAAGTTTAGTTCAAACTTAGACTCGCTCAAAAGCCTTTTTTGCCTAATTCACTCACATTACCTGAAAAGGAAAACTATATGTATGAATCGTATATATATTTGAGATGTGGGAGCCGTTGGATATGTTTGTGTTACATATTTCAATATATGTACATGTTTCACTGACTATGATATACTATAATTATACTTTTTTTTGTAGTTAGAGTAACCTTTACAAACTCAATATCAAGTGGCAAAGGAATATTGTTTCACCTTTTTTTGTTGTGTGTGAAGTAATTAAGGCTATTATAAGTGATGTAGGTAGGCAGGTGGGTAGATAGATAAATGCACATTTTCTTCTTTTCTCTAAGCTATATATTCTTACACTTGACTTACTTTTAAAATTCAAATAGTTTTATTGTACAACAAGGAGGGTGGATCCGTATAGTAATGTCCTGCAATTATATTACAGCAAGTACAAAATTATATAAACCTTCAAAAAATCTTCTCTTTTGGCCAATGGAAGAAAGGAAGCATCATAATTTGAAATGGGTAAGAGAGAACAAAAGAAAGGATTCTCTAAAAACGAGAAAGAGAGAGAGCGGTGGTGGTGGTGGCGATGCAGTTGAAGAAGGAGATTTGGGTTAGAAAGAGGGTTAATCTTCGTTCGGACGGTTGGTTGTGTTGTCGTTGGGGTTTGTTGAAGGCGGTCAACGACAGATCGAGCTTTGTTTTGGTGGATCAGAGCCAGCTGAGTGTAGATCAAGGAAACGACGGCTCCGATCTCTCGATTCAAGCTTCGGTACTGATCGGACACAGGAAACGCCGGTGGACTGACCTTGATCTCATCGGATTCCGTTTCCGTTGTCGTCGTTTATTCTGTTTCGAGATCTGATCTGATCGGACGGTTGGTTGTGTTGTCGTTGGGGTTTGTTGAAGGCGGTCAACGACAGATCGAGCATTGTCTTGGTGGATCAGAGCCAGCTGAGTGTAGATCAAGGGAAACGACGCTCCAAGTCACAATGGCTACACCTCCAAGTCGCTCTCAACAGGAAACTGATTTGCTTGAACGAAGTAACAAAAAAGTTAAGATGAATGTGGATGGAGTGGAATCGGATTTGTCGCCGATGGCGGACGTAAATATGGTGGAGGAGACTCAGGCATGCAAGGAGAATGCTGAGGGGAATGGGATGTTCGCCCCCTTGCCAACATTTAGAGACAAACTTTTGGGCTATACGGGACGGATGGATGATGGTGAGACGTCCGACGAGGTTTGGACCTCAGATGATGAAGGAGAGATGGAGGCTGAGGAGTCTGAGTCCGAGTGTCCAGTCATTCACATATCCAAGGAGGAGAAGAGGCGCTTACGTCGGCCATGGAGACAGACACTTATTATCAAATTGTTGGGCAGAACAATTGGATTTACATTCCTGTTACGTAAGATTAAGGCCTTATGGCGTCCGAAGGCTCCTATTGAATTAGTTGCTATTGATCAAGACTATTTTCTTGTCAAGTTTGCCTCCAAGGAGGATTATGAGTATGCAAAATTTGAGGGCCCATGGATGATCTTTGATCATTATCTGACAGTGCGGCAATGGCATCCTAATTTTGACCCGGAGCAGGAGAACATGGATCGATTGTTGGTGTGGGTGCGAATCCCTTGTCTCCCAATTGAATACTATGACTATGACTTCCTCATGAAAGTAGGGGCGCGTATTGGTCGTCCAATGAAGATTGATGATGCAACAAGCACCGTCTCTAGGGGGAAGTTCGCGCGTATATGTGTGGAGGTAGATATAACCAAGCCACTTCTATCTAAATTCACTTTGCGACGTCGGGTTCGACGGATTGAATACGAGGGGATCCATTTAATTTGCTTTGATTGTGGATGTTATGGGCATCGGAAAGATGCGTGTCCAAAGAATGAGGGCCAAGAGACGCCTCATCACGGTGGACCGGCGGAAGTGCTGGCCGGAGATGTTAGAGATGTGGTCGGAGTTCAATCTAGGCCAGCTGAGCCTCCGGTGAATCAGGAAATAACCGAAAGTTATGGGCCATGGATGTTGGCTTCTAGAAGATCTCGTAGAGGTATGACCAAAACTGAAAATGGAAAGAGTGGGAGAGCTGAACGTGATCCTCGGGATATGTCACTGATTGGTGCTAAACAAAATGCTAGTTTTCAGCAACATATTTCTCGGTATGCGGCATTAGCGGTTGAGGATAATCCTGAGGAAAATATTGATAGTGATCAACGAGATGGGCCGCATCTTGATAAGGATATTGGCGTGCACATGGGCTCAGGGATATCACTTAATGAATATGTCAAGAGTAAAGGGAGAAGGCCCAATATGCAAATAAATACTAAGGAAGTGAATAATGGCCCAAGCACTCAAGTGGCTGTAGAGACCAGCAATGTGGTTCGAATAAAGAAGAATCTACTGACTCGTGACATCACTTCTATCTCTTCTCAGTCCAAGCAAGCTGCCGCTGCGGAGGAACATATTGTGGTGCGTGGGTCCAATAGAGGTCAGCTGATTTCTCGATCGGTGGTCTCTCATCCCCAGCATCAGGTTGAGAACATGGAAGGTATTCATCCTACAACTATTTTGATACCAGAACATCATCAAGATCCTCCTACTGTGGTGGATTCTGGGCATGTTCCTGCTATTGGTAGGCGGAAACTTGGTGGAACAAAACCTAATCTGGTGGGGTGCATAACGAAGCTCCTAGGGACAAGGATGACTCGCTTGAGAGGATGGATATTGTTTGATGGAGGGTTCTCCTCTTAAAGCAGTGCTTGTCAATTTTTTGATCTTCGGTAGGGGTGGGTAGCCTATAGTTTTCGAAACAGATTCGGTTATGGTGGCTGGTTGGTTAAAAGGCAACAGTATGCCGCAGTTTAGCCTTTCCAACTTGGTAAATGAGTGTAGAAGACTCCTTCAGAGAGATTGGATAGTTCAAGTTGAGCACATTTACAGAGAAGGTAATAGAGCAGCAGACTATTTGGCTACTGAGGCTTTGAAGTTCAATCGGGGAGTGTGTATCATGTCTTCCCCTCCCCGTGGGTTATTCAATATTTTGAGGGAAGATGCAACTGGGGTTACTTGGCCTAGGAGAGTTCGAGATGTAGTGTGCTAGTTGTTCTTGCTGGGTATTCCCCCTCTTTTCTTTTCGAAAAAAAAAAAAGAAAGGATTCTCTTAATTACAAGACTCTCTCTAAACAAAGTTTTATATATATTTAGTGATGCCTTCCTACTTTTTTAACTTTCTTTTTCTGCTTATTTAGAACATTGAACGTTAGGAATAGGACACACTACACAGCAATCACAAGCAGTGGGGGAGAGAGAGCATAGGGGGAAAAAGCCAAGCGAAAGTACTGTTAACATGTCAGTTAGCATTTAGTAAATGGGTTTTGTTTTGTTGCCATTTCCCAGCTTTTCCGTCTTTGATGTCAGATGCTCTTAAAAGAGTTTCTTAAGTTTCACTCGTGACCTTATTATATATACTCACCCCTGTTGAAGCTTTCACCCATTTGCCTAACTTGATTTTACCTTCTTTTGTTTTTTTTTACCAGGCTTATGGGAACTGGATCATCTGTCACTACCTCTTGGAGTTTGGTGAAGAGTGAAGACAGCCACACCATTTCTGCATTGCAATGTTATTACAACTACTTGAGAAAGCCCAAAAATCATAGAGTGACCTGAATCCTGATTGTGAAGACACTTCCAGAGTGTCAGGGAGGTGATGAAAAAGCTGATGAATGGGTTGGCCTTCCGTGCTGTCTATTTAAGACTGTTTCATCAGGTGTAAGAAATCAATGGATCTTGCAAACACTTAGAACGTCTCATGTGATGAGCAGCAATTTTTTTATTTTTTTTTTGTCCTCAAATTAACCTTAAAGCCTAATGATTTGTGTTTCAGTTTTTAAGAATCAAATTGATTGGAATAATTTGTGTTTCAATCTGCGTTACTCTAACGTTGATCTTTAAAATATTCTTTTACAACCTAAATCACAACGGCTATATAGCATGGTTGTCTTTAGAAGTAGGAAATAGGTGTAACAACGACCAAAGTGCTGAGCACAAATACTTACTACAGAGATGTCTTAAGAATTTGTATACCTACTTTTACCTTCTTTTTTTTGATGTAATATACCTACTTTTATCTTACTCATCAATTTGCCTCATGGAAGAATGACTTAAAGCCTGTCATGGAACTAGATTGAACCACAAGACCCTCGATTCAAATTGACTACATATAATAATGCATACCATGAGGCGTTCGGCTACTGTTTTTCATGGGCTACTCATGAATCACCTTTCATATTCAAGTTAAGATTACAGTAGCTTTCTCACATTGTACAACCAATTTACTCTGAATAATCCAAGACTATAGAGAGCTTACATGGGCCGTTTAGAAGTTTCCAGTCTAGCAGTTGACCTGCCATCACACCCATTAGGTAGCACTGTTTATGTAGACTATTTGCATTGGGATCTCACACACAAGATACCAAACTGCTAACAATTCTTTTCAAACATCGTTATTCTTCAACAAGGCAGAGTATTTACCCTCTACCACGATTCAATACTCGGATAAAACACAAGTGAGCACATCACTACCCAAAAAAGCCTTTAGATTACTGTGAACAAAACAATGGATCATTCAAGCATTTTGCCCATCAATCAGTAAAGAATCATAGTCAAAAAGCAGTATATTCTCCCTCTCAAAGCCCCAACCCCTCTCACAAAATTTTTAACTTGTTTGGACACGTCAAAAAAGATTATTGCTCATAAGGAGAGAGACATAAGTAAGTGCAGTAAAAAAGATGGACAAACATTAATTATGAAGATTTCAACCTTGAAATTTAAATTCAAAACTCTACTACAAAAAAACATGTCCATTACCTTAACCACATCTATAACTATTTTTGGCTTGTAATTTCAACATGAGTGTCTTGTTCATAAACCACGCCCAAAAATAAACGAAATAAGAGAAGATAAAAGTAAAATCACATGTCCGCAAATCTACCCGAGAGATCCTAAATACTCACCCAGATCTCATTTTCCTCATTATGCTTCTAGCTTGTCTACTTCTTCAAGAACAAGGGCCTTTGTGGGCTTGGCAAGCAGATCTGTGTATTCCTGGAAGGGGGATTTTGTAAAACGTGTCTCCCTCCAGAAGTCGGGAGTTAGAAACCCGTATGTTTTCAGCAGGCACTCAAAAGTTGCCTGCATTACAAAAAAAAATAATAAGAAAATTAATGACAAGAACGTGTATGTAACCATCATTACTCAACAAACCAAATAAAAAGGGTTCAATTCAGTGAACATCCAATTAAGATACAAAACTTTTAATGTTTGAAGTTTCAATTTCAATCAGATGTTTTCCTATAGTGCCACAGGAGAAGTTTGAGCGGAAATATATACACCAATATGACAAATCTTCACATAACACATAGCAAACACAATGACTAACACATTACTTGCTTCATGGTCCACCACAACAAAGAAACGCGTGGAGAATGCTATAGTTAGGGAATTTCAAAGAGTACATTTAAACACAGAATTATCATCATATAAAGGAATAGAAGACTTGTAACATATCTTTCTCAGATATGGTAGTACCCAATAAAAAAGACACAGAATCAGGGGAAGTGGGTCCTTTCTCAATTAGGCAACATCAAAATAAGGAACCATTGCCAACAGTATCAAAGGATCTTATTCTTAACAAATCATGACCAAACTGATTTCCTTTATAGTAGAACTGGGGAAAAGGAGGAAGTAAAATCATTGCTTGAAAGCAATTAGTCATTTTTACAAGCAAAGAGAATGGTTAACAATCATTAAACCAATGCCGAATCGCAAAAAATTTTATACTATCCACAAAGCATAATATAAATAAGTTATATGGCACAGTAGATCAATTTTCTTCTCAAAGATTCAAGGAAAAGTTAAGAAGACTATCGTCAAGGCTATGCATGCGCCTTAAACACCTCAGAAGCAGCAAACATATACTGTGCCTACATATTTAAAAGGCAAGCATACCAAGTAATGTGTGCACAATAGTGCACCAGACCTCCCTGATCAGGAAGGTATCCTAATACATGACATTAATTCATTCAATGCAAAATAAATAAATAAAATAAATCATAAGTGATGGCTGCAGCTCTCATCCAAATTGTTTGTCATCCTGCCATTCAGAATAGCGTATATTGCCAATATGAGGCATGTAATCATCGAGCTAACCCTACAGATATCATCCTACCAATATTCTACAATATAACTTCTCATGCAACCACCAGGAATTGACAATCAACAAGGAAAGAACTAGGGAAATCAGTACAGGGAGACAATAGAAGCAACTAAGAAACATCAACATACATATATGATATGCTTCTATGTAAAAACAAAAATAGAGGATTACCAAAATCAAAACTAAACCATTTAATGCTACAACAAGAAAGAAATTGAAGAGTCGATAAAAATATCAAAAACAGGAAGAGAAAGGGGTTTGAGTGACCAAAACACAGCGAGCGTTATACTTCCTCACATAGATTATTTCCAAAAATTTAAAGAAAAGGGAATCAGAGTTTGGTTATTGTTTATCAATCAAGTGTGGTTCAGAAACACGGACCAAAAAGATAACTCATCATTTTCCCATAAACCATTGCCTTCAGCAGATTAAAAAAACAAAAAAAAAAAACAAAAGAGAAGTGGGATGAAAAAACAAAAAAACAAAACAAAAGAGAAGTGGGATGACCATACGAGGTCAAGAAAGAAGGGAAAACAACTGTAGAGAGGAGGAAAGAGATATCATCAGAGACTTAAATACAACAAATCATGCTTTATAACTATCATATTGTTGCAGTTGTTTCTCATCATATGATCCCCCCTGTCAATGGAAGAGAAAAGCAGAGGATAAAAACATTGGACATATAAATAGTATAAGTAAATCTCAATACACCCACAAGTCTAAAATCTTAAGAATACCATCAGGTATCAGCGGATACCAGTCAAAGGGAAACAACCAACATAACTTAAAGAAGATTATACGCAACCTTCCAAACAAACACTAGAACAAATAAAAGCTACGCTACTATCAGATTTCAAATAGAGTCAAAAGTAGCAAAAATAGTATTGAACGAAGCTATAGCATGAGCAACTAGTTTGCAACGATCCACAAAACAATAAAACCCTGTTACCGAAACTAATACTCCAAAAAGATTGAGACGATGTTTACTCAACCACTATAAACATTGAAATCAATCATGTGCTCAAACGTAGATCTTACTCCTAAGAAAATGAACCAATAAATATCAGATTTTTTCCAAAAAATAATTCATTCCTTGAGAAATCTATCACACAACGATATCACATAAGTATATCACAACCACCCCTCCAAATCAAGCAGAAGAAATCCTGATTTACATAGCAAAAGAATAACACTGTATATAATCAATGAAATAAACAACGAAAATAACAATAAAAACAATATAACAATAGCTGCCACAAACATACAACAAACACAATAATAACTACATATCTATATAATCAATACTTCAAAATAACAAGGGAAAAGAAAAAAGTTCAAACCTTGACGAAATTCCCAAGGGTCTTAGTGGATCCACGAGAAGAAGTGAACACATCATCAATACCAGCAAACTGCAAAACCTTCTTGGGAACCCTAGCCGCGACAATCCCTGCACCACGCGGCGCCGGAACCATCCGCACCGTAACTGAACCACATTTTCCAGTAACCTTACACGGCACGGTATGCGGTTTCCCGATCTTGTTCCCCCAGTAACCTCTCCTCACCGGAATCACCGAAAGCTTGGCGAGAATAATCGCGCCGCGAATCGCCGTCGCCACTTCCTTGCTACACTTCACTCCCAACCCAACGTGTCCGTTACCGTCACCGACGACGACGAAGGCCTTGAATCTGGTCCTCTGACCGGCACGAGTCTGCTTCTGAACAGGCATGATCTTCATGACCTCGTCCTTGAGGACCGGTCCGAGTAGGGTTTCGATGATCTGGTGCTCCTTCACTGGAAGCGAGTGAAGGTAGATCTGTTCTAAGCTTCTGATCTTGCCTTCTTTCACGAGGCGACCGAGTTTCGTCACCGGAACCCATCGCTCCTCTTCTTCTCGCCGGCCGCCACGACGGCCGCCACGGCCACCGCGACCACGGTCGCCTCGGCCTCCACGGCCGAAGCCTCTACCGAAACCTCCTCGATCGCCGCCTCTTTCCGCCATTGTCGTTGAGATCTCTTCTTCTTCTTCTTCTTCTTCTTCTTCTTCTTCTTCTTGCTGGTTGGAGCGGAAGAGAGTGAGAAGATGCGAAGGGGCCTTAAAAGAGAAGCCTAGATGAGAGTAATAGCCGTTTATATACGATGTGAGGAAAGAACTAGGGTTTTTCTGGATTAGGGTTTGTGTTGGATAAGGGTTAGTACACGTTAAGTTATCGTCCGTAAACGGCTCTGTATATATATAATAACATTAATAACATTAATCAATTTGTGGTGAGCGGAGACTGAAGTATTATTTTGAGACCGAATTGGAAACATAAAAATAGCAAAAAAAAAAATTAGTATTTGTTGTAATTGTAAATAAATTGATTAAAATTATGATTTTACCAACTTTTAAAAAAAAATATTTGTGTTTGTACATGTGCGCTATACGTAATTTTTATTAAAAAGATAATTAAAATAAAATATTTTTTGATTACAAAAAAATTATATATTTTTTGTCTTTTAATATAATAAAAATAATTAAAGCAGTTCAAAAATATGAATGATGGCAGTTAAGAGTAAAATTTAGATTAGAAAAAAAATTTAAACAAAAAAAACCAAAAATATAAGGTGCAGGAAAAAATTAAAAATTAGTTAATATCAAAAATATTATTTTAGTTCTATTAACAATCAAATTAATTTTTTAAAAATAAAAATAAGATAAATTTTTTAAAAATATTTAAAAATAAAATAAAAAAATCTTCACACTCAACTAACCTTAAATATTCTTATTATATTAGTATAGATAGATATAGATAATTTCACCATTTTGAAATGGTTATCAGTATCAATTCTCTTTGCTGCTGGATTCTTACTTGCTAAGGATTTAATAGCAAATGTAATAACAATATTAAAATGGAGCAAATAAAGGTGAATGATATAAGAACATAATTAAAAATATATATATATATATATATATTGCTAGAATGTAATTTAATTGTTATTTAAAAAGGGCAAATCTTACTATGTAGATGCCAATTTAGAATTACCTTTGGTTTTAGTTTTTCTTCATTGTTTTACATTATTTTTTAACATATATTTCACAAATATCAATACATGATTTTAATATGCCTAAATTAGTAAACTTAACTTAATGGATTGATCGTATCATCATAATCTACCTTTCATGACCAAATTAAATTATTAATTATTGAAACCTATCTGGGTAGTATGAAATTTATGTCAAGTTAATGGGTCATACAAATTTTGAGACCATATACAAACTATACGAGAAATTTGGCTAGAAATGTTAACGGTTCAGTTTAAGTTAAGTTCATGTCAATTTGACCTTATACGTAGCCGCTCACGGGTTAAGGTTGATTTAGGTCAATTTAGTCGGGTTAATCAATTAATATATTAATTATAAAATTATATAATCTATTTAATATATTTATAAATTGTAAATAATATTTTATAAAATTATTTGTAAGTCAAATACAAATATTATAAGAACTATTAAAATAATTTCTTTCATATTATTTACATCAAATTTTGGTTAGTATTTAACAAAAATATGAATAAAATAATAACTATTATTTTTTATTAGTTTAAATTAGTTCAGGTTGATTATAAAATCTTGATCCAACCCAAATAATATCGGGTTACAAATTTAAAACTTAACCTAACCAAATTCAAAAGGTTTGGGTTAGTCGGTTAATCAAGTTAGTTGGCAGGACGAAGAACCCTACTAATATGAATTGTATACTAAAGCATGAGGATGGCTCAATTTTGAAAAGGGTTGCATGGCAGCATCATCTTTCAAGCCCATCTGCTACCATCTATTAAGTAAGACGACCCCACTCTGACAAAAGAAAAGCTCCATATACATTACGGTTCTAGTGTTGGTAATCAAAAGAATCTGCAATACAGTAGACTGCAATGAACGCCTGCAACTTTATATGTATTAATTTTGCTTGAGAAGCACCCCAAACGTTTAAATCATTGACGAAAATACATACATATAGGAGAAATGTAGTGAACCTCACACATAACAGTGCAACTCAACCGAAGTCATAGTTGATCGGACAAAATTTTACTCTGATTGTTAGCCACAAATAACAATGTAATTGAAAGGTGAAATTTTCACTAATATTTTCTAGGTTCAGTAAAAATTCTGCTGCCTTAAAATGATTCACCAATTTAAAATGGTCCTGGAAGGAGGGTAGCAACAGTAAATTTTCAGTTGTTCCTTAACACCAAAGCAACTCTATAAGTCCCCCCACTTCAAGTATAGCAATAAGAAAACCATATGGGCAATGAAAATAAAGTTACATAATACATCTAAAACGAAGAGTTGTTCATTTTACATCTTGACCATATAGCACAAATGATGCTGACAAATACAAATTTCCAACTCAAATAAAATTTTAGCATGCGAGGTTCTGGGGAGTACAAAACATTACCTGGTTTTCAGCCACTTGAGAATAACCAGCATGGTTTGACAAACTTTACTTGTATTGATGGTTGAATTTCCAAAGTTGGGGAATATCTTTACAGAGGATTAAAAATGGGTGATGATTACCTAATTCAGAAAAAGGAAGAAGTAGAATAGGAAGAAGTAACATTTTGAATGGAAAATGTTAACAAACTAAGCATTGTTTCGGTTGCAGAGGAATTTCTCACTATTGTGCAACTAAACAGAAGCTCCAATCAGCCCGCCCAGCACTTAGGCGAGAAAGATGGCAGCAAAAAAATGCTCCCGAAAAGGCATGAAAGAAAACTCTTGTTTCATGGGGATTAAATGCTAAGAGAGCTATTCTACCTCTGCCCCTACAATGGATTCCCCAGGGCGATAATATAAATCGAAATAGAATTCGTCCAACCTCATTTCTTTGACCGTTTTTGTTTCTGAGATACAAAGCGAATTGATTGCTTTCCAAGTTCTAAAGACCTGGTTCTGCCATCATCAAGATGAACAGACAAAGCTGAAGATCCTTCCATCACATCAGTAACCACTCCCTTGTGCCTGTTATAAAAGTAATGCATGCATAACACAAATTATATTGAAATTATTAACTAGAAATTACGAAAAAATCAGCAAAAATTCACAAAGTAATTGAAAAGTTATCAACTCAATAAAGACTAAAAGACAATGGTTGATAGAAGTAAAATACTCTAGAAATAGAAGTCACAGTTAAAATAATCAAATTGTCTCCATCTGAAAATTTACTGTTGCAAGATAAGAAAGCGCAACCTCATCCTTTAAAAACTATAAACAATAAGCAAACTCACCATGAACTATCCGATGGCTGTTGAACTTCAACTCTCTTTCCAACCGCATCCTTGCCTAACTTTTTTAATATCCAGTTTGCATCCATAACCTCAGCCAATGTATTGTCCTGACCAACCTCTCCATCATCCTCATTCTCCCTTGCTTGAGTTTTTTCCAGCAAAGGCGATGGTCTCTTTCTTTTTGACCGTTGGCCCTTGATGGCACTTTTTTCATCTTCACCCTGAGGAACCCAAGAACTCCGGTTTTCCATATATGGGTTCTTAAATTTTAGCTTCAGCAGTGGTTTGGAATCTTTTGGCGGTGGATCCAAACCAGATGTTGCATGGGATTTGGTATCACGGGCCTCATTGTGTATGTTAAGTGTGTCCTTTGAGTGTCTCCGCAAAGATACCTCTTCCTTCTTCAATGAGGGCGTTTCAGTCACAGGCTCTGATGCTGCTACAGGAGTATCGTACCCCTCTCTGATATTTGTTCTGCCAATTTGGGAGTTAATATCTGAACCCTCTGATGTTCCTTTTCCCAACTTTATCAAATTGCCTTCACGAACTTTATGCCTTGAACCTTTTAATTGGTTCGTATTATCACTTTTCTCTCCTGCAAACATGAAAGTATTTCAGGACTTCTCCAAAAAACAAAGCTAAAATAATGCATCCATAAAACTGCTTAAATCAAGAAATACTAGAGTAGAGAGTACTCAGGTAAGCATCACCAGTAAATTGAAATTCAAGAGTAGAGTGGACTTTAAAGACAAGTGTCAACTACCAACTATCATCTGAAAAATTAAGAAATACCTTGATCGTCACTTAGTCTGGCTATTCTATCTTGTCTCTCATCCACAAACTTCTTATCATTGGCCTTCTGTTGTCCTGTGTCCTCACTTCCTGTCCCTACAAAGCAACCAGAGAAACTAATTCAAACCCATAGTGCAAACAAAAAGATGTTCAGAAGTGTCTACTCTTTTGCAGAAAAAGAGCAAATGTAAGAATTTGCAGGTAAAACAAGATTATAGAAAAAGGATGACCGCTCTCGTAATTAAGCCAAAATAGAGTTTACTTGAGCAAGTATCAAATTGTTGCTATATTACTGATCCTTACAACTCCTCTGCTACTCATTTAAAACCTCCTGAACAAATGCATACTCACGTGCACGCATGCATGCACATACACACACACACACACACACATATATATATATATATATTATCAGAAAAAAAAGTAAGGGTAGATTTAATGAAATGAGAAGAAACAAACTTTCATCTTGATAGCTGAAACTCTCTGATGACTAACAGAAGAGACATTGAAGTGAGAAAGATGATTTCAACATGGTAGAGGACGAATGAGAACGTGTTATGTGACCAGAGATGAAAGGCCAGAGTCAAAGTGTGGTCATTTGAAACATGAAATTTGAGGGATGACTGACACTTGAAGAAAAATTCTGAATTGCATCTACCATAAATGTTTGGTTCAGCCGTTCAGGTATTCTAAAAAGCTCTTTGAACACACCACAATTTCCTAATAGGAAATCTATGCACAAAAAGAAGTAAAATATACAAAATCTCTATGAGCTACATATTTTACTTTAGATAATGAAACAACCAAGACAATGTTCGCACTACCTTTGATGCATTTGAAAGAAAGAAAATAGAAGAAAACAAGGAAATGAAGGAAAACATGACAGAGGCATGCAAGCAGCACATGTTTCAATTAATAGTACGTTGAAATCACACCTGCCACCAAGCAATAGCACAATGAATCTGTAGCAAAAAAACTTTTAACTCTAGATTCTTGCATTTTCTCCCCATAATATCCTCTCAATGAAATAAATTGTAAAAAACAATTTAAGAAACATTTTCAGTGATATTTCATCCCTTCATTAAAAAATTTCAAACCTGTGCAGTGCGCATTCTGCCCAAGTCTTCACACTTACGGATTTAAGCTATGCTAAATTTTTCATCCAAATTGGATAATATCATTTCATAGGAATCTCATACAATTAAGAACCAAGAGTGCAAGAATACATCATGAACTCAGTTGGTGAGGTTATTACATGCAAAATTCAATTATCCGCATAAAGAGCTACATTCAAAAGATAATTCGTATGACCTCTGTCTGCTTATTGTCCTCATATACAGTCTTTGGCTCAGAAAATGTAGCATAAGAACAAGGCACAAGACCAATGTAATCAAAATAACCCAGCAGTGAAGCTTGAGCTTGAAGTTAAGAAAACCAACAAGCAGTCATGAAAGACATTACATCAAATGAAACTCTTGTAATAGGGTTTTACAAAAGAAAATGTGTAAGGAAAAAAGACCACAGCACGCGGCATGTGCATGTAGTGCTTTTGGCTCAAAGATAGTCATCTATTAAAATCAATTGCGAGCCATAAGAAAAACAGAGTCATAAACAAAGGAAATTTTTTTCTTAAAATATTGATAATTGATTTATTTTTTTAGTAAAAAAGCTTTTTTTTTCTTACAAAAATCTAAGCCAATGCATCATCTGACAGAAACAAGTCACTTTGCATGGGCATCACACTTTTCATTAAGTTGCCAGCAATAAAAAATACATACTCTGTATTCTCCATCAAGAAAATCCGGAAAGAGTATCATTGCTGACAAATTGCAGTATGGGCCCACTTATATACCGAAAACTCACCAGAGAATTAACTTTTTATACTATTTCCTTGAAAATGCAGTATCGTTCATGCTGATATACAGAAATTTGAACACAAACTTCTGTTTTTTGTATGATTTTCTTTCAAACATAACATCAGCACGTACTAAAAGTCAAATGGGATGATATTTACTAGTTAAGAGGATCACATACCATTAGAAGTAGTTAAATCATGCTCTTTATGACAGCTGGAAGCTTCCGACCTTGGAGAGTTGGTTGCATTCCTATTCCTTGCACCTAAATGTATAACAAGCTTTGTTCCCCTCACTGTCTCTGACTTGCCAGAAGCAAGGTCTGAACCATTGGATTTACTGTTCTTAATATGGACTCTGGGAGCCTTATCATCAGCCACAACAGCCTCCTGAACGAACTCATGCTTTACTATTCCTGCTCGATTAATTGAACATCTCTCCCGAGTATTGCCCGGGATTTTGGCAATAGGAGATGATAATATCTCCTGCACTTCATTTCTAAGTGACCTAATATCGTCATTCCTTTCATCACTCAAGCTGACCTCAAATGAGTGTCCCTCATTCAGTCTTTCAAAATGATGAGATTCAGTTTTTTCAATTGAAGGCACATGATAAGCTTTTTTCTTTGCGTATTTTTTGCTCGAGAACTTCTTCCCATATTCCTTAGTGCTCTTCGCTGTTTTATAAGTAGATCCTTTTAGAGAAAACTTTAAGGAACGTCCATACTCGTGTTTTAATTTAACAGGAATGTAATCTTCATCATCTGAATAAGGTGAAATAGAAAATGTGCCTTCATGAGAAGGCAATCCGGCAGCAGCCCTTAAGCTTGCAATTTGGTCTTTATCAGCTCTGTCTCTTCTCCTCCAAAGTTCTTGAACAGCATCAGCATCATCCTGGACCTGAGCATTATGTCGAAATCCTTGAGTTAGCAAAGATGGTTGAAAGAATGTTTCTAACAAATAAAACAGCATTCAATAAAAAAACCTGATAACAGTCTCCACGGCATGCAGTGCACTTGTAATAAAGATTTCCATCTGCTTGAAATTCCAAGTACTTTTCATCACTGCAAAATACATAAAGCAGAACGATCAGCATATTCTGGAAAGTATTGCAGCTGTCCAATAAGCCCCAACGGATGTCATTTAAAATAATTTCTAAAACATATATAAGATAAGAAATGAGATTATATAAGTATCTAATTAGTTACAGACTTAGAGTTATCAATTGGAGCCTTGCGAGTTAAGATGTATATTCAGTAGACAATAAGACCAATCTTCTATAACTAATTACTTGCTTCACATTTCTAGGTTTATGGAACTTATTTCCAATTCGGTAACAAGTTTCCTTCTTTATTTCTATTTATCAAATGATCTCATTAAAAATCAAACCCAAATTTCTCCAACCCTTTCTCAGGACCAAGACTGACTTCATATTTCATCCTTGTAAAAACCTTCCCTTTTTAGGCATCGAACAGTCAGGCATACGACAACATTGCGAACATCTTACACTGATCCATTAAAGAAAAAAACAAGGACTACCAAGTTAAGAGATATGATTGTTTCTCAAAGCATAATAGACATGTACGACCCAGTGAAGGAGCATTCAAAGGAGTCCATTGATAAGGTTTTTCCTTGGTTTCGTGCATCTAGTTCATATGTGGTTGAACTTGATTGTTGCGTTGATAGCCGTAAATGGTTCAAGACACTTCTCACCAAGAATGATTGGTTGATAGATTCAGTGAGTTTAATATTTCTTTTGTCTTGTTCATTAATGTTTGTGATATCTTCGATATGCACTACTTGCATTTTCTTCACTTATATGTTGATCACAGGTTGATGTATGAATTGATATATCAGTCTGATGTAATTTTCACAAGTGCATGTTTGACTAGGTTGATATTTTTTATGATTTGCTGGCATGATTACTGTTGGTTTTCTTTCATTTTAGAATATTTTATCTTATAATGACAGATAAAAATGAGTTTATCAATGATGGTTCATAGTTAATATTCACAATTGCATATTTCAAAAGTTTACTTAATCATTTATAATGGTTGATATGTGTCTTGCATTGGCAAATAATCTATTCTAATTTTATGACCATATGTTGCACCTGTTTTAGTACTTGGATGCATGTACGTGGTAGACAAGAAGACGTATTAATACCGGGAGTTGTCATCATCGTCGAATTTCTCTCATTGATTTACAATTCAATGTAAGTGTACTTTTATGTTTGTTATGATATTGTTGATGTTTTAGCATACATATTTTAGCATACTATCTTACACTCTAACAGTAACCTTTTTATTTTCAACTCTTAATACGTTAAATAACAGCACTTTAAACTCTTTGGTCCAATCTACAACTCAGCTCAATTTCACGGGTTTTGGTAAAATACCTTTCATTCAATCCAAATCCAAAATTCATTGACTTCAGCCACAGATCTAAGAAAATTTATAAAAAACCTTTAAGCATATCTTTTGTCATTTAGTTTTAGGTTCCAACATAATACGTTTGAAGAAGCTTGGAGGTAAGTTACTCAAATATGAGGAATTGTCATAATAAATAGAGTTTCCTTATCTTTCAACACTGTTAATTCCCAAAAACCAACAGAACTACTTATGGAAAATTCTTCCTCAAACAAGATCTATACTTTCAGACAAAATCTAATGTTGAGCAGAAACATGATATGATGAATAAGGCATAGGAAAATGAATATACAACAAAATAATCATTTATAAATATAATTACGAATAATGGTAGAAAACAACCTGATGCCATCACATTGGCAGTGAACCCAACGCTGGCAAACATCACAGCAAACCATGGGTGTTGATTCAGAATCGCGATAAACCTACAAATATAGAAAATATAGACAAAAAGATCAATTAATGCCTAGGAATGCACGGAAATACATTCAGACTTCAGAGAGCATCATCATGAGAAAGAGATGAACTAGATGCAGAGAAGAAATGAAAAAACACAGGGAACATTTTCCAAGAAAACGATCATTGCAAAGTGATGTCCTTGCAGATAAATAAAATCAGAACTGCAAAAAATTCTATTTGCAGTACAACACCATGTTATATATAATTTTTTCCTAGAAAATGATTAAGACCTGAGATTTGTTTCACAGAGGAATACCTTCAAACAAACAGGGCAATAATTCCCTTTCACAAACAACCGTCCACACGCATCACAGCACGTATATGAAAGAAACCATCTGCAAATTTTACAATTGCAAAATTAACCCACCATAATGTTAGGAAAAAGAAAATAATAAGCACGACATATAATAAAAAAGAATAAAGTTGACAATTGGATAAACATCATTGTCAAATTTGTCATTTCACTTCAATAAGTATGATATCCTATAACAATTCACCAACCAAGCATCACATGTAAGCCTTCATCTAAAGCGCTCCAGTAGCTCAACGTGACAAATGCATAGACAAAGACATCCACCTATTTAGGAGGGCCTAGACCACCTTAAATAATTTTAAACTTCTATGTGCCTGATCTGTTACAGTAGAATTTTAAAAGGCGCAATCCTTTTATTCCAAGAGGCACAAAAGAAATCTGAGCAAAAGCAACCAATATGATGATTTAGGAGGGCCTAGACCACCTTGGCAGAGGTGATAGAAACTTATTACATTTCGAGTAAACTTGAAATGCGTGGAGAAACAAGTAATATCTTCACTGATTTTCAGTCATGGTGAACCTAATAGGAATGATGATGATAACCAGAATTATTCTATCAACAGATTGTAGGCAACTGTAAGAGAAATAGGCTTGATAAACAAAACTTATCAGAAGGCACTTTTAGAGTTCATATTGGTTTATATCCCAAGATCCCAAGACAAAATATAATCTTATAAGTACAAACTCAGATTCTTCAACTACCAATAACCATAATTCTTTGAAACAGCATAGAAAATGGACATACCAACACCCCATGAACCAATTTCATCTCCTACCAAACCAAAGCCAAATTAGGCTCCACAAGAATTGTTTAATTAGATGTGTTAAAAATCAATCCCCTTTCTTATTTCTTTAACTTTTTTTTTTCTTACTTATCTCTAGACCATAGCTGACCCCATGTAGTTGGGACCAGGCTTAATTGAGTTGAGTTGAGTTTTATCTCTAAACCATGTCGTATTTCTCTAAACTTCTTACTGTAACGTGAAACTAATTCATAGCTCCTATCGTCCCAAAAAACCTACGGAAAGGTATATACATAGACTCCTTATTTTGTTGGTTAGGAACTAGCACCTAAACAAGGGAGCTAGAGTTTACATCTGATGAAAGAACTGAATGAGCTTGTTAGTAGTAAAACTTCTCTCCCCTTTGATGAAACTCGTGAAAAACAGAATTTTTTTCATATTATATGCCATAACAACAAGGCTGAAGATTCAAAACTAACTTATCCAAAACAATAATTTTAAACTAACAGAATACTTAAGCCATATCAAGAGGATATGGCTTTGGTGTGGTTTAGAGGGTATTTTATTCCATATATCACTGTTTCTTGTCAAAAAAATAAAAAAATAAACAGAACAAAACTAACAGAATACTTAAGCAATGATATATAATTAAACAAACTAATCAGCAACTATACACACGTGATGCTATGAAATCATTGATTCAGACAGAACAACAACTTATACAATGTACTCCAGGGTACTTGAATAGAGGAAAACATCTGGAAAGATCCACAAATATACAAGGTTTAAGTGAAAAATGGCCATAACAGATGAATGTGTAAAAAAGCAACTAATACATTAAAGGATTCAATTAAGAGAAGCTTCAATAATAACAACAGAAGGTATAAGCATCCATAATGAAACCAACAAAATGTTATCAAGTTTTCATTGGTTAGGGAAAAAAATTTAAGGATATGCTTTCACTGAAAAAAAAATTTTGAAAAAAGACAAATTCAATCATCATGTGTAAAAATCCAATATGACAAGATGAGAACTTGTTCAATGTGTCGAGGCAAGACCTTGTACTTGGGCCATTTCCAGGAACATTGGATCCACAGCTGTGACACCTTGTATGCTTTGGGCACAAATATGGTCCATGAGAAACATTCTGCAATATATAACAAGGGGAAAAAGGTCACTTAACTACTCAGTGAATAGTTGCAAAACCAGAGGTAATGTATAAATGAAGCACCTTGTGAGGAGGTTGCTGACAGTAGCAATGGTAAGCACCATCACACCGTTTACAGAACATGAACTTAGTTGGATCTCCAGTTCTTCGGCATATCTAGACCCAAAAAAAAATTTATATTAGAAAAAAAGTTAGTACATGTCTGTGATACATTGTTAGACAGAAGCTTCTGTGAGAGTAATACTTTGTTAGTTTAAGAAGGGAGTTTGTGCATGACACTTTTTGTAGCCTCAAAGAAGGTGAAAAAAAATAAAATTCAATGGTTAATTAGGAAGCAGTTTCATTTAGTCAGCCCCATGTAGCTAAGAAAGAGCTTCAGTGCTTCATTGAGCTAAGTTGTATTGCTCTCACCCTTTTTTACTCATGATATATACTATTCAAAACCTCCAATGAGAACCAAATCCATCATTAAATATCTGTCCCAAATAGCTTAGCAAAAGAATGAATAAAAAATATGCTGCTCAACAATATTCAAAGAAGATAAACTTGAAAAGTTTAACATAAACCGTGAAAGACATAGAGGCTGAACTACATGTCTAAAATAACTTTAAAAAGTGAAAATGATAAGAACCCAACAAAAGCCATGCAAAGCAGCAATCACCTCACAAGTTCTACAGGACGGGCAAACCCATGAACTCAAATGAAATAAATCTGTAAAATAAATCCAAGGAACCAAGTTAGAAGAGCAGCCATAACCGGAATTCTTTGTTCCCCTGAACAAAGATAGGAATAAATAGTCCACAGACCTCTATGTTGGCCCCAGCTTTTCAGGCAGCTCCTATGATATTTCTTGCTGCAAAGTTTGCAAGCAAGCATCCTGGAAGCTCTTTCACTCCCCTCATTTTCACCATAAAAGCATATTCGGCACATTACTTTAACAGAGGTAACCTGATCTTCTCCAACAGTATCATGTGTTTCTCCAGGTATATCCTGAGTTTCATATTAAGAAAATGTACATCGGATCAAATAAGCATCAGAATAAATTACATCTTAACTATTCAAATATCTAGAATAACAATTAAAAAAAATAAAAACTACGTGAATGGAAACCTATAATAGTTAAAATAGTTATAGAATTGTAATTTGTTATCATTGCTATGTATTTCATGATTCTTCAAACATTGACTAACAACAAATCACAGTAATTAATCTCCGAGTGACTAGAAACCAGTGAAAAATTGTTCATCCAATATATGAACAAATAATAAGGAACAAAATCCAGTTATTCACACGAGAACCGCTCATTGCTTTCTTGGCATCACATATATACTCACAGAATAGTTATAGAATTGTAATTTGTTCTCATGTATTTCATGATACTTCAGTTCAAACGTAAACAAACAAACAAACACAGATAATCAATCTCCGAGTCACTAGAAACCAGCGAAAAAAATGATTCATCCAATACATAATCAATTGATGAACAAATAATAACCAGCAAAATCCAGTTATTCACAGAAACAATTACATCTTGAATCGCTCATTGCTTGCATTGCCATCATATAACCTCAAAATTCACATCAAAAACAACCAAATCACAGATTTTTAGACAATCAACTAGAACAAATAAACAATCCTCACCACCACAACGCCACTTTCGAACCTCCTCGCATAATCCTCGGAGGCCATCGACGCCGCAACAGCTCTCTTCTGCAAAGCAACTCGCTTCGAATGCCCCGATAAAACCTCCTCTCCATCTCCTCCGTCACCATCTACTGCAACCACCGCCGGAAGATGATGATGATGATGATGATGCGTCGTCGGCAACGGCGCCGGCGGCTGCAGTGGTGCCGGTGCCGGCACAACCCTCGGAACCAGAACCTGAACGGTTCCAGCGGTCCCGTCCTCGTCCTTAGACCTAATAGACCAAATCAAATCATCCTTCTTCTTGAAAAACAACTCCTCAACCCTAAAAACCTCCTCCAAGAACCCTCTCCTTCCTCTCTCACTCTGCAACTTCTCCGCCAACCCAAACGAACAAAAACAAATTCTCCGACTGTAACAACACCAACACACGAAAATCAAACAACACAAAATTCAATAAAAAGATTAAATAAATAAAATGTGACAATAATCTCTCAAGAAACAAAGAGGGAAGAGGTGAAGAAGAAGGGGTTTTAGAGAGAGAGAGAGAGAGAGAGGGGTTTGAGAATGGACGATACGAACCATGTAATTGGGCAACCTACATGAAAGGCCATGAAATTTTTTGGGTAAAATTTAGCGGGATTTTTTATTTTAATTTTTTGATCAAATCTGGACGCTTTTATTTTTAAAAGAAGAAAAAAAAAAAAAAAAAAAAAAAAAAAAAAAAAAAAAAAAGGTACAACCGAAGGGGGGGAGGAAATCGGTTCTGTAAGTGAGCGAAGCGAAGGTTCTATTTGGGAGGGACGAAATAGGGTTATAGATACTTGCGCTTTCGGGTTTAAACCGGGTCGGTTTCTGACCTGTTCGGATCCAAAACGCATTGCCCGAGTAGGATCGTGAAACATTTTATTTTATTTTTCTTTTTGTTCTTTTTTTTAAAAAAATACAAATGTTAATCTAATTATCAAAAAATATAATTATATATTTATAATTATTAAATAAATGTATAATAAATATTATTTGTGCATGTGCAATTACACTTTTTATAATTAAATTAATAATTTTTTCTTTCTTTTTTATGGCATTTTCCATTCTTTAAATGCACCTGATTTTATTTTGATGCAAAAATATTCAATGGTTAGGAAAGAGGTGGGATAAAAAATGTGGGAAAACTTTTGTCATTTTGAATGGGAACATAATTTAAACAAGTGCAATGTGGTGACTATTTTAAAAAAAAAATGGATTAAAATTCGTTAGGCAATTTTTGAAATTGAAATGTTTAAAAAATTACCAAAAAAATTGTTGCGTGCAGTGAATAGAGTACTAGTCGTTAAAAAAAATATGATATACAATAAAATTTAGAGGTGTCATCAATTCGATTTGGGTCAATTTATTTCTTTAACTGAAGCCGAACCTTATCAAATTGAAACTGAACTTACCCGAATTAATCACTTAGTCAAACAAAAACCAAACAAAGTCAGTTTGGTTCATTGGTTTAGACATGAATATATTGCAAATCGATTTTTTTTTTGTTAAAAAGTAATACATAATAATATATGATCACAATGTTTAAATTATAGTTATTAATTCATTCAAACTTATTTACAAATTCATGAATATATTACAAAATACGTTGATTATAATAATAATATACAAACAGTAACAATAACAACAACAATAGATGAAGGGAGAGGAGGTGAAGTGGAGGATTTTCAAAAAGATGATATATAAATCTATAAAGATAATAATAATAATAATGCACTCCAAAGACTTTCTGTGCATGTCCCTTAATATATATCCAAGCTTGTTTTTGGCCCGCTTCACCTATAGTGATATATTGTCTCTCTTACAAGCTCCAGAGTTTGGTAGGCCTCTAAATTAGGCTACAAGGCCTTTGAACATTTGTGCAGAGTGTGTTATAAAGGTAAATTAGGATTTATTTTTCTCATTAGGAAAAGGCTTTTTGCTAGTGTGGATAGGGGGTGAGACATCTTGATGAAGATCAAATAATATATATTATTATATTTAATTATTTATTTTAAAAAGTTTCTAATTATTTTATTTAAGTTGGATTTAGTTACTTATTTAAGTGAAATTTTAATTATTTTATTTTAGTATGATTTTAGCTTCTAAATTATTAAATAATAACTAACATCTACATAATAATATCTATTATTTGATATTCATCGCGTCTTATGTGTCTTAGCCTCGAACAGCACATATTTGATGTAAAACTAATTTATGAAGTTAAACCCACTAACAATCGCCTTGTTTGGGAGAGCTTTTCAAATAGTGCATAAATAAAAAATGTTATGGGGAAAAGTTGGTCTTTGGGCTGTTTATGAGAGCTTTTTTCAAAAAATGCTTCTAGAAAAAAACGTTTTTAGGAAAAACAGGTCTCTCCCAACTTCTAAAAATATATTTTTTTTCATCGCAGTTTAGCTTAGGGGTGTTCATTAGAACCAATGAAACTGAAAATCCGAACCAATTCTGTTTTTCGTTCGGTTTTTAAGAGAATCGATTTGATTTTCAATTTTTTTTCTATAAACTGACATGTTAAGTTATGTTCAATTTGCAGTTTACACATTATAAAACTGCTTTAAACCGAACCGAACCAAACTTATGGATAATGTATATAATTTGTAAAATTTTGCTCATGAATATTGATCTTTTGTAACATTTTTTTATATTAAATATGCACGATATTTTGAATTTTAACCTCAATAGCAATGAATATATATAATATATTCTTGAGATGAGATGTGTTTTTATTGGTAGATTAATATTAGTTACATGATTCACAATTTTTAAATTTACAAATGTAAATCGATCAATTCAAACTAAACCAAACCGAATAAGTTCGATTTAGTTCAGATCAGTTTCAAAACCAAATAAGGTTTGGTTTGGTTTGATTGAGTTCAAATTTATATTTTTTGGTGAAACATGAACCGAGCTGGCCTATTCACCCTCCTAGTATAGCTAGATGCAACTGTCCCAACTAAGCCAATAAACTCTCCTTGAATAACTTGTACAGACTAGTAATTACAAAAAAGAAAAGAAAAATATCAATGACTAGATTTGAGCCTTAGATCAACACCTCGATCGCTCCGTCGATGTAGATTCTAAATCAACTCAGCTCCTTTCATCCGTTGGTTCGCTTTACATTCTCCCACCGTATATGGGCAAAGAGCGGGCTTAATTCTTTAGTACTCTTTCTCACAGAACAGTGAGCGAAGCAGAGCAGAACCACAATGAACGCACCGGATCGTTACGAGCGCTTCGTCGTCCCCGAAGGCACCAAGAAGTAAGTTCGCCAAATCCCTCATCGTTCTTCCTCTATTTCTCCGATCTGTTCATCGTTTCTGTGCAGTTGATTTCAGTGTTTCATACATCGAAATTATTACCAATTTTGCAGGGTGTCTTACGAGAGAGACACGAAGATCATCAACGCCGCGTCTTTCACGATCGAGAGAGAAGACCACACGATCGGCAACATTATGCGCATGTATGTAGATCGTCAAATCAATCGATATTCCTTATTATACATGTCTCTGTCAGTTTGATTTTTCAATTAGTGCTTTCAAATTTCTGATGCCCATCTTTGGTTTTTGGTGATTTCAGGCAGCTTCACAGAGACCCACATGTTCTTTTTGCGGGATACAAGCTTCCTCATCCTCTTCAGTACAAAATTATTGTTAGGGTCAGTGTTGTTTCTTTAAACAAACCCATCTGAATTTGGGTTTTTTTTTTTTTTTTTTTTGTGTTTCTGAAGTTAGGGTTTGGATCATAATAGTGCTTTTGTTGTTTGTTCGCTAGAGGGTTTTGGTTAATGGAGTCATTTAAGTGTCTTTTTTCAGTGTTTGTAATAGTGGGTTTTTGTTGTTGTAAATGGGTGTTTCGCTGCAGATACATACCACCAGCCAATCTTCTCCAATGCAAGCATATAACCAAGCTATTACTGATCTGGACAAAGAGCTCAATTACTTGAAGGATGCGTTTGAGGTTTGATTGATTTCATTTCCTTGATCTTTAATGGTTAGTGGTTAGGTTAGCTAGCTATTTCCTAGAAAAAATTTCCCAGATAAAATGTGCATGGTTTCTGCTAACAATGTCGATTTATAAGTTTTGGGCACACTTGCATTGCCAACTCTTCAATTTACAGAAAATACGTTGTGGGAAAATTTGATGGAAGTGTAACAATTTTTAGTGGCCAATCTTACTTGCTCACTCAATCACTCTTTCCCTTTTCCCTTATGAAAAAAAAAAAATAGGGACGCTTGGGCCAATGCCATATTGCGATGCTGGCACCCGACATCTCTTGGATATTTTGGGGATGCATGTGTATTGCATAGCATCTTAACATCCAAGGGACCCTGGGCATCAATGTCCTATTATGGTGTTGGGCCCAAAATCCCCCTTCAGCACGTCTCTTCCCTAATTTGCTATTACGAAAAAGTATTCACTTAAAAAGTAACACATGTATTGAATGTAAAGGAAAAATGATTATTGTGATATCACCCAATAACTATTTGGTCCATCTAAATGTAAGCGTCTTTGAAAAATCCCTTTTGAAAGGAACAATGAGGTTTGCCTTCTTAAACATGCTTTAATGAAGAACGTGGCATTTGTTATTTCTTTTTATTTGCCGCAACTTTTTGTTTGCTCTATTAAGTTATAATTATTTTTTTGTTCACGATTCATGAGTTTTATTCTATCACTAAGTTTTCAACATGACTTTTTTTTGAGGTCTTGGTGGGGAGATAGGAACAATGTATTGAAAGCTCAACTTGTAAATTACGATTAAGTAGCTTTGATACTTCATAGGAGCTACATTTTGATGCGGCTTTTCTTTGCTGTTACTAACTCGCTATAATTATTCTTGTTATTGACAAATGTGTCATTCCATCTTTGTACAATTTTTACATTCTTTCACAAGAATTATCTGTCTTTTTCAAAATTTAAAACATGTTTCTTCTCAAATGCTATAGTAATAGTTTATATATATATCGAGAAGAAACGAACCATATATTTAAATATAGCTGTACCATTTGTCTTAATATGCTCTAAATCAATACAGTAAGTTTTAGCCATGAAATCAATCTATAAATGAATGTTTTGGCATAGAAATTTGATTGAATCAGAATCTTTGTATGGTTTAATGCTAAGAGCCTAAGATTATATGGGACGGATTGTTGAAAGAGTTTGGCCTACAAAATAATGTCAAGGGGTAATGCTGATTACCCTTTAATGTTCAAGTGGAAATGGTGAGGTAAAAACGCTAGAATTCTTGGCTAAAAGACTTATTCTATCCCTTATTAGGATAATATCAGAATAAACAAGAACTACTTTTTGATAGGGGGATGAAGTACCCGATTCTTCATCCTCTTCTTTGATATAATTGTGGGTTCCTATCTACCTTACTTTCCAAGGCATTTCCCGCATTGTCCCTAGATTGCCCCGTGTTTGTTATTAAATGTTCCAATAAAGCTCATATTTTCTCTTAAATGCCATAGATCATTGGGGAGTAGCTAACTCTTTTACCTATCTTGTGATGAGGCATTGGCCATTAATTTTTGGTCTTACCATGCAACTGTCCTAGAATGGGGCTGTAATTTGATAGCTTAGGAATAGAGAATGGAGGTGGCTAGTGAAAAAGAAGCAAATTGATAACATAACGGGCCAAAGTGAGTTAACATAATGAAAAATAGAAGAATATAGAGAATGAAAACAACAAACTAAAGAAGGAAAAGTAGTAAGGAATGCCTAAAAGTCAAGGGTGAAATAAGATGAAGGAAAGAAGATAAAGAATATATTCTCAAAAAAATAGAAAAGAAAAGAAAAAAAAGTTGATAAAGAATACAATGCTGGAAAAGGGTCTCTGTCCTGTGGGAAGAAAATTTGAAGAGATATTGCTGTAAATACTAAGCTCAAATATAGCAAAAGTTCAATAGTGTTTCTAGGAGCATCATGGTGAAATGGACCTTGCAAAGACAAAGGGGAACTCACTATCTGGATCACACTTGCCGACACATTTGTGGTGCTCACCAAAGGCAACGTTGAAATTGACCATGGTTTACTGCAACTGGGATGCTTGTTAATACCACATCAATTGCAATCCAGGGAGAATGAAACTAAAAAAAAGGGTTGTAGAATCAGATGAGATGTGATCATAATACAAATAAACCGAGAAGACTTGTAGACAAAATAATAATAAAAGAGAGAGAGGGAGAGGTGCAATAAAAGATGCAGAGGGAAATAGAGAATAAGTGAGAAAGGGGTTCTAGGATGAGAGGAGAGAAGATCTAAATTGAGAGCAAATGTTGATAAAAAAGGTGAACTGAAGAAATCGATTGAGAATAAGGTATGAGATTTTTATCAAGAGAATCAAGGATTAAAGAAGAATGATGAGTTGTCTGATTGTCTGGAAAGCAACAATTGAGAAAGAAGAGAGCATTGATCACTTGATTGCAAGTGAGGATCTGATGGCGAATTGATGCATTACCAAAGATAAGAAGAAGATACAGAGAAGAAGGGGTAGAAAAGCAAGGGGAAGAAGAAACATCCAGAGTCCCAATAAACTCTTAAAAAAAGTCCTACTAAATTTAAATAATTAGAATTTTAATTGAATCTAAAATTCAAAATCCTACTAAAGTAGGTATCTATCCCGTCCTCACTTAAGTGTTCATCATTATTTATTTTGAGCCTTACTTGCGTTGGCTACAATTGAATTAGCTTCAACTCCAAAGTGGTGATTTCTTTTAAGTTCATTTAAGTTCCATTTGGCCATTGTCTTAATGTTCAACTGGCATGAAATTCTAGAGTGTGGAAGACCCTCTTAATTTTGTTTTAGTGCGAGTAGGGAAAGATATTGGTCGGGATCATGTCGTAGTGGGTGGTGTCATGACAATTGGGAAGTATGAAGCATTAACAGATGATAATCAATTGCTACAACATAAGTTTTCGAATTACAAGAAGTTGTATTGCTTGGTTTAGACGCATCTTGTTAGTGATGTTTCTGGGGGTAGAACAATAAGGGGTCTTATGGAATTTTCCAGTTTTTGTCAAATAGAGTGATTGCAAAAGCTGTTGCATAACAATGTTATGTACCTTGATTTAAAATAATTCAACAAATGATTGGGCGGTTTATGCCCTGAAAACACACACTTACACCACACACACGCACATACTCACTGATCTGTATTTGATTGATTGACACGTTTGGGATTGATTTGCAGGAGGAATTGTTGAAGCATACAAGGGAATATTAAGCTCAATTCAGCAGAGACCAAGAGAAAAAGCTTTGCCTTTGCAAATAGATATCCCATACCAGCAGACAATTTAGAGCACAGTTGCCTCTTTCTTTAATAGGTGGTACTAATGGTAACTCCCCACAGCATGGAAGCATGAGAAACCTAGTAAATTGCTTTTTCTTCATTGCTGCCTGACCAAGAACAATTTCCGAAGTACTTTAGAGACTTGAGTTTGTTCTTCTTAATCAATGTGAAAAGTAGTGGATGATGATTTAAGTCTTAAAAGGGTATTATTGCTGCTTTTACCTTGATTTATTCCAACTGAGCTAAGTACGTTTCATCTTCCTAGTGTAAGTATTCTCGTGTAATTTTTTTTTTTTTTTTTTTTTGCACTTTAAAAATTGCTAGCTAAACACTGCATTCAATTTTCCAGTCAATCTATCCATTAGGAATTAAAACTTGTATTCCAGGAGTGTTGAACTGTTGATATGTTAACCAAATCACACCGTAAATAGAGTTTTTTTTATTATTTAAAATCAGTCTTAAATAAAATTTTGTTTGATTTAACTAATTATAAAAAAAAAAAAACTATACAGTTTTATGAAACTGCAATAGGGTGAAAAGGAAATAAGTGAAATATTTGAATAAGATAAGTTCCTTTTAAAGAACTTTTATTTGGCTATCTACAATGTGATAAGTGTATGGTAACTCTAATTTGCTTAAAGTTTTAATGTTTTTCGCTTAAAATAAATAAATAAATAAAAGTGCCGGGTTTTAATTATGAATTTTATAGTTTACTCATTATAAAACTTCATGGTTTAACTTGTATTTTGACATTTTATTTTTGTATGTTTCTAAAGATAGACATGTAGACTTGCACATTCCATTATAAACGTAGCATCAACTCTATATTTAAAGTAGATGCTGTCTTCTGATAGTAAATTCTTTTATTTTCCTTGTATCTATTAGTTAATTAGATAATGTTTGCTGGTTGTTCAAAAAGGGGATGTAGCTCAAATGGTAGAGCGCTCGCTTTGCATGCGAGAGGTACAGGGTTCGATCCCCTGCATCTCCATGTTTCAAATGTAAAATTCATTATTTTCCAATTTTTATGATCATCTCCGTCAAGAAAACAAAAGGACTGATTTTATTGAAGATTCCAAGAGATTACACAACAAAACAAATTAACTCTCTCTCTCGTACGTACTTCCTCTCATGAACTTCTTCAAAAGCAAACGAAGAAGCATCCAAACATCACCCGTCATCACTCCAAACTCCCCTCACTACTACAAATGCTTCCTCCTCCTCCTCTGGGATGAGAAATCTCAGTGAACCGTAAGGGAAATAGTTGTCTACTATTCTTCTGCAAAACAGGGGATGATGATAAATTCCCAATTTCTTGAAGAACTGATCTCTTTGATCTTCCCCTGTAGCTCCCATAAACTACTACTTGTTCTTGCCCTTTTCTCCTCCTCCACCCATCTTCTTCTTCTTCTTCTCCTTCTTCTCTGTTTTGCTTCTTTTTACTTCCATTGCCACCATTGTTGTTGCCTCCATTATTATAATGATTGTTCTCCTTCAAGCTGCATATCAACACCCTTTTCTCTTTCTCTTTTAATGACTCCCGAGTTACTACTGTTGTTTGTTGCTGCAAGCTTGTGATCCTTGCAGATGATGATGATTCTGCTTTCTTTTGGGTCTTTAATCTTCCAACTTCAATATGGAGCCCGGAAATTTGCTTCTCTAACTCACTGACCTTTGTCTCTGAAGCTCTAGCTCTTTGCTTCCATTCTTGCACCTGTTTTGAATCACATGTAAATGTTAGAATTTTGTTGTTCTCGCTTTGTTTTGAATCAAACTGTAGAGTAAACTACTTTAAAAATTAAAATTCGAGCTCACACATGCAAAATATTTTTCTTAAAACTGTCTTGCTCTAACTTATTAATGTCTAAAAATCACAAGAAATAATAAAATTTAAAAACAAACCAACTCAAAAACTCATTATTTATTTATTTATTTATAAAGTTTGATTTATTTATTTTTTTAGGGACTAATGAGATGATCTAAATATGCAACTATATGTACAACTACTATCATACAAGTAGACTAGACGTGTATATTACACATCAATGTATGATCTAATGACCTTTAGTTGTATCTTTTTTAGTTAAAATAGCATGATTTTTTTTTTTTAAAGTGTAGAAGATGTGAAGAGATTTACAGCAGATTGTAGCGACTGAGCACGTTCATCAGAATCAAGAGCCCGGTTCTTCCAAAAATCACGGAAAGCCTGCAACTCCTCCATTTCCTCCTTCACTCTTTCAAGCATCTGCTGCATTTGAGACCATTCTTCCATCTCTGCACGCACTTGCTCCACAATCTTTCTTACAATGGACTTGCATCGCCCGGAACAACCTTTGCTTTCCTCGCGCCACATCGCTTCCTGATCACAAATATTTGAAATTTTTTCAACTTTCTGAAAAGCCCATATGAATGAAAATTGCAGTGTGCTTATATATAAATGCTCTGCTCTGTAAAAACACTTCACATGACCAGCAAGCACCAACCATTGCATGAGCAGCAGCAGGCACTGGACGCGGGTACGGCTGTACCGCACTTTCTGAATAATATCATGACCACCCTTTGTTGTTTTTTAAATAAAAAGAAAATTTTTACAGGCCATTGCATTATATCCAATTCCAAGCTCATTACAACTTAGAATCACCGTTGAGTTACAAGACAATGGAGGGGGTACCCTGTTTAAGCCCAATAATATACTGCCCCTCTATAAATATATATATATATATACTACCTTACCATGACAAAAACTGTGGTACACTAGAAAAATGCTACCCTACCATGTTGATAAAAAAAAATTAGTGGTACATCAGAAAAATAGTACAAAAATTTGAAAAAGCAATTTCATCCTATTGTTGAAAATTACATAATTTTCAAAGGGTCGTTATTCTGTTCTATTAAGGATTAGGTCAACAGTTATATTAGTTCTTGTATAAAAAATAAAATTGGTCAATCAATTTTATAATTATTTAGAAAAAAACTATTTCTAAAAATATGAAAAATCACATCTCAAAATTTTTATTTTTGAGTTGTATTTCAATATTTAAATAAGAAAATAAACAAAAGCATTCTTATACTACATGAAATGGGCTATATGAATCTATTTTCTCGCATTCTTATACTACATAAAATAGGTTATATAAATCTGTTTTCTCAGCTCGCTTTGGTCAATACTAACTAAGTCGGCATTTAAATGATAAATAGTTAATTTTTTCTTTAAAAAAGAAATGATCACACCTCTTTAAATTGATAATTTCATTCCATTAACAAGACTTCGTACCGATCCTAATTTTGAAGTTTGAAATCTTACCCTTCCAAAGCTCAGGGCTGCTGGTAAAGGCATCAAGTTCGATCCTATCTCCTATTACACGGTAAATAAGCGGGAGTTACCTCCCTTCAATAAAATAGTGGGCAGGTGTCTTCTTGCTGTTCGGGTTGTATCCCACCGTAGTACCCGCCACTGGCCCAACTAAGGGTAGTGGTTCAGTCTCATTAAATTTTAAAATAATTTCTGAATAAGTTTTTTTTTTTTTTTTGGTTGGTCTTATGGGAGGGAGGTAGGTAGGAGTCAGATTCTTTGTGGTGGGACAGTCCACGTGTTTTATGGAGGAAAAGTAGCAAAATTAAAACACAACCCAACACGGCTGCTGCTACTACATGTCGGAGAAACCAATGGAAAATATTAAAAACTAACATGATAAATAAAACAAAAGAAGAACAGAAGAGGAGTGAAGCGAGCATGCCTGATGGTGGTGGTTTTGGGAAAGCATGGCAGAAACAGAAGACGACGTGGGATGGAATTCAATTCTCCTGGAATTAGAAGCAGAGCTAGAAGCACTTGCAGATGCAGATGATAGCATTGAACCGTACTCCTCCTCCATCCTCTCCAACATACCCTTCGACAATCTCTCCATCTTCTTTCTCAGAATCTCCACCTGTTTATTTTTATCCGCCAAAACAATTTTTTTAAAAAAAATTCAAAGAAAAAAAAAACAAAATTATAATCACCTGATCTTCTTCTTAATTTTTTTTTCTAAAATTCAAATTTTGCACCTGACTGGTAACCATGCATTTGGGATTAAAACAAATCATAGTCAGAAAAATTTCGGAAAAAATAGTTGAAGAATTAAAATAATAAGAAGCATTTCGGATTAAATCAAATCAGAGTCAGATTCTTTCGGAAAAAAATAAATAAATAGTTGAAAAATGGTAGAACGTTTAATAATTTTTTTATTATTCAGTCAACAATGTGACAAAAGAATGATTGACAGATAATTCTGTATATGCCATTTCAAATAGCTGGACAAAATAGAGTCGAAGGAAGCTAAAGAAATTTAAAATTAACTAGAGAATCAAGCAGAAGAAGTATTTCAGACAGTTCCTTGTCAGAGGAAAGGAATCAAAATTTAAAGAACTGGAAGAAACACAGGTAGAGGTAGAGGTAGAGGAATGTAATATTGAAAGAAAATTAAGAGGATTTCCGTAGATTTTTACATCTTTGCAGTGGTTTTCGCGATCAGAAACGAGACTTTCATCGAAACTGCCAGTTTCTTTGATCGTCAAGCTGGCCTCCGCCATCTCGCGAATCTCCTTCACGCATATCGTTTCTCCTAGCTTCTCTAACCTCCTTTGAAGAACCGAAGCTTGCTTATCGAAGTTACCGCACCTCCGAACTTCGAAATCCCTAACTCCTGAACAACTCTGCAACTCCATCAGTGTATCTTCTAGATCTTTTATCTCCTCCTCCAACACAACACCAGCGTTCTTTCCTTCATGAATCTTCGTTTTCCCCTACAAACAGACAAATCCAATCAATAAAAACACTTAAAAAAAAAGTTGAAGAAAATTCTGATCAATTGTTGAAGAAAAGTAGGATTTGTAGAGTGTGTCCATGAGTTGATCTGATTTATCACGATTACAATGGATGTCAAAATATAATTGAATGTATATACTGCTGCATTTGTGACTCATTCATGTCAGGAATTTTTTTTTTTTTTTAAAAAAAAACCTCTGTCCGAGAAAAACAGAGACGAACCGAAAGTAAAGTTTCGACGGCGGATCGAAGAGTTCTTTTCGTTTGAACGCGATTGAGCTCCAATTTCTTCGACGCGATCTCTCTCTCCATTCTCAGAAAATTACATTCGGCACGAAGAATTTCCGCTTGAAACCTCCACTTCTCCTCCTCTCGAAACTTCGCTTTCAATCCACTACTATCCTCCTCCTCTCTAAACTCCAACTCTTCTTCAACTCTTTCTCTCCTCTCGCATTCTCCGGATGATGAAGAGTTAATAAGAACGATCGGAACCGTGCGAGCGAAAGCTCGTTCTTGATCAAACAACGTTTCCAGCTTCGCTCTCTGGTTCCTACGGTTCATCTCAAGTAGTTCCTTGCCGATAAGCGGTTTCCCTGCGAGCTGTTTCGTCAGTTTCCGGCGAGGTCTTCTCGTTAAATGGATGATTCTCGGACTCGGCGGCGGCGGCTGGTGCCATCTTGGTCTCCTCGTCATCGACATTTTTGGCACTTCTCTGTTTTGTTCTTCGTCTTCTTCTTGTGTAAAGAAAAAACCGCTTTTCTTTGTTTGTATTTGAAGTTTAAAAGCGTAGAGAGAGAGAGAGAGAGAGACAAAGAGAAAGAGAGGCGGTTTTGCAATTTATTGGTGGTGGATTGGCGGTTTATGAAAAGTTGTTTTGGCGAGTTCGCAACCAACGGTAAAGAATTTGGTTAGGTGGGAGGATGAGGGTAAGTGAGAGTTGATCCGAAAAGGCAACAAACACAGTTCCTCGTCTTCTGTAAAAGTGGGATTCCGAATGAGAAACCGAAAGATTTATTTTATAAATAAAAAGAATAAAAAAAAGAGAATTTAAAATAACTCAAAATAAATATTCAAAAATATACAGAAACTAATCACGTCATGAGAAAAATAAATAAAAATAAAAAAACATTCATCACTTATCCATATACTAGCTTAATATAAATATAATTTTAAATATAATTTTTAAATTATAAAAAAAAATTTGAATAGCTTAATATGTTTCTAGAAATTAATCTTTGTTGCACTTGAAAATATATATGTTCTGGAATTATTCTTATGAACCATAAAATAGAGTAAGTAAATTCATTAGCTGGTGGCATCTGATTATGTATATTTTTATAGCACTGCTAAAGAGACACAGTGACATCTCATTCAATATAATGTGAGCGCCTCTACGTTTGCCCACATATAAAGGTTTTACCCAAGGCAAAAGCTACGACACCTTATATGGTGAAGAAGAAACCCTAAGGCTCAAAGTTGAAATTTCACCGAAAAAAATTCGTCTTCTTATTACCTACCAAACTGGTTGATGCTACTAGGAGTTATAACATTAGTCCAATTTCAATTAAAAGTAGGTTTATTTAGCATCTTTTAAATAAGATTTTCAATAATTAATTACGTCTTAAATATTTGAGTGACTAAGGCCCTCCTTGGGAGTGCGATAAACTCTCCGTTACGGTGCAATTAGAGAAAACACGAATTGAACGTGTTTGGAAAGTCCAATTGCAATTGCATTTTGGTTTTTAAAGCAATTTTTGATTATTTTGAAGAAGCATCTCTCCCCTTACTTTTGCGTTTGACGTTTATGGTTCGAAAAAGTGTTTTTCTCCCAAAACGGTGTCATTCTCCCAAACAAGGGGCGAGGCTCATATGCTCGCTTTCATTGTATCTAAAATTCCAAATTTCCAATAAATGCCTGTGCATAATAATAAATGAAATTTGCAATTACTTTGTAATTAATTAAAACGTGATTGTAAACAATTCAAATTTAACTATCATTGGATTCAAGTTCAGCCTAGTAATCCAATTTCATTTATTTTGACTTCAATATTACTATTTTTTTAACAACACGTGGCATAAAAATACTGTATTATTATTCGTGCAATTCTAATCAATTCTTGAAATTAGAGCACCAATATATCTTAAGCTCCAAGTAAATCATGTCCGTGCCGTAGAGGTTATTGTGTTCGTTATTATTTTTCTTTTAAAAAAAATCCTCTCCTAAATTTTGTAATTATGTAAGGAAACTCAAGCTTTCTATCTACTTAAATTACATAGGACGGGTGTATAATTGTGTATACATATATACTAATGTGATTTAATAAAGGTGAAAGCTTAAAAATTTTGGATTGAGTTTTCATGGGTATTACTCTTTAATTTAAAGAAAATACTAATCTAACTATAAACATTATAAGTGTATATGTAACTATATATATATATATATCAATTAAATTAAAATATATTAAGGTTGCTTTCAATTTAGAATTTAAATATTCTATATCCAAAATTTTCAAAACCCAAAAAAATACATTTGGTTTGACAATTCCAAAAACAAATTCATGAGAATTAGACTAGAAAACAACTTATTTTTAAAAAACAACAAAACATTGTTTCTTGAAAATCTTTATTTTTTTTGTTGTATCTATATTTTCGAATCATAAATCAAATGTAACTTATTATTTAATAGATATACATAAGATGTGTAGTTTTTTTTATTATCAATTTTTCAGTACTCGAGAGGTGTCCTTTTCTTTAAACGAAATTAATCTTTTTAGACTTAGACATTGTAAAAGCGTTTAAACTGGCTCTTCTAACATAAACAGATAAACGGAGGTACGTCTATGTTCAAAATTAAAATTTAGACCTTCACTCTACTTATATTTAATTTTTTAACTAAGTGAACTATTACGTATTGATACATAAAATATATAATTGTACGTATAATTACAAATATAGTTTCTTTAATTTGAAACCTACGGAGGGTTGAGTTGTTGCCGACAACTTAATTTTCACTTGCTCTTTCGTCTGATCTTCTTTCGTCTGCAGTCTGCACCGCTACGCTCCTCTACTCAGTCACTTAAGTTGTTCTTTTTTAACTCTGATTCCTCGATCTTCACGAGCCCTTCGCGTGTGCGTGTGTGCTATTTTCCCCATAAAAATTTATGATTCCTTAATGTTTTGCCTCGTGCAGGTAATATCGGACTTTCGAAACTGTTTGGTTGCAGTGATGAAAAACTGTACTACTACTTGGAGCAGGTTTATGGTGCCTCGAAATGAGCACCATTGGCTGTTTCGTACTCATTTATAAATCATAGAAACGGAAATCTTGGTCGGGGGCTGGAAATTGCTACAAATGTTTATTGAGTTGATTTTTTTTTTAAATTTTCATATTATAATTGGCTAATTCACTCCGATCTTTTATTAATCTGTGAAACTAAGCATTATGAGCAAATTGATGAAAGATAACTTAAACTTAACTAACCATTTAAAAAAAAAAACCATTGAAACGACCCAAAATACAATTATATATATTTAAAAATATACATAAGTTTATGTAACAATACACTATATCACCATATCATAAAAAATAAATAAATAAATATATATATATATATATATATCACTCACCATACACTAAATAAGTATGAATTTTTATATAATTTTTTAAATCATAAAAGTATTTATCTAAAGAAAATGTATAATTAACTTTGCTTCCTCTACCTTTTTTCTTTCAAAAAAGAGTCAATTATAGGTTTTCCTTAATTATATTATATGAATCCTAGTAATCTAAGATGATTCTTAAAGTATAAGTATGTATCTGTTTTTTTAATTATATTTGCTCATAATATTTCTATTATTATTGTATATTCTTCCTTGCTAGCACATTCAAAAGCCTTTATTATATGTATCAAAACCACCTACCAAACAAATCGATATTCAAACTCAACTAAATCTTTTCTGAATTATATGGAATCAACTACATAAATTAGCTATAAAAATCTGCTTTTTTAAATTTATTCTATCAAAGACTAAATCGATATTTAAATTATAAAAAAAATCAAATATTTTTTAATTATTTTTGTCAATATTAGTTTACGTCTTTCTCTATCTTTATAACATATAAGATATAAAACTGAATTGAATTTGAACAATTTAATTAAAACTCAAATCATATTATTATTATTATTAAGCGGTTTTGGTTTTAAATTCTTATGAATGTAAAAATTAGTTTTAAATTCTTATGAACGGTTCTATTAATTAGTTTTAAAAATTTTAAACCCAATTCATTCAAATTAATGTAACACAATTTATAAATTATATATGTCTTCTTCTTCATGAAAAAATTAATAAGAAGATGTAATCAACCGAATTATTCTGACTGGTGATACTGATCAACGTGCATATCAGGTTTCTATGCTATATATGTCAGCTTCGCACGTGCTTAGTACGTAAAATTACTCATTTTATATAACCAACGAGGTGAATTGAAATTTGCAAAAGAAGATATAAAATCATGAAAAACTTTCTTTACAAGTTACGATCACTATCAACGTTGTAATTCGTAAAATCTAGCCGTTGACTATAAGTTTGAACTTGAAATAAATTATTATTAAATATCAAGCTTTTTAAGTGTTTTCTTTTAGTGACCACAAAGTCATTCTATTTAGTTACTTGACTTTGATCTATAGTTCAAAGGTAAGCATATAATTGAAACTAAACAATTTTCAGTCCACGCAATTTATTAAATTGATTTATTTTTTATTTTTTATTTTTTATTAAGCTTGTTAAATTTATAAGTTGTAATTTTTATTTAGTTTTATGTTTTGAATTAAATTTACAAAATAACATATTTAATATATATGAGTCACTATGAAAGAATAGTCTATTTAAATACAATGATATAAATATATATATATATAATTGCTTGTAATATAAATACCAACTTTATTTTCAATAAAGAAGAATAAAATAATAAAATTGATGCAACTAACCTAAGGAAATGGAGAGAAAAAAAGAAGAAGCTTCCTTCTATTGACAAATTAAACTAAAAGATATGAAAAATCAAATACTTTAACCAATTAATTACAAAGAAATATATTAGGTACAAATTCAAAAATGGGTAGAATCCAGACAAAAATATAAAATTTATTAAGTATTACTTAGATCCCATTGAGAATTGGATAAAGTATAAACAAATTATAAAAGTTATTAAGTATTACCGAGACCCAATACGCTTGTATTCTCTACCAGAGTTACTTCTGTTTGTCTTTTATATGACCCTATTCAAGAGAGTTTTTTTAAAGTATTTTTGTTTCCATAAACATTTTTAAAGGAGTTTGACGACACGTATTTTTATGTAATAAAAAAAAAAAAAATTTTATTTTTAGAAAAAACAGAGAGAGATATCAACTTTTTTTAAAAATACTTTTTAATTAAACAATTTTTTGTTTTGAAAAAGCTATTCCAAAAGAGACCTATAAATTCTAAGTTTAAGAAATTATATTAAAAGTTTACCTAAATAGACTGTAACTCCTAGTAATACTTAAAAATTTACTAGGCAACTGTTCTTGACACATCAAGACTAATTTAATCATACAAGTTCCGATAATTCGAATTTCGAGCTCCACTAGATTTTATTTACAAATTAAAGTTATATACATACCTCTTAAATTAATTTATTTAATTAGAATTTAAACTCTTCTTTAAAAAAAAATAAAATTGTTCAAGTTGACGTGCCAACGTTCTTGCAAGACTGAAATTTTAAAAAAATATTTATTAAAAAATGCACCGAAAATCGAAGTGAAAGGACGGTTTTGTCGCATTTAATGGAACTTAATTGTTTGTTCTTTTTTAATTATCTTCTCTGCGCTTTACCTTCTCGGTGTGGCGCATTGTCGACCGTCCTACGTGGCACCGATTCTTTTGTCTTTTGGTGACTCGGGGAAAGCACGTGTCTCGCTCGCGTGCGACTTGGGCTTTCTCGCGCACCGTACGCACCACCACTTTCGCTCTGCCACTTGGTTTGGTTCTGTTTACTAGAATTTAAATGTCGCCGAGGCTCGACGACTTTGCGCAATGGGTTCTCCCCACTCGTGAATAAAGAAATTGAACAACTGTGTTGAAATAAAAAAAAATTGAATAACAGTGTTTTTTTTTAAGAATTAACAGCGTTGAAAAAAGAAAGGAAGATCTTCAATATGCTTAATTCTAAATATACCCACTAATTTTTTTTTATACCCATATTTTATAAATTTTAAAAAATATTTTTTTTCAAATACAATCGGCAAATATAGAAGCACAGCGAAGGAAGCTTCATAAGAATGCTCAAAAATTGTATTTAAATTATAAACGAAGACGTGCCAAACGATACCAAAACCACGTTAATTGCTGAAACTTTTTGCCGGCTTTCTCGGCGTTGCCAAGCAAGGCCAAAATCAGTTTCTAAAATTTTTCAGAAAACAACTAAAAAATATTTTTTGAGTTTTTGTTTTTTGAATTATATTTTAATTTTTAGATCATTACCCAAATGCAGTTTTAGTTTACGCATTTTTTTAATTTGAAAAAGCTTTTATTATCATTGGTGTGTGAAATGTGCTAGAA
Organism: Paratinospora sagittata; assembly: GCA_035771175.1. Taxonomy (NCBI): domain Eukaryota; kingdom Viridiplantae; phylum Streptophyta; class Magnoliopsida; order Ranunculales; family Menispermaceae; genus Paratinospora; species Paratinospora sagittata. The sequence goes on from CM069597.1 coordinate 47,154,061, forward strand.
AAATAAATTCTTACTTTCAATGAGCATGAACGTGGAGCTGCATTGTAATTGTATTATTTTAAAATTAAATTAATATTTTCCTAAAAAAAATTAAGGTAAATCCTCAATAATATATTAGCCTTTTAAAATAAAATCACATACTTGGACTCAAAAGTAAATTTTATAAAGGGTTAATTGAATATAATATTGATACGTGCTAAAAAATAAATAAAAATAAATAATACAATATCAATACTAATTGAGATTTAATTATACTCGTCATTAATAGTATCAGAGTTGATGATTTAATTAGAAACATAACATGCATGCATGTCAAGATGAAACTAGTGTGGAATTTAAAATTTTGTCAGTCACGGTAAAGCCTGATAGTGATGAATGATTCAATCGTAGTTAGAAATTATTCGATGTATATAGCTAATGACGTGTTGGTTTGGTGGTTCGTGTAGGGCATTTATTACACGAGGTCAGAGTTTCGAATTGTAAAGTCACAAGATGATTAATAAATATTTGGTGGCATGAACACTCGCACATTAGACCCATAGGTCCCATCAAATAGGCCTCATCTTTGGGCAGAAACATCACACTCATCCTACATGTTATGTTTCTCGAGGTCTGGTTGAGAGTGGGTATCTATGAGGGACAATCTTATCAATGTCCATTGGTATGAGTTAAAAGATCAAATTTTCCACCAAAGAGTAGGGCTATGGGATTATAATTGTTTTTTTTATCAAAAAATAAAAAGAAAATATTCGATGTCTATAAGAACAAAAAAGAATGGTCTTTTATATATATATATATATATATATATATACATATAATATAATATATAATATCTAAGCATAGATCTTATTCCATTGTTAGCCCGAGGATTTTTTTTTAAAGTAAAGTTCAATATATACTTGGGTTTTAGAAAAAATGATATATGCGTACATCAAACAGCTAAGCATGTAACATATGCCTGCATTGTCCTATGTCTACACAAATTTAAGGTATGTCTTAAGCCACGTTTGGGGGAGTTTCTCCAAAAACGTTTTTTCTAAAAGCTAGCCTTCTCAACTTTTTGTAAAAACTAAAAATTATTTTTTTTGATCACATTTTAGCTAGAATCAGTTGCAACTAAATATATCTAAAAGTGTTTTTATTTTAAAAATACTTTAAAAAAATTATTCCAAACGGGCTCATGGTGATCAAATTGTACAATCTAATTTAAGTCGTTCATCCATAAAACTCTCTCTATTTAATTTAGAGTAATGCTTTATTAATATTTAAAATATACATTACTCTTGTACATCATTAAATTATCTTCAATTATGTGTTGATATATGATATGAGACAATTTAATAATCACTATAACATTTTCTTTTTCTTTTATTTTATTTTCAGAAAAAAAGTGGAAGAGTTATAGTTGACAAGAGTACAGTTTAACGGAGGAGAACCAACGAGCGCCGTGCAGTTTAACTAGCGATTGGAGTACAGGATTGCGAACTCCGAGGGTAATGGCAATATCGTAAATAGACGCATAAAAAGTAACGGCACGTTCGCACTTCTGTCATAATTAGCCAAATATGGCGAGCCTGCGATAGGTGGGTAACAGTTGCTGCTGGCGGAGAGTATAAATAATGGGTGACAGAAAAAGAGCAAACAGAGAAAAAAGAGAGAGAGGTCTCCATTAAAATTTGCGTCGGAGGATGACGGAGATCCGGCGCTTTCCTTCCTAGGTCATCTGGATTTCCGGCCTCCGGTGACCGATCATCCGATCCGAGGTATTACGAATCCTCATTTTTCAACTCAAAATCTCAAATCTGTAGCCTGAAAAACTCGCTTCGATTCTGCTGATTTGAGAGATTTCGCAACTTTTCTGCCGATCGTTTTTCGTCCAATTTTGATCCGATTTGGTTGAACGAGGATTTGAGGATTAGGATCGTTTTTTTTTTTTTTTTTTCATCCAGTGGATATATTGATGTTGGATACGGATTATGTAGGCCGGTGCCGGAATCTATCTGAAAGTGCTGTTGATTTGTAGCGTGAAGTGTGTTTCTCATTCTTTGTTGTTGATGTCGTCGTCGTTTTGATGTATAGATCGTTTCGGAAAGGGAAGTTTTGAGGAAATTAAGAGGTATTGCAAATTGTCATTCACCTCAATCTGAAATTTGTAGTGTGAAACTCGTTTCGATTCTTCAGATTTGAATGATTTCGTCATTTCTGCCAATCGTTTTTGTCGAATTTTGATCTGAGTCGTTTGAACGAGGTTTTGAGGATTAGGATTAGTTTCTCCTGGGACATATTGATGTTGGATTTGAATTATAGGCTGGTGCCGGAATCTGAAAGCTGCCGTTTGTAGCGGGAAGTGTATTTCTTCTATTTCTTCTCCTTCTCCGTCGATGTCGTTGTTTTGATGTCTTGATCATTTCGGAAAGGGAAGTTTTGAGGAAATCTAGAGGATTCCGTGTTTGTATATATTTACTGGAGTAAAGATGGGTTTAATGTCGAGGAAAATCTTGCCAATGTGCGGGAGCCTTTGTTTTTTCTGTCCTTCCATGCGTGCAAGGTCTAGACAACCTGTGAAGCGGTACAAGAATCTTCTTTCAGAAATTTTTCCTCGATCACCGGTTAGGCTTTCGATTCTTGAGATTGTTGTGATTCTAATTGTTGAATTTCAAATTTATCTCTTGTTCAGATTGTGTGTTTTGTCATTTTGTTGTAGTTTCTTACCTAGCGATTCTAGTTAATGCAGATTGTCAATGCTTGTGTGTCATTATGGTGGAGCTAACATAGCTTTGTTGTTTGTGTCAATAAAAAAGAAGAAAAAAACATAGCATTATTTTGCATTTCAAACAGTTCTATGACATGATATCTTGATATCTTCATTCTCTTACAAATTTCATGAACCAGAGTTGGTAATTTACTTATTTTTTACAGTTTTCCCTCGATACTATGAAAACTTCCATTTACCATTTTCTCTTTTAGAGTGTGTTTGTGCCATTGTGCGAGTCATGCAAAGCTGTTATGTATACTATTACCGATAAATGTTCTTTTAAGACTTGTAGGTGACTGACAAGTTATAACAACTGCAAAATCCATTAAAATTTGTTAGAAACTACTTGACCTAAAAGTTATAGTTGATAAGTAGATGCTTGACAATGTATATAAAGCGAACATAGACATTAACACTCTCCCTCGCATGCATGATGACATGTGGATTAGATTTATAATAGGGAGGAAAAACATGATTTATAAGTGAGAGGAACAAGCAAATGCTTACAAGAAAGTTTGAACATAGGACCTCCATAGTAATAGGTGTCACATCCCGATTTTTTCAACCTGGTCACGTGCGTTATGATAGAAAGGGACTAACCAGAGTAACCTAACCGGGGCGTGAGTGTCTATCATTTTCTTGCAATGCCCTTATAATTAATATGAGAATTTTAAAATTAATAAGAATACGTGTTTAGGGACATTGCTTAACCCTAGTCTTACTGTGTCTGCAATTTCAATCACCTGAGACTGGATGTCTCAATATTTACCTTGGTCATATCATGGACGATATCGCAATCATGAGATTAAATCATCTTAGAATATCAAATACCCTGGTATTATAAATCCTGCAGGCGTCACAAGACTAGAACCATTTTTGAGAATAATGTAGTGTGCCATATCGAAAATAAATTAAATGACACTACAATTCACAATTTATTGGATAAATGTAATAAGTTTACTATTACAATGACTTATTCAAATAATCAATAATAATTATCACCAAATAAAGGTTTCACCTCTTATAACAACCAATTCAATGGTCAAACATACTACTAAGACATTATTTGAATCTACTCAATTGTCTGGTTCTATCGCTGTCAACTCTTCAGATGAAATCCGACTCATAATGCATTATTAATTCCTGCAAGAGATATGAGGGTAAGCTAATGCCCAGTGGATCACCTTAAACAATATTCCTGAACTCTTATTTATTAATAGCATAATACATCAAATCCAACTAGATATTCAAACAAGTGCATACATTACGTTGCAACATTAATTTGTTTTAAGTGTCGTCGCTAACCATCCATTTGACGGAATCACCTTTTCCCTCGGAATTCCCCTCGAATAGAGTCCGAAATTCACTTGCCATCATGGCACATAACCTTGGCCTTTCGGAACACCCCAGGCTAGGCCAAGACATCTTTCAATGTATTGTTATCTTTTTAGTGTGTCTTTAGTGAGACAAATCATATGACTAACATACCAACATTATTAATGTAATGTATTAATATATCATGCCATTATAAAATTAATTACCGAATAACACGCAACAACTCATATCATATCATTCCATATGATTATCATAATTAAGAGAGCATGTCAATGTTCCTCTAATTTAAACTTCCAATCAACAATAAAAGCACGCAAGGCATATTGATCATAGAATGTTCAATAGCAAGCATAACACGTATATATGAAATACAATAATGACTAGCATGCAAATGATTTAAGAGAGAAATCACATACACACACATCTAATTAGACATGACATAACATGCTAGAAACAAATAAGAATAAAGGAAAAAGTCAAAGGATCACTCCCACAGGTCACACGTCCCATTTGTCGATCAATCGGATTCGTCAACATGGTTATGCTTTCAACCTATATACACCCGTATGATATTTACGTTAGTCGCGTGTGCCTACATATATATATTATCTTACATAAGGTATAATATATTACAATATCTTACAATACATATATCTTTATATATGAGATATACATAATATAAAATAATATATTTATATATACTTGTAAGTGTGGCAACTTATGGAAGTTGCAGAGAGTACATTAGTGATGATGGAGATGCCACTGCCACCACCATATAACATATGTAAATATATAAGATACATATATACATTATGATGTATACATATTAGTGGGTATTATATATATCTAATGTAGTGTACACATGTATAATATATATAATATATCTGTGCATACACGATATAATATAATACAACCTAACCCACATATAATATTATATAACATACTTTGTATAACCTAATATAATATATCATCTTGTCTATAATAATCCACACATATACACTATTATATGCATAATAATATAATATTATATAATATCTCATCTTCTCGTATGTTTTGATCACTACGACTTGCAGAGGAGAAAACAGAGAGAAGAAGGAGAGAGGAGGGAAGAAAGAGAAAGAGAGGAAGAGGAAAAATTAGAGGGGAGGATCTATGAGGTATTCATCTTCCCCAACGCATGAGAACAAGTTTCTGAAAATGTGGAGATCATCTTCTCTAAAACACGAGAACAAGTTTCTGAAAGTGGAAACAGGGTATCATGATTGTCAAGTTGTTGCTACTTATTACAGCGTTTGGGTTGCCTGTTGCAATGTGATTTCATGTGAAGGTTAATGTCCTATATTCCCAAGTTGAAAAGGGGAGAAAAGAGGGAAGTTAAGAAAAATAGGTAATGAACAACTCTACTTGCTGTCACCATTAACAACAAAAACAGAACAAGAGTAAAGTAATGAAAGAAGAAGAAAAAGATGAACTCACCGTGGATGCTCTCACAGTTTTCCAGCGGCATCGCTTGCCTTTGTTACTGGTTTGTGAGAGAAGAATGAAGTTCGAGAGGAGGGGAGAGAATGAAAGAGGATGGCGGAGAGGTGAGGAGTCTACTTTATTTAATGAAGTGGATTGGTTGGTGCTTGTTACGGGTGGTGGGTGCATAATATAACTATGTAAGAAAAGAAGTGGTTTGGGCACCACCACCACTATAATGATTAGATAATGTATAAAACATGGCTACATGTAAATTGTATAATAACTAGGTGGGTGCCGCCATTATAGGGTGGTGAGTGCGTTACCCACACCACATGGGGTGGTGGTGGGTGCCACCATTGTTATTTTTATTTTGTTTTGTTTACATATATATATATATTTAATGTGCACTACTCCAAAAGTTCAGACATATCATATAATACAGACATGTGAAAAAGACACTATTAACTATTCTCTATAACTTTTCTTTGCAAGTTTCCTTTTGAATACAACTCAATTGAGAAAAAAAATATTAATTAATTAGCAAAATAATTGGTTAATCGGATTTCGGGACCCCAAAGTGATCTTACACACCACCGATCACAATAATTGGTTTATTTAATAATATATTTTTCTTAGAAAATAATTTAAGCAGAATCTCGAAGTTTGAATAAAGTTTGAATTTTTTTTTTTTTTCAGGGTATTACAATAGGACTCTGACACCATGTTAGAAATCGCTTGACCTAAAAACTATAACTAATAAGGAGAGGCTTAACAATGTATACCAAGTGAATGTACATTAACAAAGCTTGATAAGAAAAATGAGAAATCTGTTGAGATTCTCTCCTATACTCATGTTTATGTGAACGCTATAGTGCATTTTACAAATATCTTTCTTGTTGTGAGATATGAGAGAATTTGGGGGTTTGCTAGGCCTTTTAGAAATGAATCTGATAAAATTAACTACAGTACAACACTGCAACTCAAAACTATACCACCTCAAAGTTTTTGGATTGCCTCCAATTACATGTTTGACATGTGATTTGGACAATCAAAAGTGTTGAAATGGTGAGTCAGAATTATAATGTCGGATTGTAGTGACTTAGCACACTGCTTATCAGAAACTCATTCCAGTTTCGATTTTCTAGAATCAGGTTTATCACCAAGTTCTTTCTTTCCCCCCTTTGTTTCAAAACTAGATATACTGACTGTCATTTTTTATTGTATTATAACAACAACAATTTACCATCTTTAGACATGCCCCATCATTGAAAGCCTTACACACACGGCTTAACTAAGTCACCAACAAGAGGAAAAGGTGGGAAGAGAAGAGAGAAGTTTCAGATTTGAACTGCATTATCCATTTTATAATTATGGTTGCGTCGATTGCTGTTTCAATGCAGGACTCACATAACAATGGTTGGGATTTTCTAACTGGTTTATTTCATGTTTTCTTCATTTTATTTTTTAATTTGGATTCTCCTGTGAAGAACTATCCCCCGTCATTATTAATTGACTTTATGGTTGTCAAACACATTTTATTTACTTTATGGGCTGGCTGTCATGAAGAGAGTATTTCCTTTACCTTTGTACTTGAAACCAACTTTTATAAACAAAATTGTTGCTAATTTACATTGCAAAAGAAATAAGGGAAATGAATTGAAATTATATACACATTTTCATGCATTGATCTTTAAAGTTGACATTTTCCCCCACAAGAACTCTTTGGATGCCTTTTCTTCTCCCTTGTGTTGTTTATTTATTGTTTGGATGGAGTAGCGTCAACTTTCAATGCTAAAGTTAATTGAGAGTACTCGTAGGATCACAATAAGAGCAAAATTCTTCTGATACTAATTAGTTCTCAATCTAGGAAAAAAGAATAAAAACCCAAAATAACAGCTGCTGACACTATATGAAGCAACATGCTGGCAGTTGGCATCATGGTTTGAAAAATTGAAAAAATTCGCCAAAATTTGGTGAATTTTTTCAGTTTTTGAACCATCGAAATGCAGACTGGATGTGATATAAAAATTGTAAATATTCACCAAAAATTCTATAAAATTTGTAAAGTTCAGCAAACTTCGATAAAAGTTTAATTTTTTAATTTATAAATGCAAAAATTGAGGAAATTTGATAAAACATTTAAAAAATTCGATGAAATTCGACATAGAAGTAGACATGTGTTATTTCATTAATAAAAAAAGGTACCAATAATTATGCACTTTTAACTTCATCAATCAACATATCAATATAAATAAAAATATAATTTACTAGCTAACAAATCATGTCATTTTATGAGATATGCCTTATGGAAAAAAGAAGAATAAAAGCAAGAAAAAAATAAAAAATAAAGACAAAAAGTCATTATGAAACAAAAACTTGAAAATACATTGAAAGAGTTCCTAAAGCCATAGTTTAGTTAAAATCCCATAAAACAAGATGAAAAAGCAATGCATTTAAATAATAAACTAATAAATTAGTGAAGGTGGAATGTATTGAACTCAACTAAGCTTTTTCCCAACTACTGAAAGTGGAACGTCAAACTTGCAAATTATATGGTCTAGAAGCAAGCTACCACAAAATTGAAAATAAAAACATAGAAAAATGATTAAGACCAAAAACCACCATTTAAAATTCATCAACCCACTTAACAAGATTGATTTCGTTGGGTCATGTATGTATATTTATACTAATTTTTAATTTATACTAGTGTTTAAACATGTGCATTGCACTTTATTTGATTTTTTTATATATTGATTAAAATAAAATAATTTTTATTAAATATATATATATATATATATATATATGTTTTTATCTTTTAATATGGTCAAAATGATTAAAATTGCTTAAAATATAGATGAGGGTAAGTAGAAGGAAGATTTGAGAAGTTAGAAGGATAGAATAGGAAAAAAAACTAAAAAAAGCCTAAAATGTAGGGAATGTGGGAGAAATGAAAACTGAAAAGTAGTTAAATAGAACATTACTATTTAACCCTATTGATAATAAAATTAAATTTTAAAAAATGAAAACAAGATAAAGCTCTTAGGGGCATTTTAGGTTGGAAAAAGGCTTCATCGTTAACTATCCAGGTATTCTCATTATAATAGTATTTTCATTATAATAGTATAGATTACAACAAATCTAGATATTATAACATCTATGCAAAATTCTCTGAACTTCTCTAATTTAGTGAATTCTTACAAAGATTCTCCATGTCGAATTAAATTTTCTTGAATTAATTCTGATTTTCAAGTGACCGAAGTCCAAGGTGAAATCGAACTTTCGATCTTTGGTTGACATCCAAATGATGACAATCATGGTTGTTACTTGGGTCCTTGACAATAGTCGGTAGGTAAGTGATATTGACATGACAGGGCAATAGGAACAATAAAGGGTACGTATACTGAAGTCAGTAACTGCATTCACAAAAAATTTACATTCACTACTGAGTTTCACTTGTACTTTATTGCTTTATATTAATGTTTTGACTCTTTTTTTTTTATGATAATGTATGCTTGTCGAGGTTGTTTTGCCATCTTATCATCGCATACTCAAGCAGGTCAATTGTTAAGCATTTAATTATTTTGGCAGATGCTGTAACTATCAGGAATGATTCTAGTCTTTTGCATAAATGTGGTTAACTTGGACCTTTAAGAAATAAGAAAACCCTTTTTTGTTTGTTTCTCTCATCATGGAGCTTCCCCCATCTCATGCATATCTATATCTATTTCTTGTATTTTTGCAGGGTGAAGAGCCTAATGACAGAAAAATTGGAAAACTCTGTGAATATGCAGCAAAAAACCCACTCCGTATCCCAAAGGTACCACTGTTTCAGTTTCATGTGAAAGTCATTGAAACCATGGTCTCTTCTACATGTTTGGTGACAGAATTTATGCAAAATCTTGAAACCATGATGTTATCTTAAATCTGCTTTTATATGGTACTTGAGAAAAACTGATCCATATAGTTGGGAAACGGTTTTGTTTAGCTGAGTATATGGTAATTGAGAAAATCAAATAGTCACTTGGTTTAGTTGAAGCATAAGTCACAATCTGATCAAGAAGTGATTGAAATTCTTGACCTCAAAAATCTCTGTCTTGTCATCTCGAATTTGGAATTTAAATTAAATCTCCTAGAGCCAATTACTCTTCTTCGGTGTTCATCTCTTTACCCCAGTCATGTAACTGAGGTTTTGAACATTAGACCGCTGGCTGTATCATCTAACTGAGTGTCATATTTCTTATGAATGTTGATTTGATTGATAATAAATTCAAAGAATGTTGGTTGAAGTATTCTATTATTGGTTTTATCTTTTCTATTCCAAGTTTAACGTTAGGTTTGGTCTCCATTATCCTCAAGATTTTTCACATATTTTTGGTGGAGAAATCTAGTAGAGCTCAAACCTGAAACAAATTGGAACTCCTATGAGTAACAGTCTAGAACAAAGGTTTGAAGTTGGAAACTTGGGGATAGGGTGGATCAAACACCCCATTGTAGACCTAGGACAGAAATCTAGATCACTCTTGGTTCTCATGGACCAAAATCTGTTCAACATGGATATGACAAGTCCCTCCCTGTTACGAGACTATTCCAACATTCCTCACTTACCAATTAGATCACTCCACTGCAAAACTGAAGGAGAACCTTCATGGTCTAAAATACTTAAGTTCCTTCGTTCTTTGCAATTGGAGTTTAATATAACAGTCCTATTGCTCCTTCTAAATCTGACAACCCCATTGCATGAAGGCATGGAGCATAGGTTATCTTGAGCTCATCCAAAACACCCACTCCAATCAAGTGAACAAAAATCAACGATAGTTTCAACATTCTGAATTTTCTGTAAGTCATATTTAGGAACTCTTCACAAGTGAATGCACCTCTAGAATGTAATGATAGGACCCACTTATAACTATGATGTGACCGTTATTTGGAGTCAAACCCAAGCTCTATCTTATACTCTTCTAAATCCCTGCACGTTTAAGACAGGTCATGTTTTAACCTTGGTTTGATGCTCTTCTCAGTTCTCATAAAGAAACTCTTTTGGATCTTTAGCTTTTACTTGTCAGTGAAGCATGAGGACAAACACCCAGTAGATGGAATCAAAGACATTGTGGATGCTACTGGTTAACTGCTATCTATAGTTGAAATTGACTTTATTTACATTCTCTTCTTATTTTTACCTATTAGTTGTGATGTTTACTTTTGAAGTGGTTTATAGATGTGTAAACTCAGACACCTATTGTTGATTTTTTTAATTATTGACTTCCTTGATCCTTATTGATTGAAGTTTTTGACTTGATAATCAGATTGCAAACTCCCTTGAGCAAAGGTGTTACAAGGAATTGAGAAATGAGCGGTTTCAATTGGTGAAAGTTGTCATGTGTATCTACAGGAAATTGTTAATTTCTTGCAAGGAGCAAATGTGAGTTGTTTCTCATTAAGCATATTCTTTGTACTTTTTTATAATTCTATAATTTGGGATACGTGCGAGCATGCCTGTGCAATGGTTTCTTGTGCTAATAAAAGCATATTCAGTTCGTTGGATCTCTTTTTGTAGTGCCGGGTGGTTGAGGAGGGGGGGGTAGGAGTGGGGGGAGGGGGCAATGAATTCTAAGCATTGGGTTTTCCATAGTTGAAATGGATAATGCTATATTGCTATGTGGCCTATATGAATTGTGGAAGGTCTAGGTGTTTCTTTTCATAGCAATTAGATAAGCTTTGGCCAAAAAAGCTCATGAGAAAGCCTTTTTAAATTTGTAAGCATGGCTGTAAGACTTTTTATTCGAATGGATGAATCTTACAATTCATGATTTGATTCAAGGAAAAATGATTGGGATCCTTAACATGAATCCTAAATAGATTTAAAATATCAGTACAAACTTCTGATTTGTGGTTCAAGTCAATAATTAATACAGTTCTTACAAAAAGTGAAAAATCACTTGTAACCATTTAACCTAGTTAAAAATCTTAAAAATGAACTAAGTCTTTATGCGAATGCCAACAAGAGAAAAAAAAGTTATGAAATCAATTTATCCCACTATTTTCAGCTTAGTGAATGTGGATAGGTGATGAACAATTATGAAGTTTCTGTTTTCATTATTAATTTTAACATTTATTTGATTGCGTTGCAAATTTTAGAACATTGCATTGGCAATCCCTTCTTTGAACAAAATCATCTTTACAATCTCTTGGTCAAACCACCAATTAGAATAAATTAACTCACTTTCTGTTTGCCTTGGTTTGAGTATTTCTCAAACAAATTCCTCTAATACATCAATAATGATATATTGTATCTTGGACCATACTTGTGGGTTTCTCCCTATAAGTATATGCTAATTTGATCATGTGAATCTAGGTCATTGTTTGCAAGTAGCTTGTTGAGCATAATACAAATTCTGCTGGATCAAACACGACAGGATGAAATCCAGATTATTGGATGCCAGACTCTTTTTGACTTTGTAAATAATCAGGTAGGACGTGTTTACTGGTTCATTTCTACCCAGGAACTTACCTGGTAACCGCACAGAGTATTGCTTGATAAGTTGATGCCTTGTGCACGTCTCCTCCTGCTGGCTTTACTAGAATAATACTGAATTATTGAACTTTGACAGACAGATGGTACCTACATGTTCAACTTAGAAGGTCTAGTTCCAAAACTTTGTCAGCTTGCCCAAGAAATGGGGGAAGATGAGAGAGCACAACATCTTCGTTCTGCTGGACTACAAGCCCTTTCTTCAATGGTACTCTGTACTTATTGCCAACATTATTGTATTTGTATTTTTTTTTGTTTTTGCCGTAAAACCGTTGAAATTCTGTATGCATATCTTCTCTCCAATAATTTTTTTTAAGTCAATTAATTAATAGGTATGAAATCGTCATTATTACTTTTTTTTTAATCAAGAATATTTGAGGTCAATATGTACGTCCTTTCTTCTTTTCCAATTTTATGTTTGTGGAGAATTTGTTTGAAATAAGAGTATATTCTTCAGAACTGCTGGTTGTAGGTAAATGTAACCTTAAATTAATTTTGATACTTATTGAAGTGACGAAGATTACTGTGGTAGAAAACCCAATGGTATTCTATATTCATTCCCATAAATATCTGGAGCGACAGCTGTATGAATGTTAATCAAGTCTTTGTTGGTGAGTATATAAGGTATTATCCATGGACGTACATATCCTCCTGAATGTGAGAATGACAACTTGTCATCATTTTTCTCAAAGTTTAATGAGGCTTATGTCCTAAGGCTCGCCTCACCTTGGGTGCCAAAAAGCTACCTTGAGGGTTAAGCCTTAATGATACCCTGTAAAGCTTACGCTTAGCTTTAGTGACTATGAACATGAGGCTTAACCTTAGTGGCTAATCTCATTTTTTTTGTTTACTCTTTTCCTTTTTCTACTTCAAAAATACTAAAATTGGTAATAGAACAACAAAAAATGCTTCTTTTTTTATTTTTTATTGGTGAATGGTGGGATCTGAACCCTTGGCCTGAAATACATGGGTTCTTACATTGGAGATTACATGCACATTACTAGTTGAAATTTAATGTTAATTGTTTCTATGAGTTTAATGGTGCCTCATTAAATATAATTGGAAAGGTTAAAAACTTAAAGACTTACTAGAGATTGTAAGAATTAACAAATGGTTGGCACCTAATATCTTTGCATTTTATTTGTTAAGTTTCTACTAGTTCCCTTCTAAATAGTTAAAGTTGGACATTTGGAAATCTTGACTTGTAAAAATATGGGGGTTATAACTCAGCTCACAAAAGAAAACTACTCTGATTTCACCTTAGGACTTTTAAAACCTTGCCTTTTATAGCACATCAAACCAATGCACATAGGATTAGACCTGTTATGTTGCGACTATGATTCTCAGCTAGATATGTTGAGGACTTTCCACCACGGAGGCAAAAGAAAACCATAAGAACAAGGCAAATGATCTCAGTTTAGTATTATCATTTGACAAGGTTAGGTATGCTAAACAAGATGATGTTTTGTCTATGATCCTGTAATTATTAGGTCATCTAAAAAATAAGCCCTAGAACCATCTAATTAGTTTGAACAGCATGTGCCCATCTGCCTATAGGATGCTGCAGTTTGGACTATCATAATCCCATGGAAGTTTATGGACATATAAGAAGATGTCAGAATGATTGTCGGTGTCCAATATATTTCTTATTTATGTTACATCTTGATTTGTTTCCTTCTGTAGTTCCATGATGGTTGTGGTCTTCAACTTTTGGACTTGTATACTATGTTACCCGGACTCGAGTATGGGTGTCGGATACGGGTACATATCCAAAGTTCCGACTTGTTCATTTTCGAATTCTAGGATACGGGGACTTGGCTATTTTATATACGGTTCTTTCCTTTTTTTCTTCCTTTCACTCATTTATTGTCCGTTTTGTTCTCCCACTTAAGTGAATTTCACCTATTAGTCATTATCTTCTTTCATACTTTTTCTTTTTTCCATTGGGGAATCCACATAGTAATATTTTAAAATTCAAACTGTTGGACACATATCCCATACCTATATCGAATCCTAAAATGTCGGACACGGGTACGTCAGGCTAAAGTAAAGAGTCCGGGTAACATAGCTTGTATAGCTTTGCTATCTAAAGTATATGGATGGATGAGCAGTTTCTTTCCTTTTTTTTTTTTCTTTTATTTCTTTTGTGCAACTGATCCTCTAATGAAATCCTATGATGGCAGCATTGACATTGCAGGACTGTGATAATAGGTCATATTGAGCTTGGTCATTGTGTTAATCTCACTTGTGATCAACTTTCTTGAAAAATGACCCAAGGACAATAATGTTTAATGAATGTTGACGTTGTTTTTCTTATTGGTTCTTTTTTTTTGCTTTTCAAAATGGAGTCTATCTTTTGTGATTATCCTCATTGCAGAGATTATAATGTTATTTGACACCTTTGTTCAAACTAGTTTATCTTCATGATGTCCAGGTTTGGTTTATGGGTGAATACTCTCATATTGCAGCTGAATTTGATAAAGTAAGTAAGTTCAAATTTCGTAGTTATTTCTTGCTAGAATATGTAGAATTTACTTTACTATTTTCATATTTTACTCTCTCTCTTCATTTTGTTTCTCAATCACCTTGTATGGCTTTCTCAAGTTCCAGTAATTTACAACTGATATACATATAACAGAAGATTGGTTGGTTGTTAGTGTCAGAAACCATTAGACCCTAAACCTATAGTTAATGGCTAGAGACCCAACAATGTATATCAAGCTATTGCTAGTGCAACCCTTTCTTGTTACACATGGAGGGACAAAAGGTCAAAAGAATAATAGAACCAAACCTGCAAATGGGCATTATGGAAATGTCAACAAAAAGGCTTGAACCCATTTCCTCTCGTGAAGGTGGAATTTGATACCATATTAGAATCCACTGGACCTAAAAGCTATAGCTGATAGGTGGAGGCCAAATTATGTATATTACGCCATCACTAATTAGTTAATTTACTCTATGCAAAAGACTGATATCAAGCTTTTGCTAACTACATGCTTATTTCAATTACTTTGACCACTTATCATTGTTACTTCTTGAGAGTTTGTGTGTGTATTTCAAAAGCTATAGCTGATAGGTGGAAGCCCAACAATTGTATGTTAAGCCATCATTAATTAGTTTGTTTACTTTATGCAAAAGACTGATATCAAGCTTTTGCTAACTATATGTTTTTTTTCAATTACTTTGACCTCTTAACATTATTACTTGTTGAAAGTTTGAGTGTGTATTTCAAATATCTTTTATATTGTCCCTTATAAAACAACCTTTAGTTTGTCACTTCAAGGTCAACGACAGTTTTTTTTTTTTTTTGATCAGAAACATAAAGTATATATATTAGATATCAGAAGTACAAATAGCAGCCCTCAAGGGACGAGAAATCCCCCAATGAGCATTACAACGTAGCCAAAATGGAATTCCAGCTTCTCATCCACTCACTAAGACTATAGCCAAGGGACAACTTACAATTACTAACCCAAGAAGAAAACAAAAAAAGATAAAGATCCCACACCCGCCCCACACCACTGTACTCCTCATGGAATAACCTTTTGTTTCTTTCAATCCATAGACTCCAAATAAGAGCAAAAAGATAACCTGCCAGTAGTTCCTAATTTAACTCTTCGTGGTTAAATTAAATTAGTTAATGAAGAATCAAGCTTGACTAGTGGAAAATTTTAGAACTTTTTCAAATTATTATAGAACTGAAAATATGGAAACTTAAAGAATAAAATGACCCAAGCAACTGAAAATGACATCTCACATAAATGGTAAAATGATCATGAAATTATAACTATAATTAGTTAAGTATATTGAAATTTAAATATCCATAATTTGTGTTGTATATTTTCACCAATTTCAATTTACAATAGATTTTAACCAAGGATTAGCCTTAAGCTTTTATCTCTTTTGTACTAGTTACAGATGAATCGACTAAATGTATTCAAGAAGATATTCTATGGTATATATTATTTGCTGGTTATACTATTCAATGAACCTAAATTAGGTGCAATGCTAAATCAAATGTTTGGAGTTAAACTTTAGAATCTAGAGGGTTCAACGTTAGTAAGACTACTGAGAACACTAAATGTAATTTTATTAGAAGTAGAAATATGGAGGGAGAGATTGGTGAAGATTGAAAATCAAGTGATACTAAGGAGTTAAACTTTGGACGTATAGGCCCAATTACTCATCAAAAGGGAGAAATAGGAGATGATGTGAACTTTGGAATTAAAGTAGGGAGGGTTAACTAGAAGAGTGCTTTTGGAGTTGAATGGAAAATATTATAAAACCATTATCAGGCCAACCACATTTTAGATTTGAACTAGTGACCTCTAGGTCACAATGGAGCAACTTTAACCGTTGTGCCAAGGCCTGCCCTTCACGTTCAGAAATAAAATGTAACAAAAATGTGACAGGTTAAGTTGGATATGTGATAAGACATTGAATGATAAAATTTGTAAATAACATATTCGAGAAATGGTAGGGATAGCCCATTTGGAAATAAAATAAGAGAGTACAAAGAACAAATGAAGATGGTTTGGACACGTATAATGAAAACCATTGGATATGCAAGTTTGGAAGAGTGACCTTTTGACAATTAATGGTAATGATAGAGCAAGCGAAGACATTAAATAACATGGATTGAGATAATTAAGAAAATTATAACTAATTGTTGTATAACTGTTGACTTGATATAGTGAGGTACAATAAGCGGTGTCACGTAGCTAACCCTGTATAGTTGGGAAAAAGTTTTGTTGAGTTGAATATGTTCTAGATATGCAAAAAGAAGCTAAAAAAGTGGTAAGTAATGCTAAACTTAAAACAAATGATGGTATATATGTAGGTAAGGTACAATGGAAGGGCAAAAGAATATACATGAACTTGCAGAAGAAAGAGAAACAAAAAAAAAGATCTAAACTAAAACAGGATGACTCGACCCCCATAGATACTTGCTATAATTCATGTCATGATGCCAATCGTAGTGGTGCCTCTAACTAATTAATATTCAGGATAGAAATTTGATGTCCCAACCAACCAAGACATCAAAGCCCTAATTACCCTTTCCTAACTTATGAACCCATTTATATCTCTAATAGTTCTACAGTGAAGCTCTATAATCAAAAGATAAATGTTATAATTATGGTGCATAGTGTTCTTGTAATAATTACATAAGTCCAAAAGTATACAATATCCAAAGTGACAAAAACATGGATTTCCAATCTTACATAGACGAATCAAATCTTTATTATAGTTGATGGAAGATCCTAAAGGGCAATACTTTTGCTCGTCTTTGGAGGAACCTGTAGGAGAAGGAAAATTGGGCGAGCTACTAAGTGAACTCATCATATAATTTTGGTAAAAGTTGAGGAGTCCTCCTTTCTTTTTAAGTTTTACACACACCTCCCTTTCCAACCTTTGTCCCACAGACAGTGAAAAATGTCCAAGAAGTTTGGTTTTAGAGAGATTAATTTTACATAGTTTGGTGGGAGTTTTCTTTATAGTATATTAATTTGTGGTTTATTTCTTTTCTTTTTTCTACTTGCATTAATGCAAGTTTAGTTTAATGGGTTGATCCTTGTTAGTTAATTAATTGTTAAATGCACGTTTATTCACTTTTTATGGGGTTGGTAGAATAAAGTACATATTTTTTATGAGGGTCGATTAAATTAAATTTTTTTTTGATTTATCTTAAAGATCTTAGTGGGGTTAAATTAGTTTCAATTTTAATTTGTTACTATGTGTTTGTAATGTAAAAAAACTTAGACCTAGAATTTATAAATTTAGATATTTTATTGTTCATTTATACCTTAGATGAGCTATTTATCTTTTTCATCTATCTTTTGTTATCAATAATATGTCATGTTAAGTGATAAACAATAGTTTCTTGAGATCCCATAATTCCACCATTCATACTATCAGGTCCTTAGGGATGTCAGTTAGCGCTGAACAATCAAAATGACATCCTTTAGTATTAGGTATTGCTCATCAATCACCAATAAGAAAGGTGTCTTGTACCACCAATTGTTTAAAGGATACTGAAAAATGACTCACTTCCCTGTTGTTTAGCAAAACACTCCAAGCTAGGTGGATCCGTCCTTTTTGGACTCATGCTAACTATCCAACTTGAACTATGATAATTCATTTCAAAACCAACATATTTTTACCAAGATTATAAGATTTCTATAATTCTAACAAAAGACAGTTCATATATATATATGTTTGTGTATGTGTGTATGACAACATGTAACCTCATGAGGATTATAGGGATGACAAACTTATTCCATGATTCACACTAGGTCATCCATATTTTTGATATTTATTCCATTTCTAGCCATTATTTTCAAACAGTATTTCATTTCAAACCATGGCTATGGTAATTTACATATAAAACTAGAATATTTTTCAAAACATATTTCATTTTCCAAAACATTCCAAGCCATATAATAAATGCATTTCCAAGTCATGGCAAATAACATAAACAAAAACATGTACAAAATAAACCAAGTCTAGTCAATTCCATGACCATACTAAACCATACGATGCAACATATTTCATATTTAAGATGATGTGGATGAAAGGAAGTAGGGAGAACTATTACCAATGCTTTAATACCAGTAGAAGCTTACCGAAAACCCTTCAATCCTTCGAAGATTGAGTTCAAACCTTATCTAACCCTAAATTTCATCATGAATATGGAAATTAGTGTACATCCTTTGTAAAACATTCATCAGGGTTACAAAATATAGTTTGAAGTTTGCATTATCATGTGGTCACCTGTTTCATTCCATAATGTAGGGTTAAAGAACCTTGGAATGGAGGAAATTCAATTTTGTTCACCATTGAAATGGAGAACTCTTAGAAATGTGATTAGGGCCTGAAATCAAAGGAATATTTCATAGATATCTCTAACCCTGCTCTATAAATCTATTTCAAGTTCATTTGGCAGAAGGAGGTTTTATAAAGTGTAAAGGAAACTTACCTTGTGGTTGTATTGACCTTGGAGACTCCCTCTTGGATGATCTCCTTGCCTCAGATTGTGCTCTCTTCCTTTCTTCCTCTTCTCTTTGGAAGGTTTTTGGTGTGTTTAAGAGTCAGTTTGGGTTGAGCGGTTTATATGTCCTTCACTATGATCTTCTCACTTTTTTTATTATTTGAGACCTATTGTAGTCAACTGCCACAACCTTGCAGTCAACTATTGGTTCTTGAAGTCAACTACATGAGGGCAATGGTTGACTATGTATCTTGTAGCCCTTGGCCACCTCTTATTTGACTACCTGACTTCTCCTAGTCGACTACTTGAGTATAAGTTGAATTTCAGAGGTCTCGACCATGTTCTCGTCGACTATTTAAAGCTCTTAGTCAACTACTTGACCTTCCTGGTCAACTTTAAGTGCACTTCAAGGCGGTTTTTTCATTGAAAACAGAGGCATGCATCCTAAGTTTTCAAGCATCTAAATTGAAAATCACATCATTCTTAAATACACAATTAGGACACATAAGGAATCACATAATGACATCAAATAAGGAAAATTGAGGAAAAATTGAGAGATGTTACATTAACCATATTAAGTGCTCTTAAAGTGATGATCAAAAAGTCTTGGTGAAAGAAGAGATAGAAAAAAATGTGAAAAACTTATTTTGAAAAACAAATAAATGGAATTGTTTGAAAATGTAAGTATAAAAGAATATTATAAAATTGGTATAATTAATCTTTCATAGACTTGTCGTACTTGATGAAGAGAATGGCTAAGAATAATGAAAAATGCAAAGGCTTTAGAACCAAGTGGTATCCTTATTGAGGTTTGGAAATGTTTAGGAGAATAAGTTCATGTAATTGCTTCTCAATATTTTCTCTGTATGCCAACAGATACCTTTTACTTCTCTATATTTCTTGTTTATCTGTTCACACAGGTTGTAGCAGTAGTCATGGAAAATTATGGGACACCTAAAAGAAAATCGGATAATCTTGACCATGGTGAGCAAGTGGGCCAGAATCGGTGGGTTCAAGAAGTTCTTAGAGTTGAAGGCCATGTATCTCCTTCTCCTGAAGTGATTACAAGAGTTCCTTCTTGGAGAAATATTGTGAATGAAAAGGGGGAAATAAATGTGTCTGTGTAAGTTGTTGTTCTCCTGTAATATGTAAATGATATCTGTGTTACGTATTGTGACTAAAATCTTGTTATAATCAATTATTAACCCATAGGGATGATGCCAAGAAGCCTGAGTTTTGGTCTAGGGTTTGCCTACATAATATGGCCAAGCTAGCTAAGGAGGCTTCAACTGTACGGCGAGTTTTGGATTCTTTGTTTCGCTATTTTGATAGCAGTGATTTTTGGTCTCCTGAACATGGGCTTGCTCTTTCTGTCTTGATGGAAATGCAATTCTTGATGGAAAACTCTGGTTAGAAGTTTATTCATTTACAACATTGTTAAGGCTTTTTTTTTTTTTTAAGTTATATTTCCACTAATGTGATTCTAAACTGACCAATCGTTATAATACCAGTGAAGCTACTTTTCATCTTTCATGCTATGTCCGGTTGGTTTTAATGTTGACTAATCCAGTGTGTTCCCCATTTTCATACATTCTATTCAACTTGCAGGGCAAAACATGCACTTGTTATTATCTATCTTAATCAAACATCTTGACCACAAGAATGTCATCAAACAACCTAATATGCAACTAAGCATTGTTGAGGTTACGACTGCTCTTGCTCATCACTCAAAAGTTCAATCTTCAAGGGCAGCAATTGGTGCAGTGAGTGACTTGATGAGGCATTTAAGAAAAAGCATACATTGCTCACTGGAAGATATAAATCTTGGAGTTGATATAATTAAATGGAATCAAAAGTTCCAAGCAGCGGTAGATGAGTGCTTTGTGCAAATATCAAATAAGGTGACATTTCACTTGTTACACAATCTTAGGAAAATATATGTAACATCACAGAATATAACTAATTTAGGTGCTGATGTATTTCTCAGTCCAGGGAGATATTCTTATTTCTGTTTTCAACTAATTTAGTGGACAACAAAGATAGGAATAAGTGCTAGCCAGACTACAAATACTATCACTTAGTCCATTAGTGCCATTACCTTGCCCCGACTTCCAATCCACTCCAGACCATGTCCCATCAGAAGCAACTCCCTACCATTTCTCTAGTGTTTGCCAAATAGAGTTTCAATGAATTGGCTATGCTAATGTGGAAGCTATTTAATCCACCAATTGCTAATACCTAGTTATAGTTGTGGCTATAACTTTTGTTTGAGTTTAGAAATATTCTAGAAATTGAGACAAATGTCAAGCTGAAATGCCATTGGTAAGCAGGTTGGAGATGCAGGCCTCATTCTTGATGTGATGGCTGTAATGTTGGAGAACATCTCAAATATCACAGTAATAGCCAGAACTACGATTGCTGCTGTTTATCGTACTGCTCAAATAATAGCATCCCTACCAAATTTGTCATATCAAAACAAGGTAAGGCAATTGTGCTTTTATTTCAAATTTTATTATTTCTACAATTTTGTTTTACTGTGTTCTAATGCAACATCACAATATAAATTCCATACATCCTATAGGCGTTCCCTGAGGCATTGTTTCATCAATTACTTCTGGCTATGGTTCATCCAGATCATGAAACGCAGCTGGGTGCACATCGCATCTTTTCTGTTGTACTTGTGCCATCTTCTGTTTGCCCAAGACCTTGTTCAGCTAATTCCGACTCATCAAAGGCAAATGATTTTCAAAGGACTCTCTCAAGGACTGTGTCAGTCTTTTCTTCTTCCGCTGCACTTTTTGAGAAACTAAGAAAGGAGAAGTTTTCTTTTCAAGAAAATAAAGAAGCTACAGATAAAGCTGTCGATGCGCAAATAAAGAATAACAATGATGGGGGGCTTCTTAATAGACTGCAATCATCTTATAGTCGAGCTTACAGTGTAAAAAGTCCTGCTATTCCTTTGACTACAGACAAACAATCAGTGAGCAACTCAAATAAAGAACTGGTAAATAACAATATGTTTGCTTCTTTTAAAACAACTCATCATTGTTGTAGTCAAATTGTCTAACTACCAAGTAGCATGACCATTCTGCTATTCACTAAACTTCAGGATCCAATATCCCTTAGGTTGAGCAATCGTCAGGTAACTCTCCTGCTTTCGTCTATTTGGGCACAGTCCACCTTCCCCGAGAACACTCCTGAAAGCTATGAAGCTATTGCACATACCTACAGCTTGGTCCTATTGTTTTCTCGAAGCAAGGTAAAAATTTTGGATTTTTCTTGTTGATTTTTTTTTGACTGTGTCTGGTATATATATACATATATGTTCTCAATATTTTAAATAACAAATGAATGTGAAGAAAACCTATCTTCGTTTGGCACATTCTCTTTGATTGTATGTCATGTAAAGACGTGCAATATTCACAATGCTAATTCAATTGATGTAAACAAACTATGAACATGCCTACCTAAACCAAAACTCTAAATGTTGATACTTTGACCATTTAAGCATTGATCATGGTAAAACAAGAAAGGGAAATGCTATTCTAACTACAAAAAAAGTCAATAGATCATGCACAACACACATTGAAATGCGCAAAACATGCATATTTGAAGACTATAATATAATATTATAGTGCACATGTAGTTGAACTTTTGTAGTTAAAATAGCATTTTCCAACAAGAAAAGCTCATTCAAAGTAGGAATATCATGTTTCTATAAGTACTGCAGAATTTCAAAATTGTAATCCAACTTGTAATTCTTGGATTAGGGTTTGAAAGATGAGAGGGAAGATTTGTTGAGAAAGTTATGAGAAAAATTGGTGAACAATCGATATACTTACAATGTTGTACTAGGATTAACTAGGATAGAAATAAAGCATTGAGTTGAACTCTTTTTAGGTTTCAAGGTAATAGCTATTAATAGTCATCGATTCCACAGAAAGGGTTTTTTTTTTTTTTTTTTTTTTTTGACAAGAAACAATTGCAGAAAGGGTTGAAAAATAGGATAGTTATGAAACATATGATGCATTATAGACATACGATCATTGCCTTGGTAAGCTATTGCCTTACTAACTAACTAATCAAATGCCCGCACCTCCTCGGGTGCATTCCTCGTTTTCTCCTCAACCTATAGGGTCTTAGCAACCATTTCCAGCTGTTGTTCCCCTCCTAAGGGCAAGCTATTACACATTACTCACCCATCCATCAATGAAAACATCACTTCCCGTCCAACTTGCATGTGTTAAGCTTGCATTGAACTCTTTATGAGATTCATAGTTGCATGTGTTAAGCATGCCTAGCTCAGATATGTTGGATTCTGTGTACTAGACAAATATTATATTTCTTCTGTTGTGATACTTAATGTAAAGCATATATATGACAAATATTGTAAAATTACATTATTCCTACTCTATACATTAGCTACAACCCTCCTTTGGCTAGTACATAGAATCCAACATATCTAGCTCGACATCAATTCTTTGATCCCAGATATTCATGAAAAATCAACTTAACATCGCCTTTTCTCAACTATATGGGATTGGCTGCATGCATCTACTTCCTCCAATCCACTCTATTAAGAGCTATATTTTATGTTGTATTACAAGTATCTATATCTTTCTTGATTGTTTTTTATCCTTGTTATTTTAAGCTTTCTCTACCTTTATTGTTACCATCAATAGTTAATATGTCACACTTCTTTACTTGCTTTGTTCTGTATCAAATGGCATTTATTATATGTGCTCAAACTATCTTAACTGAGCCTATTCTCATCATTTTTCAAATATATTCATTTCTAACTTTATCTTTTAATATTTTACTGCATATTCATCTTCATATTCATATTTTTGTTAGTTTATTTTTGAATTGCCCAGAATTCTATTCAACAGTTGAAAGGAAGAATATAAACAACTCAAGTTTAGTTCCCTGGGTTGCCTTATTTTGCATTGAATTAGGCGTACTTGTGATTGGTGGATTCTCCTAATATGTGTATTATTCCTGTGGGAAGTCCAATGTTGTTTCTCTATTGAGTGGTTTTGCACTCTACTATGGTCACAAACATTTATTTATTCTTTTTTTTAGGGTGGACTAGGGGTTATGTTTTGATGTGATTACTAGTGTAGTTTTTTTTGTTGATTTTTTTTATTCTTCAATGTCTTGTAGAACTCAAGTCACGAGCCCCTAATCCGAAGCTTTCAGCTAGCATTTTCTTTGAGGAGTACTTCACTTCAAGATGGAGGTACGTTAATAGAGGTTAGCATTTTTTTGAGCATTTTGTTGCTTATCATTGAAAATTCTTAGATGTTATTGAAACTTAAACCTTGTCATTTCTTGAAGTAATTGTATATTGTAAATCGTCATAGTCAATCATGCTTTTAAAGTTTGTTACACAAGATCATTTGCTTGAGTTGAATCCACTTTATTCAAATTTCAAGTTTTGATACCTTGATGAGCAAAACCTAATTTTGTTGTGTACTAACTGCCTTTGCCCTAGAGAAACTGAGCAAATTTGTCAAATTGCTAACTGCAAGCATTGAAACTGTCGTCCTCTATAGTTGAAAATGTTGATGGATAACAATTTTACTGCATCTTTATGTTCATTATCGACATACAAAATTGGGAAATTATCTATACAATAATGGGATAGTCTACTGAGGAACATGAGATCTTGATTTTGAACTAATTCATTCATGGTGGATTAGGATTATTAACTTGTTACTTCTCCTTTGGAATTTTAGAGTTTTCATTGCCTTTGCGCCTACTTGGAAGCATGCGATAGATGAATGGGATACAAAACCATATAAAAGATTAGCGTTTTAAGGAGTGGAGCAAATGTGAATTTCATTGCATTATATTAGAAGTTGAAATTCTCTTTCTTTCAATCGTAAATAATGGAGGTAGTGATCATGCATTTATTGAAAAACATATGAAGGACTTCCCCTTTTGTTTAAGAAAAAACATTTAGACAGAAAAGCAACTTTACTTTATATGAGAAATGGGAAAGAATGACACTTTGATGTGGTTCTTGTATAGGAACAAATTAGTACAAGTGGGTGGAATAATTTTCGCCATCAAGTTGATTGAAGCTACTTGTTTAAGTCTTGAAATGATATCAAAGATAGGGCACTAGTGTAGATAATCTAGATAGTAGAAACAAAGATAAACCAAACTAATGGAGAATCGACCATAGTTGTCCTCGTTGAGAAAAGAATTACATCTTCCATATTCTTGATTTTTCTTACATGTGCAAGTCTTTAGGGAACTAGACAACTTGCTTTTACATTGCTTATTCTTCATGTGCTCAGAATCTGTTTCTTGAGGTGTTTGGTTTGTTTAGATCATCTCAAAAGGAATGACCAAACTGTAATTGACATTACTTATTTAGCCAGTTAAAGAAAAATAAAATAATATTGGGAAGGTATAATTCTCAAGTGGCAAAATTAGACCTTTTTTCTAGGACACGTAAATTCTCCACCATATCAACTCTAGGGCAATAACTTTTTCTTTAGTTCATGAATGTCTAAATGGCATCATCTTTAGAGTATACAATGCGTTTCAACATTAATGAGAATGTCAGCGGATTTGATTCCTTAGATGTCTCGCTTATGTTCTTTATCTCTTTCTTCTCTCTCTTGTTACCCTTCATTAATCTTGTTGTAGCCTCTCTCTCTCTCTCTCTTCATTCTTGCAACCCACAGATTTGACATCTTCATTGTTGAAAACCTTTTTATTTTTATTTTTGTGGCTTAATAGTCCTTGACTCCTTTCAACTCCCTTTAATTGTATTGTGGTGTAGTCCCTCTCATCAACAAGTGTAGAGTTTTCCTACTCTTCACTCTTCCACCCAAACCCCCTCTCTTTTCTAGTTCAATAATCACGATAGGCCAACGGCCTTTCTTTTCTCTTTGTGCCTCTCGCAATTTCTTTCTTTGTTCTCCCTTGTCTAACTCAACATTCTAGTCATCTCACCGTGACACCTCTTTGTTCATTTAATCTTTCTCTTAAAATGATCTCAACAGTCAACATGTTTTTGTGAAACCCATCATCAATCATTGTAGTAGGAGAGATGCCTCGCAGGGTGTTATTGTGAAAGTGATCAAGTTTCACCCCTTTATTCAATTGCTTTGCCCCAAAAAACACAAACAAAAGAAAAAGAAGTGAGAATGGTTTCTCTTTTTTTTTTTTTTGATAAGAAACAAGAAACTAGAAATTCATATATTAATATATAAATGCCTACATGCCACTAGTATTCACAAGGAGGACAAGTAGTTTCTTACAAAGGAGCTAGAATAACTCCCCATCGTCTTGATAACTTACCCAAACTGTAGCCTTGGACAACTTACTAGCACTCACCCAAGGAGAGGCCATGTAATGTGAATTCTCCCACACCCAAACAACATTCCTATCAATCCCATAAAAAGTTCTCATTTTCTTTTTCTTCCATAGAGTCTACACTTCTGCAAAAATAATTACTTGCCAATACTCCTTTAGCTTGGTTGGGGGGAAAATCTCCCTTTGGAAATGAGAAGAAGGAATTCTCATTGGGTAGCCTTGACCAATGCAGGTACCTCCACTTTTTCCAAATTCTCCGTGTCAATACATATTGCATGACTAGATATCACTAATAGGGGTATATAGGTCAACTTGGGGATCAGCGTTGTGGCACATCTGCAGAATTGATCTTTCCATGTGTGGTAAGCCACCTTAAAAACCTGACCTTAGAGGGCTCATGAGCTTCCAAATGAACTTGCAAGGGGAGAAGGAAGGTCTAATTGGTTGGTTAATCAAGGCTTCAGAGAAAGACTTGGCGATGAACGCTCTTTGGACTCTGCCAACCACACTTGTCTATTGAGACACTCCACTTATGAAAACTTCCAAGACAACCTAGGAGGGACCCTGCATTAGTAATTTCTTTCTCTGAGACTCCTAGAAATGTGTATGTTCCAACTAAACCCTCCCTCCCCACTTTGCCTATAAGAACCCAAACAAGAGGCCACTGTACCATTTTTACTGGAAGATAGTCTATACAATGTTGAATAAGGTCAACAAAACTGTCTCCCATAATCTAATTTGTTCCTCATTTCCTAGAACCAAATTAACTCATGAAAAGATGGGTATGGAGAGAGTATGAATTTCCAAGGACTCCTAAGAGTGATTTCGTGCACTTGTAGCCCTCAAGCTTGTGCATAGTGATTCAATGTACCACACAAGCTTCATTTATGAACTCATTTACACTGGTTGAGTCCTGAGTCTCTATTGGTTGACCTTTCTACACAATTGTGTTTGAACAAAATACACAATACTTCCTCGTTGGCCTTCATCGCCATTATTCATGTTCCTGATTGTTGCGTGCGTCTTCATCACTGCTACTGCAATTGCTTCAAACGCTCTCCTCGCTGCTTCTGCTGTTGTTCTCAGCCTTGATTTAGAACCCCTCAAAACCTCTCGATTTTTATCTTCGTTTTCGATGGATCAATCTCACGCGCCGTCCAATCTCTCTCTAGGGTTTAGCTCATCCCACGCTTCCCAAACCCCTCGCGAACCAATCGTCGACGACTCAATCTCGCTTCAGATCAATCCAAGCTTGCGCGATTCCAATCACCAATCACCTTCGATTCCGTTGCAATTGTTCAAGGAACAATCAAGAAGCAATCGAGGCGACGAGGAATTAGGGTTGGAAGAAGAGAGAAGAAGAGGAGACGAAGATGATGATGAGGAACAGAGGGAGGAAGTAGAATTCAACATTCTAGGTCATCCGATGTGTTTGAAGAGACGGCGAGACGAGGCGTTTTCGTTGTCTTCTTCTTCTTCGTCTTTGTGTAGTAGGAATTCGGCGGAACCGCCTCCGCCAATTGAATCGCGTCAAGCGGCGGTTCGCACTTGGGGAAATCAGCCGCTTTCTGTCGCTGATCCGGACGTTCATGAGATAATGGAGAAGGAACATATGAAGCAAGTTAAAGGAATTGAGCTTATATCGAACCAAGCATCCAGAGATTGATAGACACTTTATTAAAGAGAAGCTTGATAGTGGGTTGATCTGTACTCTATATGTGTCTACTAATAATCAGCTCACAAATGTGCTCACTAAAGGGTTAAACCATACTGCAGTTCAAGCAAATGTGTCCAAGCTGGGAATGATAAACCTTTATTCACCAGCTTGAGGGGGAGTGTTGTAGAGAAGAGCAAAATCTGTGAGATTTATTTCCTTTAAGGAAAGATGATAATTTTAGTAGTCGTTTTATTTAGCAGTTACTAAAATTGTAATTATAGCTATATGTGTGCATAGCCCTGTATGTCTATATATATGGTGTCCCTCCATTAAGACATCATTAAGAATAAGAAAATATTTACTCTTTTCTTCCGTGGACGTAGGCCTTTGAGCCGAACCACGTTACATCTTTGTGTCTTTTATTAGTATTTAACAGATACAAAATACACTTAATACTTTGATAAAAGCACTAGTTCCTAATAGCCATTGAGGCATGTAAATATAGATGTTAAGGTTGTTTTAGCGTCTGATGCTCCCTAAGATGATGATAAAAAATAAAAAGTAACAATTGAGTATTGATACCTTTGAGGCTTTCTCTAACATCTCTAATTTTTCATGTTCCAAAAGGTTCTCAATTTTGATAACTACGACCATTGTCTTATATTGTATTATGATGTTTGAGATGAAACGTAAATGCATTGATCCTTGAGGTGGCTCCAATTATTTTTAGAGGATATAAGGAACTTCCACCTGAATAGTATCTTTTTTTGCATGGAAAAAATTATGGTTTAATAGTGGAGGAGACTCAGGTGAGTGATAATATTTGACAAACCTGTATTGCTATGTTTTTATCTTCTTTTGCAAAGAAGGATATGTTTTTACAGGAATAACGTTGGCAAAGAAAGTGTTGGCAAATTGTGGTGATAAGTGTTGCGAAATAATTGCAAGTACACAATATCGTTAACAAGTAATAAAGTGAAGAGTAGAGTATCGTTCCCACAGAGATTTACAACTAATTTCTAGTTTAATATTAAAATTATTTCAACCTAATCTTATCTAAACAAATATTAAAATTAATATAAAACAAATAAAATAAAAAATAATAAAAAATAAATTGCACTAAATAAATTTAAAATTCAATAAATCAACTATTTTAAAACCTAGATTTACAATTTTTCCTCACACTTTAGTTAGATTTAATTATTATTATTTTTATAAATTAATTAATTTAAGTTGTTAACCAAGAGTAAATTATTTACAAGTCTCTTCCAATGGTCATGTAAAAATATTTTGTCTAATTAAATCACTATATTCCTATGTGATTCAAATTAAAATAAAACTCATTAAAATATTACTTTTTTAACGGTTACATATGTCATGCAAGTATATTCCTATCTTACACGAACTCATGGTTTCCACCTTTTGATCATGCGTCCCTTTAATCAAGTTCTAAAGTCTAAAATCTCTTTCCCAAGCTCATCTAGATATAACAAATCAATCTAATTAATGGCGAGTTAATTAAAAGCATTAAACATAGAATAAAGAGAACAACTCAAAATTAAATATTAAAAATCTAAAATTAAAATTAATAAACTCAAGCTACATGTGAGTTCCAATTGTAAATCTGGAAACTAATCTACTCCATAACTATGAATAAAAACGCAAAAAACTATAAGGTTTAACATCATAGAAAAATCAAAGACAAGAGAAAAGAAAGAAATAATTATCGTAGACTTCCGCCAACTTGTGCATCGGCTTCGGCTTCTTCACGTTCTTCGTCTCTTGCACTTCTTCTTCGACTTTGTTCTCCTCTCTAATGTCTCTCAAAAACCTCTCTTAATGATGTATTTATAAGTGGGAGAAGGTAGGATTTGATTTGATGAAGAATCGGCAAAGTCCTGCACGTACTAGGAGACATATATATAATACTTGAAAAATATATTTAAAAAAATGGTGATGGCGCTGCCCATTCTTGATTTCTAGCGTTTGTGGCGCTGCAAAGCCTCTCTTGGGCTTCGCAACGCCCAAATGTTGGTTTTATTTTTTTTATTTTTATTTTTGGTTGGTTTCTCGCATAGGCTTCTTCACTCTATTTCTTTACCACTCGTTCACCGCTTTCCTACCACTTCAAGACCACTTTAGACCTACAAAAATTAAACATAAACTAAGTGTTAAACTCAACAAAACACTCACCTAAAATAATATATAAAAGTGCAAACCGAAATAAAACAAACCAAAGCTATAACATTAAAATAACATAAAATATACGTAAGAGTCCTACTTATCAATAAGCTTCAACAATATCTAATGCAAGTCATGCACATATGTCAAGATAAATCTAGCATTGTTGCCTCTGCAGAATTGTTTACATCCTTGAATAAATCTTAGCATATGCTCGTGACTTGACATATTTTACCAAGATAAATCTTGATTGTTTATATCCAAGATAAATATGGATATGTGGTGAAATTTTGAAAGATAAAATTTGAAATGAGCATATTCGAGAAATGATAGGAATATATTCAATCATTGATAAAATGAAAGAAAACTGATTAAGGTTGTTTAGACACATGAAATGAAGACCATTAATGTACCAATTAGGAAGAGTGTCCTATTAGCAATCCATGGTGATGATAGAATTAGAGGAGGAACTAAACTACAATGGGCAAAAATAATTAAGAAAGATATGATTACTTATAATATAAATGTTGACTTAGCCCTTGACAAAATGGGATGGAGGAAGCGGATTCATGTACTACATGTAGTTGGAAAAAGGCTTTGTTAAATTGTAGTAGGAATCAAATTAGGTCACTTGGATTTCTATAAATAATGAATTGCAATAAAGTTTAAGGCAAAAATGATTGATTAGAAAAAAAATGGTTATTGGTTTCTCTTCTTCATCTATTTGTTGTTCTTCTATCTCTTGTTCTACATCACATTTAAACTAACTATAATTTAGAGAGATATGCTTTATAGGTTATAGTTAAAATATGATCTAAAACTCAACAAAGCCTAGTCTGGTACAAAGTCTGGTTTGGTACCAAATTAATTAAGTTGCTTCATAAAAACCTTTATGATGAATGTTCTTATGGAAGAATTTTATGAGGGGTACTGTCAATATTAAATCTCTTTCCATTCCTTGGCAGGTTCATTACGGCCGTCATGTCGTCGATCTCTCTTTACATTGGCAACCGCTATGATTATTTTTACATCTAAAGCTTACAATATTCTACCGCTTGTTTCTTTTGCCAAGGCATTACTTACAGACAAAATGGTATGTGGTTGGTGTTACTGATACCTTGTATTTGTTGATTTAACTTGTTTTAATTTTTACAATAGGGTGTCAATGATCTTTTATATGATTGCCGAGTTTTGTTTTTACTAATTTCCATGGATGTCAACAACTGGAAACCTGTGTTATCTGACTGCAAGTTGGCTAGCTTACCTCTCAGACCATCATGGCCAAAATAGGTCAGATCAAAGACTATCCCAATAGTGGGTATAATGTGTTGAACTGCTGGCTTTCCATACATAAGATCTAGTGGATCTTAATAACTAATCTTGTTCCACAAGGATTGGTTTATAAACACAGCAAAAGCCTGAAATCCAGTGTTTGGGCTTCCTCATTTTCTAGCGCATGCATGAGCATTCTCATGTGCCAGCCAAGAATGTCTTGATGTTTGTTCACTGATTGGATTTAGATTTTCTTTGCTGTAATACAACTGCTTCTTATATGCTTATCTCAGGTTGATCCCTTTCTACGCTTGGTTGATGATTGCAAATTACAGGCCATCAGAGCTGGTTCTGACCCTCTGGAAAAAATTTATGGGTCAAAAGAAGATGATGAAGTTGCTTTGAAGTCTCTTTCAGCTATTGAGATAACTGAGAACCAGTCAAAAGACATATTGGCCTCCACTATTGTCAAAAGCTTGGAGAATTTGTCAGAAGTAAAATCTTCTACCATTTATCAAGCATCTCGGGTTGCTAAATTTGAATAATACATAGTTTATAATTTTATTGTGGTGTTATATTGAGATATGTTCATCTATTTGCAGCAAGAGTCATCCACAATAAGGGAGCAGTTGCTAAATGATTTTTTGCCAGATGATGTGTGTCCATTGGGAGCTAAGATGTTCATGGAACCCAGGCGGCCATCTCAATTTGGTTCGGAAGACTTGAAATCTATTGATGAGGTATTATTTGACATCTCTTCTAGTATTTACTGTTAAAGTATATATGATCTGCTTACTTGAATTGCCTACCTGCAGCTCGTGCCCCCTATTTTGACAGCAGATGATGATGTTGGTCCTGATGCATCTAAAGGTCAAACTTATCCAAATCATGAGTTGATCATGCAAACTCCCAATCTTTTGAGTGTCAATCAGCTTTTAGACTCGGTACGCTAGCCATATAATTGAATGAGTTATCTTTGGTGTGACAACTTAAGAATAATGCTTAGAAGAATAGATTGTGAAACTTATATTTGCTGCAATGCAAAATATAACTCGGCAATTTCATTGTCTTTATTGTTTTATGTTTAGCAAGTAGTTAACCAACAATGTCGAAATCAGATAGTTCTTTTTAACGTTAACTCTTTAGTATCGCCATTCATTTGTTTTGATTTTGTATTCTTGAAACAATTTGAAAAGTGTAAAAACCCTTGATATTTTGAAACTAGTGGAAAACTGAGATAATCTTGAGAGAATGCTGATGATGAAGCTTAAAGACTGCTTTAAGTTTGCAAAACATTCAGGTCCGACTTTCCTTTGAAAATGTGTTGAATTCATGCATTTTAGCTATAGTCTAACTGGATTTGAACGCTTTAGAGGTTGGGAAATGGGGATTGAGTTATGGTTTATGGTAGGATGAGTTTTAATCATGTAAGGATCGTGGAATTGAAGAAATATGTTGGAAGGATAAGGAAGGTGTCATGAATTTCAGGTTCTCTAGGCTCCAAAAACTAGGTTCAAGTAAAAAAGTTTGAATTAAATCTGGTTCTGATGGACATAGATACTTGACATGGTTTAGGGGTCGGCAATCTAATGAATCTATTGTTTAGGATCATAGTTTGCAGATATGAACTCCTACTATCAGCAGATTTTGCATCAAGGATGAACAAGTATCATTTAATTCAGTCTAGGATATCTACACATCTTTTGGGATCCAGCCCTAACATGAGCTGGAAGTTGGTTGAGTTTTTGTTTTTGGTTGATCTTTAACTAATTGAATTGAAGCTTAATTGCAATAATTCTCATAAATTTTTACTTCTTGCATGATTATAACTCCAAAAATCATGGAAAAAAAGTAAAATTCTCTAAGAATTATTACAGTTAGGATCTTGCATTATGACGTGGAGATAGAGGGTTCAAATCTAAAATTAACCTCTCCATAGTTATGGGGTAGGTAAGGCTATCAACACTTTCTCGGACCTTACAATAGCAGAAGCCTTGTATGTTGGGTACACCCCTTTTCTTATGATTGTATCTTCAAACTACCAAATTACAACTTTTGTTTCAGCAATACTATGACATAGTAAATCTCATTTACTTGGAGTCAATGAGATTTTTTCTTAATCATGATCATATGAAGCACCTTTCATTGGATGGGAAAAAAAGAGAGGTCCATGCATTCATGAGATTAAGGCTTTAGTTTTCTTGAGGAAAGATTATTTTGGAATTGGGTAACCGCATGTTCAAAGAGTGACATTGTTTAGCTTGATTAAGCTTGAATTTGTTTTCTTTCTTTTTCTACTTTTTTTTTATTTCCATTTATGTCCTTTTTTATTTGTTTGTTCATCTCCGCTGCCTTTAGTAGTAATGACATTTTACCAAGGAAAATAATAAAATTCAAAGTAGATGGTTCCAAAGGTGATACCTTGTTTTGGTATATGAATGAGACTAGTTGGAGAATAGTACCACAGTCCATACAAGAACCACCCATGAGTTATATCATCTATATATACTGATTCGTTGTCTTCCGAGAGCCAATAGCTTGATCTCCTTTCTAGTTCTCTCTCCTTTCATTATCCATGTTTCTACTTGAGTGAATTTTTCTAATTGGTAAATTTTTAAACTCAATTTGGCATTACCATTATATCATTCATGGTGCACTCTTACATAAACGCACCAGATCTCATTATCGTTCTCTTTTTATCCCAATTACACGGGGTCTGCAAACATGCACCCTTCTTTTAGCCAAATCTGTATCCATCTGATCAAAATATCCAAACTATCGACAAGAACCTTGATTCTTGTTCAACCAATAGGATTGGTTTATTTCTGGGACCCTATCTCATGAAGGTAACCTTTGCAGGTATTGGAGACTGCTCGTCAAGTTGGAAGATTCTCAGTATCCACCACCCCTGATGTTCCATACAAGGAAATGGCAAGCCACTGCGAAGCTCTTCTGATGGGAAAGCAGCAAAAGATGTCCACTTTAATGAGTGCGCAGCAGAGACAGGAAAGCTCGATCAACTTCTCTTTCCCAGATCACCATGATGAAGCGAGACTGCCAAGCTCTTTGCCTCTTCCAGTGGTACTTATTCCTTCCTTTAGTATACTGATTCTGCAAATCTTTATTTCACGTAACTCATATTCAAACACATATACATGATATCCAAAAGCATTTGAAACTGCAGAATGGCAATCCGT
Organism: Paratinospora sagittata; assembly: GCA_035771175.1. Lineage (NCBI taxonomy): Eukaryota > Viridiplantae > Streptophyta > Magnoliopsida > Ranunculales > Menispermaceae > Paratinospora > Paratinospora sagittata. The sequence goes on from CM069597.1 coordinate 47,188,771, forward strand.
TCCTTGATCAAACCTTCAACCCAAACTCGCACCTACCATCTATTGACATTGGTCCAATGCCGTGTGCAACTGAATACCAGCATCATCCTCAAGCCTTCAGGCTACCAACATCAAGTCCATATGACAACTTTCTAAAAGCTGCTGGTTGTTAGTGTCGGTAAGCACCAATGGCATCGGCATCTTGCTTATACCATACCCAGACAAGCAAATATAAGCGCCCGAAAATCAACATTCAATTTGGAGAAGCTGATTGCTTTTGAGCATATGTGCACTTGCTTGCAGGATCCAATGTTTTTAGGTACTTTCTGGCATGATTTGTGTCGCTAGTGCTTAAACAAGGAAGTAAAGAAGTGTCGGCGCTTGCGATTTCCTGTTCCCTGTTCCAACCTGCATTCTTTCATTCATTTTTTTTTTAACTTATAAATTCATCCAGGGGAGATGAATTCCTTACTGCTTCTTCCCCTTGTTTAATAGAGCCGGAATGTAACAAAATGGTTTTAAAAAACTTTTTTTAAACTGTCAGTAATGCTTGGTTTATCACTGTGAATGAGCTTGGTTTGTGTCGGCAAAGAGGATGTAAGAGAGTGTTTGTGAACGCACACGGGACATGTGATATATATAGTATTTGGGAGATGAGACCCTTTATGAAGTTGTTTTGACTTACCCAGGTACCAAATGTTTTTTCTGTATTTATAAACTGTAACTTGGCATCTACTAACTGCTATTAGGTGTTTTCTCGGTGTTTTAATATTTCTAGTGGCATGTATTTTGCTAATTTCACTAAAATATTGGATTGCGTGTGGAAGCCTTTTCCCATTTTTGTGGGGGGAATATGCTTATACATATATATAAGCATGAAATATTACTAGGAAAAGATTAAAAAAGCAAGGGCCACTTTGGTTTGAGATTCAAAAACAATCTTGAAAAATAAAATTTTTAAAAACAACTTTTTGGGTTTTGTAGTTTAGAAAACAACCCTTTTTTGTTTTTGTTTTTTTTCTCAAAAAAGATTTGATTGAAAACCTGTTTTTAACAAAATATTAGTAGGAAAAGATTAAAAAAACAAGGGCCTATTTGGTTTGAGATTTAAAAACAGTATTGAAAAATAAATTTTTTAAAAACAACTTTTTGGGTTTTGTGGTTTGGAAAACACAGAAAACTTCACAAACTTGAAGATTTGATTGAAAACCCGTTTTTTAAAACTCTGTAACCTTTATTTTTGAAACTCTGTACGTATGGCACGGGCCAAATCCAAATCAACTCATGCTTTAATTTTAAGTAGACAACCACGAAACATGCTTCTCTCAACTCACCACAGTATACAAAACCATCCAACAGCTCTAGCTCTCCATCTGTTTACTGCGATATCAACATAAACAATATATATAGGATAAAAATAACATCTAATCTTCCGTCGAAAGAACAAAAAAACATCTAATCTTCTTTTTTGGTAACTAGGTTTAGACATGGCCGGTCGACCTCGAAATTATTGGCAACACATGGTCAACCTTAAAATCATACCACCACCTATAATAATAACTCAGTTATTTCTGTATATTCCATTATTCCAAATATATTTTCTATTTCTATTTGGGCCCAGTGGGGGCCTCGACCAAGACCTTGGATAGGAAATGCACCGTCAGCTTTCATGGCTTTGCATGTTTGTCATTTCATAAGAAAGAGCAATTTATACGCCGCCCATTCTATCCCCAGGCCCCACCTTTCATTCTCGAGCGTGAAATGTGATGATATCAGCGCAACCTCTTTTTGATTTTGCTCGTTTACCTGAACGTGGGTGGGTTGTTCATTTCATTGATCGTGACGGCTTTACCAAGAAAAATATTTGACCTGTAATAGTTCGTTCTCAGGATTCACATTAGAAAAATATAGGAAAATTAAATGCAATTCTTAACACTTTGTCTTACAGTGTATTATATGACCGTGCGTGTCATTGTAACCACTTTTTATCATTTAAAAAAAGTTTTTTCGTATTATATCTTTAAGTACATGTCACGTCAGTATGAATTAAGATTTGGGTTAAAGTATAACATTACTATAGCATCACTCTTCGTGATAAGTTCGAGTTTTGTCATTAATAAACATAATTTTTGCCTGAAAAAAAACTTTTTGTACCATGAACTACATATAGACACTTGCATACTTATTGAGTATGTCACTTACTTTTTTATTAGAGCTTGATCCTGAAAATTAATTAATATGCATAAGTTAACATGAATATTTTTTAAAAAAAATATTAAAATTATTTAAAATATATATTTAAAATTATGTTCATGTTAAAAATAAATAAATAAATCTTCATCATTTATGACACAATACAACACAACAAGTATCATTTTAAGTATATATTCATACATAATAATAATAATAATAATAATAAAAATAAATGCAACATTGTAATCAAAACAAGGCGGCGGCTGGTGATAGGACGAGATTATGGTCAGTAGTTTCCAAGGTGTAAGCAGTGGTTTATTCTATTCCGCCAACCCAATAGTACACTTGTGTGCCCAATTTCTTTGACTGAACTTTTTCTTTGTTATTATTAATTGATTGATATAAATAATTTATATGGCTGGTTGTGTTGTTAATTTCCGTCTCAAAATTGAACTCCTCATCTCCTTTATCATCAATATTTCGTCACCCTTTTGATCTTGTTTCTCATCTCTGATCAGATCGAATCCGATCGCTGAGTTTCGGAAGAGATGAAGGTAATATTGCGCAAGAGATCATTTTTGTTAGTTTTAACGGTGTTCATGTGTAAGTGGATCTGTTTCTCGTCGACGATAGATGATTCCTTGTGGTGGTTGTTAGATTTCTAAAGCAAGATGATTCCTTCTGGTTTTCAATTCTTTTCAGATTCTTGATTCGTTTCGGTGTTATTTACTTTGTTTGCAAAATAAAAAAAAAAAAAAGATTCTAATTTGATTCTTTTAAACCTGATCTGCCTACAGCTTCCCAAAACTTTTGTTGTCAATCTGATGTTCTTGATTTAAATTTATACAAATTGACTACTAATTCTTATCAGAACGGTTTGTTTGTTCTTTCTTGTTGTTGCAGAAGCTTGTTTTGAAGTTGGATTTACATGATAACAAAGATAAGCAGAAGGCCTTGAAAAAGGTCTCTAGTCTCTTAGGTACGTAAATAATCATCATCATCACTTGATAATAGCTTGATATGCTTTTACTTATTAGCTATAACTTTAGGGATAGTGATTTTAATTTTAACATAATATCAGAGCATTGGTTTTAGAACAAATCTTGGGTTCACGTCTCGTTATTGACATTTAAATGTTTCTCATTTACATAATTAGTATTTTCTAGCTCTTCGCGTGCAGAATGAGGCTGCACGTGAGGAAAAATGATAGTAGTAGCTTGATAGGCATTGTCGGGCCTCTACTTCTGAGCTATAACTTTTTGGTTGAGTGGTTTTTAACATAGTATCAGAGCCTTGGTTTTGTTAGAGGTTTTGAGTTTAAGTCTCGTTCTTAGCATTTGCATGTTCCCCTTTGGCTCTTCCTCTGTGAGGGAGAGTGTTGTTAGTAGCAACTTGATATGCATTGTTAGTTAGAGCTTTTGGGTTGAGTGGTTTTTAAAAACAATTACTTTCTCTATCTATCTCATTTGAGAAAAATCCAATTCAATCCAATCTAATAATTTTTTTGTTTCTTGTATGTGATTGATTTGGTGTAGGTATTGATGTGATCTCCATGGACATGAAGGAGAAGAAGCTGACAGTGATTGGAGAAGCTGATCCAGTCCAGATTGTTAGCAAATTAAGGAAATTGTGGCAAACCAGTATAGTTTCAGTTGGACCTGCAAAGGAACCTGAGAAGAAAAAGGAAGAACCCAAGAAAGAAGAGCCCAAGAAAGATGAACCTAAGAAAGAAGAGGCCAAGAAAGAAGAACAACCCAAGAAAGAAGAGCCTAAAAAGGAAGAACAACCGAAAAAGGAAGAACAACCCAAGAAGGAAGAGCCTAAAAAGGATGATAATAATCCTCCAACCCACAACAATAAGCAGGTTGTTGAGTTCATCAATCCCCACAGAGACTATTATTATCCCTACCATGTGCCTATGCCTATGCCTGTGCAGTACCGTGTTGTGAGTGCAGAAGAGAACCCAAATGGTTGTGTTATCTGTTGATAAAAATGAAAAAAACTGAGCATTTTATTCTTTCTTTTTCTTGGAGTACTTGTAATTTTCTTGAATCGATCAGAATCAGATGCGCCCGCAGCAGAGGAGGAACAGAGAAACTGCAGTCAGTCAGTCAGTCTCTGCCTATGTACAGTTAATGTTGTTATGGGTACTTTACTATTAAGAACTGCCTGCATTAATAAATTTTGAAGTGATGAATTCTATTGCAGGACTTGCTTCAACAAGTTCCCAACTTTGCCACTTTGCCTTTGCTTGATCAAATTTTTTGAAGCTGAGTCAAGGCTAATTCAGAGTATTTATTTCTTCTTCCATATCTAAGCCATATATAATTGTGTGCTTTCCTTTCATTTTTTCTTTCTTTCTTTGAAATCTGCTGTTTTTGTAGTGGGAAAACGTATTGGAAAGTTCAAGCTTTTTCTGATTACCATGGTCATTTTGGATATCAGAAACAATCAATTTGGATCAACTGCTTTAAATATATTTATATATTGAAACCATATATATTTTGATTTAGAGCAACTGTTGTGGAAATTGTAAAGGGAGCATTTAACCAAACCAAGGTTTTAAGAAGAATTACACCCATGTTGTTTCTTCATCTGATAGATCTTAAGTTTAGTTAATTTTCACTACTGAATATAGTCTTTGCTTTCTCTAATAAATTTATTCTTTTCATGACTATATTTCTCTCATTCAAGATTGAAAAAATAATTGTATATGTATGGTTCATTGCTCATTTTAAAAACCCAATCTATTTAATTTTATAAATTTACAAATTTCATTTAAGTTAATGAACTACTTTCCTAATCTAAAAAAATGGCCCATTTATTAAAAAAATGATAAGGAAATTTTTATTCCTTTTTTTTTCTTTGACAACAAAAGAAATATGCATATGGGTGATGACATTCAAAACCCAATGTATGACATTAACATGCATCTAATTTTAAAATTATTAAGAATTTTAAGAAAACACCAAATTAATTAGCTAGGAATAATATATAGTATATATAAAGGGAAAAAAAAATCTAAAATAATTGGAATGAAGATTTGACTTTTGAGTATATTCTAAGAATAATTTATATATGACAATTACAACGTGGAACACCTGAAAGGACAAGAAACTGATCATCAGAGAAAATTTCGGTTGAGAAAATAGGAATTTGGAGAAAATCTTTCTCTAAGAAAGTATTAGTAATCAAATATACAATTTTCTTATTTTCTCCCTTATCAAACAAGCCTAAAAATAAATAAATAAAAAGATTAAAAAAAAAAAGCATCTTTAACCACGTGATCCAAACTTGTTCTTACTCTATTCCAATCCCTCTCTGTACAATTGCTGATAACCTGTTTTCATTAATAATAGAAGAGGACACAAGACTATAATTCTTGATAGAATTTCTATTATTTGTGATCATCATGGTCATCATCATCTGTGCTAATTAATAAAAATACTCAATTTGATTGAAGCTTAACAACCAACTATATAGATATTTTATGAATTTTTTGGGAGCACCCCGGAACTCTATTCTTGTTGTTGTTGCTGCTGCTGCAGTTGCAACTTAACTAATCTGTAATAAGCTCCATTTATGTTCTTCAATAGCGTGGAATGGCTTCCTTCCTCTACAATAATCCCATCCTCCAACACTAAAATTTGATCAGCATTTTGAATTGAAGGCAATCTATGTGCTACCATAACGCTAGTTCGGCCCTTCATGAGCCTATCAAGCGCTTGTTGAACTACGTGCTCGGATTCTGCATCGAGGGCGCTGGTAGCCTTGTCAAGTAACAAGATTGCCAGGTTTTTTAGAACAGCTCTAGCAATGGCGATTCTTTGCTTCTGGCCTCCCGAGAGTTGCACTCCTTGGTCTCCGACCTTGGTCGAGTAGCCATCAGAGAGGCCACTGATGAATGTGTGAGCATTGGCAAGTTTAGCAGCTTCAATTACGTCTGATTCCAAGGCACCATCTTTGCTAAAAAGAATGTTTTCATAGATTGTTGTGGCAAATAAAGATGGTTCTTGCTCAACTAGGCCAATGTGTTTTCTAAGAGATTTCAGTTTGAGCTTCTTGATGTCTTTTCACAATCTATGTGCTACCATAACACTAGTTTGGCCCTTCATGAGCCTATCAAGTGCTTGCTGAACTACGTGCTCGGATTCTGCATCGAGGGTGCTGGTATAGCATATATTTGATTTATTTGCTCATACCCCTTAAATATAACATATATTTTTATATACGCGTATATTTGGCTTCTACATATAAATTACGTTTATTATACATCTCGATATACTCGTAATTTAACGTATGTATTTAATTAAAACTACGGGGTGTTACAACAGTTGGGCGGCAATGGTCTAAGGATTTCCCATCTTTTCTTTGCAGATGATAGTCTTATCTTTGTAAAGGCCAGTTTAGATGAACGTTCAATATTAAGGAACATACTCCACAAATACTTTTAGGCTTCCGATAAGGAAATCAATTTTAACAAATCTACTATGCCCTTTAGTGCCAACGTCCCTATGCAAGACCGAGACATGATCCAACACATGCTCCAAATCCCAGTAGTTGAATGTCATACACATTATTTGGGGCTTCCTTCCATGCTTTCCAAAAACAAGGTGAGATCATTTGGCATGATAGTGGAGAGAATTTGGAAAAAATTGAATGGGTGGAGGAATGGAGCATTTTCAGTAGGAAGAAAATAAGTCCTACTCAAGGCGGTCATCCAAGCAATACCCACATATACTGTGTGTAGCTTTAAACTCCCTCATAGTATATGGAGACAAATAAAAAAGATAATGGAAAAGTTTTGGTGGGGAAATGTGTCTTCAGGGCGAAAAATTCATTGGAAAAAGTAGAATCCGTTGTGTACATCCAAACAGCATGGTGGGATGGGATTTCGGGACATGGAACTTTTCAATCAAGCCTTAGTGGCTAACCAAGGTTGGCGTTTACTGGCCAACCCTGGATTCCTCACTGCTAAAGCACTTAATGCTAAATACTTTCCCAAGTCATCTTTCTTAGATGCTAAGATGAAAAGTTCTGGTGGAGTATACTATGGGGAAGTGTTGAAGCCCGAAATTAGATGGAGTATTGGTAATGGAAAATCAGTGAAGATTTATCATGAGCCATGGATACCACGAGAATCAACGTTCAAGCCCCTTTCCCACTCACATTTGTTACATGACAAGCTTGTCAAGGACCTCATCTCTAATTGTGGTAACTGGAATTTGGGATTGAAGTTATATCATCCATTCCCCTAAGTGGTAGTCATCAATCTGATACTTTATGTTGGCACTATGAAAAACATGGAGTCTACACAGTTAAGAGTGAAAATTATTTTGGTATGTCCCGTAATAACGCGACCTCTTCTTCTGATCCTACCATTTTATCAAATAGATGGAACTCGATGTGGAACCAACAGATACCAACAAAAGCTTTTTTTTTTTTCTGGCAAGCAATCAATGAGTGTCTCCCATTTTGGGAGATTCTCAAGAGGTGTCATATAGGTAACATAGCAAAATGTTATGCTTGCAATAGTGGGATGGATACCCTTGATCATACTCTTTTTAGATGCAAAGTAGCCCGAGAAGCTGATGTACGGAATAGTGGTAAAATATGAAAGAAAAATAAGACAACAAATATAACGTGGTTCGGCAAATTGCCTACGTCCACAAGAGACAACAAACTTGTATTATCAGAGATTACAAGTTACACCCTTAGGTGAATCTTACAGATTAGATCTCTTAAATAGATCTCTCAGAATAGAACTCTCTGACTCTCAGGAATGAATTTTGAAGAATGAAGTTAAGCTCTATTTATATGAGTAATCATGGGTATTTTCGTAATTATAAATATTAAATATAATATATATTTAATATTATAATAATAAACTTTTCGGCTTGTCTGCCACGCGGGTGGTCCCCACGCACTTTCGGCGGATGGTCCCCACGTGCTTTCGGCTTGTCTGCCAAACGGGTGGTCCCCACACACTTCACGTGCTTTCGGCAGGTGGTCCCCACGTGCTTTCGGCTTGTCTGCCACATGGGTGATCCCCACAAATTTCCACCTCCACCACATGTGGAACATGACTCCTCCACACCTGCAATCTCCTCCACATGTTGCTGCCTCCATTAGTGCCCTTAGGCACTACGAGCTCGTGAGATATTGATCAAGTCCAAACAATGTTGGAACTTGATCACTGTAACCACCTTTGTAAGCATATCTGCAGGGTTATCTGCAGTCTTGATCTTTTGCAGAAGAATACTCCCTTCTTCTACTATTTCTCGAACAAAATGAAATTAACATCAATATGCTTCGTTCGACTGTGATGAACTTGGTTCTTTGCCAAACAAATGGCACTCTGGCTGTCGCAGAAAACTTCAACATTCTTTTGCACAATTCCCAAGTCTTTAGTCAATCCATGAAGCCAGATTGCTTCCTTGAAAGCTTCTGTTACTGCCATGTACTCTGCCTCTGTAGTAGACAAAGCAACTGTTGACTGTAGTGTTGATCTCCAACTCACTGGTCCTCCTACCATAGTGAAAACATAACCAGTAGTAGATCTGCGCTTGTCAAGGTCTCCAGCATAGTCCGAATCCACATATCCAACTAGATGCTTACAACTCTTCGAATCTCTCTCGAACTGTAAACCAATATCCACAGTATCATGAATATACCGTAGAATCCACTTCACTGCTTGCCAGTGGCCTTTACCGGGGTTGTGCATGTAACGACTTACCATACTTACAGCATGTGAAATGTCAGGTCTGGTACACACCATAGCATACATCAAGGCACCAACTGCATTTGCATATGAAATGTTCTCCATTTGCTTTTTCTGATCCTCAGAATTTGGTGACATTGATGTACTTAGCTTGAAATGTGGTGCCAATGGTGTGCTCACAGGTTTTGTGTCATTGCCAATGCCAAAAGTTTGAAGAACTTTCTTCAAATACTGAGTCTGAGTCAAACAAATTTTGCCTTTGGCCCTGTCTCGAGTTATCTCCATCCCGAGAATTTTTCTGGCCTCTCCAAGATCCTTCATTTCAAACTCTGAGCTCAATTGAGCCTTCAGCTTGTTGGTATCCACCTTACTTTTAGATGCGATTAACATATCATCTACATATAAAAGCAAATAGATAAATGTACCATCTTGAAGTTTGCGATAGTAGACACAATGATCAAACTGACTCCGAGTATATTTTTGCCCTTGGATGAAGTTGTCAAATCGCTTGTACCACTGTCTCGGTGACTGCTTCAGGCCATACAGTGACTTGCTCAACTTGCAAGCCCAATTCTCTCTTCCTGGTACTTTGAATCCATCTGGTTGAGACATATATATCTCCTCTTCCAAATTACCATGCAGAAAAGAAGTTTTGACATCGAGTTGGGCTAACTCGAGATCAAACTGTGCAACCAAAGCCAATAATATTCGAATTGACGAATGCTTAACAACTGGTGAAAATACCTCATTGTAGTCAATTTCTTCCCTCTGAGCGTAGCCTTTTGCTACCAGTCTGGCTTTGTATCGGATACCATCTGTGCTGGAAGAGCCTTCCTTCTTAGCGAAAACCCATTTGCAGTCAATTGGTTTCTTTCCTTTCGGAAGTGGAACCAACTTCCAAGTCTGATTCTGATGGAGTGATTTCATCTCCTCATTCATTGCCATTTTCCACTTATCACTTTCCATACTCTGAATAGCATCTTTGTAATTGTATGGAATATCATCTCCGGTGACTGGAAATGCATAGGCAACCATGTCAGTGTACCAAGTAGGTTTGCGGATTTCTCTTCTTGGTCGACTGGTGGCAATTGATTCTGGTTCTTGACTGATGTCTGGTCCTGGAGCCTCCACATCAACTGAGATTTCCTCCTCCTCTTCTTCAGGATGGTTGGATATCTCTGCTGACTGGCTAGGAGTTACTGGAATATCTAACTCCACCTGCTGAGGCAAATCTGGATCTCGATTTTCTTTATCAGAAACTGTATGCTTTAACATCACAGATTCATCAAAAGTTACATCTCGACTTTTTACAATTGTCTTTGTCTCAGGGTTCCATAGTCGGAAAGCCTTAACTCATTCACTAAAGCCCATGAAAATCACTTTCTTCGACCTAGGATCCAGTTTGGATTCCTTCACATGAAAATATGCAGTGCATCCAAAAATGCGCAGAGAATCATAATCTAAAACGGGGTGTCCAGACCATACCTCCTTGGGAGTTTTGCCATCTAGTGCTGTTGCAGGAAGTCTATTGATGATATGAGAGGCATATGACAAAGCTTCAGCCCAAAATGCCTTGCTCAGTCCAGAATGAGATAACATGTAGCGAACTTTATCTACCAAAGTACGATTCATGCGTTCAACAACACCGTTTTGTTGTGGTGTGCTTGGGACTGTGAAATGTCTGACAATCCATTCATTCTCACAAAATTTCTGAAATGGGTCTGACTTGTATTCTCCTCCATTATCAGATCTGAGCCTCTTAATCTTCCTCCCCGTTTGGGTTTCTACCATTTTCTTCCATATAAGAAAGATATCTAGCACTTCATCTTTATGCTTCAAGGTATAAACCCAAACATAGCGGGAGAAATCATCAATGAAAGTAACAAACCAACGTTTACCGCCCAATGAAGCATTTTGAGAGGGTCCCCAAACGTCGGTATGAACATAATCCAATGTTCCTTTTGTGCGGTGGATGGCAGTTCCAAACTTGACTCTCGTCTGCTTGCCTAAGATACAATGCTCGCAGAAGTCAAGTTTCCCGGTCTTTGCACCTTTCAGAGAACCTTGCTTTATCAAGGTTTGAAGAGCCTTCTCTCCAACATGTCCGAGCCGCATGTGCCAAAGTCGGGAAGTGTCCGATGAAACATCATTAGAATTGGTGCAAGCTGATACACTTCCGATTACTGTGTTGCCGTCAAGGAAATAGAGATTTCCTTTTTGAGTACCCTTCATGGCCAAGAGTGCTCCACGTACAACCTTCAGGACTCCACCTTAAATGATTACCTTGTAACCGCTGGAATCAAGGACTCCTAGGGAGATCAGATTTTTCTTCAGATCTGGGACATATCTGACTTCCGTGAGCCGTTTTGTTGTACCATCATGCATCTTTAGGCGTATAGTTCCAATACCTTTTGTGTGGCAGGTATTGTTGTTGCCCATGACCACGACTCCTCCATCGAACTCATCCAATTTTGAGAACCAATGGCGATTTGGACACATATGATAGGAACATCCGGAATCTAAAATCCATCTATCAGACTGAATGTTTATAGATGAGACCGAGAAAGCGGAATCTTCTTCTGCTTTCTGTGCTACATTTGCATCTGTCTTGCCCTTATTTGGACAATCTTTCTTCCAGTGTCCCTTTGGGTGACAATAGGCATATTCATCCTTTGCAAGACGTTGACGTGATGAAGGTCCTTTTGACTTTGAGCGAGATCGGCCTCGCCCACTGGATCTATCAGATCTGTTGTTAGCCCTGCCTCTGGATACCGTCAAGGCTGCTGGTGATGCTTCCTTATTTTCGCGCTGGTCCTTCCTACGATACTCGTTGTTCACCAAAGCATTTGAAACATCACTGAATTTATCCTCATCTTTACCATATAGCAAAGTTGTTGTCAAATGTTCATAACTTTCAGGCAAAGAGTTTAACAACAATAGTGCCTTATCCTCATCAAGAGGTTCAACATCAAGATTTAGTAGATCAGCGAGGATCTTGTTGAAATTATCAAGATGCTCAATCATGGGAGTACCTTGCTTGTACTGAAAACGAAAGAGCTTATTCTTCAGGTAGAGACGGTTCTCTACGCTTTTCGTCATGTACTTGTCCTCCAGTTTCTTCTAGAGATTTGTTGCCATAGTCTCTTTCATGACAAAGTACTTCTGATCTTTTGCCAAGCAGAGTCTGATTGTTCCACAAGCTTAACGATTTACAAAATTCCAATCATCATCAGACATATCCTTGGGCTTGGTTTCCAAGGCGATATGCGATCCTTCCCGGAATAATAAATCTTGAACTTCGCATTGCCACATGCCAAAGTTGTTGATGCCGTTGAATTTCTCCACCTCAAACTTTGCGTTGGACATCGAACTTCTTTGCCAAGGCCTGCTTGTGGTTGGGATTTCTTCCGCCATTAAGACCGAAAATATGTATGACGCTGGAAAGTGCTTGAAAAACTGATAAACGTCTCCAACTAAGCTATATCAATAACTTAGGAGCTGAATCTGCAGAAACTGATGGCACGGTTGCGTCCGGAACGGTCGAAAATGGTGGAAAGGAGTCTGACTTTGTTGAAATCAGACGAAAAATGAGTCGGATATGGTTGGTCAACCGAAAATGGATTCGGTCAACTGCGGGCCGCGGATGAACAGTGAGACTATGTGGGATGGACCGCTGGATGAATAGTGCAACTGTGTGGGCTGGGCCGCGGATGAACAGCGAGACTATGTGGGCTGGACTGTTGGATGAACAGTGATCTCTGTGTGGTGAACAGCGCGGGCCGGACTGAGTGGGCTTGGGCCGTATGAACAGTGCGCTGACTGAGTGGGCTTGGTCCGAATGAACAGTGCAAGCCGAACATAAATGGACCGGATGAACAGTGCCGGGCATATGGGTCGGATCCGGATCGGATGAACAGTGCCTTGATGAATAGATTCAGTAAAACGTTGTATAGGATCAAACTTTGATCGGCTCCCGGGAACTCGTTTCTTGTCCGTTTTTCTCGCCGTTGATTGCATTGGACTCCTGGAAACAAGAGCTACCTCCACGGGTGATCAGAAAACAGTTTCGATCACTTTTACAGAATCTCAAAATTTCGACGCAGTCTCAAAAAAATTCGACAGAGTGTCCGTTTTTTTTTCAAAGCTTCACCTTGGCTTTGATACCAATTTGATGTGCGGAATCGTGGTAAAGTATGAAAGAAAAATAAGACAACAAATATAACGTGGTTCGGCAAATTGCCTACGTCCACGGGAGACAACAAACTTGTATTATCAGAGATTACAAGTTACACCCTTAGGTGAATCTTACAGATTAGATCTCTTAAATAGATCTCTCAGAATAGAACTCTAAGGAATGAATTTTGAAGAATGAAGTTAAGCTCTATTTATAGGAGTAATAAGGGGTATTTTCGTAATTATAAATATTAAATATAATATATATTTAATATTATAATAATAAACTTTTCGGCTTGTCTGCCACGCGGGTGGTCCCCACGTGCTTTCGACGGATGGTCCCCACGTGCTTTCGGCTCGTCTGCCACGCGGGTGGTCCCCACGCGCTTCACGTGCTTTCGGCGGGTGGTCCCCACGTGCTTTCGGCTTGTCTACCACGCGGGTGGTCCCCACGCACTTTCGGCTTGTCTGCCACATGGGTGGTCCCCACAGAAGCATGGAACAATGTCTTCTTTAGAGGATGCTAGGTAAACAGTAATCCTCACAAGAACTTATTGCACTGCTTTTCTGCAAATATCCTCGGTAATGGCTTCTAATGGGATCGAGCAATCATTCTTATGTGGGCATTGTGGTTTAATCGAAACAAAATCTTGCATGACACTAAGGGTCATAAAGGGATGGAGATTGCAGAGTGGGCTGTGAATTATTTGATAGTCTATCAAGAAGCTCAGACCAACAAAGCACTTAGTCAGACTCACATGACGAGGAACAATCATGTTCCTCGGCCCATATGGGAACCACCCCCACAAGGAGTTTGTAAGTTGAATGTCGACGCTGCTCTCGACAACATCCATCGTTTTTTTGCTGTTGGGGCAATAATACGAAATGACAATGGTGAAGTAATGGCAACAACAACAAAAAGAGATGATGATTTGGCCTTCTGTGGACATAGCCGAGGGGATAGCCATAAAAGAAGGATTGCGTCTAGCACTGGATACATGGTGCCATCCCATCGTGATAGAATCAAATTCGCTAACGGTGGTTAATCTTCTCAATTCAAAAAGTTCATCACGCCTTGAGATTGATAACCATCATCAAAGATATTAACGACATGATTACTCAAACTTCAGTTCGGGGAATCATGCATGTGCCTAGATTGGTTAACTCAGTCGCTCATTCAATTGCAAAGTTTGGTTTGTCTATTGATGATTTCATTGTATGGATAGAAGAGGTCCCCCAATGGCTGGACAATACAGTCTATTTGGATTTTGTATCTCCTTCTTTTTAATTTAATCTATTCATCTTTCTCTCAAAATAAATATATATAATTTTACAACATTAAATCAAATCAAATGCAAAATGTTTTTAATAAAATTAGGGAACAGAAATTATCTTTTTGGATTCAGATGCTCCTCATCCAACAGCCGTCCGATCCGAAGTCCACTAGGACCCACTCCGTAGTTTTATTTTAACGTCTTCAGTCCATTCCTCTACAACCCACCTTCATTGAACTGTAATACGCCTTTATCTACAATTGCCACGTGTTAGTGCATCAAAGTTAGGTGGGCCCAAGAAGGTGATATAGACATGTGCGTCAACGAGTAAACGTTGCTATCCCTCTGACTTCTGTATGCTCTCTCTGAGTCTTCTAGAACATTTCTTCAATCCAAACAGGTCTTTGTTCGGAGCTCTTTCGTTTGGTCGTCTTCGTTTGAAAACCCTAGCTACAGATTCTTTATCCACTTGAAGCAAATCTATTTTAGGGTGAGTTTCTTGTCTTTAAGATCGATCTGTCGAAAGTTTTTAGAATCTAAGAATTATAATGCTTTGATCCGTCTTGTTGATGTTTGATAGTTCAAATTCAGTTTATTTAATTCGATAGATAGATTGATCCGTTTAGTTAGACATATATCTTGTTTAATTCGAGTGCTTGCTTTCTTGATTCAAGTAGTTTCGTTGCTGTCAGAGAGTAAAAGAGGAGGTGGTGGGAGGTGATCAGTGATCAATTCATCTTGAACAATGGAGGATTTGCAGGATCAGAAAATTCAATCAGACGGTAATCTATTGCATTTTGCGGTTTTCTAGAAATTTTTATTGCGTTTGATTCCATCGGATGGTAAATTATTACTGATCATCTACTCTCTGCTGCAAGCATTTTTGTTTTGATGAGTGAAATTGCGTCCGTGTTTCTTGTCAATTAAAAAAAAGAAAAAAGAAAAGCATTTGTATGCTTCAATTCAATGATGATCCGTGTATGACATATCTCAAAAGTTGATTCAAGGTTATGATGCTGCTGGGACTGATTTATTTTTGTTCATTTAAGCCACCCCTCATAGGGTTGGTAAAAGGCATTATTGAATTGAGTTTTGTTTAGGTACTTGTAAATGGTGCTCTTGTTCTAAGGCATAACTAGAATTACCATACTCTTCCAGTTCCAGGGGCAGTTGGTGATGATGAAATTGTTGCTGAAAATGCTGCATTTGTTCATGGGGAACCTCCACAAGATGCTAACGGTCCCCCTAAGGTTGACTCCAAAGTGGAAATCCTCCATGAGAAAGTCACAAAGAAAATCATCAAGGAAGGTCATGGTCAGAAACCAACAAAGTATTCGACATGCTTTTGTAAGTGACCATCACTTAATTCTTTTGTTGATACGATAGATTCAATTTTTTGTGCTACTTTTAGTTCATTTTGTTCCAATAGAATCGTTTATTGATGTTATATTAGAAAGTTGATGTATGTGTGTGTGTGTATGTGTGTACATATTTCTTCAAAGGAATCAAAAACCTATGATCAAAGGATATATTTAGTTATACCTTATCCTGTAGAACTAAGCAATGCACGCTTTTTTTCCTCTGGGTCATATTGAACTTTATATTGGTTATCCTAGTTGAAAAGTCATAGTTTGAACTTCTGAAAAATGAAAAATAGATAAAGAAAAGGTTTAAAAGTGAATGAGGTGTAGTTGAGGCGACCTTGAATTGAAAATTCGCTGAAGTTTTGTTGAATTTTGAATTTTTTAGTTATTGAATTGCTAATTGAATTTAAACCAAAAATATAATATTCCCCAAAAGTTTCTTGTTCTTCATTTAATCTTAAAGTCTTTGAACTGAATGCATAGAAGAGGTGTTGTGAATAGTACCATGGGCAATATCGTGAGTAATACCGCCCTCCTCTTCTCTTATTCTTTTTTACTTATCAATTTATCATAAATAAACGACTAACTCAAATCACACAATGAAGATGTTTAAGTTATTTAAACTATTTCTAACACTCAAAAAAAAAAAATTAATTTGAGGTTAGTAATTTCCCAAACTCACAAAATAAAAACCTATTGAAATGTTTTTCTTCTTAAGGAAATTGAAAAAAAAATGTTGCAAACTTCAATTTTATTGGATAGTGTCCTTAACTCAACTAATAAAATATCATGGTAGGAGTTAAGCTTATTCTTGTATGAAATGGGTAGAAACTAGCGAATAAAATCAACTACTCAACTCAACTAAGCCTTTTCCCAGTTATATGGGATCAACTAATAAAATATCATGGTAGGAGTAAATTATATGTTACTAAATAACCGAATACAATATCATGGTCAGCTAATAAAATATCATGGTAGAAACTAGCGAATAACTGAATACAAAAAAAGGTTACTCAATTGAAAAATAAAATATTATGGTATGAATAAATTATATGTTAATTAATTGATAAATCTCTAATATGTGCTTAAAAATATTTATTGATTCCATAATCACTAATTCACCATTAAAACTCAAGTTATAAAATAATTTATGGTACACATAGTATGAATTTCTCTAAATTATTGTCTTGGAAAACATATTATATTAAGTGTATAACCACTCTTATTCTAAGATTTCCTATACATTATATGAATTTTTCTAACTCACAGCCAATGTTTTCAAGATGTCGACTAGGCTATTTCTACATCTAATTACCTTGGCAAGTTGTGGTTCTTGTTTGTAACTTTAAAAAATTTTAAAGCACTAAGCAACTACTCTAAAAACATTTTAAAGAGTTATTAAAAGGATATCTGTACGTTTCTTCCATTTTTATCTTTTATTTTCTTACAAATACATAGATTGAAACCCAAATTGCTTGTTTGTTTTAAAAATCAACATGTTATGTTTTTATAACCACCCCATTAGCAAATGAGTCAGGTGGTATCACCATGCTTTAAGGTTTTTATTTCAAAATTGCCATTTTTGATATGTTTTTACATATAAGTTTTTTAAGTTTCAAAACCTTTGAAGTGTATATTTTATGCTAAATATGATGTATCTCTATTATGTGTTAATGTTTACCATATAGGCAATGCAATTCATTTAACTTTTACTGTTTGGCAATGCAGAAATGGCCCCACATTAGTAAGGTAAATTGCTTGGTTTTCACCTTATGAGTTAAGACATTTATAACACCACATACAACTAAAAATTCTCTAATGTGATTATTTTTGTTCTCCAAGTCAAATTGGAAATTTTCAAATATATTCCAAATTTATGGAACCAAAGTTTAAGGTGCAGTGAAATTACAAATCCTTGGAGACAATTTTCCTTTAGAGGCAAAGTGGAAGCTTGGAGGCACTACAAGGTGTAAACCTCCTTTTCGCAATTGGTCCAAAAATTAAAGATGTCTCAGATAATTAAATTAGAAAAACTGATATACCTTTGAAAATAGAATCATGAGGGCAGAAACAAAGTCTACTCATAAACATATTACTAAATCATCTGGTTTCATTTTCAGTGAGATGCACGTATTTTATTTTCATCTCTTGTATCAAAAATGTTAGCTGGTGGACTATTAATGAGTGAAAACTTGCATTTTACTCCATATCTATTTTATCCATTGGAAGGTCTATAATAATGTAAAAAGAGATTGTCTCTTAAGAAGGTTTTGTGTACCTGAGTAATTTCCTCCCTTGCGATAGTGCACTACCGAGCATGGACTGAAAGCACCCAACACAAGTTTGAAGACACGTGGCAAGAGCAACGACCAATTGAAATGGTTCTAGGAAAAGGTACTTAACTTTTTTGCTCAAATTTGTTTTCTTTTTCTTTTATTCTTCTTGTTTTAGCTTAAATATTTTTATATAATGCATGGTTGTTAACTATAGATTCATGAAAAACATCACTAAGTCAGGCTGTTGTTAAGAATATGCAATTAATGTATGGATGTTGGTTTGCCGCTGATTACGAACTAGTTATATTTTGTTATTGGATGCTACATGGTTAATTCCAAGAATTTGCTAAGAAGAACTAAAAAGTAAAATTGTATTTATGGGCTTGGAAACACAAAATTTATATCTGTGGCATGGTGAAGTGGACTCATACACTTTATAAGATTTAGTCTTGAAGCAGTACCAGTTATATGGCTGAGGAGGCAACTTTAGGCACTCTTTGTTAATATATTTCCTAACCTTATGCTTGCAATATCCTCTTTGTCATCAGCCGATTATAAGGCCAAAAAGAGTGTGCTATTTCATGAATGTCTAGAAAATAAACATATAAATAACAAGTTCTGTGTTGGAGTGAATGGAGGCCCCCTCTCTTGCATTGAGCTTTGTTTCCAACTTGCTATGGGCTCATCCCAATTGCTTGTCGTTGTTCAAGGCATTCAATAACTCATATGCATTGTACATCTTCAAGCATTGTGGATGCTGTGTCATGTGGTTATGTTAGTTGTAGCAAGTTGCGATGGTTTAACAATTCTTTCCACCCCCCCTCCTTTAAACATCCTTCTACCGTTTGATAATTGATTAAATAATGATAAGCCGTATCATTTATTATATCATATTGATAATAACATATCTGAAAATTTTCCATGGTTTCTTTCCTTAAATTCTCTTCTTTCCAACCCCCCGCGCATAAAACGAAAAAAAAAAAAAAAAAAAAAGAGAGAGAAAAAAGGCACGCAAGAGAGAGTTAGCTACCATACCTCCACATTTCAAAAGATTGCTACTTTTCAAACTAAGTAGTTGTTTCCCATAACACATAATGGCAACTGGTTTTATAAGATGGGCTTGGAATCTACAAAAGCAGATTGTTGTACCATAATTTTTGATTCAAAGTTGGGTGATTATTCAGGAATAAGGAATCTCAAATCTGAGTTAACTAGTTTTTCTATGAGTCCTTTTCCTGCTTCTATCTCTATAATACAAACTAATGCTATGTTTAGTGAGAGAACTCTCCCTTTGCCAAACTGTATTTCTGGTGGATTTATAGAACTATAACTTGAAGAAGTTCGACTAAAGGGAGCAATATGGATCTTCAGCTTAAGTGCAGCTGTTCCTTTCCCTCTTTTAAGATGACATTGTTTTTTTGTCGGAGGAAATAACATGCATCTTCAGCAAAAGGACTGATTTGCCTTTTCCTCTATTAGGAGCTTGCTCATTCATTTCAGTAGAAACTCCAATATAATAGTATACAATTACTGTAATGACACTACCATGAAGTGTCAGACAAAAGGAGCTGTATTATACTCTATAGTGTATAAAAAATCACGTGAGTTAGAGAATTTATTTAGATAAGCGGATCTGCGTTAAAAGCATATAATTAATAGTAAAAAAGTGCCAGCTCCCAAAAATGAGAATAATTGATTAAATATGCTTACTTTGGAAGAATAGTTGTCATGTCTGTGACATTTGGCACGTGTTTTAGTTTGAGACTGCTATATATGCACTTTTAATGTGCTTTTAACATTGATATATCAAATATAATGTCTATTTATTTTTCTTATTTTGTGACAGAAAAAACTGAGATGACTGGACTTGCAATTGGAGTGTCAAGCATGAAGGCTGGTGAACGTGCATTGATGCATGTAGGTTGGGAGTTAGGATATGGCAAAGAGGGGAGCTTTTCTTTCCCAAATGTTCCACCAATGGCAGATATTCTATATGAAGTTGAACTTATTGGATTTGATGAAACTAAAGAAGTAAGTTATGACAGAAAAATCTCATGTATTCGCTCATTCCTTAGTTTGAACTGCCATCCTCTTATATCTTCTAACACAGTTCTTTTTTTCTTTTTTTCTTTTTTTCTTTTTCTTTTTTTTTTTTGTCTTCTGAATTTGTGCTGCTTAAGCATTCTTAAGGTGCCAACTTAAGTCTTGAGTCTCTCATGGAGCACCATTAGAATTTTAAGGATATTTAGTTCAAACAATTGTGTGGTTCATATGATTAGGGATTCAATTGTTGGATCCTAAAGGTCATCAAGCTTTTCCATATTTAATGAAAATGACTAGACAAGCTATGTTGAATTCTTAATGTGCAATATAGATACATTATTCTAGTATTCTACAATAATAGTTAGTTATTGAAAAATGATCTTGTTGTTTTCTTAATGTTGCTGAAAATAAAATCATGTAGAGTAGTTAGTTATTCAGTTTATGACGGGAGCAGGAAAATTGAAATATGACCTCTGATGCTATGTAAACGTAATAATATAAATACCTGTTAGGAATTAGGCCTGCCCTTCTATCTTATAATTCACATTTACAATAATAAAAATGTTTTAAGTATTACTTTTTCATAATCTAATTGTTCTTTCATTTTATTTAAACTATATGCAAATGCAAATTATTTTTTAATAGGATTTGTAGCAAAGTACTGTGTGTTCTTTGAATAGTCAGACAAAAAAATTGGAGGATTTAAGGATAGCTACTAGCACAAGAGGTATAATTGAATACTATATTAGTTTTTCAATGAGTTAGATCCTCTACAGGATCTAAATTTTATAAGTTATACATGCTCATTTATGCTGTGCAATGCCAAAAATTGGTTAAAACACCGCTACCTTTTTTTAGAAGGTTGGATGAGTTCATTTGTTTAGGTGACTGGGTCTTTTGTTTTATTCTTATCTATATCATTATAGCTGTGGACCATAGGATTTCAATGGCACTCTCTTCATTACTTTATCCAGGGAAAAGCTCGTAGCGACATGACCGTGGAGGAAAGGATTGGGGCAGCAGATCGAAGAAAGATGGAAGGAAATGTTCTCTTCAAGGATGAAAAGCTAGAGGAGGCCATGCAACAGTATGAAATGGTTACAAATTTTTTTTTCTTTTTCTTTTCATTAAATCATCTCCTGTGGTCATTAAATGTTGATTCTTCTGCACCTGTATGCTAATGTTTCTTCATCTATTTAGGCAATTGCCTACATGGGGGATGATTTCATGTTCCAGTTAATGGGTAAGTACAGGGACATGGCCCTGGCTGTGAAGAACCCGTGTCATCTCAACATGGCAGCTTGTTTGATAAAGCTAGAACGATACGATGAAGCCATTGGACAATGTAGTATTGTAAGTACATGGTGTAGTTAGTAGTTACTTATGTCTAAGTTTCTATGTTTTCATCAGTTTTTAGAAGCATTACATTACCGACTTGAAAACTTCTGTTCTATATCCATCTGTGCTCCGACAATCCATTATTTGATGGAAAGAGTGAGCTTTTGCACCTTTCATACAACTTAAAACTCCATAGAGCCTTTCCCCAACTAACCACGTGGGGTTGGTTATCTGAATCCATTTCTTCAATTCCGCTCTATCAAGGGCTCAATCTTCAGTTCCATACAAATTGTCTCATTTTTCTTAACTATATCTATCTAATTATTTTAGATCTTCCTCTTTCTCTAGCGCTACACTTAATAGTTAATGCGTCGCTCTTTCTAACTAGTACATCTATAATCTTTATTATATGTGTCCAAACTATTTTAATTGGTTCTTACTCATTTTATCTACAATTTGGGTTTACCCTGGCATTTCCCTGATGTTACCCGTTTCTTTTGCATTCCATTATCTATCTGTGGTTATAAACAAAATATTCATCCTTGAGTGTTAAACTTCAACCCCTAATCCATAATCCTTCATGGGCTTACAGGTGTTGGGTGAAGATGAAA
Organism: Paratinospora sagittata; assembly: GCA_035771175.1. Taxonomy (NCBI): domain Eukaryota; kingdom Viridiplantae; phylum Streptophyta; class Magnoliopsida; order Ranunculales; family Menispermaceae; genus Paratinospora; species Paratinospora sagittata. The sequence continues at coordinate 47,210,743 of CM069597.1, forward strand.
ACAATGTCAAAGCATTATTTAGAAGAGGAAAAGCTAGAGCAGCACTTGGTCAGACAGATTCTGCTCGCGAAGACTTCTTGAAGGCACGTAAATATGCACCAGAAGACAAGGCCATCACAAAGGAGTTACGCTCTTTAACTGAACATGACAAAGCTGTTTATCAGAAGCAAAAGGAGATCTACAAGGGAATTTTTGGACCGAGGCCCGAACCCCAGCTCAATCAGAAGAAAAATTGGCTCATCCTTGTTTGGCATTGGCTGGTAGCACTATTCTGTCACATTTTTAAGCTCAAGAAGCAAAAACCAAATTGAACTCAACTTGATGTTATCTGCACGCAATGAGTAAGAAGAAACTCGCCTCTTTTGTTTTATTCCAAGTAACTTATCAAAGCCAATGAGCAGTTGTTTGAGACAAACTGTTGTTTATTGTTTTAATCTCTAATTGATGTCAAGATTCAAATGATTCAAATATGATTTTGGAAGCTTCAAATGGTTTTGATATGGTTTGCTTCTGCATTGTGGCAGTTGCTTGGAACCTAGCATTCTATATATTATTGAATCAGTATCCCCTGCTTCTGTTGCAATTATGATGGTAATAAGGTAAAACATTATTATCTTTTTAGCTCGTATTTGAGTAAAGATCAAGTAAATTTAATATGATAAAGATTTGTTGGTTAACAATTTGTGTGGCCAAAGCTAGTTAAAGAAGCCTTTATTTGTTTCAGAATATAGAGTTCTGGGCCTTAGTTATTTTTGTCCTGGGAAAGAAAGCAAATGTAACCTCTGCAAGACTGTCCCTGCATTCAAGAGAGGGGGATGATAGAACAAAAAAACTATGGATGAACCCGCCTCGTTGCAGAAAATTTTTATTTTTTATTTTAACTCTCAAATAATTCTATTTATAACTTACATAAAAGAACTATTTAAGTTGTATCATTTGGATAGTTTAATTAATATGGAAAATAAATGAGTTCTTGGCCTAGTTGAAACTAAGCATTCAAAGAATACAAAAAGGTGTTTGGTTTTAAGAGGATTTAAAATTAATTTTTGAAAATAAAAACAAAAAGACAATTTTAATTTTCCAGCCATGGTTTTCCTCATTTTTTCATTTAAAACCCAGATTTTAATCTACTACATTACATACATGTGCTCAACTCAATGAAAATATTTGAATTTCAGGTACCACATCAGTTTAAATTTTGAAGTACTATCTCAACTACCTCTACATGGAACTAGTTGCAAGGGAAATGAGTCCTTTCCCATTATATAAAAACTCAGATTTTATTGTTTTAATTAATCTTCATCCTCATCAAAGTCAGAATCATCGGCACGATCATTATCTTCCTCCTCCTCAGTGTCACTAAGCACATATTTCGCCGCTTGCATATTCGCCCTTCGTGGCCTTGGCTTCGCTGCCGCGGCAGCAGCACCAACTTCACTTACTTCATCAGTAGTACTAGCAGAGGAAACACCAGAAGATTGTTCTTCACTGCTGGTGGTTGCTGCCACCCTACCAAGCAAAGTTCCACTCTTTTTGTTGAATGGGGAGGCTCTTGTTTTCCTCACTTTCTTATCCGGTGACGCCCCAATGTTTTCCGAAGGTTTCAGAATATCGGTTATAAGCTTCTGGTCTAAAAGTAGCTGTTGCTTCTTTGCTGGTCCTCTTTTCCTTGCAGCAATTGCTTTAGCTGCTGCCGGCTTGTCATTTGCAGCAGCAGCAGCTTTAGCTTTGCCTCTTCCCCCTTTGTTTCCTCCTGCTTTTGGAGCTGCAGTGACTGCTACTTCTGGCTCAAAATCTTCATCACTGTCTCCCATTGTCTCTTCTGGGATTGCTTGCATTTGTTCATCATCCATGCTATTGTCATCATCTGATGAAATCTCTGTCACGGTCGAGCTCTTCTGCTTAGCAGCCCTTTTGCTTTGTTCCCTCTTCCTCTGCTGCACCTCTTTGGGCACTTCAGTTTCCATGGCTGTGGAAGTAATTAAAAAAATATATATATGAAGCATTAGCATCGGTGGTTTATCTACTTACTAGTAGAGTTAGTGATTTGAGAATAATGATAATAATAAGTTTGAATATGTAAAGGTGACATACATTCGGATTGAGCTGGGGAAGAATCAAGGTTATATGCAGCCAGACGTTCCTTCAGCTCTAGCACTTCATCATCATCGTCGTCCTTGTCAATTAAAGTGAGCTTCTCCAGCTGCAAGAACAACAATCGCAAAGATATGGGCATTCAACAAAACAAACAAATAACCCATAAATTATGCTGTTGTGAACTCAACAAAGCATATACCTTCTTAGCTGGAGCTTTTTTTCTGCCGCCACCTCTGCCTTTCGGTTTCACTGCCTCTGCAGCATTCCCCACTGCAGCAGAAAAAATGTCAAGTTAACTCTACTCTCATGTTTTTTTTTTTTGTTTTTTTTTTTTTAAACTCTGACTTACCCATCTCCATTGTAGAACTAACTGATGCTTCTGCAGTATCGGTTACTGGGGGATTGTTAGCCTTCTTTGCATTATTCTTTCTTGGATTTTTTGCTACTTGTCGTGGAGCCTTCATACCGGCTTCACTCATCACCTTACTTTTTAACGCCATTCTTGCTATCTCTGCCTGGGCATCACTCTTATCTTGTTCCTGCAGTATTAGAAAATTATCAGGCAAAGAAACTTGAGCGTGGCATGAAAATAATTACTTGAGAAAGATTGAAAAAAGTGTTACATCAAGCTCCTTCTCGAGAGTGTCAAGATCTTTTATCCACAAAGATTTGGGTGATGAGCATTTCAATTCCTCAACTTCATTAGTCAGTTTATCCTTCTCAGAACAGAGCTGCTGAACCTTCTCCAGTGTCAATGTTCCTATCGCCATTGACAGTAGATACTCATAATCACTAGCCTTTACTACTACATTGTTGCCTACCACCTCAGTACTTTCTTCACTTTCGTCTGCTGCATCTACAGTTGCTCCAGCAACTACAGCTTCAATTTTCTTGGTCTTCTTAGGGAAAGGAGTGAAACCTTTCTGGTGCAACTCAAGAAATAACTCTGCCCTCTTCCTATTGCTGACAACAATCTCTCCTCTCACCACTCCGAGGATGAACCGGACTTTGTTGTCTACTTTCAACAGCTCCAGTTCAAGATTATCCAAAAGTACTTTCTGCAGAGTTTTTAAGATAAAATTCAATTGCACATCTCATTTGGACGGTATCTAAAAAATTGTAAAAGGCCTATCAAACAAGCCAACCACCAACCTTTCGTTTCTCGTAAAATTCGAGCCTTAAATAAAAGAACTCCTCAAGAACTGCAACGGGAAGAAAGAGCAAGAGAGTGTAACCAAGACAAGCCAATTGTGTCAAAAAGGTGAATGAAAGATTCATACACAAAATCAAACGCTTACTTTGCTCAGGGGTTTCATACTTCTTGATCACCCCATTTGAATCAAAGAGGTGCATGTTACTGGTACTGATTGTTGTAGTAAGCTTAAACTTCTTCATTAGTCCCTCTTGTCTGGCTATCATCAAATTCTCTTCAGACAGTATAACTTCAAAGTGCACAGTTGTGTCATCATTGTGCTCCTTATAGTCCTGCATGTATTAATAACCCCAATGAAAATCCCAGTCAAGCAAAAAATAAATAAATAGATATCCAGCCCATGTGAAATTCACCTTAATGAATGGCTTGATTTTGTCATTCCCAGTCATTATGGACTCCAGAAATTCCTTATAATCTTGAGTCCACCTACGGACTGGCAACTCAGTAATCCTAAGAGTTGCCTCATTGATTTCCTCTATGATTCCACTAATAGTGTAGGTCACCCCAGCTTCCTTTGTTGCTGTTTTTTCAATAAGTCCTCTGAATCCTTTATACCATGGATCCATAGGCTCCATTTCTCCTCCATTTAACAAGTGCCTAATGTTTGCCACAATGTCTCTTGGATTATAATTTGGTACGTATGAGCTCCAACCAGTTCCAATACCTTCACTACCATTAACTAACACCAATGGTATTACAGGCACATACCTGAATTGTAAGTAGAATATGTTAGATATGATCATGTTAATGGTAATACTATTCTAGCTATAATGCAATATATTAGATGATTTGTAGCTCACCACGTGGGTTCAATGGATTGCCCATCTTCGTTTAAGTAGTCAAGAAGGCCATCATCATCCTTGGGGAACAAGAATCGCGTAATGGGGGAGAGGCAGGTGTAGACGTACCTAGCACTTGCATGATCTTTGCCTCCCTGGAAGAAACAGATGATATCAAAGATTTCTTAGCCTGTGGCAAGGTAAAATAGACATATATAAACAGTTCAAAAAACAATATGTTTATAACGTTAATTCTCCTACCTGATGCCTGGTGCCAAACTGGCCACTGGGCTGAAGAAGATTGATGTTGTTGCTTCCCACATAGTCCTGTGCCATTCCAATTATGGTACTCGCAAGACTCTGTTCACCGTGATGGTAGGCCGAATGCTCTGATACATAGCCAGAAAATTGAGCAACCTTGGCTTCTTTGATGAAATTCCGCTTGAACGAACAGAAAAGAATTTTCCTTTGCCCAGGTTTTAGGCCATCAACCATAGATGGGATTGACCTTTGTAAATCTGCCATGGAAAATAATATAAGCTCTTTGTTTACAAAGTCACTGTACTTGATGAGCTTCTCCTTCTGGTCAAGGAAAGTTCCAGGCTGCCAAGGCAGAAAGAAACTGATTCGGTCAGAATAAACTAGAGATTCAGAACAAAAGAGAATGATCTAAATTTGTGACTGAGATTGGATAACATATATGTCAATTTAATTTAACCTCAAATTGTCGAAGCCAGTTCTTCCTTGCTTCGATCTTCTTCTTGCTGAATGCCAAATCAATTGCATCCCCATCTTGCTCATCCACCCAGACAAAATCTTTTCTATGTTTCTCCAGGTCTTTGAAATACTCCTTCCCTTCTTTTGAAGTGCTTGTTCCCAACCCCTGTAAAGAGGTCCAAAAGTGATTGCATAAGGATCAAAAGCCAAAAGTTGATGGTACATTGCCATACTTAAAACCTAAAGAACTTCAAATTGTGTTCTTTGTAATCTGAACAACCAAACCTTATAGTACTTGATAGACCAGCCAGAAGCATTTCCATTTAAGCTTTCCCTCCATGATTCATACTCAGGCATGGAATAAAAGGACAGGACCCTTCCATTTTTGTTGGTTGCCTGCATGAAATTTAATTACGAATTTAAGTACTTTAAAACAAAATTCTGCTTTAGCTTCAAAACTAACAGAAGGGTGCAGACAAAACCTTCACAATAGGTGTAATGAATTCCACAAGGAAGGATGGGATTTTGAGCAGAGATGGCCAGAATGAGTGAACAAAATTTATAAGTAAACCTTTAATGTGGGATCCATCATGATCCTGCAGGAGAAAAGAAATCAATTTTCCATTACCCAAAACAATCAGGAAAAAAAAAATCAATGGATAAATTGGATTCTTAGTAAGTAATCAGAAAAGAAGATGAACCTGATCAGTCATTATCATCAAATGGCCGTATCTAAGTGACTTAACACTATCATAGTCCCTCCCATGTTGTAGTCCAAGAATGCGCTTGATGCTATTTATTTCAGCGTTCTCCATAATCTGTTTATGGCTTGCTTCCCTTACATTTAGCAGTTTACCTCTCAGTGGGAACACACCAAATCGATTATGGCCAACAACTGACATACCCGACATCTGTACAAGTTCAAACATTGCACAAAAGAATTTAAACAAAAGAGGAGACCACTTAAATTGAAATGAGTAAAAAACTGATACACAAATACTTACTGCAAGGGCCTTAGCTGAATCTCCTTCTGTCAAAATCAAGGTACATTTGCCAGAATTACTCGTTCCAGCATCGTTAGCATCCTCAAGCTTAGGGATACCCGTAAGCCTCTGCTTCTTTACTCCATCGGTTTTCTTCAGATCTTTACTCTGCTTGAAATCTGCCCATGATAGCAGATTTTCGACAATTCCAGACTTGGCCACTGGAGCACAAAGATGCACACATTAGCAATTGAACACAAGGCTAAACATGTTCATGTAAATATTCAATACTTAATTGGACACTTACCTTTCTTCAGTAACTCCTGTGAGAGGTCACATTTTGACCCAAAACTGCTTTGTCGAGTTGTCAAGGTTTCTTTGGTCTGAGAATCAAATGCCGGGTTGTCAATGAGTGCGTTCACAAAGACCCACAGATGGCTCTTTACAGTATGTGCCTTGAGGTTGGCATTCTTGTTCTTCTTATTTACTATGCCCATCACATAATTTGTAATCTGGTTTGTAACATAGTCCACATGAGTCCCACCCTTGATGGTGGCAATTCCATTTACAAAGCTGACCTGTTAAACACCAACCCATATGCTCCATTAGCCCAATTTCAACTAAGAAACCCAACTGCGAGAAGTATGACATTTAGAATCAGAGCTATAAATCAATGGTTTGTACTGCATTTACCTGCTGAAACTGCCCTTCACTAACACTTACACAGATCTCCCACCTGTCATTTACTTTCTCCGTGATCCTGTTAAAATTATTAAAACAGATTGAGAAATTTCAATTGAAACGAGTGAAATAAACTAAATGGATACATCCAGAATTTTGGAAAAACGTACTTTGGAAGAGGTTCAGGCTTAGACTTTCCGGCGGATTTAAGGTAGAGATTGACATAATCAATGAAGGATTTCACTGGCACCCGTTGCCCATTCAATTCAACCTTGACTGTCTTGCCAAGACATCCTGCTAAATCTATCACTCGCTTCTTCATTAATGCAACCACATCTTCTTCAAGATAAGTCATGTTAAATTTAGCCAAATCAGGCTTAAAGGAAACCTTAGTCCAGTTATCCCCTTCCTTGCACTTGGTTATAGTGGGCTCAGATTTATTCCCCATGTTGTTTGTGAAGACCTTCACAACACAAACACACACACAAGAATTTCTTAAAAAACCTTGTCTACAAGTCAGTTCTACACAAAAACAACCGAATGAACTTCAAACCCTAAAAACCCAAATTCCTTAAAACCCCTAATCCCCAATTTGTCAATACAAATTATACCCAATAGAAACAAATGAACTGTAAACCTAAAAAACCAAAATTTATCATAACCCTAATCCCAAATTATCAATACAAATTATACCCGATAGAAACAACGCATTACAGATCAAGAATCAAGAATCAACAAAAACCCTAAATCTCAAACTTGCTTATTCCCAATAGAAACAAATGAACTGTAAACTTAAAAAACCCAAATTTCTTATAAACCTAATCCCCAAATTATCAATTACAAACTATACCCAATAGAAAAAAGGTAACCACAAATCAAGAATCAAGAATTAACAAAAACCCTAAATATCAAACCTGCTTATACTTCTTCTGCCTCTTCCCATCTGCAGTCTGAATCACAAACTCGGTCGAAAATATATTCGTGAGCTTCGCTCCATACCCGTTCCTCCCACCGGTCGTCTTCCTCATCGTATCGTCGTAATTACTACTTGTCAACAAATGCCCGAAAATCATCTCGGGCACATACACCCCTTCCTCCTGGTGAACCTCAACAGGAACACCATCACCACTGTTATAAACACTAATACAATTCTGCTCCACATCAATATCCACCTTAACCGAGTCCATCGACGGGTCTCGTTGCTTGTTATCGGCGGCATTGACCAAAATCTCGTCGAAGATCTTGTAAAGACCCGGCACGTAGGTCACGGACCGGTGCACCATTTCGTCGTTCTCGTAGACCCATAGGGTTTGCGTGTGCTTCTCGATTGAGCCGACGTAGGTGTCGGGCCTGAGCAAGATGTGTTCGAGCTGGGTCTTCTTCTGGTACGTTTCTTCGATGGTTTTTCCTTCGATGTTCGCGTTGTTGCTGGTTTGTAATGGGAGCTTCTTGTCGATCGCCATGGCGGAAATTGAAGAGAGAAGACACTGAGAAGGTGTCTGAGAAGAGAGATAGAGAGATTTGAAGAAAATGTGGAATCAGAGAAAGAAGCGTTTGGATTGTTTATATATGAAGTGAAGAAGAAGAAGAAATGTTCTGGAGCTATCTTTAACGGTCGAGTGATTTGAGATTTGAATTTGAATTGGGCGGTATTTGAATTAACGGTTGTGATGTGACATTCGAGATCTGACGGCTGATGGTTTTTTTGAAATTTGTTTCGGTATTGCCCCCGGGATTTGTGGAAATTACGGAGATTGTAAGAGGATCTGTGTTTAAATTGTTGAAAGTAGGTGCATGGTGGTGCCCCCGCCGGGAGTTTTTGTCAAGTGTGAGGATCGTCAGCTTGACTAGTCTTCTGTGCTTTGACTAATCGGTGTTTTTTTGTGAAATGACGAAGACGCCCTTTAACGTATATGGGTGTTCCTGTCCATTGATCTCTCTATCCATATGTATTAAGCATCTGGTCCAAGATATTTGAGTAACTAAGTACTTATATTAGACTTATATTAGGGTATACATCAATCCCACCTAACCAAACTCAAATTACTGAGTTAGGTTAAATTGGCCATGTCATTTAAGTTAGGTTGGGTTCCAAAATGCCCAACATGATCAGTTTAAATTAGGTCACGAGTTTATACCACCAGGACCTGACTAACCTAAATCAAAGCAAATCTCTCTCCAACAATGTGTTAATGTAATAACTTAAAAGACTATAAAGGCGAAAATGTGTATATGCATGCTCTTTTACACTGAATTTTTTCTGAAAATGTGTTTATGTATATTTTTTTCGTATTGATTTATTTTTTATAATGATAGTTGACGAGTGTTTCTTTCAAAAAGTTTAAGAATATTAGGGTCAAAGAGCTTTTTATTTAAGGCTAAAATACATGAATTTGAAAGTTGTATCATATTTAGGCTTAAAAGTTAGCCTTTTGTTAAAGTTAAACATAGCTTAAAAATGACAATAAAATAAATAAATAAATAAATAAATAAAAATATCAATCTAGTTGCAGCGCAGTTGATGATGGTAGCTATGTCTTAGTGGGTTGAGGGGTCTGATCATGGGTTCGAGCCTTATTACGACATGCACTGATAGGGATGTGCTAGTTATCCACCATCTCAGGACGTCGAACTCTAGATTAGTCTCGCCTTCGCAAAAGGATTAACTGAGGACACTGAAGGGTTTAGGACAAAAAAAAAAAAAAAAAAATTGATGTTGAAGCTCAAACTAACTAACCAACCGCCCAAATTGGTTTGGATTGGGTTAAATTGGGTTGTAATTTGTCTACTTTGAGCAGCTTTGGTTAGGTTGAGTTTTGGTCTAAAAACGATCCAACCCAACTCATGTATACCTCTACTTCCACGCTTAGGACTTCTTTTTAATAATTAACAAACTAGGGAAATAGAATATTAATAAAATTTTGTAGTAATTAGATATTTGATGCCTGCAAAAAAAAAAAAAAAAAGATATTTAGTGAAATAGGCTTTATCATGAGTTGAGAATATTTTGATTATATAAGATTATTGGGTATGCATGTATGTTAGGTATGGTCTTTTTATTTGTTAATTAGAAAGCAAAAATTAATTTTAATTATAATTTCTTTGTGAACTAATTATGAATTTCATTGAACTTAACTTAATTGGGATTTTGTGTTTTCCATTTACTTGAAGATTTATTTATTTTTTATTCTATTAAAATATTGGTCACAAGGAGTTCAGACCTCGAAAGGAAAACACTACAACGTAAGGAATGTGAGACCCAAAGAATTTAAAGAGGGTCCAAAACAAGACTTCGAGGAACCATTAAAGTTTATGTATGGCTTTCGTGGTTCAAGTTTACGTGACCAAACATGACTTGCAGACTTGGAGGTACCCTAAATCCATGACCTCCAAGGGTCAGTGCTTTGAGCTGCCAATATATTACATGAAGATGGACTACATTAAGTTGATATTTAAACTTAAAGTGATTGTATCTTTTTTAATTATTTTTATTTGTATTATTTACAAGAATATTCAAAATTTGGTTATATTAAAGGCATTTGCATACAAAAAGGCTGATCTTAAGGTCAAATGAAGGACGATGATTATGTTAGGTAACTGAGGATCGACATAAAATTTTGTGAGATCATCTATAATATAAATCTAGTAAATTAAGTTAAGAACACAACCAATACTCCTATTTTTTATTAAATAATATTAAAATTATGAAAAATGTTAAAGTAACATTTATAACATACACATAGAAACATATCCATTAGTACGTCATTCCATCGTCTTAAATCTTGTAATAACATATGATTCAAAACAATCTAATAACTTTAAACCGGTGTCTCTCTTGTATTATTTATTTGTTTATTTATTTATTTTATCTCAATTTTGAGCTTCGTTTGGCTTAATATATTAAAGCTCAAACAGTTTTTTGAGAGGCATGAACAATTCGTTGGGTGTTCAGGTTCAGTGACGGATTTAGACTTTTGATTTTAGAGGGCAAAACAAAAACATATAACATAACATAATTATAAATTTTTTTTATAAAATGTTAGAAGGCGAATAATAATAATTTATTAATTTTTTTTATAATATAACATAGTTATAACTGTTTTTTTTTTAAATGTTGGGGGTGGTGACTCTAGGGATCCACCAATATTCGGATCTAATTGTGGTATCGGTCCGTAGTGTGTATATGGAGTCAGACAGTTCAGTATTCCTAAATCTCTGTCGTCCCTATTCAAAAAAACAGTTATTTTTATTTATTTATTTATAAAACTTAAATATTTATTTAAGGAAATAAAAAAAATAAATTGCTTGTTTGTTTCTTTTACAATTTTAAAAACAGTATTAAAAAATGATTTTAGAAATTATCAGGAAAAAAAAAATCATCCAACTAAACACACAGAAATAGTATAGTCCAGCCTCGTGGACTAAAACCCTAAACCCAGCGTCGTTTAGGGCCAAAAACCTAACACTGAGATCAGCAATGGAGGTGGAAGTGGTAAGAGCAGAGATGAACACCAACGCGGTGATGTGCTTGTTAACAGACCCAGAAGGCACGCCGCTCGGTTCCTCCATGTACATTCCACAAAGCGCAGGGCCGCTTCAGCTTCAAGAACTCGTCAACAAGCTTCTCAACAATGTAAAAATTCTTCTTTTTTTTAATCCTCTTTCTCAGATTCAGAAATGTTGGTTTTGATTATTATAGATCGCCCAGAATTTGCCTTTTTTATTTGTGTTTTGATGCAAAATTGGATTGAATTTTGTGTTTTTTTCAATGTTTTTTAGGAGGAGAAGTTTCCGTATGCTTTTTACATAGATGATAAGGAGCTTTTGGTGCGGCTGGGAAGTTATCTTGAGAAAAACAAAGGTTTGTGATGTAAATGAAGAGAAAAGGAAAGATCTTTCCTTTTTTTTGTGTTTTGTTTTATTTTATTTTATTGAATTAATTGTTGGTTGTGGAAGAATTTGAATTTTTATTTTGTGAATGATGCTGCAGTTTCGGTGGAGAAGGTGCTGCGTATAATTTACCAGCCTCAAGCGGTTTTTCGGATAAGGCCGGTTAATCGATGTTCTTCAACTATTGCTGGTAAAGAGATCATTTGTGAAATTTTTTATATTCTGTTTGGCTAAGATACCAGGGTGTAAGTTGGTGATATCATTGAAAAAATGCTTCTTTTGCCAAACAAAACATCCAAATTTTCTTTATAAGTTCTACATAATATCAACAGCAAGGAATTGCTAGCCATTTGTGTATCAATTATTAGAAGAGCATATATCTCTGACCTTGTCCATGACGTTGCATTATATGTGCAAATAACGCTTTTATACCAACTTAGATGTTTGGGAAATAATTACTAGTCCAACTCATGAACGGATGGTGTGCCTAAATTATTGGCTGACTTACTCAGTCACTGCATGATTTGTGCTGAAAATCAAGCATGAAATTCGTGAAACTACTAATTTGAGTTTGTTTCAGATGGCATCCATATGGCATCCCTAAAAAAATGAAGTCTAGGAATTAGGATAGGGATTTTACATGCATGTGCTGTCAGTTATTCTGAAACTAGTAATAATTTGCAATTGGTAGAAGCACTCTCAGTGATGGCACTTATTTTTATGAGAGCTTTTCCCTTTTTCTTATAAGTTCAAGTAAATGAGAGCTAGCATTCCACAGTAAAAATAAAGGAAGAGGAAGAGTTCAAATACACGGACAAAGATATAATTACTTGTAATACAATGTTGACTTAGTTCCTTAATAGAGCTGAGTGGAGGAAGTGGGTTCATATAGCCAACCCTACATAGTTAAGAAGATGCTTTATTGAGTTGAATTTAGTTTAATAGAGAGCTAGCATGCACAAGATGGGTTTGCTTTTATTCGTTTTAGCCTTTTTAATCTTTAGTCTTTCTTTTTATGACATATTGACCTATTACATATCTCATATCTTTGTCCCTGCAGGTCATACTGAAGCCGTACTTACTGTCGCCTTCAGTCCCGATGGGCGAAATTTAGCAAGTGGTTCTGGCGACACCACTGTTCGTTTGTGGGACCTGAATACCCAGACACCGTTGTTCACTTGTACAGGTTGGCATTGAAGTTCCTGTATGAAGTCTTTTCTCTGATGATTGCTTCTTAAACATAATTCACTTCTATTGTCTATTTGCCTCTCAAAATGTTTTGTAGCTTTTGCTGCCAAGCATACCATGTTGTTAACCTGTTTCGGTAGTAGTGGTCTCTGGAATACAATGAACCTACAACTTTATAAGTCATTTAGAAAGAAATGCAGTCATGACATCCAGCAGACTACGCCTCCAAACATCACCAAGATTTGGATTGAAAAGAAGTATTTTCTCTACAATTGTTTGAATCCTACATTTCAGGGACCTGCATTTGGTTGAGTACACCTTTTCAGGTGAAAGTTAATATTCAGACTAATCTCTGACAGAATTTAGCAATTAACTTGTCAGGGTTCTGTTGAAGGCATTGCTTCTATCAATTTAGTGAACTCCTGGGACGGGGTTGGGGTATTCTCTTGCATTGGTCTAGAGGAAGGGACATTAAGGGCACAATTTCTTGTTCCAAATGATATTAATGTCCCGGTGGGTGTCCTGAAATTGAAGTGTACTGCAGTGTAATTCTTGAGTTGTGTATTTCAATCCTTTTCTTGATCCAAATGGGGGTCAATTACATACACGGAGCTTAGATTAGTTCCTAGAATCCTTGTACGCCCTTTTTCTAGGTTTCTTAGTCTTAGAGCATCACACAAGCGTTATGAACTGAATAATTCTCCTAGCTCTTTTTTTTTTTTTGTGTGTGTTTTGGCGGTTGTGGGGTGGGGTGGGGTCGGGTGTGGATTAAAGAGAGGCCGGAGTATTTTGTACCTATAATAGTTTTTCGGTGAGGAAATAACTGGACAATTTACTTTCTTTATTGATGGAGTTAAACCTGATAAGCAGCAGTTAATGTTATAATAACCTTGAACTCTGCATTGGCATGATTGGATGATTTGGAAGCTTAATATTGGTTCATATATATGAGTTGTATAATTGCCTATAGCTGCTAGATAAATATGTGAAACTTGACGCATGAAGTGTCATGATTGGAAAATGACAGTGACAGGGTTCATTCATTGATGTTCAGGGCACAAGAATTGGGTTCTTTGCATTGCATGGTCACCAGATGGTAAGCATCTTATAAGTGGTAGCAAGGCTGGAGAACTTCTAAGCTGGGATCCACAGACTGGGAAGCCATCAGGCAATCCACTCACTGTAAAGTCTGCATCCTTAATTATTCTATACTGTTAATTTAATGTCTTATGTATTTGAAAAAAGTTGGCAAAACAAGCGTTTGCAATATTACTTGACATTGTCCGTTGACTGAATTGACCACCTGGTACTATTTATTTCTAGGTGCCCGTACTTGTCAGTTATGATCCACTTGCTAGAAATTGTTTATGCTATTTGTGGTTTCTTTTGAGATCTGTAAAGAAGATTCTTTTGTAAACATGCCGAGGTAATGACATTTCAGGGCCATAAGAAGTGGATTACTGGGATTTCATGGGAGCCAGTACATTTAAAAGCTCCATGTCGCCGCTTTGTAAGTTCTAGTAAAGATGGAGATGCGCGTATTTGGGACATCTCACTAAGGAAGTGTGTTATTTGTCTCACTGGCCATACACTTGCGGTAACTTGTGTGAAGTGGGGTGGAGATGGTATGATATATACAAGGTACAGATTACGCAGATTAATTTGTGATTAGCACAAAAGATTTCTACCATGGGCTTGAAAAATTCACTTTTTTTGTCCATGGCCTAATCCATGATGTAAAAGACACAGAATTAATATTTGATTCTTTTTTTATAAGATTCCCTATAGTGGTATCTTTAAGTTTATTAACATGGTTTATGTGTGAATTTTTAAGCTTTTGACAAATGATTCTATCCTTCTATTAGAACTTTTTTTTAATGAGAAAAAAAAAAAAAAAAAAAAAAAAAAAATATATATATATATATATATATATATATATATATATATATATATATATATATATATATATATATATATATATATATATATGATAAAAGGCATTGTAAAACAGTTATATGGAGTGCCAGGGGTACCCCTACAGATAATTAGAACTTGCATTCACTTATAGTTAAAATTTGCTAAAAGACAATGAGAAGTTGTAAAACCTCTATTTTTTCAGTGTATTTTTGTCCAACTTTCTAATTGTTTATGTTTTAAATAATTAAAAATCTGATAATTTGAAAGCTTGATATATGGTATTTTAGTTGTTACTTGTTAATGATATTTATGAAAACTAAAACAATTGATGTATTAAGACAAATTACTGGAGTTCTCAACACATTAAAATATAGCTGACAAATCATTTGAGTAACTGAGTTCTAATTTCTAAACATACATACATACACACACACACACATACATACACACACACACACACACATACATACATACATATATATATACATACATACATATATATATATATATATATATATATATATATACAAGGCTTGACCCTTACGCTTTGCCTCTCATAAGCAACTTGCCTCAATTATATCTCACAAGTTTTAAAATGTTGGCCGAGTGGAGTTTTTCATCATAGATCATTACTATACTATCCATTCATCAGATTTTGTGAATCATTCGTTCTAGTGTTGAGTTCCATTGCCAACATGTTTTAGTAATTATTGCAGCTCTCAGGATTGTACCATCAAGGTCTGGGAGTCTTCACAAGGAAAGTTGATCCGTGAATTGAAGGTAACATGCTTCTTTCTTGCTGAAAATTATCTTCCTTTAAGTCATGATTTCTGGGGCCAGCGGAGTACCAAGTTGTGACCTGTAGGTAGAGTTACTGTTTCATTTGGTTGTGTTGTAAACATTCCCTTATTTTCTACCGTATAATAATCTTTTTCTCCTTTAGAATTAATATGATAGTTGGTGGATTTGTGTCTTAAAACTGATGAACTGCATAGTTCCAAGTTTGCAAATTTTATGAAATTTTTGGATGCTGTTAAGTTTTTGGCCGAGTTAATACGAGAGAAAACTGTTGGTTTTTGGCTTTGAGCCGTAGCTGCAAAGCCTGCAATTAGAGAAGTGAAAAAAAATCAGCGCGGTTTCTCTCCTTTTTTTAAAAAAATCTAAATCATGTTATAGTTTTAAAGCTCGTACATTTAATTTTTTTTTCCTTTAGTTTTATGCAATTGTTTGTTCCTTGGGGTTGGAGAAAATACTTTCTTGTTCTCTCGGAAAGGCAGTCAATCTGAAAACTGCTGTCAAGTATCTGGATTCTAGTTGGTGAACTTTCATAATAAAACCTTTATAAAGTGTTTCATTAGTAAATGGATCTTACTTTTATCAATATAACATGTAAATTCATTTTTCCTGGGCCCTGTGTGTTGCAAATTCTACAAGTTCACTTTATGTTCACGAGAGTCCTATGAGAATAACTGCTGAGTCCAGTTTCAACAATTTTCTCATCATTTCCCTTAATTATCCCTAAACTCATTAGTATCTTTATTTTTTCTGGAAGTTGATTGTAGTTCCTATTTATAATTGGTTGTCCTGAGCATGAGATTTTGGTACATATAAGTATAGCATTTTTAACAATTAATTCTGTGGATATCTTCCTTTTAGTAGTATTTGGCCAACGCATTACTTGTCCTGTATTTCAGGGGCATGGTCACTGGGTCAACTCTCTTGCTTTGAGTACTGAATATGTTCTTCGTACTGGGGCATTTGATCATACTGGAAAACAATACTCATCTCCTGATGAAATGAAACAGGTGATTATCTTATTTTAGGTCTATGTGGTAGGATCAGCATTCCATGGTCTCTCCAGATATATGTATGCTAAATTTGTATTCACATTTCATAATTGTAGCGCTTCTTTGGAATTCTTGTATGTTCATTCACACATATTTCATCAATTCATCATTATTTTGATTGCTTATACTTTTTTTTTCTTGAGAAGAAAAATCAACTTCGAACATAAATTTTGTAACATAAAGAGATAATATGCCATGATCACTCTTGTATTGATGCTTTCTTTTCTTTGGTCTCTTAGATGATTAAGGTAGATGTTTGTATTTGTAGCATAACTATGTCTTTAGCATCAACCGTCTTGTTGCTGTTGATAATGGTGGTATACTGGTATATTAGCTGAATGTCATTGAAGATCATAAAAAGAATAAACAAATTAAGAGTGTATTTTTACAATTTTGTCTTGGTCTTACTAAAAAAATGTTTAAAACATTCTTTTCCTGGCCAAGTGAATTTCTAACATATTGGATTGTAAAAATCTTGTTGAAACGTTTTTAATTTTCTACATGCAGTTCCATTATTTTGTGCTTTATTTGTTTATTTTGGAAAAAACAAAAAACAGATGATGACTCTTCCTACATTAATCTATCCATGTTAATTTGGTTGGTGGTAATTTGACCACGAAGAAGCTAAAATGCATGGCCTATTATTGGAGTCATCTACATTATTGCTATTTTTCAGTCTTGGTTAGAAAAGGAACATGAGCGCTTTTGAATGATGAAAGAATTCTGTAAGATGGACCGGATACTGAAGCAAAGGATTGATTTTCTCATGGGGAATGCTGTTTTTTTAGAGTGGAAGGGTTTCATTTACTTATTGTGGATTAGGGTTCCATTATGTTTCAACTTTCTAGTGGCTTGTTTCTATGCCAGTGTGTTTGTCTAGCATAGGTTTCAGTCATTGTTGTAGTTTTCTTTTGATATAGGTCGACTTAATTCATGTCTTTCTAATCTTTAGCTGTTATTCAGATACTGATACATTTTACTGGTTGAAGATGTCTACCAAGGCCATCGTTTTCAATTAAGTTCTTCCATCTTTACCATGCATTTTCCTGGAGTAATTTCTTGTAATTTTGTTTGTTTGGCTTGTGGCAATATCTGCTGATTTTCTCTTCCCCCTGGTCATAACCTCCTTTCACTATTTATTATTATTGCATTCTTAGGCAGTAAACTAAACAGTGGTGCACATTAATCAGTGATATTAATACTGAAAAAAAAAGAAAAAGAAAAAGAAAAAGGTAGTGCCGACCTACAAGTAGAGCACAGGAACAGCAAAGGAGAGAGATAGATGATGTCATTTTTGGATGATTTGTGGTCAGGAACAATTCTTATAGCATTCCTTGCTCAAGAAAATGGTCATTTGATGCCATTGGTTGTGAGTCTGGTTGTCCTTAACTTTGGACTTCTGATGTTGCAGTCTTGCAGAATCTGTAAAAATAGTACTTATTTAGCATTATTCTGATTTCTGAGTAACAGAAGAGGTGGTGATGCATTTTATTTTCTAGTCGGTGACAGAATATTGTCTTTTCAAATGCACTATCTTTGCTTGTTTGTTGAAGCTTTTTATGCTTTTATCCTCTCCATGTTCCTTTGCTTTATTTAGTTAGATGCAGTATTAATGCTTGTGTTTTTTTTTTTTGTGTGTGTGTGTGTTGGTTTAGGCTGCTCTAGAGAAGTACAATAGAATGAGAGGAAATGCCCCAGAAAGACTGGTTTCTGGATCTGATGATTTCACAATGTTTTTGTGGGAACCTGCTGTCAGTAAACACCCAAAAGCTCGTTTGACAGGTCACCAACAGGTAAATTCCATTTGTTTGTTCATCGTTTTTATTTCTCTATGTGATGTTTTGTTGTCATGACTTGGTCAACTTTTACTTCCACTGAAACAATTCAATCTTGTGAAGTTCTTTTGCATTTATGTATTCTTTTTAAGGTAGTGATGTTACATGCATGAAACTTGTGTAGTTTGCTTTCCTATCAAATGGGACGATATAATTTGGACACGAACTGTGGAAGTTATGGCTGAAATTCAAGGTGCTGATCATCCTTGTGCTAGAGTATTTGACTCAAATTTAAAGTTGATGCAAGTAGAATTAGGTGTGTACTTTCACATGAAACTATGAGAAACCACCCTTAGTTAGATGGGAGTTTTTAGGTCTTTCCAATTTAGCTGCTTTAGGAGGGTTCCTTTTTTGCCTATGAATATCTTTTTTTCTTGATGATGAAGATCCCCTCCTCAGGTTGAAGGATTTAAATTGGGTGAACTCTGGTTTTAATCTAGTTGTTGGAACATGCTTAGATTTGCAGCAAATTTGGGTTAGTTGAAATTTCAGGCATTTTCAAAGATATAGATATGGCTATTCAAGGGAAATGGCCAGAGAGTTTGGCGAGAATGCATTCTTTGACTAAAAGAAGAAATACGAATAGAAAAAGGCAACCGTTGGGGAGAAAGGTGATTGCAACAGAAAAATTACCAGAAGAAAAGATTATGGTTGCCAAAAGATTGGTCCTATTCGCTACTACAGAACTAGTGCATTGGTAGTGATAGTCAATCAATTGTGACAGATTTTTTGAAGGTTTATTTATCATGTTATCCATTTGGAGGTTTTCTAGAATATCATATAGTTGAAAGAATTTTTTTTATAAGACCACTATACAACTATAGCATGTTCTCACATTGTTCAAGAGGAAAACGTTTTTGATCTATGTGTGTGTGACTCTCTCCAACCATTATTGGGTAGCAAGAATTTGTTACAAATGGTATTAGTGCTGATCCCCTGTTGGAAGTATGCTCTAAGGATGTGGGAGTTCTGAAGTCCCACGTCACTCGGTAGAGAAAAGTTTGTGATCTGTACACTTGAGAATCTATCCTACCACTATTGAGGCCTTTTTCAAGAGCCCCAGTGGCAAGGAAGCAAAATCAACGCTGCTTGAGTCCATAATAATTGGATCATTGGAGAATATTGATTGGTGATGGGTCATTACAACTATTATGTGAGTCATGCTTTATAGAACAAAATGTTGAGCAATAAAGAAAAGTAGAAAACAGCACATTAATAAATTAAGTATATAAAAAAAGCTGATTGTTAATATATGTGGTAAAAATATTAAAAGAAAAAATTAGAAATGAATATTTTGGCGAAATGGTCGGAGTAGCTGTAGCATTAATTAAAGGTCAAATGAGAGAAAATTTATTAAGATGGTTTAGACATATACAATGAATACCATCTAATGGTACCAGTTAGGAAAAGAGATGTATTAACAATTAACTATAATGATATAGGAAGAGTAATAAAATATTATGAATTGAGATAATTAAGAAAGATATAGCTACTTATTATATAATTATAAACGTACATTTGATAGAGTGGAGTGCAGGAAGACCATTCAGTGTCATCAATTACTTGGTAAAGTGTAGTTCAATGCTTTTTGGTGGAAGGTAGTGATCTAATTTATGCTCAAAATCAGTTTTTATTCTAAAAATTTGGACGCTTTTACTTAAACTCACTTCTTTTCAACAGCTTGTAAACCATGTCTACTTTTCACCTGATGGACAATGGATAGCAAGTGCCTCATTTGATAAGTCTGTCAAGCTTTGGAATGGGGCCACAGGAAAATTTGTCGCAGCTTTCCGTGGGCATGTTGGACCTGTATACCAGATAAGGTTTGAAATGGTTATACTTTCTGCTATTATTCTGATCCCTACTCCTTTTTATCTTCGTTTGTTTTATATACTTCTTCATTATTGCTTTGCAGCTGGTCTGCTGACAGCAGGCTTCTATTAAGTGGGAGCAAGGACTCTACACTGAAGGTAACTCTTGCAAATTGCAATTTAATTTTATGTTTCTCGAGTAGGTCTGCTGCTTGCTTTGTATATTGGGCATTGCATGTAAATTTATTGCTTTCATGAAATTTTGTGTACTCTTTTTCATTTTTTTTCACATTTGGCATGACATACAAAATGGGAAAAAAAATGGTTAAGAAAACCAAATGGAAAAATACTTTGAAAAAGAAGAGTTTCTAACTTTCTATCACCTGATGATTAAATTTAGAATTATGTTCAGACTTCACAGGATTTTTTTTTGGTGGGTTGGGGGTGTTCATATTTATTCCATTAGAAAAGTGATAACAATGTTGAACTATTCCCTCGGCCACGTTGTACTCTCTTGTGATGTTTCCTACCATCTAAATTATGAACTCATCTCCACATTGTATTACCAGTTTCCTTTGTTTTCACCCGATACTTATATATGGCTTCATGTTATTATGCTCAAATTGAGAGAGGATTAGCAATTTTTATTTGGGTGATTAGCCAAATTTGTATCTATTGTATGGCTAGAAAGAAACCAATTGCCCCCCCCCCCCCCCCCCCCCCCCCCCCCCCTCCCAAAAAAAAGATGATTTAGGTAGCCAGGTGTAGTGTGAGGTTATATGACTTTTGGACTCTGCCATTACTTTAAATTTATATCTTATTATCTTTGCTGCTTAGATACAAATTACTTACTCTGCTTGTTATTTGGAAAATTGCTTTGTAGGTATGGGATATCCATAAACAAAAGTTGAAACAGGATCTTCCAGGCCATGCAGATGAGGTTAATCTCTCTCTCTCTCTCTCTCTCTCTCTCTCTCATTTCTTAATTTATTTCTCAGAAATTTGATGGTTGTTGGTTGCTTTCCTTTTTTGCTCCTTTTTGTTTTGTTGAGGTTTTTGCTCCTTTTTGTTTTGTTGAGGTTTTTGCTGTGGACTGGAGTCCAGATGGTGAGAAGGTAGCCTCAGGTGGAAGGGACAGAGTATTGAAATTGTGGATGAACTAGACTAGTGAAATGAGAGCAAGGTGTGTGGGAACACATTAACAAAATCAGTCCAGTACCAAATTGTAGATATACAGCTCACGCAAACTGAACACTGACTGAACACTGGCCAATCCTTCCCAATTGTGCTCGACCCAAGAGGAAGAAGCCTCTGAAAGGATGAGAAGTATCAGATCGATTAAAAGGTTATGCGGGTGGAACAGTCAATATTCGAGGTTTATATCAATGCGTTTTGGACCACTGCAAGCATTTTATTTTTCCCTACTCGCCATGGTTGTTCGTCCTCAAAGAATCCGTCCCTGAACTGTTGTACAAGTCTCTCTCTAGTTGGGAGAGGAAAGTACTGATAAATTGTAGTGTCTCTTTGAATGTATCAATAGATGATAGTGTTTTTGGTTATACTTAGGAATGCTATTACATAGGACTCTTGATGGTTTAAACTCTCTTTATTTCTATTTTATGTAAGTGTGGATCCATTATTTCTGCAGATGTTATTTATTGAACCAAGCATTATTTCTCAAACAAAAGGTTTGTGTCCTTTATTTAGGACTGGGAATGGGTTTGGCTGGTTGGTTTTGGACCAAAATTTAAGGCTGTGTTTGGTTGATAATTTGAATACAGTTTTTTGTATCCGAAAATAATTTTTTAAAATTTATAAAAAAAAATGTTATTTTTTTTTATAACTTTTCACTTTTTTGAGTTATGAACCAAGCCTAAACCAATCTAATGAAAATCTTTGCCTGTAACATTAAAAAAAATTTAAAAATAAATAAATATATGCTTATATATACCTATCACAATAAGATATATAATATGTATTATGTGAATGTTAATCTTATGGTTAAATGTGGACTTTGGAGAGCTATTTACAAGCACTACTTATGATCATTTAAAAGATAAAGGTCGTTGTTATTAAATTTTAAAGGTTATTATCTTGGTTTATTCTAGAATGCTTCTTTTAAGAGCAACTTATATTCACAATTATTACTTTCATTCAATCTGAGTCATTTCATTACTTTTTGAATAAATATTTACAAAATATTTTTTTTTAGCATATTTTTACAATATTGTACTTGAAAAATGTTAATTGCATGATTGGAGCCAATTAATACATGAATCGAAACATTTCACTAAGTTTAAGTATAAAGTTAAAGTCTAAGTATAAAGTTAAAGAACTTCGTGAAGCGTTACTGTACTTTTTATTATTGGGTCAAAGGCAGTCAATCCTAGAGAATTATCACAAAAAAATATAAAGGGAATAATGGATCTTTCACTTCCAAAATTTCGATTTAACATCTGTTGTTTCGATTTTATCAACTCTTCTTTTAAGGCATAAGAAGCCAATAAGCTCATTGAAGCACATGATCCGCGAAGAGACTAAGAGGAATAGGGTCGTGTGATCGCCAATTTGCACACTTTGATCGATTTACAGTCTCCATTTTTAGCTGATTTCTCTTCTGGTAAGCTTGCCCATTTAGTCTTTTTAATCCATTGTTGATTTTAAATGAGGAGTACCCACTTCATATCTCATCTCCTTCTTCAAATTCTGAAGAAAAAAAAAAAAATCTTAAAAATCGAGAAGGGAAGATGGTGTTGTTGAGCTGTTGCAATCGTTGTGTTGAAGGGTATCATTATAAAATTTCGGGAAAGAAAAAACAAAGACAAATTTCGATTTTTTTTTATGCTTTTGGGGTTTTTGAATGGGTGAAATTCTTGCACTTCAGTTGTTTGACGAAATGTCTGAGTAGTACCTGGTTTTCTCAAATTCAAGTAACCTGCCCTGAAATAGTTTTGCTTTTTCTGGGTGTTATTTAGGAAGATTATTTACCCCCTAGGGAACACTGTTTTTCTTAGTCCAAACACAGCTGTTCAAGCGTTTTTCATGAAAAGGAATGTTAGAATTTGCTTAATTATGCTATAAATAATTGGAAAATTCACTGTGGTTGCAGTTCTTTGAGAAGGAATGGAAGGTCTAGGCCAATTACGCAGTGTCTAGTATAAATGGGGCATTCGAGGAGGCCAATACAAGCAATAGCAGGAGATGGAAACTCATTGAGAGTACTACCATTTAATGGCACCTTAACATTGCCATGATACCCATTTCAAGTATAGTGGCGATCATGAGATCAATTTTGTTACTGGCACTTCTTTTACACGGTTGTTCCTTCATTGTAATGTATGGAGATGAGCAGTTCTCAGAGGAATTACTATTGAGACCTTTGCCTGATGGTAAGGTCCTTGCCCATTTTCATTTTGAGAGTGGAGTTCCTCCAACAAAGGTTTATGGGCACCATCATCATCTCTTTCCCAAGGCTATTTATCAATTGGTATGCGTGCTAATTGTTCTTTGATCATTACTGAAAATTCAGATTTTGTGAATAAGGCTCATTTTAGTTTTTGGTACTTTGACGATTGATGGAGGGCTTACAACTTCTGTGAACTTAGAATTGTGTTTGACCTGGACTGTTAGCATTTTTTTTTTCTATCTTACTTGTCTTGACTGTTTTTTTAGGGTTGTGTTGTTAACTTCTTCTGCTAGTAGTTCTTGGATCTAATAAACTTACTAATGTGGTTGCATTCAAAAATATTTACTCCAAAACTGTTTACTTGACTTATACAAAGATTGGTTGACAGATAGTGCTTAAAAAGACTAAAAAAAAATCTCTAGTCACCAACCACATATTGTACAGTTTGATGTACCAAAATGTATCAAGCATAGCTTAAGTTTGGTAAATCAGGTGATGCACCTGAAAGTTGGTAATTATATTTGTATATATCTTCAAGTGAAATCACTCAAGTCATAAGTAAAAAATCATGAATTCCAGGATTCCACAAGTTTTTAAGCTTCATTACCAGGATTCTAGTTTATGATTCAAATGTTTTCCTTTTAATAGAGTCATGAATTATAAATTCATTTCCAAATAGGATCCTTAAAATCGTGCTTATTACATTCACTATCATGATCATAGGAAGTGTCTCAATTTTTGGCCTTTTGACATTTTGGTGTCATATGCAAGTGTTAATACTTTGACATGTGCCCAGTTGTTTGTGCTACTATGCATTTCCAGCATAGAAAGTGATGAATAATTGAATATTATATTCTAATGTTCTTTGAGAAGAAAACTTCTGAAAGGGGCTTGATCTAATCCGTTCTTCCATAAAATTATTTATTTGACATGTTAGACAACGATTTATGATAAAAATCTGCTTATTTTAATGCATGTGATGTATATATGCTTATGCCTTTACATAAAATGTAATTTTGATTGGAAAAAAATATAGCTTTTAATAAATACTATTATTGCATAAGCATATTAGTTTTCCAGGCTTCTCAAACCACCACTTGAAGCACCTCAGACCAACAATGAAACATGTCTTAATTTGAGTGCCACAAAATGCTTGACAACCCATAAAACAAAGACCTAAAATTGAAGTCTTCGTATTTGGAGAGGTGATGCTAGAGGTTTTTGGCATTTGCTAAATCTCTAAATTCAGGAATTACAAACTTTTCATAACCAATGGGCTTTTATTTTTTACTAGGTTCAAAAATTTCATATTCGTGAATTAGAGCTGTCTTTTACGCAAGGCCGCTGGAACTATGAACGCTGGGGTGGATTTGATCCTGTGTCTAGCAGCAATGCCAAGCCTCCAGGAGTTGAATTATGGGCTGTCTTTGATTTGCCATCCGATCAAGTTGATGCAACTTGGAAAAATTTGACCCACACACTTTCAGGTCTCTTTTGTGCATCAATCAACTTCTTGGAGTCCACTACTTCTTACTCTAGTCCTACTTGGGGCTTTCGGCCTTTTTCAGGCAGTCTTAGATACGGTGCATTGCCTCGTGAGGCTGTTTGTACTGAAAATCTAACTCCATGGTTGAAATTGCTTCCTTGTCGTGACAAAAGTGGGCTTGCCTCAATATTGGACCGGCCAGCCATCTATAGAGGGTTCTATCATTCACAGAGGCTGAGGATAACATCAAATGAGTTCAGTTCAGAGGATATCATTGAACTGGGCATTATCCTTGAACAGACACTCACTATTGTTCTTCAACCTGATGCCCAAAGAACTAGCATGACCTATGCCAGCGGGAAACTGAAACAGCCCGATTGGTCTATTAGCTCAATCTTTGGAAGGAAAATAAATGGAGTATGTGTTCTTGCAAAGTCTAGTTCTGTTTTCCTTGAACTCGAGAGTGCTCTAGTTTCTGAACTGAATAAACTAGGAGCAGAGAATGGAAGATTTTTGATTGATAATACAGCCTCTGAAAGTTCTCGGGAATACCCCGGTTTTGAGCTCTCTGTTGCACCAGATCGGGTAATTAAAGAGGCGCATAGCTCACGAAGCGAAAGTTCGTCTGTTCTATATGAATTCTTTGTTGATAAATATGATGACCCAGTTGATATTGGACTTAAATGGAACCGTCCAGTAGTTTGGTCGTGTCTTCAATCACCGTTTCATACTAGTAGGTTCTTGATGGGCAGTGGGAATGAAAGGGGTTCTATTGCTATTGTCTTGAGATCTACTAAGTCTCAAAAGTTCATCACTAGCGATGAGGCTGGAGATAGTTCTAAGATGTGCGTCATTATATTCCAAGTTGTCCCTTGGTATGTTAAAATTTACTACCATAGCGTACAGGTTTTTCTCGATGGACAATTGGAGCCGACCGCAGATGTTATAGAGAAGATACATGTGTCACCTTCTGAAGACCAGGTGTCTCCTGGGGTGATGGAAGTGGCTTTGAGACTTCCTTGCATTGTAAAGTCGGCTGCCATATCGGTAGAGTTTGATAAGGTGTGTTTCGTTCTTTTTTCTGATT
Organism: Paratinospora sagittata; assembly: GCA_035771175.1. Taxonomy (NCBI): domain Eukaryota; kingdom Viridiplantae; phylum Streptophyta; class Magnoliopsida; order Ranunculales; family Menispermaceae; genus Paratinospora; species Paratinospora sagittata. Next base: position 47,236,680 of record CM069597.1, read on the forward strand.
TTGGATTATTTCTGGCCATTTGGTGGCTATTCTTATATATATTATTACATCATAAAATTATTTAAACTGTGCAACACTATTGCAAATATATGTATGCCTAAATTGCAACAAACATGTAATCACGGGGCCTAATATTCTTTATTTATCTCCTTCGTTGTGATGTTTCTGTAGGGATTTTTGCACATTGACGAATACCCACCAGATGCTAATCAGGGTTTTGACATTCCATCGGCTGTAATTAGCTTTCCTGAAATCCAAGCAAGCACGTATTATCTTGTAGAGAACTCCTTGAGGAATTCACCATTGCTATCTAAATTTCAGGTTTGTAATTTACTTTGGCATATTGGTTGATTCTTGGTTTTCTTCTTGTATTCTTTTCTATTGTTTCTCTAAATTGCCTATTTACATTTTGCAGGAAAAGAATCCTGTAATGTCCTACACAGAAGTATTGCTCGTCCCTTTGGCCACACCTGATTTTAGCATGCCTTACAATGTCATTACAATTACATGCACTGTATTTGCATTATATTTCGGGTCACTGCTCAATGTATTACGAAGGCGGGTTGGTGAGGAGGAAAGATTCTTGAAAAACAAAGGTAAAAATTCTGGTTCTTTGCAGGGGTGTTCAACCTTTCGACCAACTCAACCCAACCCGTATCATATGGGTTGAATTAGGTTATGAATTAGCAACTTGATCAAATTTGATTGGGTCAAGGTTTTACAAAAGAAAACCGATCAAACCAAATCAACTTAAACTCATTAAGAATAGTAATTATTGCTTTAGCTACCAATTTTATTGGAGTCACCTATCATAATTGAATCACATAAAATCTTGTAATGAAATGAAAGGAAGGAAAACATTATGTAAAATTATAGTTATCTTTGTATTTGACTTAAAATTTACTTGATGACGTAAGAATTTTACCAACCCAAAGTTATTGGATTGGGTTGTTCAGACATCTTATTGAATTGGGTTGGTTTAAGATTTTTTCAACCCAACTTAATTGAGTTTGGTTGCTATTTGATCAAAACCTGAACCAACTCAATCCATGAACATCCCCAGTTCTTTTTCATGTTTGAGAACTTGGTATTAAGTGGGTGAGAAATTTTTCTACAACGTATCTCCTCCAAAAAAGTTATATTATCTTGTAATTAACGCCAGAGATACTGCTTTTTCATGACTTGCATTTTGAGCTAATTTTCTTGCATGGGAGAAATTTTATTTTTTAGAATTCATACTCTTCCATGCTTTTTCAAAATGCCTTTGCTTGATCTTCTTGTATAGCTGCTCAGATTGTTTTATCTTGTTGCTGCTTGCAGCTGCCACGAGGAGCGGTCGTCTTTCACTGCTTTTATCTAGGTTTTCCAGCAAGTTAAGAGGAAGAAGATCACAGGAATCATCCAAACCAGAATCTTCTTCACCATTACTGAGCCCTAAGTTGATGATGAAAGTCATATTAGTGGCTGGGCTTGCTGTTGCTTGGCATTATTATTTTGGGTGATTTTTTTTTATCAGTGATAACCATCATCTCTTGTACAAGATGTGCTCAAAATGAAATCAAAATTTTGTATTCCAGGATATTTTGAAAAAAAAATAAAAAATTGTTGGGACTTTAGATAAGTGGAATTTGATCCAAGTTTTCTGTCTGTTCTTGAGTTGACCATTTCATAGGAATTGCTAATACAAATGCTTAGTTTGGATATCCATATTAAGTTTGGGTGTAAACCATAATAGGGTAGTAAACAACAAAAATTGTATTGATGTTTGATTTATTTATGCTACAAAAATGGAAGTTATGTAGGATTAGTTCTATATTTTTGGATTTCTTAAGAATTGTCATAGGCAAAATTGAGAAATAATATCAAAATATGGAAAATCATTTACAACTTTTTGCCCAAATTGAGGAAAATAATGACTCAAAACTTAAGCTTACAATGGTTATGATTCATTTCATCTCCTGATTTATAAGGAATGCAACCACCATTTAGGTTTTACGGTTTGCGGGTTGATAAGAAGATGAATTTTCATCCGCAAGATCTTGAGTTCGAGCCTTGAGGTAATGTCACATGGGTAGGGTGGCGAAGCTTTTGCCCGTGACAAAGCTTTTGTGTCGTGGCCACTTGTGGAGACGCTCACATACCATTGAGGGAGATTTCACCATATCCCCCATAATGGTGCTTGTTGCATGTGAATTAGTACTTGTAGTAGGTATAAGTTAGACCAAGTTAGACCGGGACACCACCTTCTAAAAAGAGAACTAAAAAACAAACAAAGAAAGAAAATGCTTACAATTATAAAAAGAAATACTTAATTAAAAAATAAAATAAAAATATAATAATTATTGAGTACTGTCGACATCCAAATTGTACATTTTTAGTGTACATTACTTTTATACACCATTAGATTGTCTTGAATTATGCACTAACACGTGACTCAAGACAATTCAATAAAAGTGATGTACACCATGAATGTGTAATTTTAATGTCACTTTAGCATTTTTCATAATTATTTTCTCACGAATCGGAACGACGGGTCACAGTCTTGAAAAATGGGTCCATTAAAACTGAGTCAAAATGGGCGATTCAACTGGGTGGTTGACCCATCCATGAGTCAGATCACCGAGTTCCAAACACAGTACCTTAGAAACGGTGGATGGCATTGAAAGAAAAAGGTGAGCTTTCAAACCCAACAACTGAAAATCTTTAAAACAAAAGTTAGCCCAATAGACTGGATATCTTTCAGTTATCTCTTAGCTTCACTTCTCTCCTTGGAAATCCCACCAACCAATAGAAACTCAAGAAACTCAACCTTTATGTCTTTAAGATAAAAAAAATATTTAAAATACATCCATTGTTTTTTATTTCATAAATCATCAATCATTTTCATTATTAATTTTTTAAAAGAATTTTTTGCAGTTGCCATTGATGCCACGTGTTGCATTTTCAACAGAAAAAACCATTGCCTCACATCTCTATTTCACTACTCTCCACACAAATATTATACTTAAAACCATAACAAGATGAACAAACGAGAAGAAGAAGAAGAAGATGAAGAAGAAACAGACGGTGCTTTTGAAAAACTCTGTTTCTATTGCTTAATTTCACAACTTTTAGAAACTGTCTTTCAATTTTTCAATGGCATCTTTGGTGTCATCACCATTTACAATTTCAAAATCAGAACATCTTCTTTCTTCACTATCTCAGAAGCATTTTTTCCTTCATTCTTTCTTACCCAAGAAGCTCAACAGTAGTGTCACAAGCAGGTCTGTTCTGAGAGTCAGATGTGCAGCAATTGGCAATGGTTTGTTCACACAAACAACACCAGAAGTTCGTAGAATTGTTCCTGACGAGAATCAAAACCTACCCAGAGTCAAAATTGTGTATGTTGTTCTTGAAGCTCAGTACCAATCTTCTCTTTCAGCTGCAGTTAGAAACCTCAACAGTAACGGAAGGTATGCTTCATTTGAAGTTGTTGGGTACTTAGTAGAAGAGCTTAGAGATGTAAATACTTACAAGAGTTTTTGTAAGGATCTTGAAGATGCTAATATCTTCATTGGTTCTTTAATATTTGTTGAAGAATTAGCACTTAAAATTAAAGTTGCAGTTGAGAAAGAAAGGGACAGGCTTGATGCAGTTCTAGTGTTTCCTTCAATGCCTGAAGTAATGAGATTAAACAAGTTGGGTTCTTTCAGTATGTCACAACTTGGGCAATCCAAAAGCCCATTTTTCCAGCTCTTCAAGAGGAAGAAACAATCAGCTGGTTTTGCTGAAAGCATGTTGAAACTTGTTAGAACTTTGCCTAAAGTTCTCAAGTATTTACCAAGTGATAAAGCTCAAGATGCTAGGTTGTATATCTTGAGTTTGCAATTTTGGCTAGGTGGGTCTCCTGAAAACTTGCAGAATTTCTTGAAAATGATATCTGGGTCTTATGTTCCTGCATTGAAAGGGACTAAGATTGAGTATTCAGATCCAGTTTTGTTCTTAGACACTGGAATTTGGCACCCTTTGGCCCCTTGTATGTACGATGATGTGAAGGAGTATTTGAATTGGTATGGCACTAGAAGAGATGCAAATGAGAAACTCAAGGACCCAAATGCTCCTGTAATTGGGCTGATTTTGCAACGGAGTCATATCGTCACGGGCGATGAGGGCCACTATGTTGCTGTTATTATGGAATTGGAGGCAAAAGGGGCTAAGGTGATACCAATATTTTCTGGAGGGCTTGATTTCTCGGGGCCCGTCGAGAGGTTTTTGATCAATCCGATCAGTAAGAAACCGTTCGTGAATTCCGTGGTGTCTCTAACAGGTTTCGCTCTTGTTGGAGGGCCGGCAAGGCAGGATCATCCAAGAGCCATCGAGGCGTTGATGAAATTGGATGTGCCTTACATAGTTGCATTGCCATTGGTGTTTCAAACAACGGAAGAATGGCTGAATAGCACTTTGGGATTGCACCCAATTCAGGTGGCTTTGCAGGTTGCCCTTCCAGAGCTGGATGGTGGAATGGAGCCCATTGTTTTCTCTGGCCGTGACCCACGAACAGGTAAGTAAAACTTGTTTCTGCTAGATTTTTGCCAATCTTATGTTCTCTTGCTCATCATCTATGTTACTTAAAATTTTTGATCTCTTAATACCTTTAATGGAAGACTTAAAGACTTTTCCAATGGAATTCCTAGTAGAATTTTCAGTTCCTAGCTGACAGATCGAGTGCAATTTTCTTGCAGGGAAATCACATGCTCTTCATAAGAGGGTGGAGCAGCTCTGCACGCGGGCAATTCGCTGGGGTGAACTAAAAAGAAAATCAAAGGTATGTATTGAATCATAAAAAATCTCAAAAACTTTTAGTTATAGTTATAGATAATCTTCTCTCTTGTTTCCTGATTTTTCATAGAAAATTTTGCTCGACTAGTCTACTCAATTAACAATAGGATTAAGAGCAGTTATTGTAGTTTTCAATTCTATTCCTACTGGCTTTGTTTCTAATAGAAACATATCAGCATGTTATTTTCTCTTCTGTAATTTGTTGTTTTAGTTGTATAACTAAAATATATTCACCTTTACTTTCCTGACTTATGAGTTTGAATGCAGGCAGATAAGAAGCTAGCAATCACAGTTTTTAGCTTCCCACCTGACAAGGGCAATGTCGGATCAGCGGCCTACCTCAATGTTTTTGCTTCTATATTTTCTGTCTTGAAGGATCTCCAGAGAGATGGATACAACCTTGAAGGCCTTCCTGAAACATCTGAAGCCCTTATTGAAGATGTACTTCATGACAAGGAAGCTCAATTCAGCAGCCCAAATCTTAATATTGCCTACAAGATGGGAATTCGTGAGTACCAAAACCTCACTCCCTATGCCAGTGCCTTGGAAGAAAGCTGGGGAAAACCACCCGGAAATCTTAACACGGACGGTGAGAATCTCTTGGTTTACGGGAAGCAATATGGAAATGTGTTCATTGGAGTTCAGCCAACTTTTGGATATGAAGGTGATCCAATGCGCCTTCTCTTCTCCAAATCGGCTAGTCCACACCATGGTTTTGCTGCGTACTATTCGTTTGTCGAGAAGATCTTTAAGGCTGATGCTGTTCTTCACTTTGGCACACACGGTTCATTAGAATTCATGCCTGGAAAACAAGTTGGAATGAGCGATGTTTGCTACCCGGATAGTTTAATCGGGAACATTCCTAATGTATATTATTATGCTGCTAATAACCCGTCCGAGGCTACCATAGCAAAGCGCCGTAGCTACGCAAACACCATTAGCTATCTAACTCCTCCTGCTGAGAATGCCGGGCTTTACAAGGGTCTCAAGCAGCTTAGCGAGCTTATCTCTTCTTACCAGTCTCTCAAGGACACTGGTCGTGGACCCCAAATCGTTAGCTCCATCATCAGCACTGCCAAGCAATGTAACCTTGACAAAGATGTAAGCCTTCCTGAAGAAGGTCAAGAGCTCTCGGCCAAGGACCGAGATCTCGTGGTCGGGAAGGTTTATTCAAAGATTATGGAGATAGAATCCAGGTTGCTTCCTTGTGGTCTTCATGTCATTGGTGAGCCACCATCCGCCTTGGAAGCAATTGCAACACTAGTCAACATTGCTGCTCTAGACCGCCCTGAAGATGATATATCCTCGCTCCCAGCAATCCTAGCCGAGACAGTCGGAAGGGACATAGAAGATGTATATAGAGGAAGCGACAAAGGTATACTAAAGGACGTTGAGCTTCTTCGCCAGATCACAGAGGCGTCTCGTGGAGCCATAACGGCCTTCGTGGAAAAGACTACAAATAACAAGGGTCAGGTGGTCGATGTAGCCGATAAACTAAGTTCAATCCTTGGGTTTGGAGGGAACGAGCCATGGGTCCAGTACTTGTCGGGTACTAAATTTTATACGGCAGATAGGAACAAGCTTAGGAAATTGTTTGCTTTCTCGGGAGAGTGCTTGAAACTAGTGGTGGCTGATAATGAATTGGGCAGCTTGAAGCAAGCTTTGGAGGGTAGCTATGTGGAACCAGGACCCGGAGGAGACCCGATTAGGAACCCAAAGGTATTGCCAACTGGGAAAAATATTCATGCCCTAGACCCGCAAGCCATACCAACAACAGCGGCATTGCAAAGCGCTAAGATTGTAGTGGATAGACTTTTGGAGAGACAGAAGGCCGATAATGGAGGAAAATATCCCGAGACTGTAGCACTTGTTTTGTGGGGAACAGATAATATAAAGACCTATGGAGAATCACTGGCTCAAGTTCTATGGATGATTGGGGTCAGGCCGGTCGCGGACACCTTTGGGCGTGTCAACCGGGTCGAACCAGTTAGTCTTGAAGAGCTTGGAAGGCCTAGAATTGATGTTGTTGTTAACTGCTCTGGAGTATTCAGAGATCTGTTCATCAATCAGGTACTTTCTTTCAGTTTCTTTTCTAGAATTTGAGATACAATTTCATTATATGTTTTGGATGATGTGAAGTTACTTAACCATTTGATCCATTTGATGAACTGATTCAAATTTTATTTCTTGTTTCGCAGATGAACCTCCTAGACAGTGCAGTGAAGATGGTGGCTGAGCTAGATGAGCCAGAAGATCAGAACTATGTCAAGAAGCATGCCATGGAACAAGCACAAACTCTTGGAATAGGAGTTCGCGAGGCTGCAACCCGTGTCTTCTCCAATGCCTCAGGCTCCTACTCCTCCAACGTCAACCTCGCCGTTGAGAATTCATCGTGGAATGACGAGAAGCAACTTCAAGACATGTATCTAAGCCGCAAGTCTTTCGCATTCGATTGTGATGCCCCCGGTGCTGGCATGACTGAGAAGCGTAAGGTTTTCGAGATGGCACTAAGCACAGCGGACGCAACATTTCAGAACCTTGACTCGTCTGAAATCTCACTAACCGATGTGAGCCACTATTTTGATTCTGATCCTACTAATCTTGTACAAAACCTTAGAAAAGATGGCAAGAAGCCCAGTGCCTACATTGCTGATACAACCACAGCCAATGCTCAAGTTCGAACATTATCAGAAACCGTAAGGCTCGATGCACGCACCAAGTTGCTGAATCCCAAGTGGTATGAAGGCATGTTATCGAGTGGATATGAGGGAGTTCGCGAAATTGAGAAGCGTCTCACTAATACTGTTGGTTGGAGTGCCACTTCAGGCCAAGTCGATAACTGGGTCTACGAAGAGGCCAACTCAACATTCATTGAAGATGAAGCGTTGCTGAACAGGCTCATGAATACAAATCCAAACTCATTTAGGAAGCTGGTTCAGACCTTCCTAGAGGCTAATGGGCGTGGTTATTGGGAGACATCGGAGCAGAATATTGAGAGGCTAAGGCAGTTGTACTCAGAAGTTGAAGACAAGATTGAAGGGATCGATCGATAAATCAAAAAGAGAGAATAAATTCAAAAGATTGTTCACTTCAGCTCAGTTTGATCCATTTGAAGCCATGCATGGGCTTGTTTTCTTATCTTTGTAGTAGTATTTGGGAGATGAGATGTAATTACCAAGGGTCAATGTGAATGTCAATTTATTTAATTAATAGTTATTTAAGGCTAGTTTAATTTAATGAGTAACATTAGAGCAACTCTAGTTTTCAAAGAAAAACTCAACTCGTGTTAACATGGTCATTTATATATAACATGGAAAAACAATTTTTTTAAAGTGGTTAGAAGTGGTTGTTACGTCACACTGTCACTTAATATACATTAAGAGAAGTGTTGAATGCGTCACTTCAATATTTTTCTTATTTAATTATTTTCTCTAAATTATTTGTCCTACTTTATTGTAGGAAAGATTCCATGAGACCTCTAATGTAGCTATCTAGAGCTCAAGTTATTCTTGCCTGGATTTCTTGTTCTTGTTTTGTTCAGTGAAAGATTTCATGTGACTAAGAGGACCCTTTGATGAAAACTTTGGGAAATTCTTTAGAAATTGGCTGAAAAGATTTCAACCCTCCATGGTCTTTGTACTATTGATAGATAGAGAATCAGTTTTACTTTGATAACCGGGGAGTAGAGGCGTGAATTTAAGTTACTTTTAGAGCAAAAATAGTTTTTGAAGTCATTTAAAAACATCTTTAGTTAGACCAATTTTTAGTTGGTTGATTTTATTTTAATAATTGGAATATTTTTATTTTATTTTGGTGAATGGGGGGATTAGGCCCGTTAGGGAAGATTTGACTTATTAAATAATTTAATTGTCTAAACTAAATTAAATCGTACTAAACTAAACTAAAGTAAAGATAGCAAATTTTTTAATTCAATTGTCCAAACGGCTCTCTCATCTGTTTGTAGTTGCGTCTCTGTTCTTCATGTCTTCTTGAACTCTCTTCTTCTTCTTCTTCTTCTTGTTGTTGGAATAATAACATGGCTCATCGGCAACATCTGCTTCTTATGTTTGTTATTTTGGTTTTAATCCCTACAATTACGTTCTGCTCTCCAAAGGAAGAGGCAATTGAAGCGTTGCTGAGAAAGCTAGACAGTAAAAGGGCATCATCCTATGTACAAGAAGCTGCAGCTAAGGCGCTTCTGCAGAGATTGCTGCCTACCCATGTCTCCAGTTTTGAGTTCAAGATAGTTCCCAAGGTTGCACTCCTCTCACTTCTCTGCTATCATTCGTATTTTTATTTTTTATTTTTTATTTTTTATGAACCAATGCCCATAATTTTATTTATTTATTTATTTTGTCTGTATGTCAATCAATTTTCTTGGTTTTTTTGTTGTGGGTTTTGCTTGAAGTTAATGTCAAGTCGTTTGGTTGAACACCCATTTGGAAAGACATTGTGATCTGTGATTGGTAGATTGTATTTAGAAACTTTGTTGGTGATGTCTAATTTGGGCGTGTTTGAAGATTTTACTATTTGTTGAATGAAATGCTTTTTCTTTTCTTTTCTTTTCTTGGTTTTGTTCTTGTGGGTTTTTTTTGAAGTTAATCTCAAGTTGTTTGGTGGAATACCCATTTGGAAAGACATTGTGATCTGTGATTGGTAGATTGTATTTAGAAACTTTGTGGGTGATGTCTAATTTGGGCGTGTTTGAGATTTTACTATTTGTTAAATGAAATGCTTTTTCTTTTCTTTTGTTTATTTATTTATTTATTTATTTTGGTATCTCTCTCTCTATCTCTATGTTTGAGCAGAATACCCAAGTGCAATGTTGTTCTGACTGATGAACAAATGAGCAAAACTTATTTGAAGAATTTATGATGAACCTTACCTAAATAACACCTAAATAATATATGGTCAATTTATGGAAATGAAACATTACATATTAGAATAAGATGTGGGAGAATTTGTTCTTATAGATTTCAATAGATAAAAAGAAAGCAATTACATTTTCAAGTTGATTGAGGAATTATGAGTAAATGTCCAATGACTCATTCATCTAATGGTGTTGGTGGAAATGTTTATCCAGTCTGTAGCGAGTGTCAATGAATTTGGCTCTACTCCAGTCCATGGACTGTGCCTCACTTATGCAGAGTGAATCAATGAGTAAGGAATGCCCTTAAGAAGTTGAATGAATATTGTTGAATTCATATATTATAGAGATTTTTTTCAGAAAACTGCTTGTTTGAGTACGATAAAGAAAGACCGGCATTAATCCACTTGAAATAATTCTGGTGAAAAGGCACCATTAGTTTACTAACAATTGAGCCAGTGAAAATTAAATGCAAGGAAGATAGCCATGAGCAATAATTAAGATCTGCCAGACAAATTATCATCTGATTCTTTACTTGCTCAGTTGCCCTCAATTGGCATAATTGACAACTTATTTTATTGTCCTTACTCCTTACTATAATTTACCATTCTTATTAAATTTTCATTTTCAGGATGTCTGTGCTGGATACAGTTGCTTCTGCATAAACAATATCAATATCTCAAGTAGGGAAGGACCAGAGATACTGTATGTGCTTTCTTTTAACATAAAATGAGGAAGACTTTAATTTGTTTCCATATTACACAATCTTTTGATTTAGTCCATCTTATTCATTGAAAAAAAATGATAATTGAAATAGCTACTAAGCTATCCACCTGTTTGCAAGACACTAAAACTTTTAATGACACTCCTGACAAAGGACAAAATTTGTTGCAATAACCTAGAAATTAGTCGATCTTCTAAAAAAAAAAAAAATTCTTTTAAAAAAACCTTGAAAATTGTAGCATAGCTCTCTGTTGGCAAATCCTTATTGCTTCTTGGAAGTCGTGTATGGTCATTCCACTTGATGCTAGCAACAAGAGGATTGGTGAGGCAAAAAGAAGAGACAAAACTTTAATTTCTGTTACAACCATGACATTTTGAAAGGGAAATCTAAGGGAAAAAAACTGTTGCAGTATTATATTCCATGCAAACTCTATAATTTGACAAATGAACTAGAAAGAAGGGCTCTTAGGTAATGTAATTTGATATTTAATAGCCTCCCTTATGCTTTCATGATCTATATGTAATAAAAAAACCTAGAACTTATGACCCTCAGTAATAAATGTAAATTGTACATTAACGAAAAAAAAAAAAATCTCACACACAAACACAAGACTTTAACCTTATTTGACACCTAGTAAGTCAAAATCTATATAAGAAAGACTACTATGAGAATTACATCCATCTTTTTCTTGTATGAAATTCAACAAGTGAGTCATTTCTTTTAGCTTTCACATGAGAATTGCTGATTTATTTATTCAATTACCATGAGTTAAAATTTGAAATTTCGAACTTTCAATTATGAAGCTTATATTATGAGTTTTTGTATGGATATTCCTACAATTGCAAAAATAAATTATTCACGAAGTTGTTGGTGCATCTAAAAACCTCAATCATTGGCGCTGTTTTCATGAGCATAATCATCCTTGTTTAGTTTTCAAAATTATAGTTTAAAAGCAAATTAAAAATCAGCGTAAATGATGTTAGTCTTCCATTTGTTGATTTTTGTTCTCTTCGATCTTTGTTCTCTTCGATCTCTGTACATTTTCTCTTTTCATGTAAAATTTCTTGAAATAAATTTCCCTCTCAATCCATGAAAGATAAAATGATTTGGCCACGAGAAGTTCGGATTTGACTTTGTTGCCTGTTTTACGTTCTTAATAAACTTATATTTTCCACCAGGATCAAGGGTACGACAGCAGTTGAAATTGCATCTGCTCTTCACTGGTATTTAAAGTATTGGTGTGGTGCTCACATTTCTTGGGAAAAAACTGGTGGCGTCCAGCTAACTTCCGTTCCTAGACCTGGATCTTTGCCACATGTAAAAGATGAGGGGGTGATGGTTCGGCGTCCAGTCCCTTTGAATTATTACCAAAATGTTGTCACTTCCAGTTGTAAGTATCAAATTTATCTTTCACTGCTAGAAAGTTGTTTCTAGCCTTTTATTTATAAAACAAGTGAGCTGTTGAAAGACCTAGAAAATTTTGAATGGGAAATGTATCAAACATATATTTACTTCTTTCTCAAAGCTAAGGCCTAATGGTTAAACTGGTTTAACCAGAAATTTTAGTAAAATAATTGCATACAACCTTCTGAAGTGATATTAACTCAACAATATGGAATTCAGATAGCAGTTACAGATAGCACCACAATATTTATGCGTGTGCTTTTAACATATTGTGGGTATTTTTGGTGGTGCCATGTTGTTCTATGAAATCAAATGTTTGTCATGTAAAAAGATTGAGTTTGTTCTGAAAAATTGAGCTGTAAGCCTTAATGCACCTTGAGGTGTAAGTCTCGAGGAGTACGCCTCAACATTGTGTGAAATTGAGGCTTAAGCCTCGAGGCGTATTTTGGGCATCTCACCTTGAGGCACACCTCGAGGTGTATGTCTCAAGCAAGTATTAAAACAATTTCCATCTTTAGTTTTTTTTTTTTTTAGGGGAAATTTTCATCTTTAGTTAGAGGAACATTTGTGTAGATACTCCATTTTTCTTTAGTTTCCCTATTGTATAATTTCCATCTTTAGTTAGAGCCTTAGAGGTACACTTATATACATTATCTTATGATTGTAAATGAGAACTGATAAGCCATTGATACACAATTTCCTTATTTCCTTAAACTCTCTTATGGTATATTCATATATATATATATATACTCATATATATGCTATGTCAATAGAGAAAAAAATGTCATTACTTGTTGAGACTTTTAAGGCATGATTTGTAAGTATTTAACCTAGATAATAATTTTGTCATTGACTAATTTATGTACAGGAAATGAACAATTTTCAGTTGAAAAATATTTTGACATGGTTATAAATTTTAGAATTAACAAGTTTTTGTAAGAATAATCTCCTTAGTGGAGATCGTCCTTAGAAAATATTAGCACATTTTGGATCTTCAACTAGGGCTGACTAAACTATAAATTAAACCATATGTTTCTATGTGTGTGTGTGTTTGTACAAATTTGTATAATGTACATGAATTTTATGATGCATTGGTTTGAATTCCAATTCAATTTTCCAAACTGTAAAATCGTTTGATTTTGATTCACGATTTTGATAACTGTTGCATTAAAATGCCATATAATGGCAATTTAATAATACGATAATTTGGCTTCTCCTGTACTATTAATAATAGGCTTTTTGTGTTTCTACATAGAGATATGAAATATCCAATTCTGTGAAAATGGAAATATTCAATAATTTCTTGATCAGGTCCTTTTTGGAAAAATGTTGAGCACACATTCTAACCACATGAGCAACTTGGTTCTTTTGCATCTTTTAATTGAGCAAGTTGTTTATTTATGAGACATCTGTATATATTTCTATCTTGGGTGCTGCTTAACTCAATTTCTCTCTAGATTCTTATGTTTGGTGGGATTGGAAAAGGTGGGAGACAGAGATAGACTGGATGGCACTACAAGGGATTAGCTTGCCCTTGGCATTTAGTGGACAAGAGGCCATTTGGCAAAAGGTTTTTAAGGTGATATGGTTGTTCCTGTCATTTTTATTTTTATACAGTCTGCCATTATCAACTTAGTAAATCACTGATGTTTAGTGCTTTCTTTCTTGTGTGAATAAAGATAATTGTGTCTGAAATATGAAATAGTGTCAGGAAAAGAATAATACAAGCGTGCAAAATCTCTATTTATGCCTTTTACTCTAAGATTTCCCATCTTCAAGTTTATTGGTTATAATTTAAATTTCTAATTTTGTACTTTTGCACTGGCGCTATGACAGATAATTTTAGGTTGTTTTTGAATGTTGCTCAAGAATCATGATTGGAGTGAATTTCTCTTTATTTTTAACATTTCAGTCTTTTCTTGACAAGTCTATTGTACTTGTTCTGTTTCAGCAATAAGATAATTCCCTATTATCTGAAGTAGTAACTTAAGTCTTTTTGCTCCTTCTGAATTAGAAATCAGGAGTTAAAATGTATTTAAGCACGATCAATTCAGTTTTTCTTTCAAATTTTCTTCACTTGTCTATAAGTATATAAATTCTGTTTCAATTCGAGCTTATGAAAAACCTTTGATGATGTTGCTGGTGTGAAGGAAAGTTGCTATTATGGTGCTTTTTCATTGAGTGGGATATTTTTGTGGGATATTATTATAAAACTTCCATGAAGTTTGAATAATCATCAGGAAAATCCTCAGTAGTTTGGAAAACATCATTGATCTCCCTAATACAAAGGTTTGGGGCATCAAATTTCCTCTTATTTTAAAATAACTCATTATGCCTCCATCAGGCTTATGGCTTAAACTCTATACATTGCAAATGCTTCTTAAATTTAAAATAATAATTTGCACATAAATATAATTGTCTTTGGGTCATATTTTTATCAGTTATGTCATATCAGAAGAATTTATGCAATCCAAAAATGGTATGGCATTGTGAAAAACAGTGCAATTCACGCATACACAATAACAATTTATTTATTTATATTTTTTTAATGCTTCCCTTTACATCTCAAAATATCAAAATCTCAAAAGTCAAATGTTTATCTGCACATATTTTTTGGCAAAAGAATAAATAAAAAAGACAAAGTATCTACACAAGTTTTCATATTGCAAAAACTTAACCTAAAAAATGATCAATTTTTTTCCACATATTTTTGTGTTATTCTATATATATAACTTTATATGAGGATAAAGAGGTTATTTTGTGTTCTTGATTCTGTACAGTGATAATAACATAATGGATAAAAGGTATAGTTGTTTTATACTTTCAATTACTTCGTAAGGGAGGTCAATGACGTTTTCCAAACTTAGAGTGTGTACACATGATAATTTTTCAAACTTCAAGTGAGATTTATGAAGTGATCCCTCTTTTTGTCGAAATTTTGGCCTTAATCCAATTTATGATCGTTGGATAATTGTATCTTTGGGAGTATATATTGGCATATTTTTTAAACAAGGACTTGGAGTAATTAAAAGAAAATGTAGGTGATTTGTTTTATATTGCCATGCAAAAAACTCTCATAACGAAAAAGATATCCAGTTTCGGATGGGAATACTGAATATCCTCATGGCCGGCCTTCTTTTGAGATTGGAACCTTGGGATTGTAGGGATCTCACATTTCTGATTTGTTTCCAAATAGGATATTTCATGTGATTGTACATGTCATATCGATCTTGTACGTGTCTAATGGACTTTCCATTGGATTGCTTTTTTTTTTTAAAAAAAAAAAACTATTTTATGAGGCACTTCAACTATAGAGGGAAAAAAAGGGGAAAAAAGAAAAGTAAAACAATCAGGCTGGTTTTCTGATTATTGTGTTTTGGTGACAGAATTTTAATATTAGCGATGAAGATTTGAAGGACTTCTTTGGGGGACCTGCTTTCCTTGCTTGGGCTCGAATGGGTAATTTACATGGGTAGGTAAAGGTGATAGGCACATGACCAGTTTCTTTTCCACTTTGATAGGCTTCCATGATATTAAATGTCATATTTCTCCATGCACCACATTAATGCCTTTTTAAGAAAGGCATGAATTATCTTTTGAAATCAATTGTTTGTAATTTGCTCTATCAGCGAGTTACCTAGAAATTTAGCTATAATTCGTTAAGAAAATAATATCAAGTAGTACAAAAGTTTTTTATGGAAGTTATGGGCATGCATATATATCATCAAAGTGATGCATACTGAATGTGATTCTTTCTCTAAATCAGATGCCCCTTATGTTTGATTTCTCAGCAGTTTTTATCATTTTGTTACCATGGAGATAATGTGGCAAATTGGTGATATTGGGACAACGAATGATTCAATGCTAATTAAATATGAAGTAAACAATGTTAATGTGCAAAAGTTTCTGATCATGTGACATCAAATAAATAACAGGATTGAACATAAAGCATTTAACCAATGAAGATATTTTGTATTACTGAAATGTCTGGATGTTATTCTAACTTATCCAACCAAAGTTACATTAATGATAAAAACATACCAAGGATGTCAAAAATTTGCCTTTTCTAATTAGTTAAAGAAAACTATTTTTTGTTTGACAGGTGGGGTGGGCCTCTTCCTCAGAGCTGGTTGGATCAACAGTTAGCTCTCCAAAAACTTATATTATCTCGCATGCTAGAACTTGGCATGACTCCAGGTAAAACTTATAATGTTATCATGCTAATTTACTCTTTTATATGTTCCACAATGGTATGTTTCTGGTAATACTTAAACTTGACATATTTGTACCAGAATATTGTTTTTTTGTCCATGAATTATGACCAAACGTTCTTGTATAGAATTGAGTCAATTGACTGTTATCAAGTAACAATGCTCATCTTTTCAATTGGCGTGTTTATAATAATTTCAAATATCTTCACTTATTTTCTTTTAATGAGTAAATCAGGTGTATTAGAATAAGAAAGATAATCCAAAAAATAAAAGCAAACTAACAACAAAAGTTGTTAGGATTGGGATCATGTAGGATGGGTGAAGGGTTCTTCTAGCAGATGAGATCATGGATTGTGTGATTCTACAATGTGTGTGTGTGCGCTTCACCTACTTTTTATATTTAGACTAAACTTTGCAGCCCAAATCGCACATTTTTGTAGGACCACTATAAGATTCCAATCCTACAACATCCTATACAATTTTACGATCCAGAACCCGACCCTACAACAATTCCACCAACAAACTATACTGTAGGCAATTTGGGTCGATGAAGGACCCAGGATCATAATTGCTATCCTTACAACCATGCTAACCACAAAGGCGCAAGTACTTTTCTACTATTTAGAAATTCAGATCTATCAACACGAGAAGGTATGACCCAAGATGTATTTTACGTTAAAATATCTGTTGATTTTTACTCAACTGAGGTTAATACATTTTTCCAACAGCATGGGTTTATCTGTGATGACCCCCTCTCTCAAACCATTGAGAGGCGAGATGCCCGGGCTAGCACTTAAATTCCAAGTACTAGTAACCCTATCACACACAACCTGTACAAATTCCATACTGCACATGTATTCCTGAACCACAGTAAATACAATTACTAAACAAGTCCACAAGGCATAAGATCTTAAAATAAATAACTAAGGTTTATATTAAACTATAAGTGTATAACATGACTAGGCACAAGTCTCATGAATACTAACAAAGTCTACACCAAGTTTGCGGAAGTATGAAAGCCATACTGATAGGTTCTTAAATCCAAAAACCATAAACCCATACATAAATACAAGTACAAAGTAAAATAACAGGAAATTAAGTATCCAATCTAGGTTCTACTCAACTATTGCCATGCCAATCATACTCACTTCAATGCAAGTGGGCTATCCAATTTAGTGTGCAACACCCTTGCCCTTTTGGGAACCGGTCATATCTAAAGTGGCGAAAAGATTGGATGGTTGGAAAAGAAGTTTTCTATCTAAAGGGGGTAGATTAACCCCTTATCAAATCAGTGTTAGATGCCCTACCTACTTACTTTCTATCTGTTTTTCGAATTCCAAAAAGGGTGGTGGATAGTGCCAGCATTGCTGCACACTTTTGCGTAAGGGACAGATTTCCACCCGTTTCTTTATTTTTTACTATGTTTTTGCTGTGGGCCCCACACTATATATATATTTATATTCTTTTATTTTCTCTCTCCTTGGGTCCACATCATTATTATTGGGTTTCTACATTAGCTACATG
The DNA here is from genome assembly GCA_035771175.1 of Paratinospora sagittata. NCBI lineage: Eukaryota > Viridiplantae > Streptophyta > Magnoliopsida > Ranunculales > Menispermaceae > Paratinospora > Paratinospora sagittata. The sequence goes on from CM069597.1 coordinate 47,254,228, forward strand.
AATCTGCTTCTTCCACTATACTCTATTAAGGGCAAGCAATTTTACAAGTAGTAATATTTTCTCAGTTATCTCTATTCTTGTTATTTTAGGCTTTCCTTTCATTTATCATTATCATTAATATTTTTCATAAGAAATGAGAAAAAAAGTTATAATCCTTATCAATATTGGTTAACTGGTCACTCTTTCCTAACTAAAGCATCTAATAGTTTTCATTTTATGTGTTGAAACCATCTTAATGTGTTTTATCTCATTTTCTTACCAATTGATGTTCTTTTAATTCTCTTTATTGATTTCATGGTGAATCTGTCTAATGTAATTACTATTTGTGCTGCTTCTAATTGGTCCAGTGCTTCCGTCATTCTCTGGTAATGTCCCAGCTGCTCTGAAAAGGGTGTTTCCTTCAGCCAATATTACTAGACTTGGAGACTGGTAATTTTACTTTCCTCTACTTCTTCAGAAGTTTGCTGAAATGGGATATATTCGTCATAAATTTTGGTTTAATAATTTGACACTTAAGATATATGTTAATTGTGACAGAAAAACTTCAAAATATATAGTGACTTTTATTTCTCACTTCTCGCTCTCTCTCAATACTCAAAAGTTCACTCATCAGTGCTGATGGGTAGATAATAATGAATTGAAGAGAAAAGATTTTCTTAATGAGGAAGAATAATTTTATGGAAGAAACAAAGGAGATAACAAATTTCTTACAATAGATCAACCTCTACAGTCAATTACAATCAATAAGCAAAGCAAGTTGAGTTGGGATTGGAAAGAGACAATGGATTCTTTGTGACTAACGACATAAGCAGCAAGCTGGGTGCTGGAAGCAAATTAAACATGTATAGGAAGAATCATCTTATGGAATGTATTGTAACAATAATGGCTCCTTGGAGTCATTGGGATCTCATGTTAAGTTGTCTTACAGAAGAGCTACTTACATTGATGCCTTGATTCTGGAACTAAGCTTTTTTTAATTTGGTTTTAATGATGAAATTATAACTTAACATATAAACACAAGCAAACAGGCAGTGCTGTGCAGGCCCAAAAAAAAAGTAGGCAGTGGTTTATTTGTATCACGAAGGACAAAGGAAAAAGTAACGAGAAGCTGTTCAATTCCAAAATTCAGTTTCATACTAATGATTGAGGGATGGGCTTTAAAGGAGTAGTCCCCAGCTATACATGTTACCTTTGGAAGTTCCCAATAGCCCATGTTGAAGTTTTTCATCATGGATATAAGAAAAGAAGTGGTTTCCAATTTGGGCTTTACCATACTCACCAAAGGGTAGCCCGGAGCACGAAGCTCCTGCCTATGTGGGGTCCCAGAGAAGAGTCAGACCACATTTGGGTCTATTGTAAACAACCTTACCTTACTTTGCAAGACGTTGTTTCCACGTCTTGAACCCGTGACAACATGGTCATACGGCAGCAATGCTTACCTTTGTGCAAGGCTCCCCTTCTTTTGCCATACCCATCAGTGATTCAATGTTAGATGCATCTTTAGTAGGATATCATCTAATATGTAACAAGATCCACTAGTGCAAAAATCATAAATCTCCTGCTATCAGTTGTCGTAGCTTGTTCTCCAATATAACTTCGACACCTAATCAATGAAAAAGAAAAAGAGCTTTGACCTTTTTCCCTTTGAGAATTTTATTCTCTTTGTAGTTTGTTGCCTCTTTAATTTCCCAATGTCAATGAAATGCTAGTTCTTCCTATTTCTTGATTAGTATTCCACAAGATGTAAGTTATTAATTTTTCTTACATTCTAGGAACACTGTAAATGGTGATCCTCGCTGGTGCTGTACATTTCTTCTTGATCCTTCTGATCCCCTCTTTATTGGAATTGGCAAGGCTTTTGTAAGGCAGCAAATAACAGGTGTGCAGCATATTCTGTGCTTCTTGCAAGTTTCTTCATTTCTATATCCAGTAATACTCAGTAACAGTGCTAGAGGAAATTATATATTTCAACAAAGCATTTATATAAATTTATCATCTTGTCTGATGATTTCACTTTATTTTCTGAGTAGTGAGGTATAAAACTTTAGAGGGATTGACAATGTTTCTTTTACTTCTTAAAAAGTGAGAGGGAGGTCAAAAAAGTACTAACACTGTGTGGGAGTACTTAAAGAATACCATCTAGTATCAGCTTGCTTATGTAGTAAATAAATTCACAGTGGTTGAAGAGACTCCAAGGGGTAGCAAAAATGTTTGACATTTCATCCTCCCATAGTCTATATGTGATTGAACAATTTTATGAATCTTATCTTGAGGTGCTGGTCCTCATACGTAAAGCTACCTTCTGAGTATCTTTTTTTCCCAAACCAACTTGCAATAAGTACGGTTTTGTTTGCCTTCAAATTGGAGCACATTAATTGCATCATGAACAAGGATTTATAACATTTCCTGCCGGTTAGAAACAAAAATTGTATCCAGCGTATTGCTTCTATAACATTTAGCTTTAGAAGAAAGTGGGCAAAGGTTGGCTAGATAGAATTGACTAGTAATAATGTAAATTATTAGCCAATCTCATCTAACTTGGTTTGGTTTATTATGAGTATTATCATCATCGTTTGGTTACTACTATTATAAATTTATAATTTGACTGTATTATGATGATGATGATCATCGTTTTCTTGTTGAGTAGTTTTGTGTTCTGTTTCACAAGTTGCGACTTTATTCCTAATTTATTCTTTTGTATCATTGTTGCAGAATATGGAGATGTAACTGGCATATACAACTGGTAATTTCTTGTTTCATTTATTAATTATTTTTTTAAGTTGTTTCCTTCTAAGGATATAATCACTTAAAGGTTGAGGACTTTGAAGCTCATGCTTATTCTTTTCTATCATGTTTGATCACTATTTCCTTTTGCAAACGAGTGGAGTTGGTTGTATGTATTTCTCTTCAACATTCTTTCCTTGGTCTATGGAGACCTCTAGTCTTCCTTATGTTCTAGGTATCTCAATTTTGTGTGAAATGTTGTTGACAGTTTTTTATTATTTATGTAACAACTTTGTTAAGAGAGAGTGGCTGAGATGGTCAAACGAAAAACAAAAAGAAAAAAAGAGAAGGTAGTAGGACCTAGAGATTTACACAGCCATGTCTCCATTAGAGCACATAATGACCTCTGCATTAAGATACTTTAGGTTTGAACTTGGAAAGCAACCCCCTTACACTTAGATACCTTGGACCATAGAAAAAACAAAGGAAAAAAAAAATTCAATTACTTGATCCTCAAGGATGAGCATTAAAATATTGATGGCCAATCCCAAATGTTAAAATAGATAGAGGGTCAACATTAGGTTCCATTACACTAAATCACTAATGAATCCCTAACTTGACTACTACCACTGAAAATACTGAAAATGTTTTCTCTATATTTACAACACTAATTCATGGTCTTACACTTGTAAGCAATAATAGCAATCTAAATAATATCAATATTTTCATTTCCAAACAAGATAATAACCTGAAAGAACTCAGAACTACCATCCTCTATATTAAATGTTGTAAAAATAAAATAATGAAAGACACAAAGATGTAACGTGGTTCGGCTCTATGGCCTACGTCCACGGGAGAAGAGAGGGGATATTTTCTTATTCATTTTGTCTCAATGTGAGAGCATGTATAAATAAATATACAGGGTTGTATGCTTTACAAACTTAGTAGATGATATAAATGACAACTTCTAAAACACTCTTTCTTGTACATGGTAACACAATCCCATAGATTGCTCTTTTCTCCGCAACACTCCCCCTTAAGCTGGTGAGTAAAGGTTTACCATTCCCAGCTTGGACACATTTGTTTGAAATACAGAATGGCTTAACCCTTTAGTGAGCATATCAATGAGCTGATTATTGGTAGACACATATGGAGTACAGATCAACCCACTATCAAGCTTCTCTTTAATGAAATGTCTATCAATCACTATATGTTTGGTTCGATCATGTTGAATTGGGTTGTGGGCAATGCTGATGGTAGACTTATTATCACAATAAAGCCGCATAGGGTCGTCCCAGCGTATCTTCAAGTCTCCCAAAATTATCTGTAACCATAATAGCTCACACACCCCTTGTGCCATTGCTTGAAATTCTGCTTCCGCACTAGATCTTGACACTACGTTCTGCTTTTTACTTCACCATGTCACCAAATTTCCACCAAGAAATGTACAATATTCTGTAGTTGATCGTCTGTCAACTACTGAACCAGCATAATCTGCATCCGTATATGCTTCAAGAACCACCCTAGTGTGTCGTTTAAATAAGATGCCCTGTCCTGGAGTCCCCTTAAGATACTGTAAGACACAGTTAGCTGCTTGCAAATGAATGTCTCTAGGGTTATGCATAAACTGACTAATTACATTTACTGCATATGCAATATCCGATCTCGTGTGAGAAAGATAGATGAGTCTTCCTACTAGTCTTTGATACATCTCCTTATTAATAGTAGGTGCTTCTTCAGCTTCTCCAAGTTTGTGATTGAGATCAATAGGTGTGGTTACTGGTTTGCATGCTAACTTCCCTGTCTCTTTAAGAAGATTTGTAATGTACTTCTGTTGAGAAATAAAGATCCCCTATTAGGAGTGTGCACTTCAATTCCAAGAAAGTACTCTAATCTTCCTAAATCCTTAACCTTGAATTCTTTGGCCAAACACTGTTTCAGGCTCTTTTTCTCATGCTCATCGTTTCCCGTCATAATGATGTCATCTACATATACCAAAAGTGCAGTGACTCCCCCTGAAGCTGAGTGTTTAATGAATAAGTATGATCCCCTTGGCTTTGCTTGTACCCCATTTCTTTCATTACTTTGGCGAAGCGGCCAAACCATGCTCTTGGAGACTGTTTAAGTCCATACAAGGCCTTTTTCAGTTTGCATACTTTACTAGTGGTTAGGTTATTCTCAAATCTAGGAGGGACTTCCATATAGATCTCCATGAAGAAATGCATTTTTCACGTCAAATTGTTGCAAGTCCCAATCGTAGTTGACTGCCAAAGAGAGTAGTAATCGGACAATATTCATTTTGGCAACTGGTGCAAATGTCTCCAAATAGTTCACACTGTATGTATGAGTGTACCCTTTCGCTACCAATCTTGCCTTGTATCTCTCCAGTGACCCATCTGCTCTGTATTTAATTGTATCAACCCATTTGCATCCCACAGGTTTCTTCCTGGCAGGCAGATCAGCCAACTCCCATGTTGTATTTTTCTCCAGGGCTTCCATTTCCATAGCTTGTTTCCAATTTTTATTAGATAAAGCCTCGGATAATGATGTAGGAGTCTGGATATTGTTCAAGCTGGTAAGAAAACTCTTATGGGTTGGTGAAAACTTCTCAAAGGATACAACATGAGATAGTGGATACAAGGGATGTTTAGTGCATTCCCTTGTTCCCTTTCTAATGGCAATGGGAAGATCACTGTCTGGTTCAGTGGCTAAAAGATCATTGTTGGTTTCAGGAACTAATGAAATTTGTAAGGAGGGTTCAAGATTTGTTACCTCATTTTCAGGGATTGGTTCAGATTCTTGAACTTGCATCGGTTCAGGAGCTGCAACTTTCTTCCTCGAGTACATTTGTCCAGTCATCTGATCTTTAGGTTCATCATTAGGTCCAGAGAGTGTAGGGGATTCGGGTTTGGTTTGTTGGAGGTTAAAAGGGTCAAAAAGATCAAAAGAGTTATCAAGGGAGTTTCGATCCTTGTCTTCCATGATTGCACTCTCCCCCTGAAGAGAAGGAGCGGAGAAATATGGCTCATGTTCATTGAAAGTAACATCGGCAGAGACAAAGAATTTCTTGGATGGTGGGTGATAGCACTGATATCCCTTTTGAGTGGAGGAGTACCCTACAAAGACACACTTGAGAGCTTTGGGATCCAACTTTCCCCTGTTGGGGGTGATGAACATGAACAAATGATACACATCCAAATATCTTAGGTATAAGATTATTTGAGATTCTGAGCTTAGGGTAAAATTGACAGAGTTTTTCTATAGGGCTTTTGAAACCAAGAATTCGAGACGCTATGCGATTAATAAGGTGTGTTGCAGTGAGTGCAGTTTCCCCCCAATAGGAATTAGGCACATTATTTTGAAATAGGAAGGCACGGGTTGTATCAAGCAGGTGGCCGTTTTTTCTTTCAGTGACGCCATTTTGTTGAGGGGTGTGAACACATGATGATTCATGAAGGATCCCCTCGTTTTGGAAGTAATTGGTCAAGGTTTGATTAAAATAGTCTCTTGCATTGTAAGATCGAAATCTCTTGATTTTTGCACCAAACAGGGTGTGTATCATGTTATGGAAGGTAGGAAGAACAAAGCTCACATCGGATTTTTGTTTCAGTAAGAATATCCACAAGACTCCAGTACAGTCATCAATGAAAAGCACAAATCATCGCGCTCCAGAAACATTAGGTATGGGAGAGGGACCCCAAATATCACTATGAATGAGATAAAATAGATCTGAACTTCTTTCATTACTAAGTGGAAAAGATATACGCTTGTGTTTTTCTAGTTCACACACTTCACAATGAAAATCGTCAACATCTAGAGACTTAAACAAAAAAGGAAACATGATTTTAAGGGTTCAAAAAGAAGGATGGCTAAGGCAGCGATGATGAAGCCATAGCTTTTCTTTATTGGAAAACTTGTGCTCGGAGAGAAATGAAGTGTTACTCTTGATAGGATGTACTGGTGTCTCAAGGTAATACAACTCGTCCTGTTCCTTAGCACGTCCAATCATCGTCCCCAAGTCCTGGTCCTGAAATGCACAGTAAGTAGGGAAGAATGCTACATTACAACTCAGATCATGGGTCAGTTTTTTAATAGAGATAAGATTAGTAGATAGTTTAAGAACATGAAGAACATTTTTGAGTGTAAGGGTGGGGCTAATGTGAACATCACCTACACCAACAACTGTGGTTAAGGATCCATCAGTTGTGGCTATTTTTCGACTACTAGGACAAGAGTTGTAGGTATGAAACATATTGGGGGAATTGTTCATGTGATCAGTAGCACCAGAATCTATAACCCAAGAGTTAGCAAAAGACTTATCCGAGACTTTAAATCCAATAGAAATAGGAAATGTGCCAATGAACAGGTTCCTGAGGGTTTGTCCAGTGTGCCAAGCAAAGATTTCAATCTTTCAATGTCGTTTTGGCTGAATCCTACTGGCACCGGGAAGTCTACAACTGTTTGCTCAGTAGACAGATGTGCTTGTCCACTGGTCTTCTGTTGTCCTCCTTTGTAGCCCCATTCTTTACTGGAAGTTGAAGGCTTGCCATGCAGTTTCCAACACTTCTCCCTGGTATGTCTAGCCTTCTGACAATAAGTACACCATAGATTGTCCCTATTGTCTCGATTTGGGACCTTTGATTATTTAACTAGCGGAGTGTCCGTCTTCTGATCATTTCTCTGATTGGCAACCATAGCCGAGCCTTCCATCTTCTGAGGTGTGAGCATAACACTTCTTCTGCTTTCTTCAGTCCGGATAACAGAGATAGTCTCATTCAGAGTTGGCAACTCTTTGCTGAGAATCTGAACTCTCACTTGATCAAACTCTGCATTGAGTCCAGCCAAGAAGTCATAGACCCGATCCTTCTCAATGTAGTTTTTTAAAACTACAGCATCTGCAGGACATTTAGTCTCAATACACTTATAATGGTCAAGTTCCTGCCAGAGATTCTTCAATACATTGGCATATTCTGTGACCGTCATGTTGTCTTGTTTTGTCGTTCCAACTTTCACTTTGATCTCATACACTTAGGCTGCATCATGGGCCTTAGAGTATGTCTGATGAACGACATCCCAAATGTTTTTGGCGGTAGTTAGAAACATGCATGTATCACTAATATTTGACGTCATTGAATTCCATAACCACGCCATTATAGAAGCATTTTCGTTATCCCACACTATAAACTTAGGATCTCCAAGTTTAGGTCCAGTGCCCAAAAGATGACTCAATTTCCCTTTGCCCTAGACCATTTCAAATAATTCTTTCCATCAAGTCTATATGCTACCTGAATGTTTGGTAGTTCCCCTTTCTCTGTTTTGTCAACTGCTTCTTCAGTCTTTTTATTTTTTATTTTTTATTTTTTATGGTGTAGTTGCAAATAAAATAAAATAAAATAAGGACGAAAAGAAACAAAAATAAAAAAAGGAAGATGAAGGGGTAGTTGCAGATACCATACGACGACAACGGAAGAGAAGAAGAGGAAGAAGGTGTTGACGGCGAGGTTCACGGAAACAACGACAGGCAGCGTCAATGGCGATGAAGATTGCGTTGGTGGTGATGAAGAAGAACGGCAGGAAGGGTTTACAACGGCAACGGCGACAACGATATGATGGATGTGCGATCCAACAGATGCAGTGATGCGCAAAATCAGAGAGACGACGGAGATCAGTAGCAGCGTCTATGAAGCAGCAGCGAGTGGGTTCAAGCAGCGGCAGCTGGAACAATGGTGGTAAAGATCAGCAACGTCAAAGATCAGAAATGGTGGGTTTGACCAACGGCGGTTGAAACACAGCAACGATGGAGACGAAGGCATCGGCGACAATGAGGATATCGACAATCACGATGAGGAAGACGCAGTAGCCGCAATACAACAGTGATGAAGACACACAATAGCGGAGTTGCGATGGTGATACAGTAGCGGTGATGAAGACGCACGCACCAATCAACAACACGTTTAATGGTGATGAAGGCCAACGAGGAAGGTTCCGACAATGAAGGCAAAAATAAAAACATTCCCACGATGAAGGTTGAAAATAAAAAAAAAAATCCCAGTTCTGTGAGCCTAAAGTTCTGACACCATGTTGTAAAAATAAAATAATGAAAGACACAAAGATGTAACGTGGTTCGACTCTATGGCCTACGTCCACGGGAGAAGAGGGGATATTTCCTTATTCATTTTGTCTCAATGTGAGAGCATGTATGAATAGATATACAGAGTTGTATACTTTACAAACTTAGTAGATGATATAAATGGCAACTTCTAAAACACTCTTTCTTGTACATGGTAACACAATCCCATAGATTGCTCTCTTCTCCGCAACACTAAATGCTCTTTTTGTATTCATATCAAAGAGATTCTTCCCAACAAGTAATATGCAAGTACATAAGTGTTCAACTACTACTAATTATATATCCAAAATAAATACATTAAGTATCCCCTATTTTACTATTTATTATTTAAACACTATATATGTATGTATGTATAGAATGACTGTAACAAAAATGTAGATCTGTTACTATCACATGTTTATTATTTTCTATGTTTTGTTTGTCTACCTAGTCCGAAGCAGTTATGATAGCTTTTGCCCACCATGACCATTTTGTAGAGCATGGGTTGTGTGTTTATGTGCCTACGTTATAGGATTTTAGGTATTGTAGTCTTATACGCAAGAGATAAAATACATGAAAATAGGGGAGGAAATTATTCACAAGGTCATTGGTCTGATCTATTGGGAGGTTTGGTTCTTTCAAATGAACCAATTCTTTCTTTCCCTTTTCTCTTTACAAATTGGTTTCTAACATTTGGTATCAAAACCAGACACCACTTCAAGTATGGAATTGAAAAATGGAGGTCATGGACATGGAACTGGAGTATGTTGTAATGTTATGAATTATGATCACATTTTTATAATTTTCTATGTTGTGTATTTTACCTAGATCAAATCATTGACCTCATGAATAATCTCCTCTCCATTTTCATTCATTTTCTCTCTTAAATAGAAGATTACGATGCCTAAAATCCTATAAACTAGGCACTCACACAACCAATGTTCTACAAAGCGGTCATGTGGGCAAAAACTACCATAACTACTTTGAATTATGCAACTAGGTAAAATACACAAACATCAAAAATGATAAAAATGTGATTGTAATAAGATCCCATTCCTTTCTCTGGCTAGGCTTACTACAACCTACTTGCCTTTTATCTTTACTTGAAAAATGTGGTAAAGGTAATACATAACATTAAACATGTATCTGTTTATTGTATGTAAATGGATGTATGGTTATGTGCTATTTTAAGTATTCATACCATTATACCAATCATGCTTGCTGAGCTAGATACTGATTTACATGTCAATTTTTTCAATGTAGTGACACCTTTAATGAGAATTCTCCACCCACGGATGACCCAACATATATCTCATCACTTGGAGCTTCCGTTTATCAAGCGATGGTCAAGGGCAATAAGGATGCTATTTGGCTAATGCAAGTATGATTGTCTCTCTTTTGATTTCTCAATTTCACATATACAATAGCAATTTCTTCATGTTGCCATTTTTAATTCCATACTTTCAATTTCCATTTCTACCATTGGTGATTTCTAAGTCCATATTGGTTTTCATACATATTTTTGGTGGATCAATTTTGTATGATGTTGGTTGTATGCATGATCAGCATTTCTATTTAATGATGTCATGTAAACGCATTTAACATTTGATCTTTTGGAATTTAATAGTGCTTTAAGACTGAATTGGTCTGACATCTTCTAGTTCATTGTTATCAAAGTGGTGCTTTTTTTCATAATGGTATTTCTTATTTAGGATTTGATAATTCTCTTTTATTTATCTTCCTGATATTCTGAATGTCTACATCTGAACCTTGGTATGTCATACACAATTATTTCCAGTTGACTGTTACGATATTTGCAGGGATGGCTATTCTCATCAGACTCGGCCTTCTGGAAGCCACCGCAAATGAAAGTAAGTAGTCAATCACATGTCTATTCATATCTCCAAATATTTCATCATTTTACCACTCTTTCACAAATTCAGAATTCCTCATTGAGGTGGTATTATCTAACAGTTGAAAGCTTCTTTATGAACTTATACACTTGCTTTCTTGTTTTAACTGCTGGTTTTTAAACATTTGTAAGGCCTACGGATGCTCACTTGTCACTAGGACAAGGAAATCTCGCAGTTCTCTAAATCCTCTCTACACTTTTTGTTCTGATATCCTTGTATCTTATTTTTCTGGTCACCTACGAGGATCAAGAGATTGAGGAACAGTTTTGAAGAACATGGGTTGCCATCCTTGAGCCATAACTAAGCCTCTTCATCCATATCTATGGTATACTTGTATACCAATTGCCAAAGCAGGCCTCTTACTTTAGGGTTCACTCTTGTTCCACAACATAGGTTTCTCAACCATTCTCCACTTGGTCCGGAGGATGATCTTTTTAATTGGAAATTGGAACTCAACCATTCTTCATTCTGGATATGTCTACCTTCATATATTAACCAAATTTCTACAGAACCTAGATCATTTTGGTCCTCTCTTGAGCATCCTGGGTGATATGTTGACATATTCAATATATATATATTTTTGTTAATCACTTTGCCATATAGTTAAAATTGATTTTGTATGTAACAGGCACTTCTGCATTCTGTTCCATTTGGAAAGATGATTGTTCTTGATCTATTTGCTGACGTTAAACCTGTATGGAAGTTGTCATCTCAATTTTATGGCACTCCTTACATCTGGTAGGTTGAGTTATTTTGGTAAACATTTTTATCTCTACAAGCACATTTCATTCCTCCTAGAAAATTAGAAATGATCAGTTTCTTGTTATGGCATTTATTTGTTCAGTTCAATTCTTCAAGAAGTTGATATTTCAGGTTGTTTTCAATTATTGAGCATGATGACATGTATTTCCTTCTTCAACTATACAGGTGTATGTTACATAATTTTGGTGGAAATATTGAAATGTATGGCTTACTCGATGCAGTTTCTTCAGGTCCAGTTGATGCTCGTGTCAGCCAAAATTCAACCATGGTATGATATGATCAATTTTGTTAGGCATGAGTTATTCTCGTATAAGTTAGTGACAAATTTTACATGATAAGTGAGATCATTTACGGGGAATGATTTTCTATCAAATAGTCATCTTTTTCAAATTTCTCAAAATGCAAAACTGGGAGTTTAAATAATGGTGGATGGCCTATAAATCTTTTACATTGAAATTCTTTTTCATGAACCTACTTTGTTGGTTTAGTCATAATTGTTCCATCCTATGGGGACCAGCCTATACCGATTTCTATTTGTATCATAACAACCCCTGGATTGTTTTTGGTTCTTTTTTTTTTGGTTAATGTAGAATGTCAAATGTATATGATAAAAATGTGAACCAGAAGAAAGAAAGTTAGCATTTGGAATCTCCATGAATCCTTCACTCTCCATCAATTTTATTTTTTGGCACTTGGAGATGTATTCTTATTTTTTCCAGCATTTTGATGACAATGGTTTAGTGTAGTTTTTTTCTAACTGCATCTTTCACTCAGGTTGGTGTTGGTATGTGCATGGAAGGAATAGAACACAATCCTGTGGTTTATGAGCTGATGTCAGAGATGGCATTTCGCGATAAAAAAGTCCAACTTAAGGTAATAAATTTTGTCAACTTTTCTACTTCATTTTCACTAAAAATGTATGTAAAATTGCCTTTAGATTTTTAACCTCAAAAACTTAATTCCACTTGTACATTTAGTCTACATTATTTTTTACTTTCCTACGATCAAGATTAGTCAACTTTTTTTTTTTCAATTTGTTCTAATTAGTGCAAAGTGAGATTAGTGCTCAAGTCTACATTGTATAAATCATTTTTGATGATTTAGTCCTTGTAACAACTGCCCACAAGGAGTTGGTGCAGTTGGTAAAGAGGCGGCTTTGGAACCTAAAGGTTCCAGGTTCAACTCTTGCCATTGCCTCACCCTGATATCTCCTCGAGAGTGTTGTTTGGTAATGGAGCTGGTTATACAATTAACTACAAGAATTTTGATTTGATTGTGTCCTTTCATAAGATGAATGAAAAATTAAAAATAAAATATGAAAGTCTAGATTTTCAGAGTAAATTTTGTGACAAAAGACTGCGAATATGATTTTCTTCCTTTAATTCTTGAAATCTTGTTGATACTTTATATAAGTTCTCATTCTTCCCAACATGGAAAATTTTCAACAAATTCCAACTTCTTGACTTCTTAAAGCTCCTGATTTCCCTGGAGCCAAACTAATTCATCAACTAGCTTAGTCACCCACACTCATTTATGATAAAATGCTTAAAATCTGGTGCATGATCTATAGTGTGTTGCAAAAAACTTCAGGTTCTTATGCATGGCAATGGATATGCACACATATGCTGAGCTGCAATCAGCCTATATCTTTGAATAGAAGCGTATAACACATTTGGGTGGGAATCAGAAAAGGGAACTATGTACTAAAACTCTAAAAGTAAAAGTAAACTAATACTTTTAACTTGTAAGTTGCAACAATTCATGAGATCAGCTGAAGGGTAGCTTTTTCAGCCTACACATCTCATCCATGAGAAATCCTTGTACTGTTGTTTTATGATTAAAAATAAATTAATTAATTAATATCAAGTTTACTCTTATTTTGTGGTTGAAATTTAATTTACTTTACTTGTAGGAATGGCTGAAATCCTACTCCCACCGACGTTATGGTAAAGAAGTTCATCAAATTGAGGCAGCCTGGGAAATTCTTTATCAAACAATTTACAACTGTACAGATGGGATTGCTGTAAGTTATTCCTTAATATCTTTATAAGATGATTCATTTGGAGATGAATTCTGATGGGTATTTATTACTATAAGTAACGAATATCCATAGGCGGGAGCTTCATGCACTAAGCTACTCTTTTATTTGTTACTTATAGTAGATTCGAATTGGAGAATTTAACGCATTGCACTTTGAAGAGCCTTTTATGCTCTACAGACAAACCTAACGTCCACTTTTACTTGTCTGCAGGATCACAACAAAGATTACATAGTTGAGTTCCCAGATTGGGCACCATCATGGAACTACAATTCTCCTGTGCCCAATGAAGTCTCTAACCACAAGAGCTTCAACTGGGTCAGAACTAAAAGATTCTTCTTCAGAGAAACGAGGTCAAATTTGCCTCGTCCACATTTGTGGTACTCTACCGAGAAGGTCATTAATGCCTTGCATCTCTTTCTTGATGCAGGAGAAGAATTTACTGGAAGCCTTACATACAGGTGAAACCCTAACACATGATATTTTGGGATGATTTCACATTTGTCAAATCCATCCACAATGTAAAAGTTACTGTTCTTGTTCTATTATCTTCTTTTTTTTGTAATTTCCCCCTCTTCTCTCTTCATGTCCCTTTTGGCTTGTTGAAGCTATCTTTATTGAGCAATTAGACACTATATGACTTGGTCGAATCGAAAAGGAAACTGTAATTTTGTCAAGTTGCTATCTAATTTGACTTTATAACAGATATGATTTGGTTGATCTCATGCGGCAAGTACTGTCAAAACTGGCAAATCAAGTATATTTAGATGCTGTGACTGCTTTTCAGAAAAAGGATGAAGCAGCATTGAGTCTTCACAGCCAAAAGTTCCTTCAAATCATTAAGGACATCGACACCCTTCTAGCTTCTGATGACAATTTTCTACTCGGAATGTGGCTTGAAAGCGCCAAAAAGCTAGCCATAAACCCTAGTCAGGAGAGGCTGGTCAGTATCAAATAACTCCTTAACGCATCTCTTCTTGCATTGTTATATGTTATCTCAAACAAGGAAAAACCATTTTTTTTTTTCGTTCTTCAGTATGAAGGGAATGCTAGAACACAGGTGACAATGTGGTTCGACAATACCGAGACCAAGCAGAGCAAACTTCATGACTATGGTAAATATTAATCGAACTATCTCTTTAAGCATTTACGTGACCTAAAATTCTTAGTACTGCATTTAACATGTTAGTCTTTATTTATCATCAGCAAACAAATTTTGGAGTGGATTGTTAGAAGGGTATTATCTGCCAAGAGCTTCAACATATTTTAGCCATTTGTTGAGAAGTTTAAGACGGAATGAGAGCTTTAAGCTGGAGGATTGGAGAAGAGAATGGATAGCATTTTCGAACAAATGGCAATCTGGCCAGGAGCTTTACTCGGTGAAGGCACAAGGTGACTTCTTCACCATTGCCAAAGCTTTGTTCAAGAAATACTTGAGCTAAAGATTTGAAAAGGGGTTTGAACATCAGATTGGGATCAGCAGAATCTGAAAAAACAGAGATAGCTTTGTGAAAAGGCACTGCAATTGCATAGCTGAGCTTTTCAAATCTATCTGGTTTGGTTGCGTACTTGTATTTTGTATTTGTATTGGAACATCATAGGCTTCCTGAGTGAATAACACCTGGGTTTATAAAGGACCTTGGTTAGCTATCATCTTGGCCTAATCTCAGTTCTGTAATCTATGTACTGCATTCTAAAATAACATTGTTCCAGTAAATTCTTGGAGTGAAACCCACATGCTAAATTTCATTTTCCCTGCATTAAAAGGATGAACATACTCAACAAGTTGTCACACTAGGTAAGATTGACTGGATTTTCCAACATGAATTTCCTGACGAAAACTATAGTTTATACAAAGAAACAAGAACAACAATGAGGATTGTCAAAAGGAGAGCTTCCTCTGCACAGAAACGCTTAAGCTTAACTGTAGAGAGGAATAGAAAGTTGTTCTTGGGTAATCTCCACTTGTAAATAAATGATACAAACACAATCTACAAAAAGAATGGCCTCCTCTGCCTTCCAAATACCAGAACAAAGGGAAAGCAAAATGTATGTAAAAGATATGTGAGTGGTACATTTTTCTCTTCTACTCTAGAGATTGAACCATCCACAAATTCAATGAATTTACACTAGTTCCATGAGAAGAGGATCACCAGCTGCCATCAGTCTGATAAGGTTTATAAAATCAGGCTCGTTGGACACATTCCATGGATGCACAGCAGGCACTTGAGTAGAGTAAGAGCTTGAATTATTAGATGGCACTTCTGTCCTATAAATCATTGTACTAAGCACAGAATCAAAGTTTCTTGGTGAATCCATGGCCATAAAAAACATGGGTATAGCAACCTTGTGATGCATTTCTAGGTCGCCCACTAGAGCGACGAGATCTGTGAAGTCCGTGACAAAGTGCCGAGGAATATAGAACACCTCAGAACTGCAAAGAGTCAGGCCCTTTGCAGTGGTTCCACTTTCCTTGTAGCTAACTTGAAAATGAACAGGCATTGTGTTCACCACAGTCTTAACCATGTCTGCTTGACTTTTAAACCATCCAGCATTGTCACCGCTGGTTGAAACGGTTGTCCAAGAACTGGACACCTGAAAAGATTACAAAGTATGTAGGTGAGTATAGGTGAAATTTAATCTACATATCATAGGGTAAATGCAGATCATCAATACCTTGTCAGTAGTCCACATTTTAGTCTTGTCTGCTTGTAGCAAATTCCAGTAGTTAAGAATTGTATCGTCCTGGAGGAATAGAAAACCTTCTGCATTTGAATACCGATCAAATATTTTGGGCAGATATCTGCAAGATCAGAACATGACATTGTTGGTGAAGTCAAAATGTTATCCTTATACTATAGTACACCACAGACCAGTTCAAGGTAAGTGTAATAATTAGCTGTCAGTTGTGATACCATACATGGCATTTCACTTTAACCAACAACTCAACCCTCATGACTGGCTCCAACAGGTTCAAAGGAATAAAAGGAAGGGGGAAGGGGAGGGCAGGAGAAAAATAAGAAATGCACAACTGTCAACAATACTGTCTCCCAGAAGATTAAGGCAGTATTTTTGGCATTTATCTTCAAATTGTGTCAACTACTAAACCTACAAAACACAATAGGAGATGAAAGATATTTACGGCTCTTTTGTCAGAGGAGGATGACATAGTAAGGTAAAAGAAAAGGGGTTAATCTCACAATTGTCACGTTAAAAACAAAACAAAAAAAGACTGCTCAGTTTACTGGTATTCCCAAACTAGAATAGACTGGTATCAACTGAACAAGGAGATTAACTGCCTTTCAGCCGGCTCAGGGGCAATCGTTGCTGTGAATAAAAAGAGCCATTTTATGTGACCACTAAGAATTAATGATGGCAATCCTCATTACTGCAAGTACTGCACACATGAACCCTGGTATCATTATGCAGTAATCCAGGGAAAAATCAGAAAGTGTTTCATGATGGATGACTTCAGGAGCAGTGTAAAGGATTTTGACATCTCAAAGTAGCGTTTCGAACTCTCATGTCTACCAATAATGGATATTTGTTACGTCTGGCAGTTTTTGGAAGTTCTCAGAGTCAACACCAAGGTATTGGGAAGGTTGGTCAGTTCTTCCCTCAAATAGTTTAGATTTAACAATACCTAGATGTTCAGTTTTGGACAAATGATGGATTCTCATTATTTTATTTTATTTTATTTTTTGCCCAATTCAGAGTGGGGTGGATAATAACTTGGAGGTAATTGAAGATTCTATCAAAATCATACGGGAAAAGTCTAAGAGAACTATAAGATGTTTAGTTTTCGTTTCAATGTGAATTAACATTGGAGATGAAGTGGTTCAATCAGTCAGAAAATACCATCAAATTTCATAATTATCAAAATATAACACTGGTCAACATCCATTTGGCTAAAACAATCAAGATCAATAGCATTGCCTAAATCAACCCAATTATTAGAATTGATGTTTCAAACTCAGACTTAAAATTGAAATTCATGCCATTTAATTAGATAAAACCAAAAGTAAATATAACTATCACGTCATTTAATTAGATGAAATAGACGGTACATATCACCCAAGG
The DNA here is from genome assembly GCA_035771175.1 of Paratinospora sagittata. Taxonomy (NCBI): domain Eukaryota; kingdom Viridiplantae; phylum Streptophyta; class Magnoliopsida; order Ranunculales; family Menispermaceae; genus Paratinospora; species Paratinospora sagittata. The sequence continues at coordinate 47,271,854 of CM069597.1, forward strand.
TCAGGACTGCATTGATACACAAGGAACAAAAATTAGAACTAGGATACCAATTAAATTGAAGTGTATGCCAATCATCCACCATTGCACATCCCATTAACTACTAGCATATTACTTTTCAGAACTAAAAAAAAAAAGTAATTAAAAGAAACTAGGAAAAGGACATATTTTAGTAACAAATGGGTTACAAATTACAATGTTTTACTACTAGTGACGGCTCCTTGATGAGCACAAGATCTTTTCTTTGGGTACCAGTATTTGGGTGATTTAGCTTTGACAAAGCGTAATAACTGAAGCAAGATGATCTCTAAGATTTATGTAGATTAACTTCCCATTCCAGGGACTTAAATTTTACTTGCCTAGGTTACATAAATTTTGACCCTAGTTCAGGCATTGTTGATCAATATCTAAATGAATGTTGATGATACCTGGAGAAACACACTCTTTCCAGATGCAACACATCAGGAAGTGGTCAAATCCCAATTGTCGACTATTGATTATGTAAAAAAGAACATTCAAATCCTAAATTCAGTCATCTGAAACCAAACCCATCCGAATGTGATATTTCCTCACACAAAAATTTAAAAAAACTCAAGGGAGTTTCAAAGGGATACTAGATTTTCGACCAAGAGAGGATATTGCTGAGTGTGAAATCAGAGGCATAATTTATGGTAGCATTCTAAAAATAAAACCTACAAATAACATTGTGTCTGAAATGGAATTTTCATATCTTCTCATGTTCATGTGATCCAAATTGGAAATGAACTCAAAATGGTACTTTGAAGGATTATACCATCACTGGATCACCTTTAGACTGGAACCTAGTACAAGTCCTAATATGCGAGGCACAGAATATAAAATCACTGGTGCAAGAGATATGTTAACATGAAATAAGCCAAGAAAGGCAAACTTGCAAATTTTGATACCAGATGGGTCCTAGAGAATAGGAGTGAACAAGGGAACACAATTTCTGTTAAACAAATCCTGTCCACAACTTAAGCTATAATACCACATGCAAGCCACTAGTTTGATGATAAATAAATAAATAACTGGGATGAGAACATAATATCAATGACTTACTTGTATGCTTGATCCAGTCGACCTTGTTCCACAACTAGATCCGAATTGCTCTGTTCAGCGAGAATAATCACCGTCTTGAAAATCCGGCCATAAAGCAATCTCCATTCCAAAGCCGTACGATCCACAGGATGGGTGCAGAACATTATGAGAACAACATTCCCAAAGTTCTTCCTCCATCGGATCAGATTCCCTATCTCATAATTCACTGCACCTGCTTCCTCTACCCCTAAATGCATAGACGGTAACTTTTGGGGGACAAATTCCTTCCTATCTCCATGACCAATAGTCGCCTGAGGCCTGTCCAACTCTAATGACATCAGCCTTGGCTGCTGATACCCAACAGCTAAGAGGTCCTGAAGCCAAGCGGCACAGAATTTCACATCTAAATCAGTCCAAAACCCTTCTTCAGCCATTGCATAACATAAATCCAAGATCATCTCAAACATCCTGTGCTTTGCAGATCTCCATTGAACCAAGAACTTAATCAGGCGACCCACATTCACATGAAGATCTTTCTCTTCTGAAAATGGGTAAGCCTCTATCCTATCATGCCTATGTACTGTAGGAGGATAAACCACAATATAACCCCCAATCTCCCACAAAAGCCTCTGTGCCCAATACCCCCTTATAACATCACTAGCCATTGTACTAACTGAAACAGGAAGCATCAAAGCCCAAAATGCTGACGAATGAAAAATCGTATTAAACGAATTCAAAGGCACCATAATACCTTGCGGCAACGCCAATTTTGGCGCACGCTCATCAAATCGAATATCAAATGCTTCCAACCCAGTTTTCCTTGTGAAATAAAATACCGAATCGACATCAGGAAGCCCATTAGATATACCTTGCTGAATAAACTGCTTACCACCATAAACCTCAGTATAAAACTCCTCATGCCCAATTTCCCCAACATTCTCAAGAGGCAAACCCCTTGGCCAAACCGAACGCTGCCCGAAATGAATATAAGGGTTCACAACACTTCGATTCGGGTTCTCATGACTATACTGCAAGATAATCTGCTGTCTTGCCTCCTCCCCAATCAATTCCAAATCAAAATGCTTCCCGAGATCATTATCAATCACATCACCACGATCATCAGCATCAAAGATCTTCTTTGCCCCATGCTGAATTGCAAACAGATACCCTACACTCTTCCTAACATAAGAATTATAGGGCAAATGATCCACAACTCGAAACCCTAAATTAGATTGCTGTTCCAAAGACAAAAAGATTGCACCTTTAAGATTCCAATCAGAAGGGGTCTTTGAATTACCAATTGCCAGAACCTGCCAGCCCTTGATCTTCACAAAATTACGAAGCGATTCACTAGGGTAATCAGACACAGACACAACAATCCATCTCTCAGAACGAAATGAAGCGAAAGGGGAAGATTTATCTGTAATGGGTGGTATCAAATTCCAGTTAATTTTAGGGTAAGGGATTTTCTCAAGCTCTGTGGCTCGAGATTGCAAGCAGATGAGAGCTGCGGTGTCGCCGGCATTACGGAGGAAGAAAATGGCTGCAACAGAGGCTATAAGAAGCACAATTGCGATGATTTTGTAGAGATTTTCAGATACCCATGTTGAGAAATCTAGGTTTTTAGCAGGGGAGAATCGATCTGTAGGAAGAGAAGATGGTGGTCTACGTTGGGGTTTAGGGGTTGAACGATCTTGGACCAACATTGCATAAAAAACAAACCCCAAAATAACGAAGACCCAGAAGTTAAACTGAATCAAAAACTGAAATTGAAGCTGAAAATGAAAATGAAAAGCTCAGTCTTCTTCTGGGTACTTGAGACTTACTCTAAATTTCAGAAATTGGAATGCTTGACAGAGAAGATCAGAAGTTTAGTGGTTGCCGACAGTTGGGTTGGTGACAAGTAAGAGTCGGATTTAACAGCTTCTGTTGTTGTGGTTGGTGATTTAGGAGCATTTGGTTTTCTTCTCTTTAAGATTTCTCACTTATTTTTTTTATTTTTTTACGATTGATTTGTGAGCTTCTCCATCGCTGTCTGAGTCTTTGCTGGCGGATGGGTTCATTCGATCTGCTCAGTTAGTGCAGTACAAGTTTTTTCAACAACAAATGGTTCAACACTTCTACTTCAGTCTTAAAGGCCGCCGAGTCAACTCAGGTTACCAAATTGGTGGTTCTAGTTTAGATCTAGTCGTATCTGACACTTCACCGAGTTACAGAAACTTCCACTTAGTTATCTAGAACGAACTTACTTTTGACTACATCTTTTTTTTTAAAAAAATTCTGTGCTAAACGAAACCTAAAGTAAAACAATATACCACATAACTAATAACAAACTTCAAATATTATGTTTCAATAAGGCTGAGATTCAATTTTGATCATTTAGACATCTTTTACATGATTGGGATAAAATCCCATTTAGGAGGATTCCTTGAAGTACTTTTGGGTCATGTTGGTTTCAAATTAAGGACGTGAAGAAAGTCTGCCCAAATGCAGAAATACTGCATAGTACTTTACTAAACTGTAAAATTTAAAGTATCCATTTAAAATGTTGGTTTGATTTTTCTCCCTTTGCTGGGCTGTGGTAACATTTTTTTGACAGAAATTTAGAACTAAAAAAAAAAAGTTAATGATAATGCATGAAAAAAAAAAAAAAAACATTTGATAACCTAGCTAGTAACTTGTCTCCTTAATCATTTTCTTGTGGTGAATACATACCTTTTGTGTCACCAGTTTTGAGTACCAAAAATTTTCAATTATAACTAAGTAAATAATTCTCTTTATAAATCACATGTAGCTAGCATTAACAAGGATTAAAGAGTTGAAGAAATCACACAGTAAATACTTTTACTGATTAAATCATAAGTCATATAAATTATTTTGAAGAGGACATAACTTATTTTCTCAAATCAATTTAACCAAACAAAGCATTTTCTTAATTACATGTAATTAACTACATGAATTTACTCTCTTCATTTTGATGTTTTATTAAACTCTAAATTGACAAATCTACAAATCTATTACGTACATTTGTACGTTTTATATATATATATATATTATTAGTTATCTCAATATATGTTATTATAGATTTCTATCTCTATCATTACTGTTATTTAAGGAATGTATTTTCGACACACATAAAAATAACAATCAAATAGATAAGCATAAATTGAAACAACCCAAAACTCAAATGAAGATGAATCTGCAGAAATGTTTTGATTATGATTTACAGTACTATTGTAGTATTATATCATGATTACAATGTAACTGCTGTTTATTATGTATTTGAAATCTTGTAAAAGAATTTTTCACATTCTTCCCTCTACATTAGGGAAGAATGCTTCCAAAATGATGGGCTCTATGCTTAAGGCATAAATCCATATAGTAATGAGATATAGTAAGGTGTTGTCATTTCCCTATCTATTTAATCTGTTTCCTATTTTTTTTGTTTTTTGTTTTTTTATACTGAGGAAATGGGTTGGTGCTGTAAAGACCCCATTTTAGCATTTTATGAAGACAAAATTAATTCTTACAGCCTCACTTTCGAAGATATTGCTGAGATTCGATCATGCCATGCCGCTGCGGGCTCCTGCTACCTGCAGAAAACTCCAAAAATCAAGCAAGGCATAATATTCCCTTGGCCAAGTTAATTAATTGAAATTCAATCAAAACTGATGATCAATTGAATCAAAACTCAATAGCAGCAAATGGGTCACATTTGGTTGTATTCACAATTTTAGCAAGTGAGAAGTAATGAGGTAAAAGGATATGTTCAAACCAAATCTGGTCAGATAGAATGTGTTCATAATTTTTTCTCTAATGAAAATGCTAGTCTAAGCATAAAAAAGTGTCATTACATATGCAACAAGTTCATTGATATCAAAAGCAGGGAACTTAGGTGGATCAGCTTTGCATGGAAGCGTTTATTTACCTTGTACATAAATGGATCACTGCGCCCTCCTGCACCGGTTCGCTTGACATGTTCCAGCTTGAGCAACCTGCCCCGTCCAACATCATATTATTGAATTATTTTTCACAATTGATGTAAAATATTTCATGCCCTTAACTCCCAAACGCCAAATATTTCATCTCATAATCCGATTGGCCATGAGTAATCCATGGCCCACACAATCAGTAGCTAGAAGCCTAGAAGCCTGTCAAATACATAGTGATTTCTTGTTCATTTTTTCCAAATTTGTATTTTCATTTATCCTTATCTTTTTCTTCTCTTTTTTTCTACTCAATTTAAAAAAGAAGTTTTATGAATATCTTATTTTTAATCATAGAAATTAATTAGCAATGAACATATTCCACTTGCCTTACATTCAAAAAAAATTATTTACACTTTATCTTTTTTTTTTAATATGTTAGTTATTATCTTCACATTTTCCATATAATTATGATGAGAGAATTGAATTCCATTTCAATTGATCAACTTATTTTGTTTAATCTTTTTATTTATTTTAAATCCTTCTCTTTTTTATGTCAATATTAAAAAAATCAAAAAAAAAATAAAAAAACAAAAACAAAAAAGGGAAACATAGCCACGTGGAAGTACGTCCACTTCAAGGCCTTTATCTTGCTTTAACGTGGTCTTGAATTGACGAGGCAGAACCACAGTTCGCCGAAGACAGATGTCACATAGCAAAGTACGAGAGATCAAGAAGCAAGTTGAGAGAAGTTACTTACATTCTGAGCGCTTTACTCGTGTCAGGTCTGTCTCCAAGAACTTCTCGGATTTTGACCTCCGAAGAGCAGCCATCGGAGAGAAATTTTAGGATTGCTTCGGCTCGGCGTTGCATACACGGTGAGCCAAATTTCTGCCTTATCAGTGCTTCAGCGCAGCTGATCACTGACCTCTTACCAGAGCTTATTCTCAGCTGTGATCGCCTCGGCGCTCCATGAACTGAGCTCGATGCACTCGATAGATCAGGTGAAGTCTCCATGCTATGTGTTGTGATCAGACTTGAAGTCTTAACTAACGATCTACTCCATTTACTGAAGAGATTATAGTGTTTTCTGGAGTTCTGGCAGTGTTTGGAGCGATTCCTCCGAACCACCTGCTGATCAAAGAAGATTTAACGGATTAGTTTTATTTTGTAAGTTAACAGAAGTAGGAAACAAATATTGAAAAACTGGAATTAGGCTTTTCGAGATCAGTTGTTTCGGTAGCAAAAAAGGTAAATAGATCATTTGGAGATGATGTACTCAACAGATTGATATATGAATAAACATGATCTGATGTAAGCGATTTAACCACAGATGTGTTCAGATCATAACAGAAACACATTGCTTGTAGTTCGATCCAGACAGAGAATTGCCATATAGAAATTAACTTATGAGACATAGTTCTAAGGGAGAGATTTCGATATCAAGATGCTTCAAATACGGTTAAGTAATGAAAGAGAAACAAGCTGGAACTACGATAGGATGAAATCGAAATCAAATACGAAAAAAACAAAAAAAATCGATCTCCGGTTTTCAGATCTAAAATTCTTACGAATACAATATATTTCTCATGAGCTAAGCATATAGCTAAGACATTACAAAAACTTTATCGAGCTCAGCAACAAAATTCAAAACATCAGATTAATTATAAACTCCAAACAAAGAATCGAAGAGAATCAAAAGATCCGATCGATCACCTTGAGCTTCATGTCATGGAGACGAGCTGCAAGCTCGACAACTTGGAGCCTATCCGCTTGACATTCACCAGTAGTACTGGAGCCAACACTCGTAAGAGATGAAGAACAAGATTTCGAATCGCTCGGAGACAAATCCTCCACGCTCTTCAACTTCGGCTTCCTTTCATCATCATCATCATCATCATCCGAGAAGAAGCTGAAGATCACGTAAATCAACAAACAACACACACACAAAAGAAGAAAAAACCTCCTATCAAACACACAAGCAGATCAATCAAATAAAACCAAACCAGAGCTAATTTTTTACGTTGTTGTTTACCTTGAAGAATTGGAAGAGAGAAAACTGAGAGAAAATGGCGTCGATAAAGAAGGAGAAGATGATGTAGAAGAAGAACAGAGAAGAAGAAGAGCATCTGCAACTGTACTTTCAGATTCAGTAGGGAACGCTGCTTCCATGTTCCCGACAAGCTCCGAAGTTGGATGAAGAAAACTAATTTTTGAATTTTTTTCAACTTAAGCGGGAACAGATTGAATTGGTTAAACTGAATTTCCATAAATGCCCTGTCATACAGCGGATATTACCCGCGGAGGTTTCGGGCCCGTAAAAATCAAGTGTACGTAGGGCCTGGGTTCGAAATTAGGGTCCAAGCACCATTCTAGCCCAAAATCCAAAATTAAACCAATAAATACTGGGCCCGAAGATAAGCCAAAGCCCAATTAGGCCTGGCCAGTTTTCCAGCATATGGGCTTACCATGCAATATGAGTGGCCCAAACTCTAAGAAAGAGAGAATTAACGCGGGGAAACACATTTTTTACATTATCCGTAGGAGTTGTAAGAATGTTTTGAATCAAGCAATCAACAGATAATTTAAGAAGATCTAAAAATTTTTAAAGATAATGTCAAAAAAATGTGTTATCAAAGTATTTCTCCTTTGTGTTTAAGCTATCTATCATCGACAACTTTTATAAAATTTATTTGGTGCTTGTTAGGAATATTACTAGCGAATACTTAACCTTTATAAAAATTAGTAAAATGATTTGTGCAAATGCTATTAATAATCACATTTAACACACTGACTCTAAAACATGCGTTGAAGGGCTTCTTTCTAATAGTGTGTATCGACGGTAATATCCAATATATTTTATAAGTTATGTGTTAAAAATGAGTGTTAAAAATGTATATGAATAGAGACCCGCATAAAAAATAAAATAAAAAATAGTAATAAGAAGATTAATTCAAGAATGATTTTCTAACACAATAGTATAACATGCTAAAAAGAGGTTGACAAATTTCTTGAGGAAGTTCACAAAAGTGGCTTGGATATTGTTGAATTAAAAATAAAAATAAGAATAATGTTATACGTATCTTAGTTGTCAACGTTATTTTTTAACGTTTGCACTTAGCTTTCTTAGAATGTTGAGATGTTGTGCAATACACACATATTCTAAAAATATCAAAAGAAATTGAGTGTCAACGTCAGAAAATGACATTGACACCCAGCATACATATAACATTTTTCTAAAAAAAAATAAATTGAAAGAAAAAAAATTGTCATAATTGATGTTATTTTGAAATCTCTATGATACCAAACGGACAAACAATAATTTGCATTTAATTACATTTATTTTTAGGGAACTGGGTAAAAGAATCCAACTTAACATGGACAAGAAAAGGCAGCAAAATAATATATATATATATAAGTGAAGGCTTACTGTAATCCACCAACTTCATGTTTAACATATGGTAACAGGCCGGTTTGCATTAAAATTAATATTACCTTGAAAGTTGTTCATTAAAAATCTATTAAAATAGCCCCACAATAACTTAATTATTTTTTAGATGAACAAAAAAAAAAAAAAAAACATGCATATATCACGTTATATATATTCATGTAAATACTTTGAAGCAATCATATTGATGAATTTATTTTTATTATTATTTCAATATTTCCTTTTATAAAACCTTATTTTAGTCTCTAAAAAATTGATATAATTTAACTTTATTACAATTATTTTAACTTTCCAGAATAAGAAAGGCCAACATCTTATTCAACAGATTCAACATTCGACCCTGATGTAGATATGGAAACTCAGTGTGACACTTCACCATGAACATTCACCTTTTCTCTCGTTATCTGACTGCCTACCTTGCCAACAACACCAACAGTTTCAACCGAGATCGAATACTTACTGCTAATTTTCTCAAAGAGAAAAAGTGATCTCTAATTTAAGAGACATTAAAAAAGAAGTATTAAAGTATTTTAAAAAATTATAAATAAATAAATTAAATTTAAAAATTTAAAAAATTTAAAAATTTAAAAATTTAAAAATTTAAAAATTTAAAAATTTAAAAATTTAAAAAATTAAAAGTAAACACAAGTAACTTTAAAATACAGATTTGTGAATAAAACATCATTTTCCCCCTTCTAAAGAAGTAATGAGATCATTTTAGCTATTTTTAATATTAACTAATTTTTCACAATAATGATAGAAGATGGATATAATTAAATATATATATATATATATATATATATATATATATATATATATATATATATATATATATATATATATAGCTGACATTATGTAGTTGATTAGCCTACATCATAAAAATCAAATTCTCCGAGAGGAGAGGTTTCATGTTAGAATGCTCAACTAAAAGTGGTTAAAAGCATGGCAGGTTTACCTAAATTAATGCAAATTTATTGATTTTAGTTGAGGTTCTTCATCATTCATAAGAGAACAAAAAAAAATATATTAATTTAATACAAAGAGCCAAGCAAATATTTTACTCAAAGATGATATTAATTAAAATAAATTTATTTTAATTAATAGATGTGTTTCTATTTATTCGTCTTTGTTGAGAAGGTCAATTCAAACGTTTTTGTAATACTCGAGTTCAAAAGGATTAGTCTCGACCAAAGAAAAATAGAACAACTCTTTAAGTATAGGAAAACTGTTAATAAATAAAAATAAAAAAAAGAAAAGAAGTGCAACCCTTAATTTAATACAAGAGCCAAGCCAATATTTCTTGAAGATGATATTAATGGATTATAAGTTCATCCAAGAGTCACAACCTCTTATTTCTACCCATATACCTTGACCTTAATTACTCTAAAGATTTATTAATAATAAGAGTCTTGTTGAATTTATCAAAGTTCATTTAATAAACAAATAAAACCTACCACCCAGGCCACCCACCCCAAACATTAATTTTATTGAATTATTCTCCTACCCTTTTTCAAAACCATGAAAAAAATAACAAGAATCCCCCACGTGTCCCCACCATGCTATATTCTAAAATTACAACGAGCTTGTGTCAGCTTTTTAATTAATTCTATCAGAGGAGCTGTTTTTCACAATGTTTGACACTCTCCTTATTCGAAAATAAATAGATTAATGGTAATTTTGAATATATTTTTTTATGATTTTTAAGAA